>JAHHFK020002770.1:0-600000 GCA_024533555.2 Aedes koreicus | reverse complement strand
CAACCAGTATCTTTTTCATCTCGCAATTATGTGCTCTCAGGTATTGTTTTGGTCATATCTCCATGAAGGATTATCCAATCATAATGAAATTTTGACCAGTTATTTGAAGATTTTATAAGTTTAATTTGGCGCTAACAAAACTAAAATCGGTACACAAATAGCTCAGTATGTAATCGGAGACTAAACTGTTTGATTACTATTATAATAGGCAGTCAAGTACTGTTTCGTTGATATCTTCGTAACGAAATGTCCGAATAAAAAAAAATCAATAGCGTTCTATGGGAATGTTGTAGCTTTCATTTGCCGTCAACAGAACTGAAATCGGTTCACAAATGGCTGAGAAACCGATGTGACATTATTTGTAACGCACACACACACACACACACACACACACACACACACACACACACACACACACACACACACACACACACACACACACACACACACACACACACACACACACACACACACACACACACACACACACACACACACACACACACAACAACACACAGACATGTGCTCAGTTCGTCGAGCTGAGTCAGATGGTATATGACACTCGGCCCTCTGGGCCTCGGATAAAAAGTCGAATTTTCAAGCGATCTTAATACCCTTCTTTTGGTGTAAGAAGGGTAAAAAGAGAAGTTATAGAAATATACTATGTTCGAAATATTCAATATACTAAAATGAAGTATTAGACAATTTTTAACCGTCAGTTCTGACTATCTCATGCGTCATAAAACGTAACAGATGCGACACTATAGAATGCAGACAGGATCGATTAGTGCAGATTGTGTTTTCCGGTTTTGAACTGCAACGAATTATGTGCAATTATACTGCTCTCAGGTATTGTTTTGAATTGTATCTCACATGAAGGATTATCCAATCCCTAATGAAATTTTGATCAACTATGTACCCAAAATTTTATAAGTTTAATTTGGCGCTAACAAAACTAAAATCGGTACACAAATAGCTCAGTATGTAATCAGAGACTACCACTGTTTGATTACTATTATAATAGGCAGTCCAAGTACTGTTTCGTTGATATCTTCGTAACGAAATGTCCGAATAAAAAAAAAATCAATAGCGTTCTATAGGAATGTTGTAGCTTTCATTTGCAGTCAACAGAACTGAAATCGGTTCACAAATGGCTGAGAAACCGATGTGACATTATTTGTAACTGTGCACACACACACATACACACACACACACACACACACACACACACACACACACACACACACACACACACATACACACAGACATGTACTCAGTTAAATCGAGCTGAGTCAGATAGTATATGACATAAAGCCCTCTGGGCCTCGGATAAAAAATTGTAGAATTTTCAAGCGATCTTAATACCCTTCTTTTGGTGTAAGAAGGGTAAAAATCTGCACTGACTAACTAATCTGACACTTGGAAAAGAACAGTTCTATTTCCTATCTAGTTTCTTTTTCTCTATTTATTTATTATCTGGTATGGAGGACACATGCTATAAACTGCATGGAAAGGTAACGATAAAATAAGAAGAAAGACTAGCAACCCCCATCCAACCCCAACCACCTCCATCGCCCGTCCCGACAGACACGCGCATCCCGTCCACAATGCGCAGACCCCCCCCAGTGCCATGCACTAACACTCGAGAGTCGATATTAGTACACGAGACTGAAGAAGTCCGCACACCGTAGACGAAACACGCGTATCCGTCAAGACAAGCAACAAATGTAGCTGAGATCAAACGGAAACTACCAATTCCTCCTCTAATTTTCCAGTTACAGGTATTCCACTTAAAAGCTCACACTTTCCAGGATTCATACATGGAAAGGTTCATTCTATTGTTCCAATGCTGTTCCCTAAGCGGGCCCTCCGCGTCCTATCTCTAATATACATGCTTGTCGTCGTCAGTCTCAAGTAACACTTTTCTATGACTATGTGCTTCATTTCGAACAGTCAGATAATTACCCTGATCAAAACATTCACCCCTATCGAAAATGTTGCAATTACATTTAGTTATTATACCATGAGCAAACAGGTATTTCGGTTATTCATTCCATAAAAAAAAATGGATGAGTAACAACATAACTTGTCAATAAAATGAAAAGTGTACTTTTAGTCGTTTCCCTTAGATTGATAGTAAGAAGTCTAAGAGTGAATTGCGGCTTAGCTCGCTAGTATCACACCTGATGTTAGTGCCTTTATATAAACGTTCTACGACGTGGCAGTGAAATAAATGTTGAAATTGAAATGGAATCGAAATTACAGTGAAATGGAACCGAAACGGAATCGAAATTAAATTGAAATGGATGCAAAACGGATTCGAAACGGAACCGGAATAGAACCGAAATGGAATTGTAATGGACTTGAAATGGAATCGAAACGAAACCAAAGCGGACCCGAAATAGAACCGAAATGGAGACGAAACGGAATCGAAACGAAACCGATATGGAGCTGAACCAGAAGTGAAATGGAACTACTGTGATTAACACCCCTCTTCTATAGTAAGTCAAACACTAGACCCTCACTGAGCGGACCCTCCGCACTGTTGCTAAAATAAACTACTTGGAAAGGTTAAATCTACTACTCGTGTTTCCTAAGCGGGCCCTCCGCGTCCTATCTCTAATAAACATGCTTGTCATCGTCAGTATAAAGTAACACTTTTCTGTGGCTTTGTGCTTCATTTCGAACAGTCAGATATTTACCATGATCAAAACATTCACCCTTTTCGAAAATTTTGCAATTACTTTCACTTATTACACCATGGGTAAACCAGGTATTTTGGTTATTCATTCCATGAAACAAATGGATAAACAACAACATAAGTTGCCACGAAAATGAAAAGTGTACTTTTAGTCGTTTCCCTTTGATTGAAAGTAAAAAGTCTAAGAGTGAATTGCGGCCAGTATCACACCTGATGTTAGTGCCTTTATATAAACGTTCTACGACGTGGCAGTGAAATAAATGTGCAGAATATGTGATACTTTCACTACTGGTCAAATTCTTGGTCTCACATGCATGTTTATAGCATGAGATAAGCCCTCTCACCATCGACAAGGTGACAAATTTGACCCGCGAGAGGGACAAATTTGACCTACGAGAGGGTATATAATTCTGACTAAATATTGAATATTTTGTTTTAGAAAATGCCCTTCCATATTAATTTCAACCCTAGAGCTCTACCAATTTAAAATCGAATCGCTTTTGGAATCCTTTGGCAACAATTATTTCACACTCTTTCTCTTGAACTCATTCGCAAAAATGAGGAAAACATAGTTGGTGTTTACTTATATTGCCATGTGATGGAAGATAAAAAAAAAGAGAATTAATTCTGCCCAAAAGATATGATCCGAGCTCTATCACACTGGGTTCCTCCAGCCAACAGTCACTTAGTCTTCGACGCATTTACCTTCAATCCAACCTTTTTCGCTTCACATCTCAGCTTGGTGTACTGATCAGCTACTACCTGGAACGTTCTGCCGACATTGTCCACGTCCTCAGCGAAGCAGATGAACTGGCCGGATTTATTATAAAAAGTCGTACCCCCCATGTTAAAGTCCGCACGTTTCAAAACACTTTCGTAACCAATTGAGCTCGAATTTTGAAAGAAGAGTTTGGACCTGATTTACATTCAAATGAATAGGTCGGAAAGGAGTCAAATTTAAAATAACCTTAGCCTATACGGTTCTGCATATCTGATGTTAACTTCCGACACTGATAGTCGTAGCAATCATGATATCAGGCTCGAGTTATTAGCATTGCAACCACATAAAAAAAAACAAATACCGCCTTGATTACTACTTGATACAGCAGGGCCAATAATTCAAGCAGTGCCAATGTGTTCTCTTATGATTAAAAAGGTGTAACCAGAGGTAACTAATTTTCAAAGGAATCATCATTCATTATCATCATCATTATTCCAAAACGGGTATTTGGCTCAAAACTGTTCGTGAAAATATGTTCATTGTATTCCAGTTGATGACTAGAAAAGATGGAACACATGTTCATGAAAGATTTGAACGAAACGCTTGCATCCTGATGCACGGCCAATACAGCGAATGAAACCCGAGAACTGTGATAACACATTCGACATTAACTTTACAAATTATCTGATTGTTTCATTAAAAGCTAAATTTATAACAAATCAAAAGAAGCACATAGTGTGATAACCCGTTGAATGAACTGAAAAAACACCTCTATTATTTGTTTCGATCAAAACAGATTTTCAATCCTTTTCGATCTAAATAATCAATAAGGTGCCTTTTAAGCACGTTTAAACTCCCAATCACATATGTGCTCCTGTTCTAGTTCCTATCGCTCTATTTGTTCCCTGGCTATCTAATTATAGCTAACTATCAAAAACTATTTATAACCTCTCTCTCTATTTTATCCAATAACAATCTAAATCTGAAACCTTAAAATCTATTTCAAATCTCAAAGATCAAGCATACATCAGTGATCCTTCAAATTGCACAAACAAGATCTTCAATGAAAGCATTCAGCTACACACTGCTAAAATGTCATGTAAATGTTTGTCCCCTGAGACCGAAACATTCAAGCGTCCTTTAGCACTTAAAAATGAGTTAAAAGAGATAAGAAAATAAATTTAATCAAACACATCTTTTGTCGAATTGCGTATTTGTCAGTTTCAGAAGATATAATTTTACACGAAATCTATTTTTACGTACCCCGACTTTTTACAAAACTTTTTACATTACGTCTCGTGTAAAATTCATAATTTCTATGTGTGTACATCGATTGGTTTGCTTGGAAGAGCCCCAATATCGCAAAATTGGTATACACCATCCAAGCACAGTCTATAAAAAAAAAATTCCCAAATAGGGCCCTAATCATGGGTTCCGAGATATCTTAACAGAAATGGATGGTAGCACGCTCTTCAGAATTTCCCGGAGAAGCTAAAAGATTTCGATGATATTCGTTGGACCACTAGGAAGCTCAATCCAAATACAAAACCATTTGCCAAACTGCTTAGAACAAATTTGGAATTTCCTTCAAGCGGAGGAGAATCGTTGAAACAAGGAAAAACATATTATGTTTATGTGTGTTGTGATTGTTTAGTGTAAAGTGATTATCAATTTTTCATGACAACATTTGAAACTAAAACTGAATCCCATGCTATGCAATAATTTTGCAATTGAATAGAAAGTTCCCTCGAGAAGAAAATAATTGCTAAAAGCCTGAGATTGAATCTTATACAAATTATTATTGAATCATCGAGTTGCTCTATAATATAAATATGAGTAATAAAAGCCGTACCTTAGTTTTTCGAGATGTGGCCTGATGGGTCAGCATTATTTTGCTTACTTGAGTTCGAGCAGTTTCAGCTTCGAAAATCTCCATTCTTGATGTCGTTAGCGAAAGACCAGGCTTAAAAAGTTCACTCCGAATATATGCCTACAATAAGACGAAAATAAATAAAAGTTCTACAAAATAATATCTCATTCAAAGTCTAAAAATGTTTCGTGATATCCGGAATGTGTTGCTGGAAAAGTTATGTTCCGTGGCTTATCGTATTGAACGGTTCACTCAGAGCAGTTTGAAATCACATTCAAGATTGATAAAGCCTCTTCGAGGCGGTGAGTCGATAGTCGTCCATCATCATAAATTGAAACTTCATTTGCGGTCTACAAAACGCACTAGGAACCTTGCTGATGTGATGGACAATTATGGATATCCAATTGATGTTAACACTTCACGATGATGTATTTTTACTAAGGAAAAGAAAACTCAAAAATCCGTCTCCGCAAGCTGTCAATTATTCTGATAACAAGCAACGAGACCTACTTCGATCTACTTTTAATTTTGAAATTGTCGATTTGTCACGGTAGTGAGGAAGAAAATCAGGTAGGTAGTTACATAAAATAAGTCAGAGAGCTGTCTGCAGATCAACAGATGACAGTTGAATTCGATAACAATGGTGATAATAGGGTAAACTAGGGTGAACGCACTCTTAGTGGAGATATTCATACGATTTCATCATGGATATGGCAGATGCACTAAGTGGTATTTCTGATTCGTGCTAGAACAAGTTTCAATTTCGAGAATTGCTCAAAAAATCATTGAAAACAATTAACTTTCTTAACAAATTTCCTCCTTTGCGCTTATAGTAGTGGTTCTGATCCCATACGAAATCAACAACAATTACAACAGGAGCTTAAATTTTACCTTCACTATAAGAAATGTGTTCCCATTATTGGAACGAAGAATTTTTGATAGTAACACTGTTCCAAGAGTGGATTTCCTAATTTTATTCAAAAATTTAGATTTCAATCTATCAAGTGAATCTATCTATTGAAAGCACATATTAGAAGATATTATCTATTTTATTTTATTTATTTAACATAGAGTGATACTAAAACTTTCACTAAGGGTCGGTTTACCATAATTCTCCGCGCTTTGGCCAGTGGTAATGGCGCTTTTGAGCCTCTGTCAAATACTACTAATACTTTCGTAGTTGTGAAAGTGAATATTTTAGTGTACTGTTTTAAATATAACTCTTTTGTGAATCTAAGTGAATACACATTTACATGTTGGAAAATTTAGCCATTGAGAAATAAATTTCTTCTTGTCTTTATTAAACTCCGGAGTTAATCCAGCCAAAACAGTACTGGATATAAATATATAAATAATATAAATATAAAAATAACTATACAATGACAATACAATAATATTAAATAACATTAAAATCTATTGCCGAACATGAATCTTATTGTTCACGTATTGGATAAATGAAAAATGCATATCGTCATTACAATAGATCTTAACATTAAATTATATTGTGGAAACAATATCTCCTATTGTCATCTTATTGTCATAAACAATAATATTAATTGTCCACACCATTGATTCTATTGTACATTTAATTGTAAATCCATGAGAATTTTTTTTTCGGGATTCCACACTTACAAATTGTTTGCCAAACCATTGCTTTTTTAACGAACTTTTCGGTAGAAATTGACATTTCGGCATCGTCAATAGTTTGACCAGCACGGACCGTGTTTATCGTATAATTTAAGGGCCCTTGGTTTGACAGATGCTGCTTGTTTTTCACTTCGTTTAGGCTTCTTCTGCGTCTTGAAAGTCCTTAGTCCATTTCGTGTCTTTGATCGGTCAACGATACTCTTCGAAGTTCCCAGCTTTTTGGCCACATCTCGAACTGAAGTACCCTTTTTACGGGCCAAAGCTTGCGTGATTTTTCGGTCCAGGTTTTGGTCCACAGGGACCGGTTTACGTTCAGATTTTTTCTTGTCCTGAAAGAAAGACTCCTCACGATACTTTCGAATCGCGTTACGAACTGCTCTGATGCTCACATCTTCCATTTTCCCCAGCTGACTCAGCGAAACGTTGGGAAAAGTGCACTATTTGTGCACAATCCGTTTGCGCTTATCCGGAGAAATGCTTCGAGTTTTCATGAAAAGTAAAAGAACCGGAACTTGAGACTCACAGAGCTATAGATTAAAATGTAAACAATGATACACAGTAATGATCAGCTCTTTAAACGTCATCTGGAAGAAACAGTGACGCATTCGAAGCCGGAGGTCAAATGTACGATTCACGATACAGTCGAATGTCTTTTCGGATGAGAAATTCATTTGATTGCCATGAATCATTAGCGTTACATTGTTCCCTAGTAGCTTACTTTTGTCATAGTAAATCGCAACAACCTGTTTATGACTGAATTTAGTTGCATAGCAGTTATTTCAGCCCATTAACGACAATCGTGTTACTAGGGTTATCATCACACACTATACGATTGGATGCGTTGGAATTACGAAGGAAATCCTTCAAGAACAATTATTTAAGTGACAGGCAAAGCCCCGTAGGCCGTACAAAACCAAGTTAGATGAACAGTATCTGAGAATTATCAGAAATGTCAAACCCTGATATGACACCTGATCATACAGTTTTCTGGCACGGATTCTGGCCCCATTTTTCTGCTTTTGATCCCTATTTGGTTGTCTACAGGCACGGTATGACTTGAAGCCTTCCCGGAGATGAATCCGTTGCGCGGTACTGCATGCGGCGCGAAACTTTTTGGCCAAATCGCGGTCTGAGAAGTTGGGATTTGCCTTAATGTTCTTGATGACTTTGTTCCGCAGTTGACGGTTGATAGTACGCGCCGGACGCTTGCTTTCAGGCTTGCGATCCGTCGACAAAGTTTCTCTGTACTTGTTCAAAACACGCCACACGGTATTTCGGGGAAAACCCAACACTTTAGCAAGTTTTGGCCCAGACCACGAAGGGTTTTCCAAATGATTGCGCACAATTATTTTTCTTCTTTCTTCTTCCATTTTGTATTTCTCTGAAACATGTTCGAACTGCACAGCATAAAAAAAACTTCTGATGTTGTTATTGTTATAGGGAACACATAAGATGTTATAGTGTACAAATCCGACCACTAGGGTCGCTGTAAGAAACAAAAATGTTTCTTCCAATACAAAATGGGCCACACCTTATTTGAATTTCTCCTGTGATCTTACTATTTTCTTAACACACCCTTAACATTAACATTTCCAAATAATCCACGGCCTTATGCTTTGCATTTGTTTATTATTTTCGTTAGTTTTCCCATAAAATTCTCAATATTCGATAGAAGCTATTTGTTAAACTGATTGAAATTGTTTGCTTTATTTTTATAAAATTGTATTAAGATATTTCATTGCAATAAAACCATCCTAGATTGATTCAAAAAAAAAATTAGGTGAATATATATTTAATTAATCTATTCAGGAACACAATATTATAAGTTATGAAAAATAACGAACTATCAATATTTGAACATATTATTTCCTATTTGGTCGATCCAAAAGTTACATATACCACTTATTCACCCACTCTCCCCAAACCTAAGCCCCAAACACATGAAATCCTATCTATTTGCTATTGAACTACTCCTAACGGTACTTTCTCCGCTTCTTCCAGTCAGTTTCATTTCGCATTCAGCCCATACACGAAACGTCGAACGTTATAAAATGCTTTCTCCTCACAACCAACAGGATCCAAGACAAACAGCCAAACCGCAACAGTACGATTATGACGACCATAGCGAAGACGCCAGCAACGATACACGCTAAGGGTCATAAAAGAATTAAGACCAACAATAAAATGTTGCCCTATGGGTTACCCTATCTGCCTTCCATCTCCCCTTCCAGGCGTGCGCTGGCGAAATTTTCCCATTGAGACAACTCCCAGCCAATCCCTAACCGGCTGAAGATCGTGATTGCGTCTCCACCCTCCTGCCATGCTCCCTCCTTCCATGTGCATATTGTAATTTCAAGAATATTTGTTTGTATAAAATGCTAACAAAAATGAGAAAAGTGCACATTTACATTTATAGACTTCTCTCAGTCTAAGAGAAATCTACAAATGTTAATGCGAGCTTGAAAATCTAAAAATAAGCGACTGTAACGAAATATTGTTACAAATTAAACGCTTATACTTCATAAATGCTCCATAGATTTACAAGATGTTTACATCAATCAGTTGGAATTTTTCCCGCATATCAATTCAACTATCAAAAACTATCCGGTAACAATTTTAAACTGTTGAAAATAACGAAAATGAAAGGTAATGTATTATAATTTTGTTTTACAGGCTAAATTTATTAAATGCACGGTACTTTCCTATCACAAATTTCAAATGTGAGCAAGGGAGGTCTCATATGCAGCAGGGAACAATATAAAAGGGGACAGCACATTGATTGGCAGGCAGGCGATGGCATGAACCCTGGAGGGTGCACTAGTCTCATTCGGCAGCTGGCGGTGGCAACCGTTGCTAGGCAGCCATTAATTATGCCATTAATAAGCAGTCGGTGGGCGCAACCACGAGGAAGCGAAATAAGGTGATTGTATGTGTGATCTTGCTGGTAGCCATCTTTTGGTAAGGCGCAACATGCAACGGCTGAAATAACCTGCTTCTTCAAAGGAAGGTTTTAATTCAAATGCGGACAATTTCAAATCTGCCCTTTTCAGGACGGCTAATTCAATTTTTAGAGAGTTTGTTTGGTTGGGTTTAATTTAAACTTTCCATGTTCTTGCTAACTTTCAGCCAGCGGTGGCTAAAACAGATTTAAGTTTTCTCTTCGTTGCATACCTTGAGAATTGTGTACAATTTACAAACGGCTACCGTCACGAAAATCATAAAACACCGAACGATAATAACTCGATCGTTTCTCGATTGATTTATTTTTGAGATTTTTCCTCTTTTCAACTAGAGGTTTTTACGACATTTTATTTACTCAAGTATTTAGAATTTTATAAACAAAAGATGAATTTATTTTGCGCACATATTAATCCATCGGTGTTGAAAAATGTTAAAGAACGTTGTGTTCCGGCATGTATGAAGAAACTCCCTATCACCGCCAACGTTTTGATTCTCGAACAAGATATTCTGAAGTAACATTCTCTGCACATTCCAATTAGTACTGTTATGAATAGTTCTTCTGTTGTGTTAAAGAGTCGCGTTGGATAGAGTTTATATTTTAGGAAGAAATAAGTTTTGAGAAACTGTGAAAGTGAGCATAAATGTCATCCCTAATCGTTTTGATGCCAAACGTATTCGCAAATTTCGGAAGCGCGTTAAGATCGAACATACGAATATTTACTCCGACCATGTACCGATGCCGAGTGAACTCGTGATTATCGTGCGAAACTTAAAGCTGCCAGAGGTAATTCGTTGCCAACTGGTTGAGACGCTGGAAAAAGGCCTTCAAGTCGAGGCCGTATCATCATTTAAACCTTTCTGAAGAGTGTTCAATAGAATTTCTTAATTTTTATAGGACGTCCCATGAGAACAGTACCTGCACAGTTTGAAAGGAACATTTAATTTTCTGCGTTATCTAATGCATATAAAGGGTATGCTAGACACACATTCATGGAATATTTCATTTCAATGTAAACCTGATATCGCTGAAATCAGGTCTGTTGCATAAAAGATTGCAAACAATTTGTTTATTTGTTTGTTTTGGATTGCAATTGAAGAAGGGGGAAATGTACGCGTCTGTTAAAATTCATTATTATTATTTTCTGTGAATGTTCCGCTACGAAACTAACGAAACTAATCAAGCGGTTTAACGTAGTCTGCGTCAACCGGTCGTGTGTTAAACGCAACCCTACTGATTTTTTTTTGGCGTAGGACTACGTATTTTGTTTTCTATACTAAGGTACAATTTAAAACAAAATCCAATTACGACGTCACGAAAAATGGTCAGGTTTTAAACGTTAATATTTCAGTCGTTTCTCCAAAATATTTCAAAAAATTTGCACCAACATCTTCGAGATTGCCGAACAACTGAAGTGAAACACTAAGGTGTACCCCTTATAGAATTTCCCCTCGTTTAATTCCAAGCCAAAGCAGGCGTACACAACGAAATTGTTTGCAATCTTTCATGCGCCATACAACAATGTATGAAATCTTTCATATAACAGGCTAGATTCAGGCGTTTTCTGGATTAAATTAACATGAAATATCACATTATTTTCTGCCAAATCTAGCAGTCCCTTTATGTGCATTAGATAACGCAGAAAATTCAATGTTTCTTTTTATCTGTGTAACTTTTACTGGTGCATAGGAGACGTTCCTATATTTGCGTTATTTTTAATAGTTTAATGTTGAAAATCAATAGTTTTTAATATTGGAATCCCCCAAAAAAGTTCCGACCCGGGCCAAATTTTTTTAAAATTTTTGAGAAAGCCGAGATATTTACCCCCCAAACCCCGCCCCTTTTCCGACCGGCCCCAAAGGTTTTTTTTTTAAATTGTACCCCGGTATAAAAAACAAAAACGTAGTCCCACGTCAAAAATACTTGAATTTTCATTATGATGTAAATATTTATTCATGTAAAATCAAGGGGCAAGACAGCTCCTTATCGCGAGCATTTTCCGAGTTACTTTTGAGGTACCTCGAGTAACTCACGTTGCTCAGCAAGCCAGCACTGTCATTTTTTTTCTCTCTGT
Source organism: Aedes koreicus (assembly GCA_024533555.2). Classification (NCBI taxonomy): domain Eukaryota; kingdom Metazoa; phylum Arthropoda; class Insecta; order Diptera; family Culicidae; genus Aedes; species Aedes koreicus. The sequence continues at coordinate 588,028 of JAHHFK020002770.1, read as the reverse complement.
TTTTGCACAGCAGCTGTCAAACAAAGTACGCTAGTACATGAGCTCTCGTGTGTGAACAATTGAACACAAGAAATTTTCAATGTTTTTATATTTCTCTATTTAACTCTGATTTTGAAAATAACCGCTCAAACTACATATCTGATGTGCTCGTACAATTTGATATCGTATTTACTACTATTTGTGTGAGCTTTTTCGTGAAGAAGTTATTTCAATGTCTCCAATCAAGTCATACGTTAAATAAACCCCTCAGTTTCGGCTTGACCTGCTACTTGCTATTGCTGCATCATTCCGCCAGACGGTCAAACTATCAACTGGTGCTGTGGAATAAGAACAGGAGAAGGGACAAGCAGCTCAGCCCGCTGCACTCCGACCTAAGCAGAATCGATGATAAGCAAATTACCAGTCTATAAACATCGTTATAATACTTGATCATTGGACTTCTGTAAAGCCGTCCGTATCACGTATCACATATTAAATAATTCTAGAACCCTCATGGTCGTGGAATAGGGCTCGCCGTTGTTCCATCTTTTACCGCCATTAGCAGAATGTCCACAATTTTTCCAAACAAATTGAAAGTCAAACTTTTTGAAACCCTGGCAACCGATAAGAATCGATGAAGATTGATTTAATTTTAAGCTATATTGAGTTACTCGCGTGCTACTCGGTGCATCAATGCAACTCAAAGTATAGCTGTCTCACCCCTAAATTATATTTAATACACCACAAAACAACACGGAATAAAAAAAAAACCGACTATTACCCCTATTACGTACACGCCAACCCCCTACACTCAATAAACAAGAGGTAAGGCAAAAAAACAAGAAAAAAAAAAATTAAAAAATAAAAAAAAAATTTCAAAAAAAAAAAAAAAAAAGAAACGTCCATAATAATAATAAGAAAATCAAAACAAAAAAAACAAATTTATATATTAATTTATGCAAAATAAAAAAAAAAAAAAAAAAAAAATAAAATATAACTCAACTCACACCACAAAGAACGCGCTGCGTATGTTATTTTTTTTTATGATGAAGAACACCATGATGATCACAACAACAAAACCATCCCCCTCCCCCTTATCAAAATATAATAACACAACAGAGTTCAATCTTTCCCTCCCCATAGGCCATCCTAAGTAGGTTTTGAGCCTTCTGAGGCCGGAAAACGACCTTTCGGCAGTAGCTGACGTTACCGGAATTGTGAGAAAGATTCTCAAGAACTTTACAAACTCCGGCAAAATATCCATCAAATGCGCTTCATTTTTTATGTAATCGACGATGCTGGAGATGTTTTGAACGGGTTCAGAAGCTTCCTGGACGATCTTTAAAAACATCTCCCGTTGTAACATCAAAAGATCAGGATCAAGGTCATTATCATAGAAACTGATAATTTTGTCTTTATTGGTATCGTCTCCCAGTATGAATTGTTCTACTTCCAACACAAACGCAAATGTTTCGGTGTCGAAGCGAGAAGTAAGCGATCCTAGGATTTTGTCTATAATTTCTATGAACTGCTTCTTAGGGGTCTCTTCATTTGATACTGTCAAAGTTGTAAAATCGGTTTCGTAACGCTCCGGAACTTTTTTCTTCCTTGGTAGTTTCGGCGATTCAACTGCATCCGGTCTGTTTTCGGTAACATTTTCCCAAATCTCCCGAAAATCTTTTTTACAAAAGCTTAGGCTAGCTTTCAAGGTACCAATCATCCGGTATGCTTCTTCTAGTCGCAAGGATTTTTTCTGAAGGGCTGTATTCACAGAATCAACGTATCCGAAAATTTTCACCATTACATTTAAGATGAAATAAAATTCGAATTTTTCTAGCATTCTCAAAAATCCAGACGCCTTAGAGCCTGCATCAGAAACGTCATTTTCAGCCAAAGAGGTGAAAAATTCTACCAAAGCTAAGTAATTTGACAGAACAGATGAAAGCGACAAGTATTTCACCGTCTATCTCGTTGGACACAGTGGCCGCAGATTTGTCGAATCAACAGATTTCAATGTCTGGAAAATGGCAAGCCTTTTTGGCGAATCCCTTACGAAGTTAATCATATCTTTGATCAAATTCAATGTATCCCTGCAGATAGGAATTGTTTTGATCACGTCTTGGGCCACCAAATTTAACGAATGAGCTAAACAATGAACAAAAATAGCTCGTTTTTCATCGAAAAGGATTCTGGTCTGTACTCCGCTTTTCTTGCCAGACATATTATTTGCACCATCATAGCCCTGGCCTCTACATTTTGAGATGGGCAGATCAAAGCGTATAAGGATATCCTTAATGATAGAATGCAAAGACGACGAAGCAGTTGACTCAGCTTCATAAAAACCGAGGAAGAACTCCTCAACCTCGAGGGAATTAGTAGCAATCCTTAAACAAAAAGAGAATTGTTCTTTTCTGCTCATGTCCGACGTTTCGTCACAAATAATCGCAAAAAAATCCGCTTGCTTCACCAGCCCTATCAATCGTCGAAGTAGCGAATGGCTTAGAAGATCCAGCATTTCGTTTTGTACGGCATGGCTACACCATGTGTAAGATTCTCGTTTTAGCCACATTTGCAACTCGTTCGAATCTTCAGCCCGCAAGTTTAACAAATTTAAGAAGTTGCTTGAGTCATCATGATGACCACGAATAGCGAGACCTTGCTTAGCCAAGTACAGAATCGAAGAAAACAACTTTTTTAGGCAGGCACGGTTCACTATCATTTCATTTTTCTTCTGGTCGGATATTTGAGCGCAGACGTTTACTCCAATTTTCAACGAATGCAGCTTCAAAACGGCCTCCTTGTGGTAGAACGATCCCTCGTGGATTTTAAATTTTTCGGCTCCTTTCTTCCAGTTTTTAAAACCAGATTCAATAAAAACTATATCTTTTTTAGTTGAAAACGGTAGGCCAAGCTTCATAAAAATTTCCCGGCAAACGGAACATAATACAACATCATTCACAGGATCATATGCAATCCATGGGAAAGTCGCTTTCCAGCCGGGCACGAAACGTCATTTTTGAAGTTTTTGCTGCGTCCACAGTTTTACCTGAACCAGATGGACCTTCTCCCGCGTCGAACTTGGATTCTGTACCAGAACCAGCGCTGGCAACGTCGCAGCAGTCTTCAGCTATCTCTATCGCTTTTTTTCCTGGGAGCTTGATCAAAAACTTGTCCATCGTCAATTCTGAAAATTCGACAAAAAAGGCGCTTTCAAGCTTGTTCCCTTTTATAAAAAAAACCATTCATTGCTTACCTTTTTTAGAGAAAGCTTAAACTCGTAAATCGTTTGATGAATCAGTATGGATATGAATTAAAATTCAACTTTAATTAAACCCGTATCAACTTTTATCCGCAAGCAAAACTTACTTTTTGTTCCGTTTCGACAGTTTCAAAATAAACAGTAAATGTTATTCATTTTCATTCACGAAGCTCAGCTTATTCAGGCCTGGCAATGCGAACCATTCATTTCTGTCATTAATGCATCCTCTTGTATCAGCAAAGGTGACGTCATGAATTGTATAGAAAAGAAAGAAGGCAAAAGTGCACCTTTCCAGACCTTACCATTCATCCGCTTCAGTTGATTGATGAATTGACGCCGATGAAATGAATGAAAAGAGACCCACTGAAAAAAAACAGGGATCGTTGCGCACAGTGCAAATTTGAAATGACGGTTGGCTTAAAATTTAATTGTGAAAGATAACTGTGCAGGACAAATTTATTCTTCTAGATAAAAATCTGGGAAAAGTTTGAAAATAATTGGGGGGGGCAAAATGATACTTTGCCCCGTCTGAAAATTATTGAGGGGGCCAAAAAGTCCATGCCCCCTCTAAGTTGGCGCCTATGAATATGATATACCACATCCACACCACCTACAATAAAAATAAGAACCCAAACACACCCCCCCCCCCCCCCCCCCCCCCCCCCCCCACACACACCCACACACACACACACACACACACACACACACACACACCCCCCCCCCCCCCCCCCCAGGGGGGAGGGTAGTAATAAAAAAGATCAACCAAAAAAAAGACAATCATCGCCACTGGATTGGTTGAGCGGAAAAACCAACCCAACTAAAAAAAAGAAGAAAACACCCAGTGGTGAACAATCACACAGCCCCCATGAAAAAAAAAAACAAAAAAATCCAAAAACTTCTAAAAAAATCAAATGAAATTTTAATTAAAAGCGGTTTGTTGTATGATGTAAGATAAATCCAAAACTGAACATTAGGGGCATTATTTTTATTTTATTTTTTATTTTGCTGAAAATTTCAATCCGGCTTTATTTGCGCGATCGAACACCGCGATTAAATTTTCCTGTAAATACATTAGTCTTAATTTAGGTTTACATTTAGGTTAGGACAATTGCAACTCACATTTGTACGTTTCCGTGGTTTACCGTGGGTTTATCTAGCAGCGATGCCCGTTTGGACGAACAAAGTATCTAATTTTAAGTACAATTATTAGTTTAATCTCTTCTTCCGTACTAATAAGACGTAATTACCATTAATTTCACGTGGGCTCACTAGTTGGATTCTTTGCCTGCAGAATCAGCTTGCTGTCTCACTTTTTTCCCTATACATAGTATTTATTTTAGTTTTTAGGTTCTTTTTTCTTTGTCTTTCACTAGCTTACCGTTTAACTTATTTTTAGGTAGAGTAAAAAATAATTATAAACATGAATAAACAATTATACTTCAACCCCTCAACACCACAAATTCCCCCCTTTTAATATTTTCGTCCTCTTTTTTTTTTTTTTTTTTCCTTTTTTTTCGTTTGTTTTTATGTTTTTTTTTGTTTGTTTTTCATTTTCCTTTTTCCTTCTTGTTGATTCTCCGCTTTTTCCCTCTCTTTTCTACTATTATTCCCCACCGGGCTTTTTTTCTTTTTCTGATTTTTTTTTTTATTTTTTTTTGGCGACTTTTCTTCTTTCGGCTCCTTTAAGGAAACGATCGATACTATTCCATGGATAGTTCTACTGGATCTCCGAACATAAAATATAAGTTTAAACTTCAGTTTGAACAGAAAAAGATGCTGTACATTGCCATTTCCGAGAGAGCTATTTCTAAGCCATGGTTCAAGCCTCCTGGTTTGGCTGTCAATCAAAATGTGTACCAGAACAAATGTTTGAAGAAAATGTTGATCCCGTTTCTACAAAAACATCATGCAGATGGAGAATACGTGTTTTGGCCGGATAAAGCGTCATCGCATCACTCCAAAACAAATTAAACCGTTGCTGAATACTCATTCGATCCCATTTGTGCCCAAGAACCACAACCCGATAAATCTGCCTCAGTGTCGCCCAATCGAAGATTTCTTCGAGAATTTGAGCTCCTTGGTGAAAAAAAATTATTGGAGAGCCACGAATTGCAAACGATTGGTAGAATCAAGAGATGCATTCGCGAAGTTGACATGAAGGCCGGACAAAGCTCCTGTTCTGACATCGAACTGAAGCTTTGCCGAAGAGCCGAGTACGGTCCGATTTCAAATGTTCACTATTTTTTTTTCAACAATATACAAAGTATCTTTAATTTCAATAAATCAGATCTTCTTCAAGTATGTTTGTCTTTTTTTGACAGCTTGAGAAAGAAATTCCAAAGTTTTAGTTGCCACCCGTTATATCCATAGCGACCATCAGGCGATCCGGGATAGCATCGGCCAATGAAATACTCCAGCTGGACGGAGGACTAGAGCATTCGGGAGCATACGCAAGTGGAAGATGATGCATTTCGATAGGGACGTCTTTGTTGAAGCTCTCATGGAAGATGGTGGCCTTTCGGACCTGAATGCGGAAGAGTTAACAGCAAGGTTGGCGAGGGCGTGCGACACTACCATACCGGAGAAGCTGGAGCCTGTCAAGAACCGTCAAGAACCGATGCAGACACGGAGGAGTGGTGGTATTCCGAGCGGCCAAGGTTCCAACAATAAAACGGCCGCTGTGCCAAGAAGCCGATCCCAAGTAACATTGCCAAAACCATCCAGCTTTATTAAGTTTTATTAAAATTTTATAAAAGCCACTAGAAATCAATTTGGTTTTATTATGGCACCAAGAGGAGCCAATAGGTTTCATATTTTAATCAGGTTTATGAGAACCAACTCAGATCCTTAAAACCTTGTTTTCTCAAATTCCTTTTAGGGAACGTCCATTAATTATGTCACGCAAAAAGTGACTTTTTAAAAACCCCCCCCCCCCCCCTTGTCACGTTTTTTGTATGGACCTTCAAATTTTTTTGTATGGATTGTCACGATTTCTCAACCCCCCCCCCCCTCCCCCTTGCAACATAATTAATGAACCTTCCCTTACTTCTATCAAAAGTTTTAATTCGACTTTATGAACTCGTAAAATGCGTTTTGAAATGCCGTTTTAGGACTCATTCATATTATCTTATTATAGTCAGTTAAAAAAGCATTTTAAAACCATTTTGCCTCCAGTAAATGCATTAAACGGCTAATTGGCATTAAGGGAAGTCAATGTGGTTTTAAAACTGCCTTTTTTTTCCAATCGCCATAATTAAATATAAGAAATAATTGAAATGTGGAAAAATAAATGCCCCAAATTTCAAATGTAATTCAAATGAACTGTTGATCAGAGACAAATTTCGGCATTCTTTTAGATAACCTTTTTGAATTCCATAAATTTTCAGGAAATTCATGATTAATTTATCGAATATATTTGTCTTAATTTTGTTTTTGTTGTTGTAAACTTGCATAATTTCCGAGGCGCATTACTTGGCACTGAAAGTGGCGTTCCAGAAGTTCCCGGAAATGTTCAGGACGGTGCCGCAGAAATATCTGGATGAAGGTCACTTTCCAGACAGGTGGTAGAAGCTAGTGTTGCTGCCAAAGCCAGAAAAAATCGTCAGGGGGATCCAGCATCGTTTAGGCCAATATGCCTGCTGGATACACTGGGGAAACTCTTGGAGAGGATTATCCTCAATAGGCTGACAAACTGCATGGAGAGCGAGCTCAGTCTGGCGGAGATGCAGTTTGGTTTCTGAAAAGGGAGATCAACGGTAGACGCTATTCGAACGGTGATTCAGAAAGCAAATAAGGCGTCCAAATAGAAGCGAAGAGGGAAGCGTTATTGCGCTGTGATAACGATCGGCGTGAAGAAAACATTCAACAACATTCAATGATTATCTGTGTAGGATTCTGAGGAGTTACTTCCAGAACCGGATTCTGGTTTATGACCCTGACATGGGACAGTAGTCAATCAGTATTACAGCAGGTGTGCTACAAGGTTCTATTCTCGGTCCAACGCTTTGAACGTGATGTAAAATAGTGTATTGACAGTGAAGCTGCCGAAAGGAGTCGAGTTCTTGCGGACGATGTCGTTTGACGGTTAGGCCAGACGCTGGAAGAGATAAAAATTTTGGCGACCGAATCAATCTACATGATTGAAGACTGCTTGCAGGGAGCAAAGCTACAGATAGCCCACCACAAAAAAGAGTTGCTATTGGTGAGTAATTATAAAGCTGAACAGCGGGCTGAAATCAACGTCTCGAAGCGCTTGCTAAAGTTCCTGGGAGTGATGGTCGAAGACCGACTATATTTCAACAGCCACGTCGACTATGCCTTTGAGAAGGCCGCGAAGGCCATCAAAGTGGGACCCGTCCGTCCAGAATGTAGTAATGTGGGAGAAACACTGGAGCAGGCGGTTCTCGAATGCCCTAGATTTGATATGTGTCGACATGAGTGCGGTCAGAAGAGCCGTCACCCAAATACTGTCGAGCTAAAGGGTGATACGGTCAAAACTTGGTCAAGGGAAAACGCGTGTAAATCGGTGAAATCGTTTATTTAAAAAATCAAATTAAATTTCTTTTTCAAGTTCAATTAGTATAAAATTCAGGAAAAATTTTCAGTTAGGCTTCCGCTTTTCCAAATCCGAATTGCCGGGCCTTACGCTTGACCCCTGCCATCAGATTTTGTACAGCCACCTTGTCCACCTTCTTCGCCGCAGAAAGCCAGTTTGCCTTGAACTGCTGCTCGTCCTTAGCAGTTTTTTTTTTGGTCTTCTTTAGGTTCCGCTTGACAATAGCCCAGTATTTCTCAATTGGGCGGAGCTCTGGCGTGTTGGGAGGGTTCTTGTACTTGGGAACCACCTGCACGTTGTTGGCGGCGTACCACTCCATGGCCTTTTTACCGTAATGGCAAGATGCCAAATCCGGCCAAAACAGTACGGAACAACCGTGTTTCTTCAGGAAAGGCAGCAGACGTTTATTCAAACACTCTTTCACGTAAATTTCTTGGTTGACAGTCCCGGAAGCTATGAAAATGCTGCTTTTCAAGCCACAGGTACAGATGGCTTGCCAAACCAGATATTTCTTTGCGAAATTTGACAGTTTCGTGTGCTTGAAAATATCTGCTACCTTTCCCCTTCCTTTTGCCGTATAAAACTCCTGTCCGGAAGCTGCTTGTAGTCGGCTTTGACGTAGGTTTCGTCGTCCATTACCACGCAGTCAAACTTCGTCAGCATCGTCGTGTACAGTCTCCGGGATCGCGCTTTGGCCGTCGTATTTTGTTTATCATCGCGATTTGGAGTCACTACCTTCTTGTAAGTCGATAGTCCGGCTCGTTTTTTGGCTCGATGCACGGTTGTAGACGATACACCCAGCTTATTTGCGGCATCTCGGAGAGATAGGTTAGGGTTTCGCTTGAAACTACCGGCAACTCTCTTTGTCGTCTCAGCGGCTTCCGGTTTTCGATTTCCCCCGATCCAGACTTCCTGGCTGTCGACAAACGTTCCCCAAACACTTTAATTACATTTGTAACGGTTGATTTGGCAACTTTTAGCGATTTTGCCAACTTTGCGTGCGAGTAGCTCGGATTTTCGCGATGCGCGAGCAAAATTTTGATACGCTGCTCTTCTTGCTTGGACGGCATTTTGACAACTGAAGAGTGAATTCCAAAATCAAAATAGGAGCAACATTCTACACACACACACCTTCAAAATGAGGGGTGTTCAGGTTTTTTAAATGCAAAATTGAAAGAAATACGTCAAGTTGATATTGACCAAATTTTGACCGTATCGCCCTTTACGCAGCGCGACCGCACGTAAGCAGCCCCGCGAACCCCGCGAAGGGCCGCCACCGACCCCCCCCCCCGGGGCGGAGGGGCGCCGCCCACAGATTAAAAAAAAAAAAAAAAACACACCCCCCAAAAACACCAAAACAACAAACCCGAACCTGATTTTTTTTCCCCGTTTTTTAAAAATTTTTTAAAAAATATAGTCGACCCCCCAAGCCAAAGTACATTTAGTGCAACGACAACCGTTCTTGAAAAATATATAAATTTTATTTCATTATTTCATCAAGAAACATAAATAAATAAACGTTTAGCGACCTAATTATGACTATTCTATCCTGGAAGAATACTGACATGCTTTACAAAACATTCTAAAGAACCATTCATTCTTTCTTAACGTTACTACTCTCATCACAGTCCGGTGTACCCGTTTTAGCCGGAACCTCTGCTGATCCTTGTTCGCTGATATCATTCCAGCTTTGAACCTTTCCAGATCCGAAAACAATGAAAAATACTCCGGAAATGATGTAGATAGCAGCACTTATCAGAAAAACGTTCTTCCATTGCTCCATCGTGTTCTGCAAGAAACGTCCATGGGTGAATAGATCAGCATGGATAATTATATTTTGAACTTACCATTTCCGCAGTAAAGTGCGCCACCAGCATCGGCGCAGTAAATCCAGCAGTCGTGCCAATAAAGTTCATAATACCGTAGAGGGTGGCTACAAAATTGGGTGCGAGATCTTGGGCGTTGACGAGATTCGTAATGGTGGATGCTCCGTTAACACCCAAACATGCCACGATTAATGCTACGCATACCAACGGATCTTGACCGATAAATGGAAGGGCCACTAGAATTGCTCCCGGAATGAGATGAGCTGAAAAAAAAGATTTTTTAAAAATCAATTTCTAGGTTACGACAGATATAGTGAAGAATCTTACAGAACAAGCAGAATGACTTCCGGATAGCGGTCGTGCTCATGAGTTCCTTAGTTCGGATCAGATCACCAATGTATCCGAAGATGAATCCGGAGAACATCCGTGCCAGGTACGGTAAGCTTGACAGAAATCCGGAGTTGGACAGGTTGAAGCCTAGAACCTCGTTCATGAACTTTGGAGCCTGAGTGATGAAGAAGTTCATGCCCCAAAAATTTCCATAATGCAGCAGCAGGAGAGCCAGATAAGGCAGTGAAGTGAGCACCTTACCGAAAGGTGGTTTAGACTTCGCTTTCGATACCGTCCCACCGAACGATTCTTCGATGAACTGTTTTTCCTCTGCAGTTATGGTTTTGTGTTGAGCCGGTAGATCCTCAATAAGATACACCCAAAAAATAGCAATGACCAGAACAAACACCGCCGATACGTAGAACGAGGTTGCCCAACCGAATTTTTCGGTTATTATACCGGCTAGAGGCCATGTGATTACAGTTCCGAAAGTACTTCCCCCAGCGATGCAGGCAATAACTTTGCCCCTTTCATTCGGTGGTATCCAACGGGATATGAGATTATGCAGGCAAGGGTAGACACATCCCGCCAACAGTCCAATCATGCCTCTCGAGCCGATGACAGCCCATGCTCCTACCTCGGCCAGCACTGGCGTTACGGCGGTTGTGATGGCACTTGCTACAAAGGAAACAGCAATCAGCAATTTCGGCCCGAATTGCTCGGCTAGCAGTCCAGCTGGTAGCGAAGTGAGCAGATATCCGTAGAAGTAAGCCCCCAGAATGTTGCCCTGGGTTTTCTGATCCCAACTGTAGCGAGGACCGAAGTTCTGTATTTCCGGATCTTTGTCAATCCGCGCCGAATCATATGACAAGGTCGTCTCATTGTCAACGGATGCAGCAGCAGCAGTCGTGGCGGTGATATCTGATTCGTGTTCGCTGCTACTAGAGTTAATTAATTTTTCCGCTTGTATTATTGCCGTGTGATTTGTCGGTAGCCTTGAAACTGCGGAGGAAGTCGGTTGGACCATCGCTAGTATATTGATCGACATGTTGACACGCATCATGAACGATGTTAAACATGCAACGAAGATCATGACGGCGACCGTCAACCGTTTCGGGATGGTTCCTGAATGACGAATGAATTTGAAAGAAACAAAAACAAAATTAATCATCAATATACGTGATATTTTTAAGGGAGAGTGGTTTGTGGTTTTTGCGGTATGCGTCGTGCGTGGTAAATGAGTTGCAAATAATTTTTTTTTATCAGTTTGTTGGAAACAATTTGAATCAGTTGAACTGTAGGAAGTTTGACTTGGGGTTAAGTGGGAATTATTAGGTATGGAATAAAATTCTACCAAGAAAGAGGTTTGGGATTTCAAGTTTCAGTTCAACAGATGCTGAAATGATGGTGGCCAATCATCGCCCCGCTAATTTAAAGATGTAACGTCTGCATTAAAAAAAAAACAGTTTCAGAAAAAGCTGAAAAGAAAACTACGAAAAATAAATCCAATAATAAGATTTTCCTTGAATCTTATAATTATTTATAATTTTAAAAAGAGGCGAATTTATCAAATCGGTTTTGTGGACGGGTGATCGACATCAAACCAAATATTTACGTTGTGGCAGGTCCTCCAAAATCGTCGTGAATATGTTAGTTTTTCAATAGGTAACAATCACAATAGCTTCACTTTGTTTTCTTCTTTTTATTTTATTTTATCTATTATTTTAATTTTTATTATGTAAATATATTTCCTTAATTCAGGTCAAAACTAAATATTGTAATTCCTTTTGTTAGTATTTTATTTAATTTTTTGTTAATAATCCTTTGAATTTGATTATATGTTAGTAATTTAGTTTAAATTTTTGTATATAAAACGAAGCCAAAAAAAAAATAAAAAAAAAAAAAAAAACTATTATGAGTTCCGCCTAAAATGTACGATAGCACTAGATAAATAAAAATAGATTTAATATGAAAATTTGAATTTGAAATAAAAATATTTATGCTACCCTATTTAAATAACCCTTGTACCATCCTATCCAAACCTACACTGCTAAAAAAGCAATGATAATATCTATGTGTTCCACACATGCAATTTGATCAACAAATTATATCTATTTGTAACCACACATACTTCCTATGTGTACAAATAACAACTATGTGTGGCCACACAATGTTGGAGAAGGTTTCGACCTCTTTTCGGCACCAAAGTTAAACAAATTCAAATCGTCCGTTTCTATCCGTGATATTTTAACGCTCCAGGAACCAAGTGAGATAAGTGAGAATCGCGAGTGTTGAACGTTGTCAATACCTCGCCGTCCGCTATTGCAGAAGTTGAAGTAGACCGGTGATTAAATTTTGATTATTAAGTTATTAGTATAAGTGTTAAATCAATTAATTAGATTTAGATTTAGATTTAGAAGATTTAGTTTTTTTGTATTGTCTAATAAATATCAAGTTCTTACGCACCACCTTTTAATTGATTTCAAGGTCGCATGTGATGCTTTTGATCAGTAAGCGAACGGACGAGAACAGTTTATCCGAGAAACTGACTAGACTGACCAAGACAACGGTGAATGGTGTACAGTGCTGTGTGAAGCTATCAGGAGCATTTTAAACACGCAAATGACTTCGGCAAGGCGATGGTCTTTCCTGCCTCCTGTTCAGCATTGCGCTAGAAGGTGTTATGAAACGTGCAGGCTTCAACATGCCGGGCACGATTTTTAATAAATCCAGTCAACTCATTTGCTTCGCTGACAACGTGTACATTATCGGAAGTCCCAGTCGGTTACTGAGCAGTACACTAGGCTGAAACGTGGGAAGGTTGTATTAAGGTGAATACGTCGAAGACTAAGTTTCTGCTGGCAGGAAGGAACCGAGCGCTATAAAACCCGCACACGCAGAGGTGTGATTATCGACGGAGATGATTTCGAGTAGGTAAATGAGTTTGTGTACCTCGGATCATTGGTGACGTCGGATAATAATTGCAGCAGAGAAATACGGAGATGCATAATAGCCGGAAGTCGTGCTTACTATGAGCTCCACAAGACTTTAAGGTCTGGTAAACTTCATCCCCGTACTAAGTGTACCATTTACAAAACGCTGATAAGACCGGTAGTTCTCTACGCGCATGAGACGTGGACAATGCTCGAAGAGGACCTGCAAGCACTTGGAGTTTTCGAACGTCGCGTGCTTAGGACCATCTTTGGCGGTGTATGTGAAAACGGCATATGGAGGAGAAGGATGAACCACGAGCTGGCGCAGCTCTATGGCGAACACAGTATCCAGAAAGTCGCTAAAGCTGGAAGGGTACAGTGGGCGGGACACGTTGCAAGGATGCCAGACAACAACCTCGCAAAAATGGCGTTTGCCCCGAATCTGGCTAATACAAGGCACAGGGTAGCGCAGTGTGCTGGCTGGTTAGACCAAGTGGACACTGGAGACAAGCAGCCCTAAACCGAGTTTTTTGGCATTATGGCGCAGGTGCGGTCCTGACGAGACATTGGATCAGCAAAAGTAAGGTAAAAGTAAGTTTAAAAAGATGCTTCCACACCCTGACGAGTGGCCTCACAGCAGTAAGCCGGCATCTTAGCCATTGCCGGTGAAAAAAAGGTTTTGGGATATTCTTCAGCGTTTTCTTTGCTTTTTCGATCAGCTGCTTTTCTAATTTAGCCATTAAATTGTTGGAATAGATTCTGCGATAGAGGTTGGCTTAGAAAATCTTGATCGGCCGCAGTTGGGGTACCTTCGGAGGGTTCGCGTTCTTTGGTAACATGATGATGTTCAGGCGGTCTTCCAACGACCTTTGTGTAGTGGATCGATGGCAGTTAATGGAACTGTAAATCTCCCCATCCTTGGTGGGAGACGTGAAATATCTGATCCCCAACCAGTCGATGCCGTCCAGGGTTCGACATCACCACAACATCGCGCTTCGCCGAGAAAATGTCCTTGTCTATTGTCTTCAGCTGCTGTTTCTGGGTGATGGCCTACTGATCTGAGACGGCCGCCTTAGACCTACGCTTCCGAATGATGATGTTCATGGACTGGAGTTAATTTTTGACTATTTGTCCGTTTGACAGCGCCGGTAGTATAGTGGTAAGCGTGCCTTACCATTACACCACCGGCCTTTCACCCCAGACGGTCTGGAATCAATTTCCAGTCGGCGCCATTGGAATTTTAACACGAAAAAAAGTCTTCCTCTGAAAAAGAAAAAAAAACGCGCGTGTCTCCCCCCCTGTTGGTGGGGGCGATAAATAGGGGGGACGGGGTTGGGTTTTGCAGAAAAATTTTCCCCCCCCACGGAGGGGAGGAAAAAAAAACAACAGCGAGGTTTTTAAGCCGCAGCTTGAACGGGAATACAACAGCTGCCCAAACCACTACAACAAAATCGTCATCGGAGATCTCAATGGTCAGGTCGGCTAGGAGGAGGAATTCAGACCGGTTATAGGAAAGTTCAGCGCACATCAGCTTGCGAACGAAAACGGCCTCAAATTCATTGATTTTGTCGCCTCCAAGAACATGGCCATACGTAGTACCTATTTTCAGCACAGCCTTCCATATCGGTACACCTGGAGATAACCACAACAGACTGAATAACAAATCGACCACGGTTTGATCAATGGAATGGACTTCTTAGATATTATCGACGTCAGGACCTATCGCGGTGCCAACATCGATTCAGACCACTATCTGGTAAGTGCGCCCCAGACTGTCCGTTGTGAACAACATTCGATACCGACGCCCGCCACGGCATAATCTGGAGCGACTGAAGCTACCCGAACATGCAATTAATTACGCGCAAAGCCTTGAAGCAGCGTTGCCGGAAGAGGGAAAGCTAATCGAAGCCCCTCTTGAGTGCTGAAGTACCATTAAAGCAGCCATCAACAAAGTAGTGGAGGGCGCCATAGGGTTTGTGGAAAGAAATCGACGGAACGATTGGTTCGACGATGAGTGTCAAACGGTTCTAGATGAGAAGAATGCAGCGCGGGCGTTGATGCTACAGCAAGGAACTCGTCAAATTTTGGAGCGATACAAACAGAAGCGAAGACAGCAAACTCATCTCTTCCGAGATAAGAAGCGTCATCTGAAGGGGTTGGAGTGCTAAGAAATGGAGCAGCTGTATCGTTCTCAAGATACGCGTAAATTTTACAAGAAGCTTGACGCA
This sequence comes from Aedes koreicus, assembly GCA_024533555.2. Lineage (NCBI taxonomy): Eukaryota > Metazoa > Arthropoda > Insecta > Diptera > Culicidae > Aedes > Aedes koreicus. The sequence continues at coordinate 572,918 of JAHHFK020002770.1, read as the reverse complement.
TCCCGGAAAGGCTTCGTGCCGCGAGCCGAAATGTGTCGGGATGAAGATGGAGCTATCTGGGCGGATGAACGTAAGGTGATGGAAAGGTGGAAGCAGCACTACGATGAACACCTGAATGGCGCAGAGGCGGAATACCATGACAGCAGGAGGAATGGCTTCATCGGTATGGTGGACGAGGGTGACGTGCCAACTCCCACGATAAGTGAAGTTAAGAATGCTATCAAACGGCTTAATTATAACAAGGAAGCTGGGAAGGATAGTATCGAAACGGAAAACTTATAAAAATTGGCCCGGATAAGTTGGCAACTTGTCTGCACCGACTGATATTCAGGATCTGGGATACAGAACAGCTACCGGAGGAGTGAAAAGAGGGAGTTATGTGCCCAATATACAAAAAGGGTAACAAGTTAGAATGTGAGAACTATCGAGAGATCACTATTCTCAACGCGGCCTGCAAAGTGCTGATCCAGATTATCTTCCGTCGTCTATCGCCGCTAGCAAGTAGATTTGTGGGAAGTTATCAAGTCGGTTTCGTGAACGCTCGATCGACAACTAACCAAATCTTTACGTTGCGGCAGATCCTCCAAAAATGTCACGAATATCAAGTCCCTACACACCACCTATTCGTCGACTTCAAGGCCGCATACGATACTATTGATCGTGAAGAACTATGGAAGATTATGGACGAGAACGTTTTTCCCGGGAAACTGACCAGAATGATCAAGGCTACGATGGATGGTGTAAAGTGTTACGTGAAGATATCCGGTGTGTTATCGGACTCGTTTGTTCAACATTGCGCTAGAAGGTGTTATGAAACGAGCGGATTTTAACATGCGGGGTATGATTTTCAATCAATCCGGACAGTTCAACTGCTTCGCTGAAAACGTGAACATTGTCGGCAGAACGTTTCAGGAGGTGATCAGTACACCAAGCTGAAACGTGAAGCGGAAAAGGTTGGATTGAAGGTGCATCCGTTGAAGACTAAGTATCTGTTGGCTGGAGGAAAAGAAGCGTGATAGAGCTCGCATAGGCAGAACTGTGAATCCGACGGGTGCAAGACACAGAGGAGCGCAGCGATCTAGGTGGTTAAACCAAGTGGAGCAAGACCTTGGATGTGTGGGACATTCGAGGAACTGGAGACAAGCAGTCCTCAACCGAGTTTTATGGAGAAATATTATGACGCAGGTGCGGTCCTAATAGGACGTTGGACCAGCATAAGTAGGTAAATAAGTATGCTGCTCTGCTAACAATTTTTAGGATATGAAAGCAATGAACTTTCGTACATGATTGATCGTTAATTCAATTATGAGCAGATCTTTACAATTTCAACACTTTCAAACAACTAACTATATTATGGAAGATTGCATTTGGTATAACGAGCGATCACGAAATTAGTGCAACACAGTTAATTTACTATAAATTCCCAAGTATTTGTCGGATAAAAACCAAATTTGCGGAGCACTTTCGAAAATGTATTAGGCTCAGTTTACATAAATTGTAAACAACCTTATAGGTTGTTTGGTAAAATTCTCGACACTTCCGCTTCACCCCATCTATAAGAGCTTGTACAGTACTACCTGGTACCTTTTTCTCATTTTTTATCCAATTCCAATGTATGAAATTTGCATTTTTACTTTATTCTTGGTCTTTCTGAGTTTTCGCTTCATCATGGCTCAATATGTTCCGATAGGCCGTAGTTCAAAGCAGTTCGGTGGATTCATGTCATATTATTCCAGCACGCTTTTAGAATATTAGAATGAAGCTAAATCCGGCAAATATAGTGGTTTTTTTATTGTGTTGCGACAAAAATGGCAGATGATTTTTTTTTTGGAGACATTCAGTCTTGTAAATTGCATTATTGATGGTGCATGTTATGACAAAAATTGCACTTCACTTTTATTAGATGTAGATAGCCTGCCAAATGAGGTATTTCTATGCGAATTTTGACATTTTCTTTTTTAAAAACGATCATCTAATTTGAATTTATCTTTTCCGGTGTAAAATTCATGTCCAAGCATTTGTTGAAGGTCAGTATGTTTCGTTATCCACCACACAGCAACTCTAACTGGTCAACATCTCAGTGTAGAGCTCCCTAGCAAGGGCCTTGGCAGCAGTTTGCTGCCGTTCATTAGGTCGGTATCGTGTTCAAAAGAAATTTCTTTTTCTATCCCAAACCCAGTGGTTTGGGAATTCCGTTTGAACCTTGTATGCATGTAACTCCAGCCCCCCCTCCCCCCCATTTCGTTCCATGCGATCATTGTCAAAATTCCGCTTGGTAATATTAAACAAAATTCCGTAACCTCTTTACTTTTTAGGTCGATACTGGCCTATAGTGGTTTGGGAATTTTTGAACCTTGTATGCATGTAATCCAGCCCTTGCTTTAACCTATTGGACGTGCTTTGCGAAACGCCGACCTTTTTGGCAATATGACGTGTAGACGTGTTGCATCAACTTTTGAAACACGTCCCTTCCCGGAATATCTCGTGATACGGACCACATAGAATGTTATAGTCTTGAGCAAAGTTACTCGGTAAGTCAAGGCCTTTTCATTAGCGAACAGTTTAGGATTCTAAACTGCGGCGCTAGTCTGATAATTATGCTTAATAAAATGTTAAGAAAGCATCCTAATCGTTGCATTTTGATGGATGACGAAACATATTGCAAACTGGACATGCGCTGGACATTTATAATGCGGTTGTTGAGGAAAACGTCCTGATGACAGAAGAACGATCGGAATGGAGAAGTTTGGCAAAAAAGTTTTTGTGTGGCAGGCTGCCGAACATTTTTTGCCATTTTTCACCACTGTGACCATCAATGGTGAAGTTTATCGCAAGGAATGCATAAAAAAGCGTCTTGTTCCTCTATATCGTGAACACAACTCTTACTGTTCTGGCGTGATATTGCATCCTCTCTCTACGCTTTTGCTACGTTGGATTTGATAAAGGAGCACGGTATTTTGTGCAAAAAGAGGATAATCCACCAAATTGTCCTGAATTGCCAACGATCGAGCGCTACTGGGCAATAATCAAGCGGCACCTCTGAGAGGATGGCAAAGAGACACAGTCTGTTAATGAGTTCAAATAAATGTGGTCATCTACTAGCCCAAAGGTATCGCATTCGTCAAAAAGTGCATCATTTTCAAATCTAGGAGCATTTTGATGAAAATTATATTTTTATACGTAATACAAAGACAACAGTGATTACTACACATAAAACCGTTTTTAAATTCGACTATAAATAAATAAAACATCTGCAAAACAATGTGTCCTCTTTATAAAATGAACAGTCCTTGCCCCTCCACTGTTTTGGCCGGATTTAACGTCGGTGCATTACGCCGAAACAACTCTCACTTGGCTAACGGAAAAGGGTATAGATTTCGTTGAGAAAGCCACCAATCCACCAAATCGCCCTCAGCTTCGGCCCATCGAACGCTATTGGGCGATTGTCAATAGGGTCTTTCAAAAGACTGGTAAGGCTGAGAATATGCAGGAGCTCAAAACAAAATTTGGACTGCGGAGTCCAAAAAATGTGATGAAACACTTGTCTGGAACTTGATGAAAAGTGTTCGATCAAAAATTCGAAAGTATATGAAAGAATAATATTAATTTCATCCGGTCTTCCCAATGTTCAAGTTCAATCTCGTACAATTAAGAACCATCCATTTGTTTGAATAAAATATCAATTTTTTATATGATTTGAAAGAAAAACATGTGGATAACTTATTTTCGATACAGTCCTTGCTCTTAAAATCTTACAAAGCATCTTAACATTTACTTCACACATACTTTACATGTAACAGCAACAACAGCAACAACAACAACAACAACAACAACAACAATACAAGTGTAAACATCATTCAACCTCAACGAACGGCAACAACATGTACACCAATAGCCACCCCGAAAACAGCAACCCCTAACCGATGTGACGTCATAAAATAAATCTTAATCTGTTAGAATATGGCTTAGTGACGTTTAACGCACGGCGCACGTACAGTACAGCGCCATTTAGATCAAAGGAGTGCAAGTAAGAAGGAAAATCATTTGGAGGCAAAAACAAAACAAACCATCCCCGCATGTCCCAAAAAAAGAAAAGTTATTAAACGCCAAAAAGCCTTACACGCCCGTTTCATTTTACTCAATTTTTGATTACAATCGTACACTATCTCTTTTTCTCTCACGGAAATGTTACTCAATTTTCGTTATAAAGTGGATCTACTCAATTTATGAGTAGATCCAATTTTTACGAAAATTGAGTAACATTTTCGTGAGAAAAAAAGAGATAGCATACAATTGAAATCAAAAATTGAGTAAAATGAAACGGGAGTGTTAGTTGAACACCATGCAACTCAATACAAATTCATCCCAGCTTACCCCAGGTCCCCGTCTTTCCACTTCTTTCAAGTTGTTTATAGGGTATATTGGGGTAGCTAGTGTCGAAATTGACCAATTGTTGTCGAGTGTGTGTTCACTTTTGTGCGCTGTCTACTGTTGCATCCTCACATTGTCTTTTTTCTATTGCATAATAATGATAACGATCGAAGAGAACACCATTACCATTTTGGCGCAGGCGAAGAAGAAAGAGATAGAGATTGTAAAGGTGGGAGAGTGTGATTTTGTTTAACGTATCCACATGTCCAAGTACCAGGGGTCTAAGTAGGGGGAGGAGGGCGCCGGACGTCCGCGCTTTGCACGCACGCCGAACGTGATCAAATCGGTCCGTGCAAAAATTGCTCGCAACCCGGTGCGTTCCATAAGAAAACTTGCAAAGGAAGCCAATATTTCGGAGGAATCTATGCGGAGAATCATCAAAGAAGACCTGCATGCATTTTCCAGAGCCAGAGTGAAACGCCACTTGATTACGGACTGGCCCAAGGAACTACGAGTGACTCGTTCCAAGAGATTGCTTTCCTTGTTGAAGAAGGAAAAAATGATAATCCTGTTCTCCGACGAAAAGCTTTTCAGCATCGATGCTGTGGTCGATGCTCCGGCTGGTGTCATGATGTTTGGCTTGGTGGCGTCCAACGGTTTGAAAATGCCGCCTGTTTTCATTGATGCTGGAGTTAAAATCTGTATTTTGAAGGACTAAGTGCTTCTCTGTGTGAAGGCCAACTTCTCCGAGGACCAAAACCTTGTCCTACAGCGGATGGAGCGCCGTGTCACACGTCCAATCGAACCCAACAATGGTTGAACGATAACATGAAGTTTTGGCCGAAGGATTTGTGGCCCCTTAGCAGTACAGATCTTAATCCGTTGGATTATTCGATTTGGACATATGTTGAAGCACGAGCCTGCAAAACACCACATCCTAGTGTGAAAACCCTGAAGTCAACCATAACACGCACATGGCAGTCAATGTCGGAGGACTACGTCCGAAAGGCATGCTCTGGCTTTCGGCGTCGGCTCGAGGATGTTATTAATAAAAATGGAGGACACATTGAATAAATTTGTTTAAAAGGACTTTATAAAGATAACTGCACTCGAAAATGTTGATATTATTGCTTGAATTAGTTGAAAATAGGATTTTAAAGAAATAGAACAAATTTTCGCATCATTTTCTGCCGCACCTTGTATTTTTTTTCCAAAATAAACACTCCCGTTTCATTTTACTCAATTTTTGAGTACAAACGTGTGCTATCTCTTTTTTTCACTCAAAAAAATGTTACTCAATTTTCGTAAAAAGTGGATCTACTCAATTTTATGAGTAGATCCATTTTTTATGAAAATTGAGTAACATTTCCGTGAGAGAAAAAGAGATGGTATACAATTGAACTCAAAAATTGAGTAAAATGAAACGGGAGTGAAGACCGTGCGTTGCTTAGTTGCTACTCCGTTACTGAGCATAACTCTGGATCAACAATAGAAAAGGGCCTATCAACATTTGTAAACAAACACTTCTGAGCCCTTTTTCTCGCAAGCCGTTACAAATACTCGCTATACATGCAAACCTACAGAATCGTCGTGTAGGGGAAACTTTCCCCTACATGATGATGGTATTGGTTTGCGTGGGTGGCCTACGCTTTGCGAGGAAATAGGCTCAGAAGTGTTTGTTTACAAATGTTGATAGGCCCTTTTCTATTGTTGATCCAGAACTGCCCATACTTTTTCTTTATACCCCCCACTTCTTGCCACCGCAGACTGTTTTTTCCCCCAGATTTTCCCTCCTCTTCATCCTTTCATCTAAACGGCGCTTTAGGGTCGTCCCCATATGGGCTTTACATTTCCAATGTACAAATTTACTTGTCCATTCTATTTATAGATCAGTCCGGTGCCGGTCACGTCTTCACGTTCTTCGGGGAGGGGGGAAGGATGATTAGTTCTACAATCGTTGGTTAGAGACCGTGTATTTACCTCTGCGTCTCCACAATTGTCAAGGGATGGATAGTTTTGTGTTAGTGAGAGGCAGGTTATTTTTAGATCATGGATTCACTGTGGTAAGTGATGCGATCGATGAAAGCGCAGTAGACTGCTTTTTATTTTAAATCTAGTGGTGATAGAGAGAGGCAAGTGACAAATGGCAAGGAAAGGGACGGACCTGGGATTGAACTCCCAACCTTCTGCTGAGTAAGCAGAACGGGTAACCACTGAGCTACCCAGCCACGTCGTGTCGGTTTTTCAACTATTTTAGAGCTCAGAAAGTAGCAAACATCCCTCGGCTTTTCGGGGTAGAGTTAACAGAACGATTCAATTTTTTTGAGCATTTATACTGTTTATAGTTGATTCCAACTCTACTCTTGAGCCATTGGTGGATGGGAGTTGGCAGCATAAGGTGCTATCCATATACCACGTTGGCCAATTTCTGACACCCTCCTCCCCCTGCGTGGACAATCATTCATATAATTTTTCAATAGAATGTATGGATCGTGGACACTTGAGCACCCCCTGCCCTCCCCCAAACTGTCCACGTGGTATATGGAAGGCCCCTAAGGTGTTCTGGCCGGATATTCCAAACGTGATGTGTGTGATAGAAACAAGCATATAAACGAAACTGTACCTCTATTCCCTGAGCTAACGGGGTAAAAAAAAAAGTTGTATCTCAGACAGAGTCGCACTCCTCGTTGAAAGTTTGGAAGAGAAACACAGAAATATTATTTTCAGTGCATTACCGCACATTTACAGTGTTTTCCTACATTTATAGATACACTACTATGCATGAATTTGAGAATTGTGTAGTCAACTAGTTTTTGCCCAGGAAAATAAAGAATATTTTCAACCGAAAGGTTCACTCCGTGACATTCATGACTATAGGCTATCTGAGGCCACAAGGCAAGGTTCTTCTATGAGCTAATGCAAGGCTTTTTATCGCTTTATATTTTCATAAACTTCAACTACTGTTAAGGCATAGCCGCTCGAATTCGGTTTTTGGCACGTGATTTCTTCCAAACTAAAGCCAAATCTTCCGCAATCACTGGACAGTTCAGCATAAAAAAAAAACCAACCCACATTACGGATTACGGCGAACGTTCAACTATGCTGTATCAAACCAGGTGACATTGTCCACCAAAAGCGGTTGTATATAGAAAAGAAAGCCTGCAGCCGTGCCATTAGCAAAAACAACCATTGTTAAACAACACTGCTCGGCGATAGCAAATGATTCATATAAAAGCTTTTCGTCGCCATCGCGCACAGTTTTCTCAAGTCGTGCCAATTCCGAGGGGTGCCTCTCCTCCAAGCTGGGTGGCTGAAAGTTACGTTTGACGAAAAAATGGTGCGGTTTCCCGCGTGGTTCTGGTTGCTGCCAATGGTTTTCCATTGTGCTCCGGCCGCGGAAAAAATGGCCCAGGAACCGAAACTGTTTCTAACGGTGAAAAGTGCTAGCTTACCAACGTTAAATCTACCGGACGTTGAGAGTGCCTATTTGGTTGTGACTGATTTGATGATCAGTCCCGAAGGGCAACCACTGCCGTTCCTTAGTGGAGAATGTGAGTTTCTGTTGATAGACTGATCTGGGTGAAAGCGATGAATTTTAATGCGTTTGTTTTCCCTTGCTTCGCGAAGTGGATCAGTCGTACTTCAAGAGGTTGCAGAAAGATCGTCCTGGAGTGCAGTTTCTGGCATCATTTGGAAGGACGGCTGTTCCTCCGGAGCTGTTTTCCCATCTGTCGGAGGACGATGGCCGACTGTTAATGTTTGTGCAACAGTTGGTGAGGTTTGCAGTGGAAACCGGATTCAACGGGTTGGACATTTCTTGGATGTATCCAACGCAAGCGGATAACGTGAGAGAGTTTGACTAAGTTTGTACGATTTTGTTAACTGAAACTTGGTTGCCTGTTTTGTTTTCAGGTGAGTTATTCGCTTTTGGTGCGGCAGTTGAGAGCAGCGTGTGATCAAGAGAATCTTATTCTAACGGTGACTGTTCCGAGTAATCCTGCGGTTATTGGGAAGAACTATCCGGTGGATGAGATTGCCAACTCAGCGCATTATGTGGTACTGAGTACGAACGAGTTCAAGAAGTTGAAGAAGACTTCATTGATTGCGCCGTTGTACTCGATCAACGCAGGATCTTCCAACAGTGTGGTAAGCTAGAACATTATTCCTCGATCATTTCGGTAGATCTTATTCAGACCGTTATTTTTTTTTCAGGACTTCCATGTTACCGCATGGAATTTGGCAGGTGTGGCTAGAGAAAAGATCGTGATCATTATTCAAACAGCATCTTTGACGTACAAACTTTTCCACCAGAAAGAATACCAACTAGGAACACCGGTAGTTCGTTTGAAAGTTCGTCCGTTTTACAAGATCTGCCATAAGTTATACAGTGGTTCTTTGGAGATATTCGAAAACAATGCTCGATGTCCGTATGCCTTCCGTGAACTGAGCTGGTACTCCTATGAGAATAGACAATCAATCAGGCAAAAAGTGGGCTACGTACAGAGCAAATACCTCGGAGGGATTGCTGTAGCGTATTATGATGAAGACGACCCGACGAATCTCTGTGGGGATGGGCAATATCCTCTAACGGCGATGGTTTTAGCTAGCCTGAAGGGGCTGGAGCTTCCGATTGATCAGAGACCGTCGGCGGTTGCACAACGAAGTATTCACAACGGAGATAATGATTCGTATGAAGACATTGTCAAGCTACATATGGTAGACGCTGGTAATGCTCATTCTCGCCCGGTCGATACTCAAGCTTCAGAACCGGATGAGCAGAGTAAGGAAGATTTATTGACAGAAGTTAATAGCTCAGAAAGCAGCAAGTCTTCGTTTGTTCTTCGACAAGCTCCATCATTGTCGGGGCCATATTGTTCAAGATGCTCGCCCCTGGCTACAACTGCTGCTCCAGCAAAGGATTTATCCGGGCCAAAGCTGGTTCCGTATCATTTTGGCGATCGCAGTTATAATGATGGTAATGATTGTAATCCAACGATTGTTTTAGCAGATTCGGATTATGCACTGGCTAAATTGACGAATCCGTCTGCGAATGCTGGGGGAAGCCTTCTATTTTCCGAGAGCAGTAGCTCCTGTGCTGGAAGTTCCGATCCGCTGTTTACCGAGCCTAAGCCTCCAGTGGTGATCAAGCCACCTCCTCCGAGTGCGCAGTATGATCCAGCACGGTCGCGGTTGGGGATCATAGCTACCTGCACTACTGGCGATCGTCCGTGTAATTCGAAATGTAATTCCAACTGTCCCTCGAGTTGCAATTCCAATTTTATTCCCTGTAACAGTCGTCCAGGAGGATGTGGATGTTTTCCTTGTGGACCAAACATTCCACAGGAAGCCTATGTGAACATGATTTCAACCGGAACGGCTCAAACGACTCCGTGTCCTCGGGCTGCGCTTATGGAAATGTTTTCCAACATGCAGAATCTTGCAAGGGTGAACCGAAATCTCGGGTCTCAAACGATGGAGAACCAGCTAGGCAATCCGGTTTGTCCATACGATGGAATTATACCGGATCCGCGTGACCCTCGGCACTACTATCTCTGCCGTCAAGGATTGTAAGTAATTTTCGGTTATCGCAATGGAATTCAAATGTTAATTATTTCTGGATTACAGGCCCATGAGTGATGAGAATCGGTTTAGCTGTGCCGATGGATACATCTACGATCCGAATAATCAGAAGTGTGCTCCTACAATATAGAACTGATCGGGGTTCGCTTCATGCCATACAAAAAATGACTTGCTTCCTTTTTCGTTTTTCTCACTTTTAATAACCTTCCCTTCCCTATCTGTTGCCGTCTTCAAACCACCCATCAAACATGCCACATGGAATAATGATCGCCAGTGATTGACCGTCATCGTATTTTTGTTTTCGTTACTGTCCGATCGTGCTGCAGCCGTATCGATAGTCCATCTAGTTTGTAGTAAGATACTCGTACAGGGGCCCTTGGAATTGAACTTTTTTTTTTAGCCAACGCGAACCACTAACTGACTATTTTGCTTGTTGGTGTTTGTGTTACGACTGTGTAGTTAGTACCGTAGATTTTTTAGAATAGTAATGAGTTGATAATTGTTAAGTGTTAATAAAGACTATTGTAGAATATGAATCGTTATATGGTTGTGGTCATTAGGAGGTGATTGAACTTACCCTTTAGGATTTTTGGATACAGCACCATGATGACAAGTCACTCGGTTTGTATGGCTCACTGAAACTCTGTGTTCTCTCGGCGTTAGTTTGCTGAAGTAAAAACAAATCATGGAATTAGATAAGCGAATGGCAAGGGCAAACTCCAATGATTATTTGCCAAGAAACTAAGGAAATGAGATATCAAAAGAATGATTATCTGTAGCAAACAAATAATTGCATATGGTAGATGTATTTTTTTTTTTTTACTTTTACAGGCCTTTTCACAGTTTACTTTCCAGACAGCCAAAGTACGTTGGCAATGTTGACTGTTCTCGGCAACCGATTTTCAAATTTTATATATTGTGACATCACAGCACCTCACTGTATATGTTCATATAATAATTTGGTTATGTAGCTTTAATTTGATTACCTTTAAAATAGTGAACCATTAACTGCCGCTAACAACGAGTCGGTCTCATATGTAGAAATCAGTGGGGTTGTGTATAACACACGACCTGTTGACGTAGACTTAAACCGTTTGATTAGTATTCAGGTACTGTTCTAATGGGACGTAGGGTTAGCATAAGTAAGTGAGAAAGTATGTAAGAACATTCGCTTGATTCACTTCTTAGTAATTATTTGGCGGCCCTGGAAAGGGACGTTTGATTTGAATGTTGGTATAATAAAAGGCACCGGTGGTGCTGGCTGTAGTGATTGTGTTGATATGATAGACCAGCTGGAAACCATTATCCTTATCGCGTTATAGAATGTTCACGGTCTGTTTGGGAATTCAAAGTCCACACTTAATTATATTTTTGATAGTTTTTTTTTTTTTATGAATTCATTTATTTGTACAGGCTCAATCAAATCAGCTTTACAGAGCCAAGTTTTCATGTTTATATACATCAGTTATTATAGAACTAAGGTTAAGGGGGTGGAACCGATTACTCGCGGCCGTCTCGAGGTTAATAGGAATTACAATTTTATGGATGGGAAAATTGCGGTGGAAATGTTTAACAAAGCATGAGGAACAATGGTTTTCTTATATCTAGAATTTCAAATTACAATTTTTTAATTGAACGTTTTCAACTTAAAAAAAAAATCACTCACTCACACACACAACAACACTCACACACACAACCACAATCACACACCGATGCACACAATCCTCAAAAATTTAACCTAAACAAGTAAGTTAATCAAACTACAATCTAAGGCTAATATTAGTCAAAAACACATAAATGAGTTTCAGAAACTCCAGATCGCGTGCAGCCAAAATGTCTCGAATCGGTACATTGGGTTGTCTACCTCGAGCCCGAAGGGAATCATAAAGCTCAGATCTGACTCCACGATGCTCTGCACCAAACCAAATAACGTGACCTGCGTCTTGGCAACCTTGTCCACATTCAGAACAAATGAGTTTAATGAATAATGATTAGACATGAGGCGAGACATCACACGAATGAAGTTTCGACCCACATCCAATCCCCTGAACCAACATTTCTTAGACACCTTAGGAGAGATAGAATGTAGCCATCGCCCCAAATCTCCTTTACTTCATTTATACTGCCAGCTATCGAGTGATATCTGACGAAAAATATAGAAACAATCGTTGAAGGCGATTTGTCGGTCATAAGACCAATTTTTGATTTTGATTTTTGATAGTTGACAGTCGCGAAAATCTCCAACTGATTGAAGCAAAAATCTCGAAAATCTATCGAAAAATGATAAAGCTATTAGCGTTCAAACTGTTTCAGTTATTTTCATATTTTCATTTGACTTCTACCCTTGCCGTAAGGCGTAGTCTGATCAAAAGGCGTGGGTGTGGTTCAAATAGATCGTTAGACCAGCATTAGATAGTAATTATGTTAGAAAATTCTTTTGTACACTCTTTAGAAAGCATTTGGTGAAGAATCAAAACGTTTTCCGTGAAAAGGAATTTCCTGATATTTACCGCAACGCAACAAATATATTACAATATATATATATATATATATATATATATATATATATATATATATATATATATATATATATATATATATATATATATATATATATATATATATATATATATATATATATATATATATATATATATATATATATATATATATATATATATATATATATATATATATATATATATATATATATATATATATATATATATATATATATATATATATATATATATATATATATATATATATATATATATATATATATATATATATATATATATATATATATATATATATATATATATATATATATATATATATATATATATATATATATATATATATATATATATATATATATATATATATATATATATATATATATATATATATATATATATATATATATATATATATATATATATATATATATATATATTTGTATAAATAAAATGGTAATTGTTAAACCTGTAATTTGTTGCAAATATCTAAAAAAATAAATCAATCAAGAAACGATTGAATTATTGGCGTCTGCTGTTTCATTTTTTTGTGACGGCAGCCATTTGTAAATTGAACAAAATTCTCTAGGTATGCAACGAAGAAACAATTGGTTGAAAAGTAATTTTAGATAAATTAAAATCATGCAAACTTTCTCGAAATTGAATTCGTCGTCCTGAAAAGGGCGGATTCGAAATGGTCCGCTTTTGAATTCAAACCTTCTCGGTCTTTGGATGAAACAGGTTATTTCACTCGTTGCACGTTGCGCCATATCCAAAGATGGCTAGCAGCAAGATCACACACACACACACACACACACACACACACTCACAAGCACCTCGCTCGTCGTGGCTGCACCCACCGGCTGGCTACAAATAAATCCCTGGCGTGGGACTAGCAAACCATTGAACTATTTATGGCTGCCTAGCAACGGTTGCCTAGCCAAATGCTTGCTAAGAACAGCCTGCAGCGCAATCTCCAACGGTTGGTCGCCAGTGCACCGTCTATGGTTCTTGTCACCGTCAGCTGCCACATCCACATTGGCGCCTTGCCGCTCAGCACTGCCGAATGCACCCTTCAGGGTACATGCCATCGCCAGCTGCCAATCCATAATGGCTCGTTGCTCCGCACAGCTCCAGTACTACAACACTAATGAGAAAATTTCGTCTTCTTCTTCTATTGTTTTTGAGAGGGAATTTAACCCTTCTGGTCATTCGTCCCTCTGATGAGAAATTTGCGAAGGTGTATCCGTTTTATATCGTTCACTGTTGCATGTGAGACCTCCCTTGCTCACATTTGAAATCTGTGATAGGAAACGACTGTTTAATTAGTAAATTTAACCTGCAAAGCAAAATAATAAGACATCACCTTTTATTTTCAATAGTTTGAAGTTGTTAACGGATATTGTTTGATAATTGAATTGATATGCGGGGAAATTTCCAACCGATTGGTGTAATTATCTTGAAAATCTATCAAACATTTATTAAGATACTAGCGTTTAATTTGTAATGATATTACGTGACGGTCACTAATTTTTAGATTTTCAATTGACACCTTACCCTTGCCAGTTTCAATTTTTCATGACGGCAGCCATTTGTAAATTGTGCACAATGCTCAAGGTATACAACGAAGAGACAATTAAAATTGTTTTAGTCACCGCTGTCTGCCAATTGGTTTCAATTGCTCGTGACGGCAGCCATTTATAAATTATGCACAATGCTAAAGGAATGCAACAAAGAGAAATTTACGATTGTTTTAGCCACCGTTTTCTGCCAATTGGTAAAATAAATTCAATTTAAACAAGCTCTCTCAACATTCGATTGGGCGTGCTGAAAAGGACGGATTTTGAATAATCCGCATTGTATCCTTATCGGTCTTTTCACAAAGCTGCCGTGCACGTTGCGCTATAAATAAAGATGGCTACCGAAAGTATAACACACACTCAGGCAACTTATTGTGCTCCTCGTGGTGGAGCCCACCGGCTGGCAACAAATCATCACCAGCTTGGGAAACCGGCTGCCTAGCACACCACTGCAATCAATCTTGTGGCTGCCTAGCAACGGTTGCCTAGCCAAGGGCTTGCTAGCAACAGCCTGCAGCGCAATCAGCTACCTGTCCACTGGTTGGTCGCCACTACACCTTCTATGGTACGTGCCACCACCAGTTTCCAAATCCAAATTAGCGCTTTGCCGCTCCGCACTAGAGGCTTCGCGCCATCTAGGTTGCCTTCAAAGCTCATGCCATGGCCAGCTGCTGATCCTCGATGCTCCGTTGGTCTGCCCAGCTCCAGCACTGCAACACTAATGAGTAAAATTGCGAAGGTGTACCCGTTTTATATCGTTCACTGCTGCATATGAGACCTCCCTTGCTTACATTTGATATCTGTGATAGTAAAATTGAGTGCATTAAGTAAATTTACTCTGAAAATTCGGCATTATAAGGCATCACCTCATATTTTGATTATTATCAATAGCTTGAAATTGTTAACGGATAATGTTTGATAATTTCCAATCGATTGATGTAAACATCTTGAAAATCTATTGAGCATTTATTAAGTTATTAGCGTTTAATTTGTAACGATATCTCGTGACGGTCGCTAATTTTTAGATTTTCAATTGACACCCTACTCTTCCCGTAAGACGTAGTCTACGTCAAAAAGTAAAAAAGAAAACGACTTGCAAAGGTTTTTTTTTCAAATTTCATTTTTGTTTTGTTTTTATAGTTGGATTAATTAGACAATAAACCAAATACGATATTGATTACATGTATCTTTCATACAGTAACTTTGATCACTGATAATCTGCATAAAATTTAAAATTTCTGCTGCCATAAATTTTTTTTCCTGTCTTTTGTTTTAGATCATTTATGTGTACAGGCTTAATCGAATCAATTTTACAGAGTCAAGTTTTCATATTTATATAAATCAGTTATCTTAAAACTAAATCGGATAGAACCGATTACTCGTGGCCGTATCGAGGTTAATAGGAATAACAATTTAACGGATGGGAAGATGGGTCGGAATTTGAAGTATGGTTTACATAACATATTTATTTTTAATTCTAAATTGTATGATGTATTCATTGTAGCACGGAAACTACCTAAGTCCGACAGCAATGGGCTCTCCTCTCTGATAGACTTGATCAACCTTTAATAACCACTGTTTATCCTAATCATGCCATTGTATGAAGGGTCAAAAACGGGTTGGAAAGCCTTTAGCTTTCACAACAAAAACGTTCAAACTGTCAAATCAAAATTTTCCTTCTTGGTACATTTAAAAGTTGAAACTTTCAAAATGAATTGTAGAGCTGTCAAAGCGAGACCAAGACATCGTTGAAAATAAAAGCAAATTATTTTTAT
This sequence comes from Aedes koreicus, assembly GCA_024533555.2. Taxonomy (NCBI): domain Eukaryota; kingdom Metazoa; phylum Arthropoda; class Insecta; order Diptera; family Culicidae; genus Aedes; species Aedes koreicus. Next base: position 557,093 of record JAHHFK020002770.1, on the reverse strand, counting down.
TTCAAAATGAACTTTCAACCAGAAGGTGTCGTACAATTCTAATATAAGTAAGCTGTTAAGATTGAAATAGAAAATAGTTTTAACATAAATTGTTTTTTTTTTCAGATGAATTATTATAAATTTTAATAAGACAGCTATTTGTTTGAAAATCATTTGATTTTAAATAAAAGTCGGATATACATTATTTTTTCGTTTTGTAAACAATTTTTTCTTGTTACTGGTTCATGTATTAAATAACGGATTTCTATCTTACTACTATATTGGAGTCGTTTTTCGCTCGCCGCAAAACTTACAACGATGCAAAATGCAAATGCGAAGCTGAAAATAGCATAAAAATATTGTGAAGGGATGTTATAATATGAAATGATAATAACAATTATATTTGTAATGTCTGCATGTCTGCTAATCCTGCTGCAATTGTAGACGGACTTGCATTATCATAGCCACGAGGGAAGAAAATAATTCAAAATTGTTATACAATACTTAGGCATTCCATGGATGATCTGAAATTATATACCGTATAAAGAATACTGCCATTTTCCGTGGTAGGGTAAGATTTCAGCATGCTACCTTACCGGGGTCGCGCTGACTACACCGCGTTTTATACTCAGCCGCTGGATGCCAGGACATACGCAGTTTGAGCCGCACCTCCTCAATCTAGCTGAAGTCAGAAGGACAACAGTGCCCCGGTTGCACTACCAGCTAAGTACGCAACCCTTAGCTGGCGGTCTTTGTCATCTCTTGACCCGTGGAAGCATGAGGTAGGAACTTGTGAGGACCATAGCTATGTTGCGGGGACGCACGCTCCATCCCAGTTGTCGACTCACCATTTTGCAGCCCATTTATTTTTTATTTTTTAATGTGTAAACTGTACAACTTTTGGATTTATTTTGACATGAACATTTTTGAGAAATAAAAAAAAACACAAACACAGAAAAAAAACTAATACTAAACATACAGGTTAAACAAACTAAAATCTAAGGCCAATGCTAGTTAAAAACACATAAATGAGTTTCATATACTCCAAATCACGTACAGCCATAATATCTCGAACCGCCCAGGTAACTAATAAGCATTAGCATATGCAGTAAATCAACCCTAAATCTGCATTTCAGATGCTACAAGCATTATATTAGCATTATATCAGCATCTTGAATGCTATCTGTTGTAAAGTTGCATTTCAAAAGCTATTTAAATGCTTGTAGCCTGTAATAAGCATTTCGAATGCAAAATAGCATTAATGAAGCATTATCATAGCTGTGCAGTAAAGCTGCCGCATATTGGGCCAAAAGTGGCATTTATGGTGCATTTAAGGCGACTTAATTGCTTGATAGGCTGCCGTAAAGACGCTTTGGAACTGCTTATTGGTTACCTGGGCGGTACGTTGGGTTGTCTACCTTGAGCCCGAAGGGAATCATAAAGCTCAGATCTGACTCCACGATGCTCAGCACAAGACCAAATTACGTGATCTGCGCCTTGTCCACATTCCAGTCCAGATTGCAGTCGCTCAGCCCAACCCGGTATAAATGAGCGTTCAAAGAATAATGATTGGACATGAGGCGAGACATGACACGAATGAAGTCTCGACCCACATCCATTCCCCTAAACCAAGATTTCTTCGACACCTTAGGGATGATTGAATGTTGCCATCGCCCCAAATCTCCTTTACTCCATTTATACTGCCAGCTGACGAGTGACTGTTGACGAAAAATAGTAAAAAATTCGTTGAAGGCGATTTGTCGATCGTAAATATCGCCTTCTATAGCGCCCACCTTTGCAAGCGAGTCCGCTCTCTCATTGCCCGGAATTGAACAATGAGATGGGACCCATACAAAGGTGATGATAAAATAACGCGATGATAAAGCACTTAGAAGCTCCTGTATTTTCATGAGAAAATACGAGGAGTGCTTTACCGGCCTCAAGGAGCGAATAGCCTCTATAGAACTGAGACTATCCGTGAAAATTAAGTACTTACCCGGTGTAAGTGAGGCAATAATTTCTAGCGATTTCTAGAAGATTTTTCATTAGGGCCTAACTGACAAATGTAACCAATGGCTTTTTTCCGCGAATTTCTCGTCATTGAAAACTCGCCTTATCAATTCACCACGGTCTTTTCGAAGAGGAAGAGTTCACCTATCCGATAGAATTGGAGGCTTACATGGTTAGCCTTTGTGCCACGATAAATTTACGGAAAAAGCCATTGTTTACCATCTGCCATCTTTGTCGATCTATCAAAAGACTAGCAGTTGTGAGCATTTAAAATGGGAAAAATAGTTGAGTCATTTCACATAATTAAAAAAAAATCATCGCTTACGAAGTTGATCTTAATTTTCTACTAATACCAAAATAATCCAACAAGAAGCCGCAATTTTGTGTGTGTTTGCCATTTTCCGCGGAAACACCTTTAATGTGACATTGTAAAAGCCTTAATACCTTAAACCAAAAAAATTTTTTTTTTGAAAATTTTGGTTCTCTCCCCCACGGTCCAAAAAACAATAAAAAACAAAAAAAAAACAAGCCACGCGAAAAACAATAACAAAACAAAAAAAAACACAACAATAAAAAAAATACAATACAGTGTTTTTTTTCACGGAACACTAGACGGGTTTCCATACAAAACACCAAACCAACACAATGATTCCCCCACAACTCCTTTCTTCATTCTCCCACCCCAACAAAAAAAAAAACAAAAATTATGTAGGCTCATAACTATAGTGAGTCACTGTTTTCTTCTCCCCCCCTCCGGACCCCCACCACCCCCCACCACCCACAAACACAAAAACACTATTTATAATTAATTTATTACTATTCCACTCCACCAATATTATTATAAAAATAATAAAAAAATATATTTTTTTCCCCACCACTACCCAGCACATTACGCCAATTAGTTGGTTGCCTAATTCGATAATAGGGGGTTTTAATTTAAAAAAAAACATGTTTTTTTCCAACCGTATCGATGATGGACATTTTTCCTAGCACAAAAATATTTTTTATGAATCTCAACTATTTTTTCTCGATTTTTAAACAAGAAAAATCTAATCATTTTTATTTTCACAAACTGACTAGCAGTTTCACAAAGTGACATTTATACAAAGTGACAGCACTTAATTTTCAGTAACGGGGGCTCCCATTATGACATATATGTCAACTTATGTATGCTAAAAATCAATGGTTGGTTCGTTGGTTTAGGTAGTCTATTTTTTTGTAGCGTGTTTCATGGTGAAATAGGATGGTGTTGTCTTGCAATCATTATTTTTTGAAATTGTTTTTTTCAATAGTTTCGCTTGTCAAAATTAAAAAATAAATTAAATGCCGGTATATTATTATATTTACTATCGAACAATGTTATAATCCACATACCCCTATAATACCCTATTGGAACTCTGTTTTCTCCCCCCCCCCCTCTTCCTCTCAAATAAAAAATAAATATTTTTTTATATAAAAATACAGTGCCCATCACCAGGCACCCCCACAAAAAACCAAAACCGGAACCCCCACCACACCAACAAGGCCAACCAACCACCGTACCGGGTAACCCCAATTCCGCCAAAACCTGGGATCAAAATCCCGACAATGATCGAGGCGACTTGGCTCGATACCCATTCCAGGGGGAAAAGTATTTTTTAAAATTTTCTTTAAGAATTGTGCATTATTTGTATCGCTCTGCATGAATCGAAAACAAGCTTTGAAGACTATTTGTTGTCATTTGAATTTTGTAATTTAATGAGAAGAACCCCTGATTGTGATCCTCAAACCTCACCCTAGCCTTCATTCTGTTGCAACAAGCTTGCGTGATGAACGAGTGCAAGTCGGTTCTAAGGGAACAAACGGGATCCGCTGTTTCCATGCATTTCCGATTGATGTGCAATTATAGATTCGTAAAAGTTGCAAGCGGGCTTTATCGGCTTGTTGTAATTGACGAGTTGAACAAACGCATGCGGTGACTACTGCTACTGCTATACAGCCTCCGCCGTATTCCCCACTTTATAGGCAACCTTGAACGTATATCGATCACAGTTGTTTGGGGCTTGTTGAAATCGCCATTGGAAGCGACTATAAAGATTTGAACAGGTGGCGACTGGAATTAGCTCACGTGATTCGTAATATCAAAGTGAGCTAGTGGCAGTTGAAATTAAATGATAGCCAATTTATCAGAATAATTTGGGAAAGTAATTGAATCTTATTCAATTTTATAACTTAACACCGGTGAGCTAATGATTGTCAAGTGATTACACTTACACTTTTCTGCTGGAAATCAGCATAATCGAATCAAACGAGTTAACAAGTAAGGGCCTTGGATACAATTATGTAATCCATTTTGTGCTTATTGCCATTTGATAAATAAAAAAATGTTTTATTATGGCTTGGTGAACTGAAGAAAAAACCAACTAACTGCTTCAGTGTTTGTTTCGAATGATAGGTTGATTTGAACTAGTTTGAAATAGAAATGAGTTCAGTTTGCGTAGGAGATCTAAGAGTTGCTTGAAAATATCGCTCGAGGTTGAAAAATGTATGCAAACCATCAAAGAATTCTGTACTTCATGGAACAATAAGGGTCACGAAAACTACACACTTAGAAGTTATTATGTTTACACGAGACGTAATTCAAATTTGGTCTATTCCAAGGAACGTAAACAAAGAATTTATGAGAAATTAAGTTTCCCGAAACAGAAATACGCCCAACTGAGCAAAAGCTGCGTTCGATAGAATTGATTTCCACTTCTTTTTTGACTGATTCTTATGTCCTAAAAGCCGCTTACATGTGTCCGCCTCAGAACACCGAAATTTACATACCTCATTCGCAGAGTTAAATTCTGTAAAATTGTCTTGGCATTCGATTGAAAATAGTGACAATGGCTGTACAAATCGGTATCAAACTCGTTATGCTCTGCACAGTTTGAATGAAACATTTAATTTTCTGCGTTATCTAATACACATATATGGAATGCTAGATTTGCTATAAATTCATGGGATATTTCATGTAAATGTAAACAAGATATCGTTTAAATTAGGTCTGTTGAATGAAAGTTCGCAAACAATTTCTTTATTTACGCTAGCTTGGTTTGCTAATAAACGAGGGTAAATGCAAATAAACGTTATTTTTTTCTGTGTAGTTACGCTTTTCTATAAGGCTTTTGGTACACGCAAAAGAAACCGCAGTAGAAACTACCATTTCGAGGGTTAAATTAAGCGCCAACACTAACAATTTCACCTGACAATAAATGCGTTTGATTTTACCATGCCTGCGATTAGATCAACCATGGTGCGGTTGATATCAATATGAGATCTGACAAATAAACATAGTAAATTTGACTGAAATTTCATGGTAGTTTTAAAGATAGGCATAGTCGGGTAAAATGTTAGTTTTTACTACAAGAATTTCTGTGTAGGATTTATCATACACACTCTGAAGTTTCATGTGAATTTAGGTCACCTTTTTTAGATTTAGATGCACCCAGTAAGTAAGGCTAGTAAAATTATAGACTGTTTCAGAAATTATAAGCACACTTTTAAAATATAAAAAATGTGTTTTGGTTTCTTTAGATTTCAATTGATATATATGGAAAATTACATCAGCACTGGTGTTTTACGTAACATTTTACTCTTTTGTGATCAAAATCTTTAATTATAATTGAGACATCTCACTTTTCTTCGAACATGACCTGTATGCTTCTGCACAGTTGCACTTTCCACCATTTTCACCACTTTTGTCTAATCCTCTTTAAACTTTTCGATGTCATCCGCTGGTTTTACGAATTTCCGTAGCTTTGCTTTGGTCAAAGCCCAGAAAGTCTCGATTGGCTGTACCTCCGGGCAATTTGTCGGATTCATGTCTTTCGGTACGAAACAGACATTTTGGCTTTTTTACTACCCTAGTGTGTCTTTGGCGTAATGGCATGATGCCGAATTAGGATCATCACGCTTCTAGAAGCATTCCTTGATGTACTTCTGGGTGTTCATTGTCTCCGATATTACGTACGGGATAGATATTTGGGCGCTTTCGCATATTGCCTGCAAAACCATCACCTTCTTGTCAAAATTTTCGGTGAAAATGGCCTTCGCCGTTTCGAAGATATCTCTGTCCTTGCGTACAGTGAAGTATTGTGGTCCGGGAACGGTTTTATAATCCAATTTCACATACGTTTCATCGTCCATGATTATACACCCAGAATTTCTGGGTATCTAGCAATTGTATCATATAGTTTCTGGGCTCTCGGTTTCACAGACGCGGCCTGATGTGGGGTCCTTTTGGGTTTCGGCTGCTTCCGGTATGTCTTGAGTTCAAGTCGCTCTTTTGCACGCATCACGTTAGACGGCGAAGTCCCTATCTTTTTCGCCACATCTCGAATGGTTTCTGCTTATAGGCATCCCTGATCTTCTTGTCAATAGCAGGACTCACAGGACCGGACTTCCTCGGTGCATCTTCAAAAATATATTGTTTTCCATATTTTCTAACTGCAGTTCATACCTCTTCGACGCTCACACCCTCTTCCTTGGTCAATTTTTTTTTTAAAGATATTCCACTCACAGTGTACCATTTGTGCGCAACTTTTTTTTTGCTCCGGAGTAAGACCCCGTATTTTGAAAGTCAACCAGAAACTAAGTTAATTTTTGATGCTTTGACGTACAGAAATGTGTAAACAAAAGGACGTAGCCAAAATCATTTGAAAAAAATCATTTAATTCAAAATGACCGTTAACATTAGGTGTGCTTATAATTTCGGGAACAGTCTATACATAAAATAGTAAATTTATGTCGTTTCGTAAATTTACATGAACCAATAATTGAGGACATACGTTTACATGACGTGACGTAAAATTTAGTAACACCCATGATTTGATCTATATTCTGATTGATTGAATGATTGACTTTAATAATCATGACTAATTAAATTTTGTTTTGTTAGAAAGAGGGAATAGCAAAGCCATACAATGATAGTAAATAAAAATTTAGAATACTTTTTTAGAGCAGATATTATCAATTGAGGATAAGAGAGATACTCCGCGGCATGTGTTTTCTACATCGTCTCTGCATTTCGTAAACCCAGAGTACTCTCACGTAAAACTAGCGAAATAGTTAGTTCGGGATTCATTTTTCGACATTTAGATAACATGGATCGAGGAGAAATCGATAGCCGGAAGCCACTGGGACGACATAAAGAGGGCCCTCAACTCTCCGTGCAAAACTTCGCAATCAACCTGAGAGGGACAATCTACAATCGTGCATGTAAAATGTCGTCTTTTAAAAGGGTTTATACTCCAAATCACGACAATACACTAAACAAGATGGCCAAAACACGATTCCGGAAACTGTACACGACTGTACCTTGTGATCAAAAAGTTCCGGTAATTTGAAAAAAAACGCATTTATTTCAATTTTTAATTGATATCTTTATTATCGCCTTCAAAGTACTCGCCATTAGAGGCAACACACATATGCCAGCGCTTTATCCAATCATCCATACATTTTTTATAGGCCGATGAATGTATGGCTTTCAGTTCTTCCAGCGAATTCTTTTTTATCGCATCAATCGATTCAAAACGCCTACCTCTGAGCGGAATTTTCAGTTTTGGGAAGAGAAAGAAGTCGCACCGGGCAAGGTCTGGTGAATATGGTGCTTGTTTGATGGTATTGGTGGAGTTCTTGGCCAAAAATTCACAAATAGTGAGCGCGGTGTGTGATGGAGCGTTATCGTGGTGTAAAATCCACGAATTATTGCGCCACAATTCTGGCCTCTTCTTTCGAATTGCCTCACGCAAACGTCTCATAACTTGTAAATAATACTCTTTGTTAACCGTTCGACTTTCTGGAAGGAATTCAGAATGGACGACACCGCGAAAATCAAAGAAAACGGTCAGTAAAACTTTAATTTTGGAGCGACTTTGTCGTGATTTTTTTGGTTTCGGCTCATCTTCGGCGCGCCATTCGGACGATTGTTGACTTGTGAGCATATCAAATTCATATACCCACGTTTCATCACCAGTTATGATGCGTTCCATGAATGTGGGATCGCTATCTGCGTTCGCAATCATCTGTTTAGCGACCTCAACTCGATGCTGTTTTTGCAAAAAATTCAGCTCTTTTGGAACAAGTCGTGCTTCAATGCGTTTCATGCCCAGAATTTCCGTCAAAATGTGTTCGGTCGATCCAAATGAGATATCAAGGAGTGCAGCTATCTCCCGAATGCTAATTGAGCGGTTTTCCATAACTAAATTCTTCACGGAAGCGATGTTTTCATCGGTAGTTGAGGTCGATGGTCGTCCAGAACGCGGCATGTCACTCACGCTTTCACGGCCTTCTTTAAAGTCTTTGTGCCAAACAAATGTACGATTTTGTGACATAGAGTCCTCACCAAAGGCTTTTTGCAACATTCTGAGCGTTTCCGCTGCAGAAAATCCGTTTGCAACACAAAATTTCACACAAACGCGTTGTTCCAATTTTTTATCCATGGTAAAAATCGCCGAGCGTCTATTTTTCGACTAACAAAAGCAGTTGTCAAAACAAAACTAATGGATAATTTGCTCTCACACTTTGACAGAATATCAGAACTAGTGTTGCCATCTTACACTAAAAAGATTTTACCGAAAAAATAAAGGCGGCCTTTTTAAATTGAAAATTACCGGAACTTTTTGATCACAAGGTATGTAGACGAAGCTTAATTGCGTGGTAGTGGACGACGAAACCCTCGTCGAGAAAAAGTCGGCAGCTGTTTTCAAGCATATGAAACTACTGAATTTCGCTACACCCTCGTCCCGCTTGAAGCAGAGACTGAGGCTGTGTTCCAATTCGTGAATATATTTTAATTTTACTTAAACTGGACAGATGGAAAATAATCGTCTAATCGATTAAAATCCCTTTGTTATTGATCAACAAGCTTTCGATAAGGTGTCTGTCAAAATTGAGTTGCCGTCTGACAGAAATAAGTCAGCTCCAGTAGCAGACTTAATCGATTATTTTCCATCTGTCAAGTTTAAGTGGAAATTAAAATTTATTCGCGAATTGGAACACAGCCTGAGTAGAATTGTAATACTATCTTTTTTTTCAATTCAATTGTGTTTGAAGTGGGTCAACTAAATACAAAATTTGGTCCACTGAAATACTCGTGTTGATCCACCATTTACAAAAATTTAGAAACATTCCCGTGAGAAAATAAGAGACGGTAATAGAAATGAAAGAGACGGTAATTTGACCTTGTATGAAATTAACTGATTACCTGTTGCTTGAAAAGAGACATTTTTGTTGTAACTGAGATCTTCAACTGGGAAATTTGCATGAACGATTGCCTGGAAAAGCTTCTGCTGTCTTTTCTTTGGCATCTTACCGCTACGGAAAACGACTATGGCGCCAACAAGGTGCAAGTGTTTCACAGGGACATGAACCCTTTGAACACGCCAGAGCTGCTTTGCTGAATGGAAAAATATTACGTCATCGTGAGGCGGAATCTGCAGAACACCCAAAATCTGTTGGAAGCGAGAAGCAGTTTATATGTAATCTGGTGTTCGGCGGCGAACAAATTGGAAACCATTAAGCGAAAGGCCCGAAAATACGGATTAAGTCAACAAGATGTTCGACTGAAAATAGTTTCTGTATTTTGTACAAATTGAACTTCAAATATAAAAACAATTTGATTAAAGCGTCATTAAAAAACAATCGACTAAATGTTCCGATTTTGCCTGCAATTACCCTGCCACCTGGTCGGTCCACTGGTTAGTAGTCAATATATACTAGTTGCCTACACAGAAAAAAGTCTTGTAGTAAAAATTACCATTCTACCCGACTATGCCTATTTTCAAAACTACCATGAAATTTCAGTCAAATTTACTACGTTTATGGTACTACCTTCAACATTTGAGGTATATTTGACAGACCTCATATTGATATTAATCGCACTATGGTTGATCTAATCGCAGGCATGGTAAAACCAAACGCATTTATAGCCAGGTGAAAATTTTTGTTGTTTGCGATTAATTTAACCCTCGAAATGGAAGTTTTTACTGCGGGTTTTTTGCATGTACATACTGTGAAAATTTGACAGCTCCATCAGTTTGTTTACGGCAGCTATGGCGAGAACAGTGAAACAACTTCTATCAATGGTTTGTTCGTACCGCCTGCTCCATCTGGGCCTAAAAAAGTCGGCCATCGTGGTCCACTTCGTGTCGGCCGGATACGATCATGGAAACAAGATTCTGGCACTTCTGGAGAAAGGAGTGTCCATCGAACGGAGGCCTGGGTCCAGTCGTCCGACCGTTTTAAGCGACGGGAGGATTCAACAGAAGCTCAAACGGAAGACGGAAGGCAACGTGGCCATTTCTTTGCGTGCGTTGAGCCGGGAGGTCGGTACGACCGGTCAAACGGCCAAGAAGTATTGGCCCAAAATGGATATCTACATGCGGAAGCGGCAGTCCAAGCCAGCCGTGTAGGAAAACCAAGCGGAAACCCAGAAACAACGGCTAAAGATTTTGGGCAAAGAGATCGTTCCGGCAAACTGGAACGTGGTGGCTCGCCAACCCTCCCAACGTGCCCCAGCTTCGCCTAATCAAGAAGTTCTGGGCCATTTTGAAGAGGAGAGTATATTCAAATAATTTCGTTGCCAAAACGACGGATGATTTGACAAAAAGGTTTTGATCAAGGAATTGAAGTATATGTCTTCAAGCTTCTTTTTTTCACCGACGGCCAATGTTCCGGCTAACTGCCGCAAGGCCTGAGTAGAAGTATTTTTGTGAAGTTTTTTTAATTTCTTAATGAATAAAATGCAATTTGGTTTGTTAAAATATCTTTTTCCGTTCTTTTTTTACTATCCGAAAATAGTCGTTCTATAATGCGCGCATTACAGCAAACGGAAGATCGACTCGTTATCAATGCTATACGCCTTTGTTTTGAATCGTTGTATATACTCAAACTTTGAAGCTTGTTTATAAATAAGATTTTGGCCACTTAAACCCCTTGGCTTATTACCTCCTCAATTTAACTCAATCAACTGCCTTGCAGGCAACACGTGGAATGGAACATACAAACTACAGGTATGGCTACTATGTCAAACTGCACATTAAAGGGTGAGTCGATAATTATTATGAAGTTTTCAAACTTGTGTACCTTTTTTCATATTTGACCGAAATTAACCAAATTTTGACCAGTTTCTCTGTAGAGTGTATTGTTTACATTTACTCAGTTGTGTTGTTGTCAGTAAGATTCCGCTCAAGATGGAAGAAAATCAGCAAACCGTTCGCGAAAGGATATTGTTCACCCAAATTCAAAATCCTGGGTTGCCGCATCGCGCCTTGGCAAAACTGATGATTATACATCATTCGACCGTCTCAAGGTTCCAAAAAGGGTTGACAGTAGACCACAAGCCAGGAGCTGGACGAAAACCGGGAACAATGCGCAGAAAAAAACGAAACAATTACTATTCCGTTTACCTCATCGTTTCCCTTCCTCATCATAATCACTTTCCCCACACATTCTTACCCTGCCTCTCCTTCTCTCAAACATCTCTCACTTCATCTTTTGACACTCTTACCTTTTTTTTTTTTGACATAATTGCATTATCAAACAAGAAGATGCCTCTTTTGATCCGTATCAATGTTGTGGTTATCCTCACCCGCTAATCATTAAAATTAATATGTACATAATTAATAATATAATTCTAGTACATCGTGTTGCGTTGTTTTAGCTTGGATGGACTAGTGTTGGTCCCCAAACCTGAAACCGACAACTTCGTGTGAAAAAAAAATTAGTCGCACCTTCATCAGGACCCCCCCCCCCCCTTTTTCCACCCCGTGAAGTTTTCACTATCTGCGGTTGGTCGATCCGGCTTGGTCTCTTTTTGGAGATGATTCGTTCGGCAATGAATAAATTCCACATATTCTGTCTGTGAGGACCACCCTAGCGACCCTCCAAAAGATCTCATCAGCAGCAGTACGGCAGACGGCTGCCTCTTGTATCTGCTTTGTTCTACCGATTGCTCGACTATCGACTACAGGAAATATCACCACTCTGTTTCTCGATCGATCAATCATGACGTCATCGATGCAGTCTAATCGTCGAAGAAAATCATAGAGTGTGTAAATTTGATAAATCCTGAGTAACTTTAGAAAAAAAGGATTCACAAAAGAAGGTCAACTCCCCCGTAGGTTGTTTTTTTACCGCCCTTGTTAAATTTCGGGAAGCGGAAAAAAGCGCGGTGAGTTCTCTTCTCGTTAGATGGTAGTTTTAGGAGGTGTTAATTTTTTTCTGCTTTTTCTCGAGTTTTTTATTTTTGCAAAATGTGAACGGTTTTAAAAAAACATTTTTTTTTTTTTGTTTCGGTTTTTTGTTTTTGGTTTGTTTTTCCAATTTATTTTAATGATCTATGTGTTTTTTCCTAGGTTGATTTTGATTTTTCGTGTTTGCGCAACGTGTATATTGTAGTAGGAATTATCATTTTGGATTGTGTTTGTGTTCTGCTCGACCTGTCCGGCAGCGCGCACAGAAAAGGGAATTTTTTGAACCCCGTTTTTTTTTCGCTATTCCGTGTTTAGTGTAACATAGGGTATGTGTCCCTTGACTCAACCTAATATGCAACAATCGATTACATTTTTTACTATAACTCGTAATGTATTTGAGCTGGAAGCGATATTTAACTAGTTATACACTTGCTTAGATATGTTCAATATGCCATTTGGTAGTATGTATCAAGAAAAGTTACACAACTCATTTTATAAAGTCAGAAACTTTCGAGGGATATGGATGTAATGTCGGTCTATAAGCGCCAAATTGGGTCTATTCATGGATGCAAGTTCGTCCCATTCGGCAGATTTGTTATTAAATGTTGTCTTTGTACGATTTTTTTTTCTGATTTTCTGATTCAATGCGTTTCCAGCTGTATTCGCTCTACCCAACAAACAATTTCATAAATCAAACTATACTAAAACTGCTAAGAAACACTTAAGTGATTTTCACATATGATTTAGCGACCATTTGATAATCAAAACATTATAATTCACTCTACACAGATTTTGTTCCTTTAGTTTGTGTTAAGATGACCCATATGGAAAACTTTCAATCGAAACTCAGACATTTTTATTGTAAATTTTACCAATAACAACATTTCCCTAAAAAAACTTCCCTTTTTTTTTTTTTTTTTTTTATTCCTTTTTTATTTTTTTTCTTTTTTTTTTTGTTCTTAATTAAATAAAACTCAACATATAAAAAAACCCACAGTAACAAAATATTTAAATTAACCTCTGAAAATACAAAATAATATTATTTTTTGTGATACAATATTTTTTGAGAGAAGAAGGCTGACATTACATCCCGTTACCCTATGTAACATAAGTCCTGGGAAAAATTCAAAAGCATGGTACTTGAAATCAAACAATCGGATTTTAAAATGCTCTTCAGGGTATTTTATTCTATTAATAAATTGTTGAAAAATATATTTACAGTACGCTCAATGGACCATTATCTTCGATTTTACGCAGTGTACGGCGAACATGTTGAATCAGGTTCTGGACGGTGTCTATGTCTATTTCTTTCATCTTCCGCTTGATTCGATTAACCAATTGTTGCTCATTGTTAGCTTCCCAGCCATTGTCGTACACCATACGTTTGAGAACACTCCAAAAATTTTCAATTGGACGAGCCTGAGGCACGTTAGGTGGATTGTCCTTTTTCGGTACAAATGGTATGTTTTGCTCAGTTAGCCAATCTAATGTTTTTTTCGCGTAATGACAGCTTGCAAGATCCGGCCAAAACATGATTTCGTCGTCAGCGTGATATTTGTTGATGAATTGCTTCAATTTCGGCAAGCATTGGCTGATATACACGTCAGAATTGACAGCTTTGGCCTTGTTTGGGCGTATCAAAGGCGCCGAGATACCCTTCGATGACATGGCTGCCCACACTAACACCTTTGGCTCATATTTCGATTTGCTGGCATATTTAACATCGTATGGTGTTGTTTTAATGTTAGCAGTATAGAAACCATCGTTGCCACTCAATTCATGGTGCGAAAACGTGAAGTAAGATTCATCATCCAAAATTATGCACTTTCCATTTGCAAAATGCTCGCGACGAAGTGCACGGCAGCATTTTGGTATTTTTTCGAGTTGTTGCTGTGTATATTTTGGTGCACGCTGACGTTTCCGATAGATTACGTTATGTTTTCTCAAAATCCGATGGACTGTCATGTTTGAAACCTGAAATTTTCGTGCTAATTTGCGTGTTGATTGGCCAACCTTGTTTTCAGCGCTTGACAGCAGTTTTTTCGTTGTTCTGGCACTCAATTTTGTTGGGCGACCACTTTTCTTTTTATTTTCCGGTTCTTTACCATCACGACAATCTTTCAAAACACGGTATATTGTTGATTTTGATATTGGTTCGTCTTTGAACACGCTCAAAATTTCACTTGTACTAAGCCGTCCAAAAAGGTTGGCGACTTGTGCTCGTAAATCCAGCTTGTACGACATTTTTAATGGAAATTACTGCGCAATTTGAGTTTGAAAGTTCAGTAGGAACACAGATGAACGTGACAAGTACATTGGTTGACATCTGTGTGTTTGTTAATGCTGTCAAATAAACGCCTGAAAGTATTCACAGGACTTATGTTAATGTACGTCATTTGTTAGTGATTTTTATTTGCAGTGTTAACATTCCTATCCCTTATTCTCATACTAATGAATCATACGTCAACCTTATATACTTTGTATATAATCTTAAACCCCGTTCACATTACAACCTATATTACGTGATATAGAGTATCTTGATATCAAATGCCAGGCAAATTATTTCCAATGAAAACTAGATGTATAGATGCTGATATCAAGATAGTCTATATCACGTAATATAAGTTGTAGTGTGAACGGGGTGTTACACAGCCTGAAAGCTGTGCTAGGCATTCAACTTGATTAATTTTGGCCAAATCCGGGATAGCGTTTGGTAAGTTGAGGACATTTTGCCCACAGCAGTTTGGAATTGTCTGGTGCTGAAAAAGTCTGATGAAGGAATTTGAAAGGATAGTTTGAATAGTTCTTTTGTTTTGATTATTGATAGTGGCTTTGTGTCATTCTAAAGCTGTATTATTTCTTTTGTTAACTAGCCGGTCTCAAGTGACGCTAAGCTATACATCGGGAAGATTGTGCGGAAGTGCTTTTGAGCAGCGCGAGCAAGGCAGATAGTGTTCCCAGGTTGAAAGCATTCCCTGGTTGAGGTAGATGATTGAATAATCCGTGGCAAATTGCGAAGTTGTTGCTGTTGTTGGAAATTTTGGAAGCAGCTGCTGATCGGCGGTGTCATTGTTGGTGTTTGAACAGGTACGTGATTTTTTTTTTTTTTTGCTCTTTTAGTTGCGTATTGTGTATTGTGTACATTAGTATTGCGATTGTTTCTGAAATCCGTTTCTTTTGCATTTTAAGTGACGAACAAAATTTAAAATTATGGGGCTTATCGGTACTATTGACCCGTATGTACAAGGTACATCGTTTTCTCACTATGTTGAGCAGATGAAGTATATTTTTTCTAGTAATGACATCCAGGAGGCTAAGAAAAAAGACATATTTTTAAGCTTGTGTGGGGTTACAGTATTCCATGAGCTAAAACGTCTTTATCCAGCTACGGATTTAAAAACTATTTCTTACGCCGACATTATAAAAAAAACTGAAGGAAAGGACCGAATGAAACTAACGAAAAAATTTTGCTAGATGTAAAGTTATTCGCCGAAACCTGTGATTTTGTAGCGTTTAGGGATTCCGCCATTAGGGATCAGATAGTATATGGTGTATATGATAAAAACCTGCAATAAAGACTCCTAGACGAAGAAAATTTGAAGCTAAAGGTGGCGGAACGAATATTGAAAACAAAAGAGGTAACGGTGAATAGTTCCCACCCAAGTAACCACAAGCATTATATTATTGCTCTTATTCAACACAAAATCAACATCTTTAATGCGGGATCGCATCAATTCAACCGTTGTCAAGTAATGAAGCGTTAGATTAGCTTTAAGAATGTAATGATGCATTACCAATGCAATGATGCATTACCAATGCAATAATGCTACTTTAGCAATGTCTTATGACATTACAAAAGATATAGCATTAGTTCGATCTTAGTGGGGCCCTTTTCAGCTTTAATCCAACTTCAATGATGCACTAGACGTAATGCATGTGCCCTATATATGCAAGCTATTATAGCCTCGTGGTTACTTGGTTACTCTCGCGTCCGATCGAAGGTTATGAGGCTGATTTAGTACTTAGAGAGGATTACCCAATTTTCAAGTGATGGAACATTTGCAGGTGTTAGAAAAGGATGGCATTATAACCCCCCTCAAAACTAGTTTGTGGGCTTCGCCTGTAGTAGTGGTTCCAAATAAAAATGAAGATATTAGGCTTGTAATTGATTGTAAGGTATCCTTGAACAAAGTGTTGATACCGAACACATGCTTTACCAACTGCACAGGATTTATTTGCCTCTTTAGCTGGATGTACATGTTTTTGTTCATTGGATCTGACGTCTGCATACACACAACTCAAACTTTCTAAAAATTCAAGAAAATTTGTTGTTATCAACACCATTAAAGGTTTGTTTACATACAATAGACTACCTCAGGGTGCTTCGTCGAGTGCGGCGATATTTCAACAAATAATGGACGATGTTTTAAAAGGAATTGAATTTGTACCTTGAACCTTGACGATGTGATAATTGCAGGAAAGAGTCCTGAAGATTGTTTGAGGAAATTGGAAATAGTGTTGAAGCGTTTGTCACAAGCAAATATTAAGATTAACTTTAATAAGTGTATATTTTTTGCTTTATTTGGGACATTTTATTTCAGACAAGGGTCTCCTTCCAAACCCGGACAAGGTATCTACGATACAGGCAGCAAAAAAGCCAAAAATGTGAATGAATTAAAAGCATATTTAAGACTTCTTAATTATTACAATAAGTTTCTGCCAAATTTATCCAGGACGCTAAAACCCTAACATTGCAGTTTCTGCGTTATCTGATGCACATAAAGGGAATGCTAGATTTGGCAGAAAATAATGGGCCTTTTCATGTAAATTTAAGCCAGATAACACCTGAATCTAGTTTATTGTATGAAAGATTGCCAACATTGTTGTATGGCGCATGAGAGATTACATTTACATTTACAAATTTTTCGTTTGGCTTGGAATTAAACGAGGAGAAATTTTACGCGCCAGTTTCAACTTCATTATTTTTTTCTGTGTAACTATTTCATTCGACGTTTTTTTTTTCTTCTGAAAAACGAACTGAGACAATTTTGTAGGTGAAAAAAATTACATTAAGTAACAATAAGTGCCACTAGGAAAAAAAGCAATTTGTTGAAATGATGTCTGATGGTTGCTCGACACTTCCTCATCCTTTCCTCATCTTAAGCATTGTGAAGCGAAATTAAATTGTAACGTCTTTTTTATGGATGTTCACGTATTTTTACTTATATAGGTTGGTAATAAGAGAAAAGTTTCGTCAAATAAAAAACCCTTTTCAAATAAATTTCTTCCACTTAGGTGCAACGAAGTGTATTCCAGATTTCATGTCACTTAAAAAAAAACAAAACAAAATCAAAACACTTTTCACATTCAACCAAATAGACAAAACAATCATCATAATGATAAATCACGAAAAGCGATGGAGCTATTATTTTTGTTCATTTTGATGGGTGAATATTGTTTTGTCCAGCCTCGCAGTTGCAAATGCTAACTTTGAAATAAACTGCTCTGGATCTCACAAAACCAGCTCTTGGGAATTTTGTCTTATTCTTGCATTTGCATACTTCTAAAAATAAAATTCTGGTTCCAGATGCTCATCCTAACCTGACAGATTTCTGGAATCTTTGTCTTAATACCTTGAGGAAATGATTTTTCAAATTTTACATCTACACGCTGCATCGACTTCTTCCTTAGTTCTCCCAAGCACATTCCATAGGTGACGATCGCGTGTCTTGCCTATCTCACGTTTGTATACCAGCAGTCTACCGTTCGATGTTTGGAAACCTGCTCTATTCTACAAACAAATAAACAAACAATCAAGCATTGCCAAATGGACCATTAAGAGTGGTTTACTACACAGACTGCTTGCTAATCAGCAGACTTGCTTGAACAGGAGCTGCTCAAAGTGGTTCACTTGCAGCACAAATACTGAGTATGCTTTTACTAAACAAAGCGACGCGGTCAAATTGGTTCGTCTTCCGCGGAAGATCATCACTATCATGATGATAAGGCAGTTCTGTTTTAGAATTAGATCTCACTAGTTGGCAATGTACATCTTGTAGGAGTTCAATCATATTCAAACATGTGTGAACTTTGTGCTTATCATTTCCTAACAGAAGTAATTTAGAAGGAATTCCAAACATCAGATTACTAATCTTTCCGAGAATGTCATTGGATCATTGCCACCAATTCACTTTTGAGTGTTTTCCTTGTTTGAGATCTTGGCAAAACAACTTCTCCCCGCATTCAGTCGGATTACACACGGGCATATCATCTCAGAACAAGTTCGCTTACCTCGCGGTTTGCCCAGCATGAATTCGTTCAACCGTGTCCCAGATGCATTCGACCTTTTCCGTACGATGTTTGCTCTGCCTGCTGAATGCGATTGTTTACACTGAGGTTAATAAATTAACTGCAATTTTCACACGGTTCCACTGACTATCTCGATCTCGAACCCATCATCACTATTGTTATCTGAGCTATCGGCTACCGATAAATTGTTTTTCAAGCCACTATTATGAACGATCAAGTACGCCGAAGCTCCTTCAACCATCAATCACAATTTGGAGGCGGAAATCGAAATGTTTGGTGACGTACGTACATCAAGTGGCGCCTAACAACAGTGCGACTTGGTTGCTATCATCTCGGCCCGCACCACAGTTAACGGGTCACTCTCGTTTCTGTCGATGTTCGATTATCGAAGATCACTCAAAACACGACCACTTTGCTGCTGCAAGAATGCGTTCACGCGTGACGACTGATCGGATCGCACTGAAGCGAACAAAATGCGAATCCGATCGTACCTCAGCAATTCAATGCAGGTCTGTCTTCCACTCGCTCGCGATAACCGATTGACTAGTGCGCCAAGTGATGGTTGGTGGTCAACTGCGGTTGGTCGATAGCAGCAGCGCGGGAACTGAGCCAATGTGTATGATAGCATGATTGAATGGGGACATAAATCGGCAAAAGCTACGTGACAAGTTATTCGTGAAATTTGCGGGTTGCGGGTTACATTGAGATGAACAAAGGGTATGAGGTATGTGGAATTCTTTTAAGGCTATAACAGTAGCATGCTCATGTCCCATGGTGAGTAGTTTCGAATTACGATGCACAGCTTGATGATTATTTGTGTTGTTAAGGTGCAGTTATGTTGTGTTTGATGTTCAAGACAACAGATCTAGTTTTAAACGATTTCATGTCTGATGGCATAAAGATTTTGCTCTTTATCTTTACTATTTAACGGAAATGACGAAAGATATTCGTAATCTTTTTCGTAAAAGTCCTATATATCAGTTAGAGGTTCCAAAATATCAACCTTAATGAATTTTTCGACAAATTCAAGCCTATATTTTATAAATTTCTGAAGTATTATAATCATTTTTGAAAAGAACCTTAAATCCAAATATTGGATCATTTCATCTTGCTTGGCCCATAGCATGATCGTTTCTTGACAAGTATGAAATCTACCTTTAGGCGATTTTGTAGTGATTAGTGTAGAGATAAATTAGGAATGCTTCGCGGTGGTGAGCCTATATCTTATCTCTTTGGAATAAATAGCATAATCATTTCAATAGATAGATCATAATTACTTTTATGACTAACTCCCTGGCGTTTGAAATCTGTCTTTATAGGAGTTTCATTGATGAACGCCTCTGATCGATGTCAGCTGTATTTTATTTGGTATCTAATTAGGAATGAGTTTTGCTTCTTTTAACACGTGTTTAGAGATCGATAGCTTTTTGATGTAATTTTTATATCTTTTGTGATGTCAAAGCTAATAATTATCACCATTTTAATGCATTCTGGCCACGCTCCTGGCCACGTCCATGAAGCCGTTGAGGATAGGGAGAATTTTGTATCTACCATAAGAAGACACGGGGAACCCACGTAGCCTTCTTTGATATGAAAAGGGAAATGAATAGTCAGCAAGAGAGAGCATGTGCATAAGCAAGAGCATGATTGAACGCCTGGGATTGCTACTCCGTTATTGCTAGATCAGCTGTTATTACACAGAGAGCCAACCGATGATGCTTGAGACTAGCATACATCCTCAATGTGTATAAACCGGTGACCCCAAACTAGAAGCCGATAAATCCTTTGCACTTCCACGAGAAATCACTGGGTTGTTGGGTGGTTCGGTTTGCAACAGGATCCATTTCGGTAAACGGTGTGCTTAATTTAACTGACGTTGGAAGCGAATAAGATATTTTACTATGTTCCCGGTTTATTCTTTGTATAGTATGTCCCATCAAAAAAATGCGAAAATCCATACCTCTGTTTCAAATAAGTTTTTTTCATAGAAAATGATAAAAAAATCAAATTTTATTTAGGAAATCGTTTATTAAGCCTTCCATGAATTACATTACTCAATATGTCCACAATTTTTCTCCATCATCTTCTCGAAACGGGGGCGGAATCGAGAGCATACCTTCTCAATGTATGAGTCAGTCATCCAGTTCCATTCCTTGGTAATGGAAGCTTTCAGGGCGCCAACTCTGGGGTGAGAACGTTCACAGGCCTTAGCCTGATCATATGCCCATATTGAGTAATCCAAAGGATTCAAGTCCGGGCTGCTAGGAAGCCAAATGTCCTTTCGCCAAAATTCCATGTTTTCCTTCAGCCACGCTTGAGTCCTTTTTGAAGTATGACACGGTGCTCCGTCCTGTTGGAAAATGACGTGTTGGTGTGCTCCAAAGTTGGCTTTCATCCATGGCAGAACGTGGTCCTTCAAAATGTTCATGTAAACCTCGGTATTAACTTTTAATCCGGCTTTGATAAATAATGGAGGCATTTTCAAGCCATTGGACGCAACTGCCCCGAAAACCATGACTCCGACCGTATGTTTGGTTGTATACTTGAATTTCACGTTCTTCAATCTTCTTCGGCGAAATAAACCTGTCTGTACGTGTATTAGATACGGGATCGATGGTGAACATTTTCTCATCGGAGAATAAGATGATGGTATGCTTCTTTTTTAATGCTGACACCAAACGTTTCGAGTGCTCCAGCCGTAGTTGTTTGACCATTACAAGGTGGCGCTTTACTTTTGCCCTGGACGAACATTTCAAGTCATCTTTGACCAACCGTTGCATGGTAGTTTATGAAATATCGGCTTCCTTAGCCAATTTCCGGATCGATCTGATAGGATTTCGCCTCACTTTGTCTGTCACTGATCTGATGACCTTCGGTGTGCGAGCGGACCGTGGACGGTCACTTCCCGGCTTCCCTGGACGTGGTCCATCAAGGAGTGAACGTTGGATACGGTAACCGGTAGCCAGGTGCCATCCCACAATCGTTGCAATTTGTTTTACTGGCTTTTGGGCGAGCAGCAAATCAGTCACAACCTACTTTGCGTACATTTTTCTCACCTTTGTTACTCGCGAACCACTGTTTTGTTTACATCGTCTCAGAGTATACAGTCAGATGATTACACACACGCATTAAAACAGTAAAAATAATGTTTAAAGCTATTCAAAAATAAGTATTGAAAACTTTCGCCTTTTTTATGGAACATACTGTATAGAGGTGTACATTAAAGTTATTCAAATTTGGCACCAATTTAAACCAACAGTAAGGATGCTGTTAGGGTCACTCACAAATGTTCTACTTCTTTAGCATTTCAAGCTTAATGCTTTCGCAATTAGCTTTTTGCTCGCTCTCAACTTAGTGTTCTAAATGCACTTCCACAGTTATTAATTGAGAGCTTTCGATGCCAAGTACCATTTTTGCATTAGTATGATTGTGTGGCAAGTAAAATCATACGCTATGCCCAGGGAGTCGAGACATTTTCCTTAACGAAAACTTCCTAGACCAGACCGGGAATCGAAACCAGCCACCTCCAGCATGGTGTTGCTTTGTAGCTGCGCCTTTACCGACTGAGCTAAGGGAGGACCCAAATGTGGACTCACAAATGTGGTTGGTTTATTTCAATGGAATACAAAAACACGTTAAAACATGGAGTTAGAGAACCGTTTTACCCCAGCAGTAATGATGTTGGGGCCACTTACAATTGTGGGTGTGGGTGTTAAAACATTGAGTTTGAGTACCACTTTAATTACTTTAACCCTTATGTGTTCGACAAAAAAACCGTTAGATTCAAAAACTCATTCGATTCAGGGGCATTATCAGCAATGACCATTTGAATTCATCTGATTCCCGTAAATCCGGGTTTCCGGGGCTGTGGTCCGGTTCGGAGACACTATTTGGAAACATCTATTGAATTTCCGGGAATGGATGTCAACAACTTTGGAATAATTCTTAGAAACTATTTCTTTTCCATTGTGGACAATATGCCGACTTGTTCCTGCAATGGCCATTCTGTAACAGGTTCCCGTGGGGCCTCGAGTGGCCATGAACATTTTCAGTAGAAAACCCTGGCAATATAGGTATCAAAGTTCATGAAATTGCTCCAGTAGGATATTTCTCAACGTTTGGTGGCCATCTGATGATTTGTCCTCGGAATTGTATTTCCGGAACAGGTGGCCATGTTACATTTCAGTAGAAAACCCTGTCAAAATTCATAAAATTTCTCCAGTAGGATATATCTCAACGTTTACTTAATGATACAGATGAATCTGAGTTGAGATTCGTAAGGTCCATAATATTTTCCAAAACTTAATTTAGCCGTACCGTTAGCGTTGGGTGATATCGGGGTCGTCACTTTGTTGATCTGTTGTCCTGTTTTTGTCCACTTCCATTGATTGGGATAAATATGGGTTACATTTGCTGAAATTCGTGTTCAATGTTTGGTGATGACTGTCTATCTTTCTTTAGTTCCACTACCTCTTTAATCAGTTTTTCAAGTAGTACACTCGGCTCTCTGATCTCTTCATCCTTGGATTCCAGTTAGTTGATCCATTCGGTGACATGAATAGAGTCCAGTCTGTTCTAGATACTGTTTTGCTTTCTAGTTTCAAACCTTTGACGAGCTTCTGGGTAGGACTCGTCTTCGTCAACCTTAATCCGGACTATCTTGGTTTGCGCAATTTTCATCGGACATTCCCTTCCCCTTGCGCTATGTGGCTCCTTGCAGTTCACACAATGGGCTTCAGCTAGACAAGGTGAATCATAGTCATGCTCATTTGAGCATTCCGGGCAAATTGAATTAGTATGAGCTTAGCGAGGACAGTTTCCACATTGCAATAGGCTTGGATAATATGGTCTGGTTATGATTTTGTGATACCCAAAGTACAGGAATTCGTGAATAGTTGTTTCCTGATTCGATAAATATATTGTTGGCGTTGGGATCGTTTTGTCCTTTTTATTCGGATCCTCCCTTGTAAAATGTTTTGCACCAACCACACGTTGGGAACGGAGATCTTTAAGAGCATGCTTATCCGATATACTTCTTCCATAGGGTCATGATAGGGTGCACTTTCTAAAATTAAGTGATTCGTGGAATTCCACGATGACATCGGTGCCATCGAGGAGTTTTCGAAGTTTAAGCAATGTATCAATTTGTTTGAACTGTCTCACTTTAAGGATATAAAGTGATCCTTTAGCTTCCGGATGGGCGTCTTCTATGCAACCAACTTCTTCTTCGATTGATTTTCTTATTCTTATGAACGTGTTGTCTGGAAATGTCCCTTATTCTTGCGCAGGTTTCATTGACAAGGTAGTTAATTCGTCAATAAGGATCCATCCATTGCTGTTAACGTCTACCTGTAACACTACCGTCAGACGTTTTTGGAATTGTGCCATTTATATTCGTCCAGTTTGCTTTTACCATGATGTAGCGGGAATTGTCTCATTCCTCATCCCAGAAGACGACCTTGCGGCCTTTCAGTCGTATTCGACACCTGGGGGCTAATCACTAACCTTCTACCTAAATACTCCTAACTGTAAAGGCCTAAAGCTCTGCAGCTAGGATTCACCACACCAGTAACCAAGGGTTCTTTGTTTTTCAAACAAAGGACTCTGTTAACAAAACGTCTGACCAGGTCCGATAACTGACAGATAATAAAAAAAAGAAAAGAATACCCGAAAACGAACTTGAATCTGAAAAAGCGTGCGAGAGTGCAAAGAACGGACTGCATGAGAACACACATGTCGCACTCTAAAAAAATTTAGCCATTTTAGAGTAATTACTGTTTGAATGTTGCTAACTACTTTCCAATACACTCTTCACTTCGATTTCTTATTTTGTTTATCCTACAGTCAAATACTGGTCCCTCAAATCACTTAGTCACACACAAATTGTGAGTGACTAAAATATTAACGATTCATAAAGATATTTAAAATTTCCATTAAACAAAATGCAAACATTGAGAATTCTCAACAAAAACTAAAATTGCAAAAAAACGTTCAACAATTTAATAAAATCGAAATTTTCCTCTAAAGTATAACAAAAACCTATAGTGAAGTATACTGTTCACTGAAAAAATGAATCAAAAATTGAATCAGCCAAAAAATAATTAAATTAAGCATTAACAAATAGAATGTTCCAAAACTTTATTGAAACAATTTTTAGCTTTGAAGCAGTGCACTATGGTGTGATTGGTCAAATTTCGCAACTAAAATCGATAACTCGAAAACCAGTAGCCTTAGACACACAATGTCTTCGGAAGGTTTGATCTAAAAAATGATATTTATCTTTTGGTTTGGATCATGACTAGGGTGGTCCATTTATGCTCATAATAAAAATTCCAACTTTTTATTCTTATGCTCTAGAGGAGAAAAATTTCTTACAAAATTGTAGATAAATTAATTTAAAGAAACTTTGCTGAAAAAAACTTAACTTCTATCTCATCCACGTATCGTTTTATTACAGTTTTTCTAACTTTCCTTAAGGTGGGTCTTGAAAAAACAGTTTTTCGCTCTAACTTTTTTATTTAAATTTAAATTTGAAAACTTTGGTAGAATGAATTTTAGAACACAAAATTACGCATATTTTAATGGTACAAGATAAATGCTAGCTAACTAAGACATGTTATAGAGGTTGAAGTTGTAAAAAATACGTTTCTTTCAAGACATCTCACTCCCTTATTTGCAAATGTTTGCAAAAGCGAAACACGTAATTAAAATTAAAAACTTTCATCTGCACAATATATACAAAATTGTTTGTCCCCTTTAGTCCTCTTTTGTAGAAAAATGCATTTAAAATGGGTAGTTTTGAAGTTTTTTTTCGGCATAACTTTCGATCAGCAGCATTAACAATGATCGTCAAAAAGCGTAACAACGTGAGATTTTCATGGCAGTGGTGATATTACCAATCAAGAAACATTTGAACTTACCGTTTAATGCGTGATAGATGAAGAAAGTACGAGTGTTTTGTCTGTTTGTATATTTACATTTACATGGGAATTCATTTCTCTATGAAACATTCGTTTAAAGTAAGATCTTACATCTATTGAACATTTACATCGTGTTCAAATATTACACCTACTTGATATGTGTCACAATAAGGTTACAGATCAAATTTAATTTAGCTGATTTAATTTTCCACGCAACAGATCATTAAATCATAAAGGCCGCTCCATTTATGTGTATTCTTTTAGTCATAAATTCACGCGAATTTTTCTAAGTTTGTAGAATACCAATGGTATAGTTTAACATACATTTTATATGTTTCATTGCACAGTTGGTCGAAATCCTCCAGGTTTACCATGTCTAAGCTGTTAATGATTAGTAAGATTGCCGATAGGTATTTCTCGTTGACGCCTAGTGCCAACGCAAGTTTTTGTGGCTCCGATAGCAATTTACGGCATAATGGTCCCGTTGTTGTCGATCCAACCCCACCCTGTTTGGGAATATCGACGTATGCCTTGAACTCGAGGAGTAGAACCTTTTGAATTTCTGCTTTCCTTAGTTTAAAATAAAGTTTTTCAGCAGGTTTCCTTATTTGCCACACACGAATTCCCACTCTATACGAAACCTATGCAACAAGCAAATGAAGGTATTAATTGTAGCATGTAGGGGCTGACAACCAAAACGGAGTGCCTCGTCTGGTGTCGGAAAATCGTTTCTATTTGTTTTATTAAATTGGCTTCGTTCTGCATGACAAATAGGACATGATTGCGACGCTTTCGTGTCTGTTAAAATGTTCAGTATCTTGCCATCAATCAATGTTTGGTAGAAAATACATTGGACCTTTAGGATTTTACCGTCACTCAAAAACTCAAAAACGTTCAAATTTTGAATTTGTTCTTTCAAATCGTTGTCAATTTTCAATACGTACTCTACTTGTTCCTTTGCATATTCCACATTTTTTTCCGGATTTGCTATTCATTTGTAGAGGAATCATTGTTACTGTAAACAAGGAATGATCGTCTACCATGACTTCATTTTCATCGGCTTGGTTATACAGGGATGGTCCCGTTGTTCCGTCCATTCCATAACAAAATATCATGATGGCTATAAAAAAACATGTAAGTTAACTGTTGATAGAAGGTGATACAGCTTTCCCCCAAGAACGGAGAAAATACAATTTATTGGCTGTTTTTTTTATCCTATGTGGATGATTTTTTGCATGTAATTAGAGTCTTTTTCTAAAAAAAATCTGCCTGATTATCCACTAGCCAGAAAATTGCGGTATTCCCGCTTTTATTTTTTTATTTTTTTGTTCTTCGTCTTCGACTAAAAATCGTACAGACTACTACCTGCTATTCTTAATCCTATTTTTAAAAACGTTTTAGCCAATGTTAAAGTCGAGTTAAAGTCATTGGTATCGTTGAAGGCTCGCAGGCAGGCGTCAAGTGGATTGTTGAAGCCGTAACTGGTCCGGTGAGCAGGTACAGCGACTCAATTGTCGGGGTGGAACGTGAAGGGGAACATCGCGTAAGAGTTCCGGACAGCCTATATTGCCGTCTCGTAGACAACCAGTTGCTGAATGATTGTGCGCCTGGCCCGCAAGGTTTGCAATCCAATCAGCATACATCGTGCGGTATAGTCGGGCAGATTTAACGGAGATTTTTGAGTTCGTTCGACTCTGATGATCAGTGATACGTGATATGGTGACCAGACAGCGGCCGCGTATTCCAGTATACTACGGACTAAGGCACAGAATAATGTCTTTTGTGCGTAGATATCTGTGAAGTTCCTTGACTTGGAGTCAATTGTAACACCTAGATCGCAAATAGATGTGACTCGCTCTAGTGGAACCGCACCAACTGTGTTTTGATGCGTGATGGTCTCTGTACGACGAGAGAACGAAATCACCTTACATTTGGCTATGTTGACCCTCATACCGTTATCGTTACAACACAGCAGTAGTTCGTTAATATCGTTTTGAAGGACAAAACAGTCAAGTGCGGTCATAATGCCTCTAAAAATCTTCAGGTCATCGGCAAACATTTGCTTGAACGATGAAATACGAGGGCACAGATCATTAACGAAAAGAACAAAGAGCATTGACGGCCGAGCACACTTCCTTGCGGTACTCCTGAAGTAATTGCGAAAGTTCTCGAGCGTGCGGAATTTTCCGTAACGAAGGACTGACGGTCGGTCAATTAAGAGATAATCCACTCAACGAACCAAATTGGGAATCCTACAGCCTTTAGCTTTTCGGCTGCATACATGTGTGGTACTGTATCGAAAGCTTAAGAAAAATCGACATAGATAGAGTCAACCTGCCTTCGGGATTCGACCTCTCGAAACAACGTATTGGTATAGCACAGCAAATTCGTAGTTGCAGAGCGATGCTGAACAAATCCATGCTGCTACTCCGATATTAAAGGATGGACAACATTGTACACAGCGTTTTGAACTAACGTTTCAAAGACCTTGCTGATGCAACAGAGAAGCGATATTCCACGATAGTTTTAACCTTCCCCCCTTTTAACACAAACCACACTCCACACAGCCCCGCAACTCCCCCCCCTAACCAACGTTTAAAATGCTGCATATCGGAAAAAAAGAAAGGCGGGGGCAAAAACGCGAAAAAAGGGGGGGGGAATGTTTTTTTTTTTAAAAACAAAAGTCGCGCCGTCTCCTCCCCTCCCCCCCCCCGACAAAAAAACGGCGGGGAATTAATTGAACTTCCTCATGTTGTCGAAGCTATTTGGGGGCAGAGGTGGCGCATTTTTGCTATAAACTGATTGGAAGAAGCACGCAAACAAGTTCGCAGCATCGACAGGGGTGCTAGCGGTGACCCCGTGGAATTCCACTGTAAAGGGCGAACACGAAATTATTGCGACACCGAAAATGTCATGCCAATTTTCTTATAATGTTTAGAATCAAACCAAAATTTTAGGGTAGTTTTATACATATATTTACTTCAAAAATCAAAAGAAAAGTTAATCGATGGAGCCTTGAGTGTAAAATTGAACGCATTTTAGGTTGATGCCCTCCATCAAAGTCTTTACAGTGTCATCCGGTACCAGTTTCTCAGTTTTTTTTTTTTCATTTTCTTAACATGTCCTTCTCGTCTTTGACTGTCTTCTTGCTCTTCCGAAGTTCCCGCTTCATCATTGCCCAGTACTTCTCCACCGGGCGCAGCTCCGGACAGTTTGGCGGATTCATGTCCTTTGGAACAAAATGGACAGAATTGGCCTCATACCACTCCAGGACACTTTTAGAATAGTGGCATGATGCCAAATCTGGCCAAAATAGCGGAGCTTCGTCGTGCTGCTGCAAGAACGGCAAAAGGCGCTTCTCGAGGCACTCAGATTTGTAGATCTCGCCGGTTACTGTGCCCTTTGTCACGAAAGGATCACTCCTCAGTCCGCAAGAGCAGATGTCCTGCCAAATGAGATATTTGGAGGCGAACTTCGACATTTTCTTCTTCTTAAATTTGTCGTTCAAATAGAACTTGCTCTTGCCGGTGAAAAACTCCAACCCCGGAATTTGCTTAGAATCGGCTTTTATATACGTTTCGTCGTTCATCACACAGCAGCCATATTTTGTCAGCATCTTCTCGTAGAGCTTCCGTGCCCGAGTTTGAGCCGTCGATTGTTGCCACTCATTGTGGTTTGGGAAGTTCTGTACCTTGTATGTATGTAGTCCAGCTCTTTTCTTTGCATTCTGGACGTAGCTCTGCGACATGCCGATCTTTTTAGCCAAATCACGGCTTGAGACGTTGGGATTTGCTTTAATCATCCGCTTCACCTTTCCCTCCGTCTTTTTGTTCTCCGGTCCCGGTTTTCTTCCAGCTCCTTTGCCGTGGTCCAACGTCAACCGCTCTTGGAACCGCTTCAACACTCTGGAGACGGTTGAATGGTGAATGTTCAACATTTTTCCCAACTGCCGGTGCGACGATCAGGAAATTCCAGGTGTTTGGAAAGAATTTGTTCTCTCGACTCGCTTTGGTTCACCTCCATTTTCGTTGAATCGAAAAACACGACTTCGAGTTTGACAGCATGTAAACAATACACATCAATGAGAAAGTGTGCAAAATTTGGTTGATTTTTACCCAATGGTAAAAAAGTTATGCCCTGTTGAATGTGTCGCAATAATTTCGTGTTCGCCCTTAATAAATATTACAAAAAATTTTTCACCCCCCCCCAACCCCCCTTTTTTCCTTCTCCCCCTCCCCCCCTCCTACCCCCTTATACCTCCCCCCCTTCTTAACCGAATTTTTTTTTTTTTTTTTTTCCAGCGTTTTCCCCCGCCTATCCATCCCCCATCTTTCTTTTCCCCCCCAGTTCCCCAAATTTCCTTTTACCGCCCCCGAGAGAACCCCCCCAGAAGTTTCATACAGTTTGTCTAAAATTGGTCAGAAATAGCATCGACGGAATCACCTCCTAAAGTCTGTTACCAATTAATAGTAGCCAATACATCACTCATGGAGTCAAAATCGCAGAGCCTGAAGTTCAATTCAGGTGGATACGAATCATAATCGGGTATAATGGGCGAATTGCAGTGAGCGTCTAGTTTCAAGATGAATGGATTGTGATGCTGGACGATGTCCAAGCGAGGAACAGGAGGCTCAAGTAGGTTGATAGCATCCAGTTCGGTGGTAAAGGCTAAGTCCAAAAGCCTTCTATTTGAATTTACAAGTGAATTAACTTGGACTAGTCCGCTGGTGAGCATCGGTTCCGTAAGTGCCAGTTCTTGCCGCATCTTCGTCGAAATTCCAGTTCAAAAACGGGAGATTATAGTCGCCCAGTGCCAGGATGATATCGCGAGACAAAGATCTTTCGATGATGGTTTGTAGAGCATCGGTGTGAGACTTGTATAAATCCGGGCTAGAGAGAGGGCGGAGATAGATTCCGGTGATGAATACCGACCGGTGTTCTAGGTTAATGCACTTGCTGTTACTGCTGTTACTTGCTCCAGATGGTCACAATCCTCAAGCGTGACAGATTTGCATAAATGGTTAAACTTTACCGCAATAATTACCACCTCTGGAGAGCTGACTGGTGGATTGACTATAATCGCACCGGAAGATATGATAACCCATAGATAGCTCACAATCCTGAATGTCCGCTCGAAGCCAAGTTTTAGTTAGAACCAGAACGTTGTAATCGCATGATGAAAGTATTAAACGGAGTTGAGAAGTCTTCGTGCGTAGTCCTCTCACGTTTTGGTAGTAAATGACGAAGACAGAATCCATACGACTGCCTTGGCGTGTGCACATACTGTTACTAACTTCACCGGGCAATTTGCTGAAAACCAGGGAACTATCAGGTAGCGGATGAGTTGTTGAATTAATGTACTTGCCTGGTTATGCCGATGGAATACCCCCCCCCCCCCCGCAGGATCAAGACGACTTGGATGGCAGGATACGTCAGGTAACGCAAGTGATGAAGTTGAAGTTGCAGACGCGACTGGTTCGAAGGGCTTGGGGGCATCCATAGTGCTTTGCGGCGTGCGTCTCGGTTAGATTAGTCCCATGGTACCAGGCAAAGAAAAAGTGGTAGAATCCGTAGGTCGAAGGGCAGCATAAAGATTGGCGTCGTCCGTTGGCTTCATTGGTAATAGTGCCTCCGTTGCAACAGATCGATGAATCAGCGGTGAAAACATCCCAAGTAACAATATTAGTTTTATTCCAGCCATATAGCACTCCTCCCGGCTTTGTTGATTAAACTACATTCAAAACTGTTTTGTCTACCAACACTTCCTCTATGCTTCTTTAAAGCCGAAATTTGTATAAAATGGCCCACTCTATAGACGGTTGTGAAAACAAGTTAATAAAACCTGTATAAGAACATAAAGATTTTGAAAATGTTCTAGTGAAAGATGTTATGACCGCTTGAGAACCTTCATAAAACCTTTTGGCTGCCATTAAAACCAGAATGTGGCCAAATGGCCACAGCTGTCAAACTTCACTGTGAAATCGAGGTTGGTTTTTGTTGTTCTGCTTTGTTCGATTCTCTGCTCTTCTGATTCATTTAGCAGTAAAAACAAAAAGGTAAACTGTTGCGGGAAATTTTGTTTGATAGCAAAATATCCAAAACAAATTGTGTTTTCTACAGCGTATTATGCTCCAAATTATATGCGTTTACAACAATATAAATCAAATAAAAACAAATATATTCTATAAATTAATCATGAATTTCCTGAAAAGTGCTTGGTATTGGATGAAATTATCTAAAAGAATAACGAAATTAGTCTCCGATCTACAGTTTGTTTGCATACCATTGAAAGTTAGATGCATTTATTGTTCCACATTTCAATTATTTCTTATATTTCAATATGGCGATTGGAAAAAAATCACAGTTTTGCCATAAAGCCAATTTTTCTTCGCAATCACTATTATAAAACTATTTGGTCTTATGGTGACTTCCTTCAGTGACAATTTGCCGTTGAATGCATTTACTGGAGGCAGAATGGTTTTAAAATGCTTTTTCAACTGACCATAATTTTTTTTTTTTTTTTCTTGATTATCGAGATTTTTAGCCTTGGGCTGGTTCATCTCCCGTCGTAGTTACTCAAATTCCCTTTTTTGGGTATTTTCGAAACTTGTTCGGAGGTGAGATTCGAACTCGTGACTTTGGCGTGAGAGGTATGGATGTTAACCACTACGCCGGGGTCGCCCCCAAACTGACCATAATAAGATAAAATCAATGAGTCCTAAAACGGCATTTCAATACAGCATTTTACGAGTTCATAAAGTCGAAATACATAAAACCTTTGATTGGAGTAAAAGGAATTTGAGAAACAAGGTTATAAGATTGTTGTAAACAAGCTGTGTGGGTTCTCAAAAACCTGACTAAAATATGAAACCTATTGGCACCTCTTGGTACCATAATAAAACCAAATTTATTTCAAGTGGCTTTCATAAAACTTTAACAAAACTTAAGAAAGCAGGATGGTGTTAGCAATTTTTTTTTTGGGTGTCCTATGGTTAAAAAAACCTTTTATACATTTTGTCAACAAAAAAATAGTGTTTTTTTTACCTCAACGAACCATGTTTGAGGTCGATGCAATTATCTCAATATCCTGATCATTGGAAGTCGTAGGAATGTTTTCCAAAATTTCATTGGGAAATGGAAATGGTTTATTGAAACATTTTTCCTTGTATATTTTTCCATAAGGTAAACAATTTGCGCTTGAATTATGGAGAGTGTGAGCTGTTTAGTGGAATACCTGTAACTAGAAAATAAGAAGAATGATTAGTAATTTCCATTTAATTCCAACTACCTTTATTGCTTATCTTGACAGATACGCGTATTTCGTCTACAATGTGCAGACTTCTTCAGTGTCGTGTACTAATACTCGACTAATTTGCGCTTATTCATTTCTTCAAAATAATCCATTGCGAAAATTTACCATGATAAACATTCAAAGCACCTATTACTTATATCAATACTCACCTAGGCTATTAACGAACTTTTATTTTAATGAAAAAATCACAAATCTACCCGCCACTAACGGATGTCCACACCGAATACGCACAATGATTCGCTCTTGAATAAGCTGACGCGTAGAACAAATGTCAATCACAGTGCTTGGTTTCTTTTCTATCGTTTGTATACAAATGAGGGTTGCTAAGATTGCTTTACGGGGTTAGTTAAAAGAATTCAAGGCACTCTCTATAATGATTATTGTTGATGCTGCTGATCGAAAGTTATGCAGAAATAAAATTGCAAAACTACCAATTTTAAATGCGTTTTTCTACAAAAGAGGACATAAGGGGACATACAATTTTGCATGCATTTTTTAGATGAAAGTTTGTTCTTTTAGTTTACGTGTTTCGTTTTTGCAAATAATTGCAAATAAGGGGAGACATGTCTTGAAAAAACGTATTTTTTTCAACACTTTAACCTCTTTAACATGTCTTAGTCAATAGCTTATCTTATGCCATTAACATATGCGTAATTTTATGTTCTAAAATTCATTCCAACAAAGTTTTCCAGGAAGGAAGTTAGAAAAACTGTAATAAAACGATACGTGGAAGAGATAGAAGTTAAGATTTTTTCAGCAAAGTTTTTTTAAATTAATTTATCTACAATTTTCTAGGAGGTTTTTCTCCTCTAAAGCATAAGAATAAAAAGTTGGAATTTTAATGAGCATAAATGGACCACCCCAGTCACCATCCAAACCATAAGATAGATATCATTTTTTAGATCAAACCTTCCGAAGGCATTGTGTGTCGAAGGTTAATGGTTTTAGAGTAATTCTCGCTGGAACCAGGCCGCCATTGGCACATATCTTTTGATTTCAAATTTTTCATCGCTATTAGTTAGAATATATTGAAACAAGATAAAAAACACTTTGATTGAGCCAAATTGATGGACCCCTCGTTTTCTAAGGGACTAAACATGTTGTAAAAATGTCGATTTTTGGATAATTTCAAGGTAAGTAAACATGTTATATCACAAAATTTTACATTGAAACATCTTCAAAACTCGTTGCTGTTGTATAGAGGATAAATAAAGCTTTCAATTGATGTTAAAAAAAATGTGGCGGCCATATTGGATTTGGCCGCCATCTTGAATTTTATCAATAATATCGATTTTTCACTATGAGCGCACCGCTCAATCCAAATTCTGAGCACACCATCTGAAAGCTGAAAAAAAAATACACAAGATGCAGTCGAGAAACTAGGTGTGCATTGACATTTACCCGATAAAAAAATATTTTTTCTAAAAAGAGTTTGACGTTTTTTTGCGTGTATTGCGCAATATCAATATGTATCATATTTCTATACGCAACAAAGCATAATTTTGCAATCACTGTTTTTTTTTGTGTTCTGTAGAGTAAAGAAAAATCATTTTAAGTAAAAAAATTTTGCCATCTTCGTTTAAGACGCCATTTTGATTATTAGCAGTTTAGCGTGTTTTTCCTTTTTTTATTTTTCAAATTCCGATATGAGTTAGAATAGTATTAAATACAATATAATTTAGTTGTTTCAAATGAAAATAAATATAATGAAATCGTTTTTAGATTCCTAAAGTTCATATTCATGTTTTAAATCTAAGGTTGTGGAATTTTATCTCAGAGCTCTTCGAATATTTTTTAGATATGATTATGTACTCGTTTTGTGGCAAAAAATAATGGTAGTTTTGAGTCCCTTTGATGGTTTGAACATTCTCCATTCGAATTTGCAGTTTAGCCAACGATGTATCGTAATCGAGCTGTCCCACGTAACTCAAAGACATTGTTTGTCCTTGTTGCTCTACAGCCCATGCATAGAATGAGGAAGCATCTGTTATCAGCTTGTCTCTATTTGGCGTTAAGCTGTATTTGTGCGCAGCACGTTTAAGTGTTCCCGCCACTCCATCACATGGACATTTTCCGTGAGAACTGGCGTGAAAATTCCATTCTACATCCATTTGAAAATCTTTCTTCATAAATGTGATGTTGGTGAAGTTATATTTGTTCTTGTACTGACTCCCAGCTCCATCGGTGAACACGTGGGTCTTTGTTATCTGCGTAAGATTGATCTTCATGAACTCAAACAGCTTAACAAAACAGCAGTGAACCAAAACATAGTTATGCTCAAGAACAGGTGAAATAATAATTAATGTTTTATGAAGAATCTCTCCTTCGATTCTATAATAAATCACTAATGGATGAATTGTAATCATCTGCCTTGCGAAATGGTGCGATTGTATCTCGTTCTGAATGGTTACTTTGTAGTTTTCTGAAAAGTCTGCGTAAACGATAGC
The DNA here is from genome assembly GCA_024533555.2 of Aedes koreicus. Taxonomy (NCBI): domain Eukaryota; kingdom Metazoa; phylum Arthropoda; class Insecta; order Diptera; family Culicidae; genus Aedes; species Aedes koreicus. The sequence continues at coordinate 521,899 of JAHHFK020002770.1, read as the reverse complement.
TTCATTTGACTTCAGATTGGACTTCAGCTCAAATAGATAGTCTTTTTGTGCCTAAGAATATAAACATAAAATGAGTATTAATGGGTCATTTTTTTGTCAGTTGTGTACCTTTGTGATGAAGAAATGTGGCAAGAAGCCGTTGAGCAGATTGCTGAAGTTATCTACAAACTCTTTAGGTGCGCTTGTCGTGTTATCCACAAGTTGATAGTGGTTTTCTATCGGAATCCAATTTTTAAACTTGATGATTTCTAGAGGAAATTTTACAATTTCATCCAGTAATTTTCTACTAAAATCACTCAAGTCAGGACATTCTGTGCATTCCAAAAAGTAGCATTGAGGAGAAGGGTTTTTACATACTAAATATTCCTGAATCAGCTCGCTCAAGCAGCTGTCTCGTATTATCGGTAAGGCTTTCACCGCACGCAATGACAATTCAATATTTTCATGCCTCATGCATACGCACACTGTATGCGTACCGGAGCTTCCGGTAAGTATGCATTCCGAAGGTCGCAGCTTAGCGAACATAGAAAATCCGATTTTCAAATTTGGGAAAAGTTCTTTAAAGTTTGCAAAAATTTCGTTTAGTGACCCAAGAAGCAAACGTTTTTGCCTACTTTCTCGACCGGCGGGTGTCTTTACACTGATTTTATCCCGAATACCTGGCATTAACGTACTACAGTCCAAATAGTACTGTTTTGCCTCTTCCTGAGCGACCTTTTCCAATTCTGTTACCGATGTACCCGCATCTGGAAGTTTAAGAATTCCCTTCGAAGCACGAACTTGTTGAGCCTTTTCGACGAACCATTTACCTGCAGAATTGTGGAAGATTTGCTTCCGCATGTTGATGACATTTACCATGCTTACTGCATCCTGTTTCATCCATCATTTTCTGCCTGCTCCACGAAGGAGTGAGCAATGTTAAAATTTGGAATTTGATCGGTTTTGAAGCGATCTTACAATTGTCAAGCATATCTTTGACAACTGGCACGTTAGTATCGTCATAGTACACTTCGCAATCAACCTTCAAAATTTGTTTTATTGCAATCACGGCTTGTTTGAGCATTTCTGCAGCGGAAGGTTTCCCGTCGCAGCTCTCTTCTGTTGACATTCCGGATCCCAATTCGGGATAGAATTTCCGTCATGTTTTGGAAATCATGCTCACTAATGTTTCCAACCTCTTCAACGTAAACCTCATCTCCGTTTTCAACAACTTCCATCGGCTGAAAAGTACGGTTTGACTGCTGACGGGTCACTTGCAAGCGGCATGTCGTACATATTTCCGGAACGGTCGTGGATCCAATAGATTCTAAAAAATTCATGATTTTTTGTGTTACACTTGTCAGTTTCGAAGATTTTCTCCAGCTTTTATGATCAGCTTTGGCAAACGGGTTGCAACAAAATTCCTTTTTGAGTACCCGTACAGTACGGTTCTTCGCCATTTTCAAGAACTTTGAACTAATCGGATGTACAAAACAAACAAACTTCCGCTATCGTAAACGAGTCTTCTTCTTCTATTTGGTTCGAAACATCAAATTGTCATGGTGAGCCAGTGAATGAAACTATATTCCCTGTTGCGCATTGACAGCCATGAATAGAATCATTTTTTCCTCGGAATTTTCATACTTATGCACCGAATTGATTGTTAAAATTAAATTGTTAAATTGTTAAAATGATTGTTCTTTACTCTACAGAACACAAAAAAAAACAGTGATTGCAAAATTATGCTTTGTTGCGTATAGAAATATGATACATATTGATATTGCGCAATACACGCAAAAAAACGTCAAACTCTTTTTTAGAAAAAATATTTTTTTATCGGGTAAATGTCAATGCACACCTAGTTTCTCGACTGCATCTTATGTATTTTTTTCTCAGCTTTCAGATGGTGTGCTCAGAATTCGGATTGAGCGGTGCGTGTGTGTCATAGTGAAAAATCGATATTATTGATAAAATTCAAGATGGCGGCCAAATCCAATATGGCCGACACATTTTTTTTTAACATCAATTGAAAGCTTTATTTATCCTCTATACAACAGCAACGAGTTTTGAAGATGTTTCAATGTAAAATTTTGTGATATAACATGTTTACTTACCTTGAAATTATCCAAAAATCGACATTTTTACAACATGTTTAGTCCCTTAGAAAACGAGGGGTCCATCAATTTGGCTCAACCAAAGCGTTTTTTATCTTGTTGCAATATATTCTAACTAATAGCGATGAAAAATTTGAAATCAAAAGATATGTGCCAATGGCGGCCTGGTTCCAGCGAGAATTACTCAGTTATCGATTTCAGTTGCGAAATTTAGTCAATCATACCATAGTGCAGCGTTTGAAACCTACTAGAAAGAGATGTTTCGCTTTACAACCCGCTTGGAAAGATTTTCTTCCGAAATCGGTTATTTAATTTGCTGAATTTGAAAAGAAATTGGATTTTTGGAAATTCCCTAGTGGGAAGACATGGCAATACTTTAGTTCAACCTGGCAGTACTTTAGTATTTGAACCTGAGAGAAACAGTAACGATGCTGTTGGAGTCACTCAATTAATATGATGGCTGTTAACTTCATTGAGAAAAAGGCAACTTTTCAATTCAATTGTGAATCAATTCGGAAGGGAATATTGTTATACGTTATAAACTTCTGTCGTTTACGAAAAGAACGCATGCAATCCAGCGCATGATGGATATGATATTAGTTTTAACCTTATATCCTACTACATCTAACTTAAATGGGAATTCATGCCTAAAATGAACGAAAAAGAAGTCCAACACAATTCGTTTTTTGATGGAGGTTTGAAACGATTGGCGTTTAAATATTTGCCATGCTTATAGTCGTGTAGCTGATTTGAACAGACGAACTGATCTTTTGAATATGCAAATGGGGCAAATATTGGGTAATACCCGAATAATTCAAGCAGAGGGATTCCCCCACTTATATGTTCTGTTTGTTGATCCTTTTTCGCACAATCATTTCAATTAAATACCCATGCGTATTTAAGCTTCAATTTACTTTCAGCATCCATGAGTTATCTTTGCCAATTTCATCATGTCGAACGAAAAAAAAAAATCATTGCAATTAACTCCACGGAGATTTAAAGAGATTTTGCACCTGACTGAGAGTCCTACTTGCGAGCGTTCATTAAGGTCATTACTTTTGTAATCAATGCAAGCTCTGATACTGGATTTCTCAACTATTTTCATGTAATTAATCAAACTGTCGCCACTTGGATAGCTTTGTGGGAAATCAATCTTCGAATGACATGTTTATTATTTTATTCTTGTTGCCGCAGTGGTTTGGTTTAGGTTGAGCATAAGAGCCCATACAGTTGTCGTTACATAAAAAACGGACCACTATCGCTACGCTTGCTTCACTGAATTACATAATTTACGTGCCGGTTTGTTGTTTGTATATAGAAAAATTATATACCAATCAATGATATTTATAACTTTGCCAGCCCTAGCTAATAATACTTCTCGTTGGGTCACTTAACGGCTACAGTTGACTATCATTAGAAATGAGATTCGTTGGGATGTGTATTTCCTAACACACACGCGTTACTCAGCTATATTTACAGAAAATAAAATGAGAAAAGCTGGCTGGAAAAGCTCCAACCAGCTCAATAGCTACTGGATCACTGTGGGTGAAGAGGAGGCCTCAGAAGAGGGCTTGGGTTTGCCTCCCCGTATTCAAAACGTCTCTTGTACCTGTTTGGTCGTTGTCTTCGGCTCTTGTTGCTGTGGTTCGTTCCACGCTTGTACCACGGCAGAACCGAACAGGACAAAGACCACGGCCGGAATGATGTAGGCCGCGGCTCCTATCGCAAACACGTACTGCCACTCGTCCATCGTACTCTGATGGGCGGTGAAGTGTGCCACCAGCATGGGAGAGATGAAGCCGCTTGTCGTTCCGACAAAGTTAATCACTCCGTACAGGGTACCGGCAAAGTTCGGGGCGAGGTCCTGTGAGTTTTGCAGATTCGTCATGGTGGAGGCGCCGTTGAAACCCAACGAGAGCGTGATTATGGCAACGCACACGAACGGATCGAACCCAACGTAGATGAGCACGATGAGGAACAGGCCGGGGATTATGTGAGCTGTAATTCAAATAAAATCAGTCAGTTTTGTCGCATTTCACTTGCACTGCAACCGCAGTGGTTGTCAGTTGGGCTGATTATAGATCTAATAAGTTGCTATTAATACACATATTATGAAGCACATGACCGGAATGTTCGGTGGTCGTATGATCATTTTGACACGGTGGTTGATATTTCTTTCAGCTCGCTTGTTGGAGCCTATTTATAGCATGGCTTATGGTATGAATAGTGCTAGATGAGGTGATTTTTTTTTCTTTCTTGGATATTTTGCAACTCAGAAATCGCAACTGGCGAAGGGCAATTAGGGGCTTCCATGTCGGTACAATTAAATATACAACCCATTGCAGCACTAGGTCGGGTGACTGAAGCGTGTAAGAAGGGCAAAGTGGTGAAAGTATGTGGATTCTTGATCGTATTTGTCATTCGAGTTGGTGAATTTGGCGTTACATCATGGGTTTCTGAATTTTGTTTTTCCGAAAGTACCAAATCGCAATTGGAGTTATAATCTTAATGTGATCAATGATTCAATCTTTGCTGCCGTGAAGCTATCTGCCACTACTTTCTTGTGAACGGATACTGATGGAACTCATTTGATTGTAAAACTGTTCTCTTTTCCCTGAACTTTTTGGATAGGATCAGGTTAATTCGTGGAAAAGATCTCTCAACTTATTGGAGATGATTTGGAAACTTCTAGAATAATCACAGTGAACTTCTTTGAAAAATTATAGAAAATTCTTGGAAAAGTTTAGAGCAACTTTTGACGAATTTCAGGAGACTGCATGAACATTTTATCGAAGAATTTTAAATTTTCTGAAATTTCGTTTGCGAAAAGTTTCGAACAATCACTCAAAAAGCCTATGGAGCAATTTGAAGAAGTTTAGGGAAAATTTTATGGGGATTTTATGAAAATTCATCGAAAAACTCTATTTTGTTTTTTAAAAGCACAGGAAAGTTTTTGGAGAAATGTGGGTCATATTTAGGAAAATTTAAAGAAACTTGTTGGAGAATATTCATTCCTATACTTGCGAAAGAATATTCATCGCAAAGTTCTTGCAAAAGTTCGAGAAACTTCGAGAGGTTCAGGCAATTCTTAAGAAAAAATTCTTTTCGAAAAGTTTGGAAAACCTATGGGCTTCCTCAGAGATTTTGTTGTTGCAGAAGTGTAAAAGGATTCATCAATATTTTCCATATTAGAGAAATGATTGAAACTTCTTGTAACGAACGATGATTGTTAGGGGAACATCTTGGGAAAGTTTTCAAACATTCTTTGAAACATTTGGAAAAGTTTAGAAAAACAACAACAACAACTCTTCAAGAAGACGGTGGCGGTGAAGTGGTAAGCGTGGTTGCCTTTCACCCCAGTCGGTCTGGTATCATATCCAGTCGGCACCGTTGGGATTTCCTGAAACGAAAAATCTCCGATCATGTCCTTCTTTGAAAGTAGAGCCCGGTCCTGGCTCATGGGTTCAATATGTATGTAGGTTGTCTCCCTGGTGTGGCTCAGGCTGAAAGTAACATAATAACGAAACAACAACAACAACAACAACAACAACAACAACAACAACAACAACAACAACAACAACAACAACAACAACAACAACAACAACAACAACAACAACAACAACAACAACAACAACAACAACAACAACAACAACAACAACAACAACAACAACAACAACAACAACAACAACAACAACAACAACAACAACAACAACAACAACAACAACAACAACAACAACAACAACAACAACAACTCTTCATGGAGCTTTTTGAAAACAGTTTTTAATTATTTGATGAAATTTTGAGATGATTTCAGTGAAATTTCTTGGGAAGTTCTGACTTTTTTGACGAAGCTTAGGAAACATCTCTAAGGATTTCTGATCATTTGTTGGGAAAGATAGGTTCTTGGCAAAAGTTATGGATTTTTTTTTTCGGGATCCTCAAGTAACTTGTTGAAACACCGGAACATTTTCAGAAGCAGCTAAGTAAGCTACTTGAACAAGTTTAAAGAACCTTATGCATACATTTGGAGAAGTTCAGGCTACTTTTAGGAAAACATTAAGGAACCTCTGGGCTTCTGGCCTTTGGTTCAGGAAGTTTTTTTTTTTCAGAAGTTCTGGAGGTTTGATTAAAAAATGTTAATTTTTTTTAGAAAAACTCAGGAAAAGGTTCCCAAAATATTTTGACGAAATTCGGGAAAATTCTCGGAGATTATTAGTGAACTTCTTGAAGAAGTTTGGAAAATTTCTTGTGACCGTTTAGAATTTTAGAAGCTCGAGTGATTTTTGCGATACTATTTTGGATTTCCGAGCGACACTTTCGGAGAATTTTATTTTAAATTGCCCAAGAAACTTCTTGGAGAAGTTCTGATATTTTTTGCGACAACTTAAGGGTATTTTTGCGACAACTTTATTAAATAATTAAGGCAACTTTCCTGAAAACAAGTACAAGAAATTTCTTAGAGAAGTTCAGGAAACTTGAAAGCATGTTGAAAAAATCACAGAACTAACAAAAGAAATCATGGAAACTTCTAGAAAAAAATCAGGAAATTTGGGATGAGCACACTTCATGGAAAAAAGAAATTTACAGAAATTTTGGAAACTTTATGGAGAAGTCCTGAAAAACATTATCTTAGCCTCAAGCTAGTGATCTCTTTTAATTTCACACATGTTTTTTGCATTATATATCCATATTATACGTTATGATAATCTATTCAGATTTTTAACTTCTTCTTTCTTGGCGTTTGAGCTTGTTGCTATCGCAGTAAGCTTATGATTTGCTCTTAATTTTTTTCTCTTAAAATTAAGAGCTTTCGATATCGTTACCATTTTTACATTAGTGGTTTTGATTACAAGTTCAATCATACCGTATGCCCAGGGAGTCGTAAAATTTTCCCTGGCAATAAATTCAAACACAAGGGCGGGAATTGAACCCGGAAACCTTCAGCATGGCGTTGCTTCCTAAGTATTGTTGTGCCTTTACCGATTGAGCTAAGGGATGACTCGATTTTTCAATAAGTTCAATTAAAATTGAACTTGGTTAAGGATTCATCTGGCTTATCATCATTGTTTGTGAATTCAGGTTTGGAGTAAAGTCTCATGCATAGTAAGCATCTAAAATTATGATGAATTTATCAAAGAAGTTTTTAAAACATTTGGAGTAGATTCTAGGAACTTCTTGAAAACGATCAGGATTCTTAGGTTCTTGGAGGATTTTTGAATAATCTCAGGTTATTTCTTAGAAAAATTCACAAAAACATCTTTCATGTAATTTTTGACAAATTTCAGGAGACTTATATTGAAGAAGCTTTCTGGAGAATTTTACAAAAAGCGAACAGAATTGTTTAGAGAAATTCATCGAAATGTTTGAGAAAAATTTAAGAGAAGTTTGAACTTACTTTGTTAGGAAATTTCAGAAGTAGTTATTAAAAAAAGCATCGAAAAGTTTTTTTTTTTTTTTTTTTTGAAGAAGGTCAGTGATCTTTTTAAAGATGTTTAAATGTTATTTAAGTGAAATTAGGAGGACTTCTTGGAGAACTGCGTAAATCTACGTGAAAAAGTTAAGAACAAGTTTTTAGGCAGTTCAGGCAACTTTTTGGAGAGGTAAGGCAATATCCTGGACAGTTTAGGAAGCTTTTCGACAATATTTTTGGATAAATTTGGGAGATTTTCAGGGAACTAAGGAAGTTAAGGTATATTTTAACTTGAAAAATCTTATTTGAGAAGTTGAGGGAACTTTTGAGACGGTTTTGAGCTTTTTTTTTCACAAGATCAGAAAGCTTCATTAATATATTCGAGGAACTTTTTGGAAGATTTCTCTGAACATCTTGGAATAGTTCAGAGAAAGTTTGCACGAAGTTAAAAAAATTTATTTAGAACAACAAATAAAAAAAAGAGAAATAAAACAAATCTTTGAGAAATTTTTTTATCTTTTTGTAAGAGTTTAAAAATTTTCAGAAGGATTTTACGAAAATCGCTCGAAAATTCTGAATGTTTTTGCTAAAGAAACTAAAGAAATGTCTTGCTTAAGTTCTGATAGATTTGGCAGAACTTGAGAGAACTTCTTGAAAAGCTTCGCTGATAATGTTCATCAGGAAGTTCAAACAATGAGTCAAAGAAGTACAAGATGTTTTTTGGAGTGGCTCAAAAAGCCTCTTGAAAAAGTTCAGAAAACTTTTTGTTGAAATTTTGAGATTTTTTTACAGATGTTTGATAAACCTGGTCAAATTATTTTGGGTTTAAATCATTGATCTTTAGAGAGAGCCTAAGGAAACTTTTTTGAACGATTTAAAGAACTTTGCGAGGTAGTTTAGAGAATATCTTGCAGAAGTTGAGAAAGATTGGCAAGGAACTTTTTGGAGGAATTCCAAAATTTTCTCAGATATATTTATATTTCCTTTTGACGAACTTCAGGAGACTTCATAGAGATGCGTACGTAGATTATTGAATACTTACAAAAAGCTTTGAACGTTTCAAAAAGATCTGCGAGATGGGTGGAGAAAATCTTTGACAAGTTTCTTAGAGCTTCTTTAACAAGTTTAGTGAAATTTTGAGAGATGATTCTGAGAATTTTTTGAGAAGTTTTGGACTTTTTCGAAGCAACTCAAAAAACTGCCAGGAGATGTTTGGGAGAATGTTTAGAAATGTTGGAGATGTTCAGGAAGCTACTTAGAAACGTTTAGAAAAGCTGGCACCGGTGGTGTGTGACTTCTACTTGGCACCCCAGTGGGTATGGGTTCAATCCTAGTCGAGCTCGGTGGGAATATTCTGAGGCAAAACAATCTCTGGTCACGTCTTCCTTCGGAAGGAAAGTAAATCCGTTGGTCCCGGTTCCTGTGTTGATGAGTGCAATATGTACGGTCCAGGAAGTGAAGTCGTCTTCGTGGCGTCGGTGATTGTCACCACGTTGTCACCAAGTAGGATAAACAAAGGAAGAAATATTTTTCTTGGTGAGCGTCTTGTTCGTGTTTCTTGAAGAATTGTAAAAAAATTATGGGAGAAATTTAGAAATTTCTTGCAGAACTTGAAAATTTATCAAAATTAAATTTTTCGTAGAATTTTCTGAATTTTATGAAGGAAATGGAAGAAACTAAGAAACTTAGAGAACCTCTCGAAGAATTTCTGATTAATTTTGAGAGAACAAGAGAGATTTTCTTGAAAAATTTCGATTACAATATTCTTCAGGAAGTTCATGCTGCTTGTATGAGAAGACCTTCAAAAAACATTTTGAAGAAATGTATGAAGGGAAAGTGCTTTAATGTGGGTCTATGGATCTAGGATTCAGCCTTTGCTTAAAATTCAAAGTATATATTAATTCACTATTTTTACCGTGAAAATCAAAAATATACTAGAAAATAAGAAGAATGATTAGTAATTTCCATTTAATTCCAACTACCTTTATTGCTTATCTTGACAGATACGCGTATTTCGTCTACAATGTGCAGACTTCTTCAGTGTCGTGTACTAATACTGTACTAATAGTATTAGTACACGACACTGAAGAAGTCTGCACATTGTAGACGAAATACGCGTATCTGTCAAGATAAGCAATAAAGGTAGTTGGAATTAAATGGAAATTACTAATCATTCTTCTTATTTTCTAGTTACAGGTATTCCACTAAACAGCTCACACTCTCCATAATTCAAAAATATACTGTTAAATTGTCTCACTAACGTATCAATATGAAGAAAAATTACAGACAGGAATTTTAAAGGAAAGGCCGAATTCTAGATCCATCGACCCAAATTAGAGCACTTTCTCCTACTATCTGTAGTCATTTAATGAACCGGGAGAAATTCACGTTATTTTAGGATTGAATCATGGGTTTATAAAGTTTAATTAACAAGGTTTATAAACTCACATTCGTTAAAGAACTTTCGAAGCAGTTTAGAGAATTCCTTGCAGAAGTTCAGAGATTGTTTTGGAGAAAGTCCTGTATCACGGAGCTGCTTAGGAAATTTCTCAAAGAATTTAAAAATAAATAACTCTTTAACGCATACTGATGCCATTTGGCAACATCCATTATTTGGATATAACAAAAATATTTTTATAAAAAACCCATAATTCATGAATTTAAGGGTATAACGTTTTGAAAAACTTTTCAAGTGGTTTTGGGAAAAATTTCTCTGAAAGAGATTTCTTGAGAGGATTTCTTAAAGAACTCCAGAAATTTGTTTTGGAAAATTTCAAAACAATTCTATAATCAGTTCAAGTAACGTTTTGGAGGAGTGCAGGCAATTTTTTGGAAGTTTCAGGAAGCCTTTTGAAGATCTTTTGGAGAAATTTGGAAAACGTTTCGGGAAGTTTTTGATGAACTTGGAGAAGTTGAGATATATTTTAAGAAAACTTCATGGAACATTGGAAAGAGATCGAGAAATCCTATTGGAACAGTTTATAGTACTTTTAAGACAGTTTTGAGCATTTCTTGCACAAGTTCAGAAAGTTACATTATTATTTCCGGAGCACTTTTTGGAGGAGTTCCATAAACTTTTTGGAATAGTTCAGAGAATGTTTAACCAAGTTCAGATGTTTAGGAACTAGTTGAATTATTTAAAATCGGTTTTTTGAATGACGATGATGAAAAAAAAGATTATGAAAGTTCTTGGAGAAGTTTCGACAAAGTTTTCATGGAAAACTTCTTGATGGAGCTCAGGGATATTCCAGAAGGATTTTACGATAATCCCTTGCAAATTCTGGATGTATTTTGAAGAAATTAAGGACATGCTTTGAAGTGTTTCTGATTGATTTTGAGAAAACTTAAGAGAACTTCTGGGAAAGCATCGATTATAATATTCCTCAGCAATTTCAAGTAACTGGTATGGTATTTCTTGGAGGAGTTCAGGATTCTCTTGAAGAAGTTCAGAAATCTTTTGGGAGAAGTTGTGGGAGCTTTTTGCAGCAGCTCAATGAACCTGGAGGTAATAGGATCAGAATTTTTGAGGAATTTGTAGATGTTGATGTATATTTTAAGAAAATTTCATGGAACTTTCGGAAGAGCTTAAGGAATCTCATTTGAACGATCCAGAGAACTTTTCGAATCAGAGAAGTTCAGGAATATTTCCTGGAAATTTTTGAAGTTTAACCAATATCTTCTCGGAAAAGTTCATAGAATTTTTTAACAAAGCTCTGGATACTTCATGTAGGTGCTTTAGAAACTTCTGGAATATGTTTACAAATGACTTAACGCTTCGAACTTTTTTTCGAAAGGTTTCGGAATTTTTTTTCAATAAGTTTTTGAAGTTTTTTTTTGCTTCTTGAGCAAGTTTAGTAAAATGTTTGCAGCAGTTTCTGTTAATTTTTTAACAAGTTTTTAACAATTTTGAAAAAAAAAACATGGAACTGCTAGGAAAAGTTTGAAAGAATTTTAGATACCTTCTGAAAGCTATTAAGAAAAGTTTAGGACTGTTCTTCGGGTAGTTCAAGCAGCTTTTTTGAAGAAGATCAGGATAGTTTTGGCTATTGGAGGGCTTCAGAAAACATTTGAAGAAATGTAGGGACAAACTTCGAGAACTTTCGCTGCTTAAAAAAACCCTTTTTTATTTTTTTTTCGGAAACCAGTTTTACGAGCGTATTGGTAGAGTGATTATCTATAAAAAAATTAATTAACATTCCATTTGATGACTTTTAAAAAAATAAAAGAATAAAAAACTAGAAACTTTTTCAAATTATCACTAGTAAACGCGAGAAAATTTCTTAAAATTTCACCTGTCAAAGGGTAAGCCTTTAAGTTTAAATTTTGCTAGTTTTCCATTTACTTGGAGAAGTTTGGGAATTTCTTGCAAAACTTGTTAAAGTTCACGTAATTGATAATAATACTTCCTTCTGACCTTCTGACAGAGTTTTCTTAGACTTCTTTGAAAGTTTAGTGAAGTTTTGGGACAGTTTTTGGAATTTTTGGTGAAGCTTGGAATGCTTTCACCAATTCCAGAGACTGGAATAGTTCAGAACAACTTTTTAAGAAGTTCAGTAGAACTTTAGAAGATGTTAAGGTAAAGAAAAGACATTTGCATTAAACTTCCAGAGCACAAATGTTGCATCCCTAATAATAGACAGTTATGAAATTACTACTCCATGGTTAGTACGTGACAACGAATAAAGAGCAGCACTGTACAGCACTTGCTGTATGTTACGTGGGAGATGACATTTGTGCTCTGGCTGTTTCATGCTAAGGCTTACTTGTATCTTCACCTTAAGAGAGCTTCTGAACGAGTTTGAAAATGTTCCTCGGAACTTTGAGAAAATTCTTCGAGAAATTTGGAAAAATTCTTCATTAAGTTTTAGGAATGTTTTTCGATGAAGCTTAGGAAAATTTCAGAAGGAGCTTATGAACAAAATTCTAATCTTCTGAATTTAAATTTCAAAAACTCTCACGAAACATCTTGAAGAAGTTCAGATTATTTCTGTGAAAACTTAAAAGAACATCTTAAAGACATGCCAGAAGCTGCTTGAAAACTGCTAGAATTGTTTTTTGAAGCTTAAGCAACCTATTAAGAAATAACATGAGATTTATGAGAGGAGTTTCGAAAGCTCCTGAAAAAGTCTGGAAAACTTTCTAGAAAGGTTTGAGGAATTTTTAGAACATATTTTTAAAGAAAAAAACAGGGAACTTCGGCGAGAGCTCCAGAAAACTTCTTTGTAAAGTTCAGAACATTTTTAAAATAGTCTCGAAAATGATCTGCAGAGTTTTAAGATGCTTCACGGATAATTCCAATGATTTTTTTGGAGGAATACACGAAATTTTTGGGAAAAGTTCAAAAAAACATTAAACTTTCAGGAGACTTTTTGAACAACTAAAATCAAACTTAAATGTTTAGAAAAGTTCTTTGAGAGATTTGGAAAAAAAATCTGCGGGAAGTTTGAGAAACGCGTAGAAGTAGGTATTTTTATAAAACATCAACAAACTTCTGGGAGAACCCAAGCAAACTTGTTTAAAATGAATCAAGAGCAATTGTGGCAGTTTGTATTTTTTTCGACCGAATACAAGAAAGCTTTTATTTTTCAGAAATTTTTGAAACAATTCAAGAATAAAATTAAAAAAGATCAAGGACCTGTTGCCAAAGCTCAGAAGATTTCTTGGAGATGTTCAGCGAACTTCTATGCGAAATTTGACTTTCTTTGAGAAGTTTATAAAAAATCCTTGAAAGTTTTTGGAGTTCTTTGACGATGTTCGCGGAAATTTTGAGAAAAATTTATGAAAATACTGGAAATTTTTCGACAAAGCTCAGGAAGCTTCTTGGAAAGGATATTTTTTGGGAGAACTTTCTAAAGAAATTCTGGTAATTTTTCAGCCCGAAGAAAGCCTGCACCCCTCGGTTTTTGGGCAAATTTTCCATAAGCAATGATATGTAAAGATGCCAATACAGTAATGAGCATTGGAGCAGAGCCGCTCAGAACGCGAAAACAAAATTACGCTCTAGAGCTACGAGGTTATTTGATGCTTTTCCAATTCCAATTCCAAATTCCAATATGTCAATATCGTTTTTTAGCAAGAGTGTTATTTTTTGTGCAATTCACCTAAATGCAGCATATGCTATGTTATTTTTGGAGACAGTGTAGCGATGTGGTGAATTCAGCTTGACAAAGACTTTTACACAAAGAATTGGTTTCCAAGCAAAGTTCCTCCCTTCTTCCTCTCTGGATTAATTGATTTATTTTCTTTTTCTACTTTGAAAGTAAAACACATCATTTTTCCGATTGTCAATAGAAAAATCAAAATACCTTTGAAGTATTTTGTTATAGATTTTTGACATCGTTAGCAAACTTCAAAAGTTCTCAAAGACGAACCACTTTGTTAGAGTATCAACATAGTTAAGCTGTCTCCTTGGTGAACTCGGTTTATGCGGCGGAACCCTGGTCTCTTCCGATCTGTGACTGTGACTCAGTACACTAAAAGTTGTTGTTGTTGTTGTTGTTATTTCGTATGTACGTGACTTTCAGCCTGAGGTTGGTTCGCCACGCCAGGGAGACGACTTGGACCTTACATATCGAATCCATCAACACATGGGCCGGGAACAACGGCTTTGCTTCCTTTAAGAAGGAAGACGTGATTAGAGATTTTTCGTCTCAGAAAATTCCAACGGCACCGACTGGAATTGATACCAAACCGATTAGGATGAGAATAATTCATCTGATTTCAAGCACTTAATGTGACAAAAAATTGATGCTCTATCACCATCACGAAGCAAAACATGTCTTACGTTGCTGGCTTGGGTGGTATTCCTACGTCTATTCTGAAAAAGCGGATCCTAACAGCTTGCTCAAGAGAATATCTTTCTGTCATAATTGGCAAACCACTAGCTCTGCATAAACATTGGATCATCAAATTTGTGAAATTTCACCACCTTGATGTTGAAAGGAAACGCTCTCACACTTTACCTTCAGGTTGTGAGATAAATATTATAAGCGGATGACCACTACAAATTCATGATCGTCGAGAGCTGTGATGACTGTAAAAACCTGCGATCACCTAGTAGATGCTCTGGCGGTGTATGTGCTCTTCGCATTTCCCGACAAATAGCATAAAAAATGCAAAGCCATTTATTTTCATCGAAAACGTAATCTGTTTACTTTCGAATACCATATTTCTGATACAGTTCGAAGTGACCAATACCAAAACACATTTCGGGTTCATCACTTCGCGCACAGTCGAGTCTCTTTAGGTTAATGCTGGGCACCGGCACCAATCACGCATCTGAACCGGATGCTGCTTGGGGAATTCCCCTTCACCTTTTGCTGCCTCAAAACTAACAAACTATTTAGCCCATCGGATAGTTCTGGAAAAGCACGCGACCAAAAAGATAAGTCGAGTAGTTATGTATAAATACATTCGCAACCACAACTCGCACGACCCGCTGGGCCTGACTTCATCTAAAAATACACGCCGACCACTCAGAGGCTGGGAGATCGTCTCTTCTGACCACGGTCAACGTGCTGCCGTTGCTATTTTCTTCATCTACACCAGTCAGTCGTCCCAGAGAGTGGTGAGGGCAGTCAGCAGAGGCGGGCTTCGCAGTTTCATCTATCGCCTCTTTCTTAATTCGTATCGCCTTGCCAATTCACTGATGGCTGCTTCCATGGTTTCCACCACGTACCTACTAGATTGGAGAAGGTGCAACATTGAAAAAGGAGGTGTTTTTGCAGTTTTGTTTTGGCTACGATGATTTGCATTTTTAGCCTAGATTCAAGCATGCTCAGACCCGGTAATATTCCACTGCGAACGGTATTTATTTCTTTCGCGCTTTGGTTATCGCGATGCTCAATGATTGTCGTTTGTTTGCATTCCGGTCATTCCTGGCATCTCAGCGTTGTGACAGCTGGTAGTTAAAAAATGATTGCGAAATGAGCGCAGGTTTTTTGTTTGTGCGCGCTACAACACCTTTCGCGAAAAATGAGATTTGACTCTTCGACACTATGAATGATTTGAAGGAAGGAAAGTTTGTGAGGAGTTCAATCACCCTGATATGGCACCTAGCTAGGAGGATCTTGCGTGTGGCGAACGTATACTTACAGAACAGACAGAATGATTTGCGCATTGTAGTGACGGTGAAGAACGATTTCTTTCTCAGATAATCACCGATGCTTCCAAATCCAAACGCAGCAAGTGCTCGAGCAAGGTACGGCAGAGCGGCAAGGAAACCAGCTTTGGCCAGTTTGAACCCTAGAACCTGTTGATAATGACGGGTTATTTCCTTTTGCGTCACAATCTTATATTATTTCGGTAATACAAACCTCACTCATAAACTTTGGCGCCGCTGTCAGCAAGAAGTACAGTCCCCAGAGATTGCCAAAGTGCAGTACCAACAGGGAAAGGAACGGTACCGAAGTCATCATTTTCGCCACCGGTGGAAGCAGGTTCTGCTTGGAGATGGTATCACCGAGGGATTTTTCGATATAGTCTTGTTCCTCCTTTTTGATGCGGGGATGCTTGGTAGGCGAATCGGCTACTATTATCAGCCAGACGGCAGCAACGATGGCGGTTATCACGGCCGGAATGTAGAAGGCGAAGGACCATCCGAGGGTTTCGATCAACACTCCCACCAGCGGCCATGTGACGACGGTTCCAAAAGTGCCTCCCATCAAGGCGGAAATGAATTTGCCCTTCTCGTCTGGTGGGGCCCAATGGGAAACGAGATTGTGCAGCGCCGGATAGAGGACGCCCTGTGGAAACGGGAAATTTTGGATGTTAGTTATTATAATTTTACGTTGTTAGTAGTAAACATGGCTTTGAGGTGACATTTGTTCATTTGCTATGTTTATTGTGCGGGTACGAATATTGTTATTTTTTTTTAAATTTTCGGGTCGTTTTTCGAGTTAGGTTTGTGCGATTTATCAAGCATAACATTTATGGATGTAATTATGGCCTATGGATGAATTGCGCTTATCGATAAAAAAATCTCCTGTCTCCTGGCGCATGAAAGATTGCAAACAATTTCGTTGTATACGCCTCCTTTGGCTTGGAATTAAACGAGGGGAAATTTTACGCGCCTGTTAAAATTCATTATTTTTTTCTGTGTAGATCATTGAGCGGATGGTGTCTGTCAGTAATTAAAAACCAGAAGTGGAAAACCAGGTTTATTGTATTTCGACATGATCGCAGCTTGTGTGTCAACACTGAAAATTAATTTTCATTTATATTACGAAATCGAAGGTAGGACTAACAAATCTATTCGTTGTTTCCTGCAACGAAACTGATTTGTACTTCTTAAGAAGCTACCTTCGTATTTGATGCCACACGCGCAACTGGCAAAAGCACTAAGCATTTGTTGACACAGAAAGAACATTCGTTCATTGTACGAAAGCAATACAAAGAGCAACAAGTAATTTGATACCAATAAAAAAAAAAATAATCTCTCTGGTGGTTGCATGAACAGATCTACTTTATCGGCACAAAATATAATCGAAAAAAAAGCAACTACGAGGCGTTTTTTTAAATGTTTCTCACATGGGGTTCGATCCTGTATTTTAAAGAAGAGCTGTTATTGAGTCCGTGATTGTTCTCACTAAACCATGTTGACTCGTGAAAAGTTACTTGATTAATGTGTATGAAGTTCTAACTCTCGACAGCGCTTTAATTTCTATTTTAGGATAAATTAATGATTCCTGACCATCCCAGCAGGAACACCAACAGCAGCGATTCGCTGGTCTTCACGAAACCCATTTTGTGCATTGTACAAAAAAGGTGTAATGATAGCATTTTGAACAATTTCGTTGTTTACGCCTCCTTAGGATTGGAATTAAACGAGGGGAAATTTTACGCGCCTGTTAAAATTTATTATTTTTTCTGTGGAGCCTAATATCTCTTCGTTGGACGTAACTCTGGTTTTGGCGGATTTGTGGTTTTTGGTACAATATTCACTTGATTTGGTTTGTACCATTCCATCACAGTTTTAGCATAATAGCAGGATGATGATGATGATGATAATGTAATACTACCATCTATTGTAGCAAGGTAACTTTCCTTAGCAGTGGAATAATCTGAAGAAAAAAAAACGATTTGATCAGGATTCTATTGTTGTTTGTGATCATCAAGCTCCTGTATGAAGGGCCAAAAACGGTTGTGCGGGCCCGTAAGCAGAGACACTTACGCGAAACCCGCGAATATAGGGAAGAGAATCTCCTTCCAAAAGCAAATTCACACAGACAGCACTAGAATCGAGCCCTCGAATGACAGAATAAACCCAACAGATGGGGTCGAAGAGCCCGCCCTCGTTCCGCGAAATGTTAACAATAGGGAGGAGGCAGTCCCATGCTCCCTATCCATATCGTTTCACTTGAGTGCCCTGATGGTCCCACCCTTCCCCTGTTATGTGTTATTTATTTAAATATATTACATTTTGTCGTGGTTATTTGATTGCTTACCTTGTGCTACAGAATTTGGTTGTTTATTATTCTTTATCATTGTAACTGTCTGTCAGGACCAAGGATATCATTATAATAGCAAGTTTTGGCATAATAGCATGCTGCCAAATCGGGCACGAATAAAGGTTTCTTTCTGGGGCAACAATCGCTTCTGTAGGCACTTTTTCTGGTAAATCTCCTTCTTGATTGTGACTGTAGTGACGAAACTTACTTTTTCTGTCACACAAAATCGCGCAAAACTTTTCAAAAGAAGCTATCTAACAATGAGAGGCTCTCTAGTAAACAATTTTCTTTCGTTAGTAACTAAGTTATCCCTACATTTTTCGTCAAACATTATGCAAGGATAATGTAGTTGTGCGTACCATGATCTTTCGATCTGTGAATATAAATCGGTTGAAATTATTATAATGACACCGTAATAAATAAAAGAGAACGAAAGTGTTGCAAGAAATCATGGTTTCAAACTTTACGAAAATCTTGCTGGTTTAGTTTGCTGGAAATACTCGTTATTTGTTTTTAATTTCCAAATTAAAGGGCCACCCTAATGGAAAATTAAGTAATCGCCCAAATGAAATATCACATACAATGTGTTAACGGTGTCTTACGATGATAAATTTCAACCATTTTGGATTTCTTTTAATTTTTTATTCACTAAAAGAACCATTTTAACAGAAGCAAGTAAACCACTCCAATGAAATAGCACTGATAGAATGTTAACAATACAATGAAAACGAAACCGCTAATGTTTCAACGACTTTACAAAATTTACAATACAAACTGACAACATTTTATCCAAGTAAAGTTGTGTTAGTTTTATGTATGTTTTATATACTT
The DNA here is from genome assembly GCA_024533555.2 of Aedes koreicus. Lineage (NCBI taxonomy): Eukaryota > Metazoa > Arthropoda > Insecta > Diptera > Culicidae > Aedes > Aedes koreicus. The sequence continues at coordinate 503,117 of JAHHFK020002770.1, read as the reverse complement.
TTATTACTCGGCTATGAAGAAAATATGTACAAAAAACTTGTGTTGCACTTCCTTGTCGCCTATCCCGGTATCTATTTTTTTTATTTTATTTGTCGTCAATCATATATGTAGACTGGTTTTACATTTTTGCCTTAATTCTACTCTTACAGATATTCTGAGAAAAATGCTTTTTTTAGTTGATTTTTATTCATTGTTATATCAATTGTGGTGCAGTATTTGTTATAGCAAGACATCATCTTATTTATGGGTCCGTTTGGGCATAGTTAGTTCTTTGATTATTCATGTAGAATAAATTCCTGTTTCTTAAGTGACGGGTGGGAGCGTAGAAGTTGAGCTTCTCTAAAATATCTGCGTCATTTATTCTTTGCCCAATAACATCGTTTATAAATGATAGAGTCGCAAACTCACGTCGTTTTTCAAGACCATCTATTTTAATTAACATACATCGAGATTCATAAGAAGGTAACCGAAAAGAGTTCCATCCTAACTTAAGCAAAGCATACAATAAAAACTGTTTCCGCACTGACTCAATACGGTCTTTATGTGTATTCTGATATGGATCCCAAACCACGCTGCAGTACTCAAGAAGGGGCCTAACATATGTTACATACAATGTTTTTATTGTATAGGGATCATTGAAATGAAAACTAAACCTCTTGATGAACCCGAGCATATTACTTGCCTTGTAAATTATATTGTTGTAGTGTTCTACAAAAGTGAGCTCGGAATCAAGTATGACTCCCAAATCTCTAACCTGATTGCATCTTTCAACAGTTTGTTGACCTATAGTGATGGTGTCTTGCCTTACATTGCGCTTTTTAGTGAATGAGACTGAGATGCACTTTTTAACGTTAATCTCTAGTAAGCTTTTTGTACACCAAATATGAAAATTATCAACTTCTCTTTGAAAGACTTCGATGTCAGATGATTTACGTATTTCCATGAAAAGTTTCATGTCGTCTGCATATATTAAAACATTTAAATGGCGTAAAATATATTCAACATCATTGACAAACAAAATAAATTGTAAAGGACCCAGATGGGATCCCTGTGGTACTCCCGATGTAACATTCACAACCGATGATAGCTTTCCTTCAAATCTTACTCGTTGTGTTCTTCCAAGCAAGTATGACTGAACCCACTTTATTAAATTATGGTTGAAACCTATCTTAGACAATTTGTAAAGCAACAAAGGAATGTCGACTCTATCAAAAGCTTTGCTAAAGTCAGTGTATAAGGTTTCAACGTAATTACCTTCATCCATTGCATTTATTGAAAAATTTACAAAGTTTAGCAAATTTGTAGAAGTAGAGCGTCCTTTCATAAAGCCATGTTGCTTGGTAGAGATAACATTTTTAACTTGTGAAAAAATATGTTGATTGATAATGGACTCAAATAGTTTGGGAATACAAGATAATATTGCAATGCCACGATAGTTTTGCACATCTGATTTTTTACCGCTTTTGAAGATCGGAACCAAGTACGATTCTTTCCAAATGAAGGGAAATACGCCAGTTTTTAGAGATAGATTAAACAACCAAAACAAGGGTTTTACTAATTCCTTTGATAATGTTTTCAAAAATACTGGCGGTAATCCGTCAGGACCAGCTCCTTTAGAAGCGTCTAATGTGCTTAAAGAAAGCAAAATTTCGTTGACGGATACATTATCAACAGTCACATTTAACGAAGGCTCAGGAAGATATGAGAAAAATTGATAATCTCGATCCTTGTCGTCACGAGTTGTGTAAACATCTTGAAAAAAATCAGCAAATAAGTTACTGATTTCGGTTGGATTCTTACCGTCTTTGTCGTTGAATTGCATTTTTGTTGGAAAATTTCTTAATTTCTTCTTATCTTTAACAAGGTTGAAAAACGATTTCGGGTCTGATTTGATATTAGTTTCAGTTTTTCTATTATTCTCCTCATGTGCGATCTTCATTTCTAAATTCAGTTCATCACAGATAGTTAAATATATTGTGAGGTTTGTATCATTTTTATCTTTTTTATAAGCTTTGTGCGCTTTTTGCTTCCTATTTTTGAGATTTATAATTTTCTTAGTATACCACACCGGATTCTTATTTGGTCTTCTCCTATGTCTTTGGGGTACTGCAGTCTCTACTATATCGTAGATGTTTCGATAGAATACAATTACGGCCTGCTCTGTTGACAAATTGCGAAATATGGTTTGCCAATCAATCGAGTATAGTTTGTTTTTAATGAGATTGTAGTCTGCTTGTTTAAAATCAAAATAAATTTCGGTTAAATCGTTATCCAACATTGTGGCGTTGTCATGACTGAAAATGGAATATTCAATAGCAGTATGAAATGCTTCATTTTTCCAAAGAGGTGCTGGTGCCTCAATAACGCAAAAATCATCGGTCATATTAGTGAACAATAAATCAAGGTAGCAATTGTTCCGATTTCGTACATGATTTATTTGATTGAGCCCAATCTGCGCACTTTTTTCAAATAGAGTAAGAAGTGTTAAATTACCCAATTATTGGTATTAAAAAAAATTCATTTTTAACCTTTAAAAAAAAAACAAAAACATTTTGGTTAAAGTCACCATAGATGTGAATATTGACGTCAGATTTAAATTTTGTCAAAATTTTGCTCAAACGGCACGGCAGCCCAAGGTATTAAACACACGTTCTCTCGTTTGTTGTGCTACAATGGGCACAAGCGGCAAGAGCGGCAAAGTACTAAAATGCCGCAAATATTCAGATTGTTGAATAAGTGCGGCAGCGTTTGCGCGGCAACTCGAACATTATACTACGAACAGTTTTGGATTGGATACAATCGAGTCGGCTCTTTCACGAGTAATATTTTAAAATGTTCACTGATTCTTGTGAAAACTGTATGGATGATGATTGCGATATTACTGAATAACGTTAAATAACATAATAAAGATCCGTAAATCAGATTACTAAGTGTACCGAATTAAATCTACTGAGCGTTTGGTATTAGATTAACGAGCTGGAAAATCGAAACTGACCGAGAAAACAAACTTGACGACTTTTGATGAAAAAGTATTCAAGATTTGATCAAAAACTGGGATTTAGAGAAATTTATAACGAAATAATCACAAAAAAATTGGATTGTTTTTTATTGTTTGACCGAAATTCCCCCATCGATGGTATCATAAGCCAGTAGGTGGTAGATGAAAATCGCTCGAAAAATATTAAAATTAAATTTTATGTAACTAAATAAAAAGCCGACACTCCGTGTTTATTGACTTCTTAATAGAACATTTTACGTATCGGTGGTTCACTTTATCCAAAAGCTTCTGAAAAACTTCTGGCGTCATTCGAATAGATCGGATGAAATAATCTTTTGTTTTCATAAAACTCAACGCTGTTTCATAAAATCCTCCTTTTTTTATTTGTTAATTCGCTGACATAAACCGCCAATGTCTGTTGCCGCCTGTCTTATTTCGAATATTTTTTATATCACGCAAAATTTTTAATAAAATTAAGAGCTGGCGTGCTTTCTCCATGTTCGAAGATTATGAAAATGACAACGCATTGTAAACAAGAAAGCGGCACGCGGCAGAGGCAAATCATTTAGAACATTTTAGTTCAATGCCGCGCTATGCGCACTGCCGTGCCGTTGCGCAGCGCTCGCTATTGTAGCTAGGCCTTTTCCCCCCCCCCCCCCCAATTTTTTTTCTACTAACACCAACCCCCCCCCACCACCCCCTCCCCTTTTTCCCCCCCCCCCCCTTCCCCCCCACAAGGGGCCGGGGTTGTATTAATGATGAAAATGAAAAAAAAAATATCAAAATTGTTTTTTTTTTTTTTCTGTAAAAAAAAAATAAAAAAAAAAAAAAAGAGAAGAAAAAAAAAAAATAAAAAAATTTTCATAAAAAAAAAAAATTTTTTTGCTCTTCTAATAAAATTTTTTCATCCTCCTAATTAAAAATAAAACAAAAAAAAACAAAACCACCAAAAAAAAAAAGAGTTTTTCTCCTAAAGGGAACAAAAGGGGTCAAACTATTTTGTATAGATCTTGTAGATGGAAGTTTGTACTTTCAGTTTACGTATATTGTGTTTGCAAATATTTGCAAATAAGGGAGTAAATCTTGCAAAAACGTATTTTTTTTTTACACTTCAACCCCTACAACTTTTTTCTATAATAACTAACTATCTTGTATCTTCAAATTGTGCGACATTTTATACCCTAAAAGTCACCTTTGCAAAGTTTTCAAATTAAAATTGAAATAAAAAAGTTACAGGAGAAAAACTGTTTTTTTTTAAGTCCCACCCTAAGGAAAGTCAGAAAAACTGATATAAAACGATACGTAGATGAGATAGAAGTTTAATTTCGTCAGCAAAGTTTCAATAAATTAAAATATCTACAATTCTGTTGAAGCAAAAAATCAAAAAATAATGATAAGAATAAAAAGTTGAATTTATAATTATGAACATTAAAGGACCACCCTAGTCACCACTCAAATTAAAAGATAGATCTTATTTTATAAATCAAATCATCAGAAGACATCATGTGTCTAAAGTTAATAGTTTTCTAGTAATCGATTTTTGTCGCGAAATTTGTCCATTCGTACCGTAGTACGAGGTGTTGCATGCCAATTTTTTATTTCAAATTTCCAACTTAAAGGGTCCTCAACTAGCACATATTCTTTGGATATTACGAAATTAAACAACATATAACAATGTTTGAAAATTGGAAATATCATTCTTATCAACATGCGACCCTAGGAGTGGACAGCAAATCCTCGAATGCACTTGGTTCGGTCTGCTAGTCGCGGTGGAGGAAGAAGCGCTTCGACTTCTTCACGCTCGATTAATTGTAGTGCATCAATGTCGTACCCGTTAGCTGAAATCAAAATTCATTAAAACTACTTTAAAGAATAGTTACAATTTGCTTACATACCTACAAACTCTTCGATGCTCGCCGCGGATAATCCAAACGATTTCAATAATTCTACCACTTCTTCGTCAACATAAAACTCTTCAACTAGGTCGTCGTCAAGTCAACCGAGTGATCTGCCGCCGCCATGATATTTTTTTTCCTTCGCTTTGTCGTTGAGTGTGGATGGCAGCCACGAGGCTCAGTAGAGCTGCTATATTCCCTATTTAACCTTCCAGTATGAGTGATTCAACGATAAACACGGATTCAAATAATGACATGTATGCTTGATTTAAGCATTTAATGGTTGATGTTCAATAACGTTGATTCAAATGAAATATATGCTTGATGTAAACATCAAATCATTTTCAAATAACCATTTAAATTAACTATGTCAAGAATATCTTCGAAGCTTGTGATAACTATGGCAAAAGTTATATCAATCATGCATCATTTCTGTCCGTGTGTAGTTGTTTTTTTCGATAGCGATATCTCAGGAGCAGAGTACCGGGCTTTCGTTTGAGGTCATTTCTTATTATTGTTTATTTTTCTATAGATTTTCTATCGATCAGTGGTTTACTGTTTCTATCCTTCTTAACAGTCCTTTGTTTTATTTTCTCCTTAAGTCCCTTTTTTCGTTTGTTTCTTTCTCCCAAATGTGTTCCGATTCTTTGAAACAACGGATTGAAATCACTTAATTCCCCATAAACCTTAGCTGTCGTTTTGAGTTGACCTTATCAGCCGAAAATGTACAATATCCTGACTAAAATTTAAAAACTAAACTCGAAAGATTCTCCGAAAATTGTTCCCATCTTGGAGTAACAATTTACCCACCTTGTGCCACCCCATAGCGAGGAAAAGTTTGAGCAGTAGAACCGAGCGAGAATTCAGCCAGAAAAACGGGATCCGAAAATGAAAGAAAACTCATTGACACTTCCAGGCTGCAGCCATCGTGGTGAACTTGTTTCTGCCCGGTTAGTTCGTTGACTGACTGTCCGAGTTTTCCTTTTCTGTTTTGTTTCTCTCCGTTTTCTTGATTGCCAACTTTGATACCCACCGCTTGCTGCGATCCTGCTGAACGGAACTAATATATTTTGGGAAAAACCGTTCCCTAGTTGGGTTGCTGTGTTTACGTGTGGGTGTGGGTGTGGTTTCTTTGTTCTTCATCTTGTTATACACCGACTGCTTGTTGATACTTAGGTTGTGGTTTTATTTATTGATTCCTAGGAACTATATTGGACACAATAATTGGAGAAAGCTCCCACTCCCCCTCTACAGTCGGCGCGGCGCTTTTCACTTTGGTCGGATTAGTGCGAAATATTATTTTCGGAACGCTGAGTGGATGTTTGGTGGAAGGGCGATCGAAAAGAGCGATTATCCGCTTTTGGTTTGCGAAATTGAATGCTTTTTCATCTCACTAATCTTGGGGTTGTTGGATGTTTCACTTTGATTGAAATCGATGTTCATGTTCTTCTTCTTTCAAGCTTCTGAAACGAGTGTTTTATCGGCTCACAAGTTATTTTTCTACATTCACTTGTCCAGTTAACGAATAGATTTGGTGTCGAAAATGTAAAATTGAACTTAATATGTCATGAAACTTCGCTGATGAACTATCATGGGTGATCTAATCTCAAAACTTTTAATCTGCCATACTTCAAGAAACACTGAATTTAATCTCTCACAAGGCCTGCTTTTTCGTAGATTAATTTCAGTATTTCATGGAATCTTTTTTGAAATGAATTCACTGAACTTTTATGGGAAATGTCTTCTTCTTTAAATGATAAGCTGATACCGATAATAATCAATAATTTCTAGTTCTATTCAGTGTTTTGCATGCTTAAGGCATGTTTTTACAATGCTCCTGAAAAAAATTGCAAAGCAATAAATTCATCTCCCTATTAGAGTGATTAGCGGTTTTAATATGTAGAAAACCCATCAGAATTACATTATAGATGTGATCTATATAATTAATTACATTATAGATGGCAAACTTTTTTTGGCACATGAGCAAATAGCAGGGTGGCCACAGACTCGGGAAAATCGGGAAATGCGGGGATTCAAAATCATCGGAAAATATGCGGGAAAAAGTCGGGAATTTCAAAATCCATCGGTAAATTTTTATCGCGAAGGCTTACAGGTATACCGAAGATGGCACTGGTATATGGTCACTGGTACAACCGAACCGATTACACATGCAGAAAACCGTAGCTAGAAGCCATGTTCGAAAGCTGTATGACTACCTGCTATCCGGTGGTTGCAGTGGACTTCTGACAACTTCCAGGATCGAAGTTTTACAAAGCGAAGGCACAAGGTGGTGCCCTATTTTTTTTTATATTCCCCCCCACACACATTCTTGGACTCCCCCCCGCCCCAAAACAAAGTTTTCCACACCAAAAAAAATATTAACTCCGAGTTTTCCAAAACCGAATTTCTCCAGACCAAATTCTCCCCTTACCCACCCAAATGAAGTTCGGTGATATTTTGCATATCTTCCGAATTTTCCCCCCACCCGGAAAAACCACCAAAATACCAATAACACCGGAAAACACATTGTTCCGAAAAGCTTCACTACACCAAATATACTATATTAACAATATAAGTCACTTCACATTTTTTCAGGCGAACCTTTTTTTGCGATTGTGGCGCCATAAGTGAGAAACGTGGCAACTACTAAATGTACACGCTCAATCTAAGCTATCCAGATTTTGTTATACCTAGCGTAATATTCCAAAAGTACTCAACAGACAAATTGAAACGAATCACAAATAGTTAAACTAAGGCCCTAACTAAGGAAACGATTTCCAAACAACTCGCCGCAACTCCGACTTGTTGCCAGCTGCGAATGTCATGAGAAATGCAACACGCAACTATGGCTTGCTGCAACTTGAACAGGATAGGAAAAAGATCGTCTGTTGAAAAGAAAACGAGATTTACCGCTTGCAATTATTGTTCTTGATTACCATTGAATGGCTTTCCAATATTACGAAGTAGAGATACTTTGATCCAATTAGATAAAATTTTGGCCTGAAAATGATCCTCAACTCACGCACTGAAATAAAAAACCACAATATTTGTTTGATCTTAGTTGCCAACAAATACATTCGCAACATTTTATTGTTGGCAAATGGTTGGGACAAACACATATCGACCTGCTCATGTGTTGCTAGTCTTTCACGGTTTTTGAAGAAAAATTGATTACTTGGCCCTGACACAGTGACATCGGAAACGGAACGAAATTTAAATCATACTTGTCTTCCTGGTGTTGGTCACTTCCATTGTTAAGCAGCTCAGACAAGATGAGGTTTTTGATTTATGTAGGCGGAACTTGCGTAGTTTGTACACCCGTGATGAAGTCATATATGAGTAAATATTACTGTCAAAAGAAGTTTAAAATGCGTATAAGGCTTGTTGGTGACAAAATCTGGACAGATTAAATTTGGAATAAAACAAATTTGCTGTTAGTTCCATCCAAGATGCATTTTTCATTCATTTAACTGGGTCATCTTAAAACTAATTACAATTACTTAATTAGGCTGCATGAAGCAACTACAAACTTTATTTATTTCAGCCATTAGGGTCTGTGAAGACTTCTCTGCAATCCATTTAGCTGCTTTGGTCCAAGATTTTCTAAAGTTTTCTATAGTTGTAGCTTGTTGTTTATATTGAGAGCGTTCTCTCTTCACGAGTGCCCAATACCGCTCGATAGGTCGCAACTCCCGGCAGTTAGGTGGATTCGCCTCTTTCGGTACAGCATGGAATCAGATGCCAAATCAGGCCCGAATAGCGAGAGGGCGTCATGGCTGCGAAGGAATGTTAGCAATCGCTTCATTAGGCATTCTTCGCGGTACATTTCCTTGTTTACCGTTCCGGTAGTGATGAAGCTTTGGCTTGTTCGACCAAAGCTGCATATTGCCTGCCAAACCAAATACTTTTTGGGAAACTTGGCCATTGTCTTCGTCCTGAAATGCTCCTCTACGCGATTCCGTTGCATGGCAGCATAATAAGACATTCCGGGAAGCTGCTTAAAGTCTTCCAGCACATAAGTTTCATCGTCCATTATCACGCAGGAAAACTTCGTCAAATATCCGCGTTACAACTTGCGAGCCCCGTCACATTCTTTTTATCATTACGGTTCGGTACATTTTTCACCTTGAACGACTTCATACCTTGCCGATGCCTGGAAGTTTGCACGAAAGTTGCGGACATTTAAATTTTTCTAGCCACAGTACGTACCGAATGATCTGGAATATTCGCTATTCTGCAATATTTGTTTCACCTTCGCGTCCTTCTGGTGGTTCCTGAGATCCGTTTTTGTTCCGCTTCCAACCTTCCTGGCTGTTGTCAAACGTGTATCGAAAGATTTAAGAACATTATGGACAGTGCTTGCAGGAAAACCAAGCTTTTTTGCAAGTTTTCTTACTGACCGATCCGGATTTTCATTGCGACCAATTGCTTTTCGCACCTGCTCTTCTTTCGACGCCATCTTCGATCTAAAAGCTTGTAGTATCACCAAAAATTGATTTTACACAATGAACAGATATATCAGTCTGCGAAATATTTGAAGTATTTCCAGAGATATACGCATTTTGGGGTGTCCAGATTTTGTCGCGAACAAGCCTTAATGTGATGTATTGTTTTGAGAAGGAAATAATTTCTCATGCCATGAGGCTCTAGGAGTAGACAGCACTTTTTTGTTAAGAGAAAGTATTGATAGTTCCGTTAGCGCACGGCAGGCTGTGAAAATTGAATAGAAGTAGTTTGAAATTGAGCGAAGGGCATTGTGAGGTAGTATTTCAAAACAAGCACACAATCTTTTGCCAAACATCCCCATGCGGAGTAGGTCAAGGCAGGAACGAATGCACCACCTTGACTGGCAAAAGAATGTGCGCTTGATCGTGCTCATATACTATGTACATATACATATACATATAGCTTAAAGACTATATCAGTGTAGAAAGACCGTAATGGGGTTTTCCATTAACCGTACTGGTGGGGAATTAATTATGGTTCTACGTATTTGTTTCCAAAAATAATAAAGTTTGGATAAAATTAGTCTTATTTCCTGACATTGCTTCATTGAAATGGGGAAAAGTAATCTATTCTAGTAGTAAAAAAAGCACATTTTGTCGTATCTGCGTTATTTTCAAAAGTGCTCTGCAAAAAATTATATGGTTGTACCGACAATTAAATCATGGTTAAGATGACTATTGCATCTAATGGTTACAATTACCATGAAAATGGTCGGAGACATTTTTTTCATCATCACATTATTGACAATGGTTATGGTTACAGGGACTATTCTGACATTAAATTCAGTGGACGCAGTGGTTCTACGCCCCAACAAAAAAAAAATTCTGACATTATAGTAAATGTTGTATCAACTGTATTGAATGGTCCATTTTTGACCATGATTAAAGTAAAGTTATTTTGCCCTAGTCATCCTTAAGTGTTAAATTAAATTAAAGTTAAATTGCATCACTTTCAATAAGCAATAACATTTCGCCCTTTGGGTTGATTTAAACGAAATTTTGGGTGGAATGACCTCAGCGTGTATTGTTTACACTGCGTGAGTTTCATTGTGAAATGTGTCGTAGTTTCGAAAATGAAGTCGAAGGAACAGCAAGTGTCAAAGTTCCACAAGAAATTCATGATTTGGCAGGGGATTTGTTCGTGTGGTAAACGGAGCAAGCCTTTCGTGACAACTTTAACTGTAAATGGTCAAGTATACATGAATGAATGCCTGAAAAAACGACTGCTTTCGTTTCTCAAAACACACAACGTTCCTACAATGTTTTGGCCGGACCTAGCCTCTTGTCACTACTCCAAGGATGTTCTGGAGGAGTACAAGACGAATAGTGTCAATTTCGTGCCGAAGGATCTTAATCCCCCAAACTCTCCAGAGTTGCGGCCAATTGAAAAATATTGGGCTATAATGAAGCACGAACTTCGTAAGCATCCTAAAGTTGTCACTGCAAGATCTTTCCACCGCATGAATCTCTGGTGAATTTGGGGGGTTAGCGGTTTTTGGTACAAAAACAACGTTATTGTCTCTTTACCGGGCTTCAAATGGTGAGTTGACAACTTCGAAGGAGGGTGCGACCGACCTCTCGTCCTCACAAGTTCCTACCTCACGCCTCCACGAGTCATATGATCACAAAAGACTGCCAGCTGAAACATGGAGACGCTGGTTGGCGTAGCCTGGGCAATGTTGTCAATCTGACAATAGCGAAGTGAGGGGGTGCGACTGAACATCATGTACCTTAAGTCATATTGCATATTTTCCATTTTCAATTTACTAATAATTTCAGCACGCCTTGGAATCATCTTTGCATTCTTAAACTAAAGGGCGATACGGTCAAAATTTGGTCAATATCAACTTGACGTATTTCTTTCAATTTTGCATTTAAAAAACCTGAACACCCCTCATTTTCAAGGTGTGTGTGTGTAGAATGTTGCTCCTGTTTTTAATTTTGGAATTCACTCTTCAGTTGTCAAAATGCCGTCCAAGCAAGAAGAGCAGCGTATCAAAATTTTGCTCGCGCATCGCGAAAATCCGAGCTACTCGCACGCAAAGTTGGCAAAATCGCTAAAAGTTGGCAAATCAACCGTTACAAATGTAATTAAAGTGTTTGGGGAACGTTTGTCGACAGCCAAGAAGTCTGGATCGGGGGAAATCGAAAACCGGAAGCCGCTGAGACGACAAAGAGAGTTGCCGGTAGTTTCAAGCGAAACCCTAACCTATCTCTCCGAGATGCCGCAAATAAGCTGGGTGTATCGTCTACAACCGTGCATCGAGCCAAAAAACGAGCCGGACTATCGACTTACAAGAAGGTAGTGACTCCAAATCGCGATGATAAACAAAATACGACGGCCAAAGCGCGATCCCGGAGGCTGTACACGACGATGCTGACGAAGTTTGACTGCGTGGTAATGGACGACGAAACCTACGTCAAAGCCGACTACAAGCAGCTTCCGGGACAGGAGTTTTATACGGCAAAAGGAAGGGGAAAGGTAGCAGATATTTTCAAGCACACGAAACTGTCAAAGTTCGCAAAGAAATATCTGGTTTGACAAGCCATCTGTACCTGTGGCTTGAAAAGCAGCATTTTCATAGCTTCCGGGACTGTCAACCAAGAAATTTACGTGAAAGAGTGTTTGAATAAACGTCTGCTGCCTTTCCTGAAGAAACACGGTTGTTCCGTACTGTTTTGGCGGGATTTGGCATCTTGCCATTACGGTAAAAAGGCCATGGAGTGGTACGCCGCCAACAACGTGCAGGTGGTTCCCAAGGACAAGAACCATCCCAACACGCCAGAGCTCCGCCCAATTGAGAAATACTGGGCTATTGTCAAGCGGAACCTAAAGAAGACCAAAAAAACTGCTAAGGACGAGCAGCCAACCCTTTTCCCCGGCAAAAGGGGGGAAAGGGGGCGCCAAAATCTGATGGCAGGGGTCAAGCGTAGGGCCCGGCAATTCGGATTTGGAAAAGCGGAAGCCTAACTGAATATTTTTCCTGAATTTTATACTAATTGAACTTGAAAAAGAAATTTAATTTGATTTTTTAAATAAACGATTTCACCGATTTACACGCGTTTTCCCTTGACCAAATTTTGACCGTATCACCCTTTATGTAAGAGCCTGGAGCAACATGCCAGGCATCAAAGGCGGAATTTGTATCTCAGCATTTCAGCATACCATTTTATTTAAAATTGCACTTCTGAACTTCAACTATTATATTCATAAAAGGCTGGCATGTGCTTATACGTAATGTAGGATTATATTTTAATGTTGTGTTTGTGGTATTATGGTAATATAAGCCATTTCTTTCAGAAATTATCCCACCGGACTCTTCGTTCACTCTATCTTTGAAATGTTGCTAGAACAGTATAAAGAAACATATTACAAATATTACAATGTTTTATAAAATAATATCTTTTATTGAAATTTTATCTTTTATATTTCGAACTCTTCGTTCACTCTATCTTTGAAATGTTGCTAGAACAGTATAAAGAAACATATTACAAATATTACAATGTTTTATAAAATAATATCTTTTATTGAAATTTTATCTTTTATATTTCGAATGATCTATTCTGTTTTCAGCTTTCCCAGGACTAGTAGGATATTGATAGATATCTAACTTTTATTTATTTTTCAGTAACAATCCATTCAAGTTTGAAATTTAAATAAATTAGCATTTTTGTCTATAATGGTATCTTAATTTGTTGTGTACAAAATATATTATATATTAAATAACATATAACGGGGAAAGGGAGGGACCACCAGGGCACCCAAGTAAAACGATTTGGATAGGGAGCATGGGACTGCCTCCTCCCTATTGTTAACATTTCGTGGAACGAGGGCGGGCTCTTCGACCCCATCTATTGGGTTTATTCTATCAATCGAGGGCTCGATTCTAGTGCTGTGCGTGTGAACTTGCTTTTGGAAGGAGATTCTCTTCCCTATATTCGCGGGTTTCGCGTAAGTGTCTCTGCTTACGGGCCCGCCCAAACGTTTTTGGCCCTTCATACAGGAGCTTGATGATCACAAACAATAATAGAATCCTGATCAAATCGTTTTTCAGATTATTCCACTGCTATGGAAAGTTTCCTTGCTGCAATAGATGGTAGTATTACATCATCATCATCATCATCATCAAAAACAACGTTATTGTCTCTGTACCAATCCAACGTCGATCGAGCGTAATGGCATGATGCCAGGTCCGGCCAAAATAATGTCTCGCCTCTGTGGGACCGCAGGAAGGGCAACAGACGCTTCTGGAGGCACTCGGTGCGGTAAATCTCGCTGTTGATGGTACCCGTTGTGATGTACGGTTTACTCAGTTTACCGCATTGGCATATGGCCTGCCGGAGCAAGTATTTTTTGACGAATTTGTCCAATTTCTTCTTCCTTATGTTTTCCGGAACATCAAACCGTGATTTGACAACGTAGAACTCCAGCCCCGGTATCTGCTTTGCGTCTGCCTTGATGTAGGTTTCGTCATCCATAACCACACACATCGGTTTCGTTAACCACTCTCGATACAGGATTTGGCCGCCGTGTTTTGTTGATCACGCCGGTTCGGTGCCTTGCGGACCTTGAATACACGAAGCCCAGCTCGTTTCATAGTTTGCTGAACGAACCAGGGGGAACACATTGCCTTCAGAGCCACGTTACGAAACGAAAGGTTCGGATTACACTTGAAATAATCTAGCACCTTCCGGGCCTTCACAGGGTCAGCTGTCTTCGATTTTCTCCCACTTCCAGCCCGCCGCTCGGTCGTCTGGGACTCCCTAAACGATTTTACCACCCGAGACACAGTTGTATGGGTGATTCCCAGTTGTCTTCCGATCCATCTCATAGTCGCAGTCGGATTTTCCATGACGGCGCGCAAAATTCTCCGGCGATTTTCTTCTTGTTTCGCTGACATCTCAATAACCACTGAACCGATTGTTATTTTGCACATGTAAACAATTCACTCCAAACTAGTTATACCCAGATTTTCATCAATTTTTACCCACGGTCAAAAAAGTTACACACGGATAAAATGGTGCATTTTTTTCGAGTACAGGCCTTAAAGAAAAAAAAAAAAAAATATCTCAAAACCCCCCCCCCCATTTTTTTACATTTTCTTTTCCCCCCCTCCTCTACTTTTTATTATAAAAACCCTTCCTTTTTTCTCCCCCCTTCCCCCCTATTTTTACTTTACCGTCCGAAATTACTCTCGGCTATAACAAATTCTGACGACGGGTTCTACGGTCGACGCATCCAGTGAGCATGGTAGCGGTATAGGTGTCATCAACGGGACTTACAGCGGTGCCGGTTCTGATACTGTTGGATCTGTTAACGGCACCGCTGCTGTCCGCATTCCAATTGGAATGCATTCATCGTTCACCATCGAAGCATTCGAACGTCACAAAATGAAGTGATATCGGTGGGTGGAACGCTTGGAAGGAGCTCTTCAACAGTTCGGAGTACGAGAGCAAGCCAAGCTGCCAATGCTACTCCACTACATGGGTGGAGAAACATATGATGTCGTTTCAGACAAGTTGGCACCAGTGAAGCCGCTGGAGAAAACCTACAACAAAATTGTTCAACTATTAGAAATGTCGATCTGTCGAACTGTCGAAAACAGTGTGACGATCGATCGGATGAATCGATCGATGATGTTCTCATTGCATTGAGAAAGCTTGCTATGACGTGCAAGTTTGGCGATTACCTGAAGACTGCCTTACGGAATCAATTTGTTTTTGGCCTAAAGGATCGCACAATTCAAGCTCACTTGCTGGATTCCGTGATTTGACCTTAGAGCGGGCACGTGACGTTGCTGTGTCGATGGAAATGTCTGCGAAGGGAGGGCAGGAGATACAATCACGCCAAGGAAAATCGGAGTTACACCTGGGACCTGGTGGAACATCCAAATACGAAAAGTGAAAAATCGAAGATGAATAATAAATTTGCGTCTAGCAAGGTGAGTGCAAGTTCGAATGCAACGAAAAGGAACTGCTATCGATGCGGCAGTCTAGCCCACATGTGAAAACCGTCTGCAATTTTTGCAAGATGATGGGTCATCTACAGAAGGTCTGTTTGAAGAAAAACAATGCCGGTGCTGCTCAGGGACAGAGTGACACCCATCTGGTGGAAGAAAGTGCTACGAAGAGTAAATTGCTGGGAAGAGAACTGGCAGCAGAAACAGATGAAATCTGTTGTTGTTTATCATGCTGCAGAGCATAGAGTGGGAAAATTTTGGCTCGAATTACTAGGGAACAGTACGAAGATTCGTTTCGAAATTGACAGTGACTTACCCGTCACAATTATGAGTGTGTGTGATTTTGCGAAGTTGCGTTCGTCTAATCTCGAACTAATGAGTTACCGTGGGAATAGGATTAAATTAATCGGAGTGTGTACGGTTAATGTCGAATACGGTGGAGAGACCCACGAACTGTTTCTGTACGTGGTGCAGAATCGTAAGTAACCCTTGTTGGGTCGCAGTTGGATGACTGTGCTAAAAATCGAGATGAAGAACTTCTACGGTGATGTTCACACGATTACTAGTTGTACTACGTTGAGTTCTGCAAATGCAGTGAAAGTGCTTATCGAGTACGGTGATGTATGTGATAAGTCGATGGTCCTTTCAGCGCAACTGTATTCGATAAGCCCTATAAATAAGAAACGCCGAAATATTCAGAAGGAATTATTCGTTCTTAGCTCGACCCAACCGGAGGTTCTCCGATCATTGGCCAATCGACTACTCTCAACAAAGTAAGGGAAGGTCCATTAATGATGTCACGCAGTAAGGGGGGAGGGGGGTTTGGGTAAACGTGACAATCCATACAAAAATGTTTTGAAAGTCCATACAAAAGAACAAGGGGGGGGGGGAAAAACAAACATTTCCCTTTCCTAATAAAAAAAATATCCCTACTCAGATTTTCTTCTCCCCTCCCCCACAAAACCCCCAGAACACACAAAAAAACCCAGCCATGCGAAAAAAAAAAGTATACCCCCGTTTTAGGAAATTACATCGAAACATAGTTTACCAATGAGGTGTATGCTATAGACACTGCATATAGACCGGACAACGCAAAATCATACAATCTGCCAACCCTGAAAAATGTCATAAATTTGAGCAATTGATCTGGCACCACTTGTATTTGTACAAACTTGAAGTAAACAGCGCAATAGGCTAAAAACAGATTCGATTTCGATGTTGATAGTTTGTTTTGATTCCGTTTGAAGATATTCATTTCAAAATTCGAGTGGTAGAATAACGTCATTTAAAGTGCTCGAATGCAGTGTTAATAGCTCAAAAACAAATTACCTCATTATCAAGCTCATAGCATATCCAAAGTTTACATTGATTCTGTTGTTTGAATTTTGTTTGATTGATGTTCTTCACTAGTTTTGATCAAATTTTTCATGCGCTATGGCTAGAACACGTCGCATTTGTAAGTCGAGTTCTGATGCAGTTCATCGTAGATTGCGTTCAAGTATCATCCGATACTGAGGGCCAGCAGGCTGCAAGAGGTTTTCCGGTATAAACTTCAAGTCTTCCCGCTGGCCATTTTCTGGTACTCGTAATAACCTCAAATAATGTAGCCATAGTCCAACAACAGCTAAAATGGTTTGTACTACAATTTTGGGACTTAATGTATCATTTGTAAAAAGGATCATTGATAGTGCTGTGAAATACACGTTGAAATGGTGGTCCTATGCTCGGCAGTGTGTAGAGAAAGTATTTTGTTCATTTTTAGTAATCCAAACGGCAATTAATAATACACCGAAAATACTTACATTTACTGAATATGGAAGTAGAAAATCCCTTATTTGTTTATAATTGGCTTTTGTCAAAACAATACTTGCTCCTTTAAAGTGAATCAAAAGTTGACAGTCCGTTTGGCTGCATTCTTTGACATTTCGTTTGGCTGCATCAGACAATTGTTGTCCGGTCTATATACAGTGTCTATAGTTTGTACAACGATGTTCAACCAGAGTCACCAAACCTCCTCAAAGACTTAACTTGTGAATATGTAATTTTAAAAGAAGAAGAGCTGTTATATCATTGCTAACTTTGCCACACCTTACGTGTGCATACCTTTTATTATAATAACCTTGTTTTGCACCTTCCCGTGCTCACTCCTGTTAGTCATAAATATAAGAAAAGTATAAAAAAAAACACGAAAATAAATTTTTTTCCCCCGAATATACTTTTTTTTTTTTTTAAACCGTTTTCAAAATTACCCCCGCCAATACCACACATAAAAAATCCGGGTAAAAAAACCGCAAAAACAGGGGGAAAAGGCGTTCCCCGCCCTTTATGACTGGTATTAAGGGAAAAGTTTGAGTATCCCTTCAAATTCGCGACAAATAATTCATTTCGTATTTTTTTTCTTAAAATATAAGGAATAGTATGTACTTTTGTGAAAACCGTTTTCAAATCCGTTAATGAAAATCCGAAATTGCCCCAAATGATGCTGTCCCATTGCTAAGTGGGCCACGCTTTAGAACCAAAATTTCAATCAGTAATCCGTTCCAAAAATAGATGCCTTCCTCGGTAAGCAGAGGTCGCAATTGCCAGACGTTCGACAGCCAAGGCTGAATGCATTCAAATTTTACAACTTCTGTATCCTTCGTCATCGTTTGCCGTCGCATCCCATTCGGGTACGGATTACTTCATCGTTTTAAATTGAACGAAAAGGACCGGGTCGGCCATTGGGGACCATTTACCGGCCCATATAGCGTTAGATTTTATGAGACTTTTGGTCCGGTTCGTTCGTTTGCTCCATATTTTTTTTTTTCACTTTGCCTCAGTTCCCACAAGGGCGGCTCTCTCAGTGCAGTTTACGACACACGTCAGGCCAGTTTTCTTCCTTCAGCTTGGCTGCAGTGGAGCAGCAATAAGGTAGGCATTGTTGATGTGCCTCGACTGAAATTGAACTCTGGAACCTTTTCCTTTTACGTGAGGGTGTCCAATTTCGTTCCAAACGAAAACCCGAGGAGGTTATATTGATTCCGCAAACGAACTGCGGAACATTAGGCGGTCGTGTTGGCGCTTGGTTAATGGTTCCAAGGTGATTTTTGCAGAATTACTGCTCCCAAGGGCGGTTCATCAGCTGAAAAACACTCAACTTAGTCAGTCAGAATGATGGAAAGTGAATCTAATTAGTAACCATTAATCACTGAGAGCGATAAAACTTTTCGCTTCTATAGAATTTCCAATAAAGCCACAAGCAGCACCGCCTGCCCCGACCAAAATGGAGAGTGAAAAGTTGGTTTTCCCTCTCAGGGTGGGACAGTGGAATTTAGCGGGATGAGATCAAAGTTTTACAGCTTTTTAATCACATCGTACCGACGGTAAAAAAAACACGCTAGAATAAGAGTGAGGTATTACCATCCTGGCACTCATTCATGATTCCGTCAGGCGATTTTAATAGCAACAACAACATTGACTCAAAGGTCAAGTGAATGAGGAGTAATCTTTCGGAAGCAATAAATTTCACCGATGATTTTACGGGTCATAAATCATTATTTGTTGGGATGTTGCCAACGGTAAATTAACGGCGAACTTAACAGCATTTATGCAGTCTAATGGTTCTCCGTTCCAGTTTCTGTTTAACTCGGAAAGCTGAACTCATTTGTTAGAGTATTATTATATGAAGAACACAACACAGTAACATCTGAATTCAGCAATTACATTTAACATTACATACTAACCAGCGCCATGCATTTTCGAAACTCTAAACGTCATACGATTCTTTCGTTCTTTCACGCCCACTGAACACCGCATAATTTAGATAACGTTACAGTGGCTGTTCAGCTTGAAACGAATATAACTAATTTTCTTGAAAGGTAGCTTGAAACCAATATGAAAATGAAAGACAGTTAGAACGAACAACACGCCTTTCTCCCTCCTTTTAATGTAACACATCGGTCAATAAGTACCGGGCCTAAGTAGGAAAACAAAATTTTTTTGCCAAAATTCATTTTTATTCATCAAAATTCTCGCTATCAATCAAAATTCTCTAGCATTTCGAAACCACCGGTGTAGAACGATTTATCGAGACCTTCAAAATATGCTTCAGTTTCAGCAATCACTTCCTCATCTGAGCCAAATCTCTTTCCACGGAGCATCTTTTTGAGCTCTGCGAAGAGCCAGTAGTCGCTGGGGGCCAGATCTGGAGAATACGGTGGGTCCGGTAGCAATTCGAAACCCAATTCGACCATTTTTGCGGCTGTTTTAGTTGACTTGTGACACGGTGCATGGTCTTGGTGAAAGAGCTCCTTTTTCTTCTTCAAATGAGGCCCTTTCTGGGCGATTTCGGCCTTCAAACGATCCAACAAACCGATATAATAGTCGCTGTTGATTGTTTTTCCATGTTCCAAGTAGTCAATGAATAAAATTCCATGCGCATCCCAAAATACAGAGGCCACTATCTTCCCAGCCGATGCACAGTGGGCAAGAACTGATGAAAACTAAGGAAAAAATCTGTAACTTTTGTCGCTTTTAAGCACGGCTTATAAATAAGGCCATTTCCGCTTGGAAATTGTCTGGGAAATCGAACTAGTTTTAATCACCGCACGGATATGGTTGTGGAGTTATAGAGCTTATTTTACCCCACTTCCCCTTATATTCTTGAATAATTTATAGAAATCTTTGCACGGAGTCACTCAAGATCAACAAAATAGTGCTAATCCCATGTGACATTTCCTGGAAAATCGAATAAAGGTTGTTTCAACCACCGCACGGCTCTGTGAACGAAGATATGGCTGGTTTTACCCCACTTCCCCTAGTATTCTTGAATAGTTTATAGATATCTTTGCTCCGAGTTGCTCAAAATCAACAAAATAGTGCTAATCCCATGTGAAATTTTCTTAAAAATCGAGTAAAATTTATTTCACTTACCGCAAGGCTCTGTGAACGAAGATATGGCTGGTTTTACCCCACTTCCCCTAATATTCTTGGATAGTTTATAGATATCTTTGCTCCGAGCTGCTCAAAATTAACAAAATAGGACTAATCCTATGTGAATTTTTTTGGAGAATTGAATACAGGTTGTTTCAACCACTGCATGGCTTTGTGAACGAAGATATGGCTGGTTTTACCCCACTTCCCGTTGTATTCTTGAATAGTTTATGGATATCTTTGCCCCGAGTTGCTCAAAATCAACAAAATAGTGCTAATCCCATGTGAAATTTTCTGAAAAATCAAATAGAAGTTATCTCACTTACCGCACGGTTCTGTGAACGAAGATATGGCTGGTTTTACCCCACTTCCCTAGTATTCTTGAATAGTTTATAGATATCTTTGCCCGGAGTCGCTCAAGATCAACAAAATAGTGCTAATCCCATGTGAAATTTTCTGAAAAATCGAATAGAAGTTATCTCACCTACCGCACGGCTCTGAAGCAACCTTTATTCGATTTTCCACGAGATTTCGCATATTACTAGTCCTATTTTGTTGATCTTGAGCGACTCCGAGCAAAGATATATATAAACTATTCAAGAATACAAGGGGAAGTGGGGTAAAACCAGCCTTATCTTCGTTCACAGCCGGTAAGTGAAATAACTTTTACTCGATTTTTAAGAAGATTTCACATGGGATTAGCACTATTTTGTTGATTTTGAGCGACTCCGAGCAAAGATATATATAAACTATTCAAGAATACAAGGGGAAGTGGGGTAAAACCAGCCATATCTTTGTTCACAGAGCCGTGGTTGAAACAACCTTTATTCGATTTTCCAGGAAATTTCACAATGGATTAGCACTATTTTGTTGATCTTGAGTGACTCCGTGCAAAGATTTCTATAAATTATTCAAGAATATAAGGGGAAGTGGGGTAAAATAAGCTCTATAACTCCACAACCATATCCGTGCGGTGATTAAAACTAGTTCGATTTCCCAGACAATTTCCAAGCGGAAATGACCTTGTTTATAAGCCGTGCTTAAAAGCGACAAAAGTTACAGATTTTTTCCTTAGTTTTCATCAGTTCTTGCCCACTGTGCAATGTTTGAGTCTTTGGACGCTTCGGACTGGAGGTTCCATTTCCCGACCAATTTGCTTGTCCCGGGATTCGGGATAAAATTTGTTGCTTTTTCCGGGAAATCCCGGGATCCCGGGAAATTTTTCAATGTGCTTAAAAACGCAATTTTGTGGTTAGGAATATGTTTTATTCATCAATAAAAAAAATCAATGGTTCATATCAAGTAACTGGTGTTATCAATTTGAATTCGTTCTCTGAAAATACGACTTCAAGAAGCAAATGTTATTAATGCTTTCATCGGACAGTGAGGTTCGCTTTTTAGAACAGATATTTCCGGAGTTCGAAAAGATGCGCTCGCTATCGGTTGACGTCGGTTTGATTGATTTTAAGCCGCCGAAATGATTTCAAGATTCGGGCTCAACATACCATGTAGCTTAAAAAGTGACAGCTCTTTCGTAATTACTTTTGAAAAATCAATCATTGCTGAATCACGCATGCTCGATGGTGTCGATCCTGAATCGTCATGCATACAGGACAATCCAGCATTCAAGTCGGCAGCATCATCATCGGTCTGTCTTTGGCAGTCTTGCAACAATCGAACTCCCAGTTCCTTGATGAACTTAATCATTTGCGTTTTCGATGAGCTTTCCAGTTCTGCTGGCACTTGCGTTGACAACGGAAGGCCTTGAAAGAACTTCAGCGCTGTTATTATTTTCTTTTGGCACCGTTCGTTGATTCTTTTCGTGATTGCATCGAAGAGGTCGTTTCCAACTTTGGAGTTACTTTTCTTAAGCTTCGAATACAAGAAACTCAAGCTGCCTTCCGCAGACAGCAATGTAGCATTTCGTCTTCCCAATGCTTCCGAAGCGAGTCTGATTGGCTGAAGAGCTTCCTGAAGGTTTTTTGCAACCTCGAAATAACATAAGACCTGAAAGGCCTATTTCGGAAAGTGTCTCTTTGATGCAAGCATCCAGCATCGTTTCAGTCGAGTTCCAAAGAGTTTTGACGTCCACACACAGTTGAAGTGGTTTATGTAACATTTTCGTGATTTTTTCTTGAAGCAGTGCATTCTTAACAGGTGATTTTCGAAAAAATTTCACGATTCTTCGTGGCATGGTATACAAGTCTATAATTGAAATAATTTAGCTGTTTTCTTTAATATGAACATGAAAATTCCAATATATTAACCCGAAGAACCAACTTCATCATCGTAGTTATCACTATTCGAATCGTCGCTATCTGAATCCTCATTTTCAATTGGTACCGGTGGCTGATCCTTGTACAGGACATCGCAGACCCCCAAGTGAAACGCATGGTTGTAACACTGCTGATGAAGGTAATCCGACAATCTTCCAAACTTTGTCATTACTCGAGCTCCGCCAGTCGCTACAATGTTTCCATCCTTAATACCGAATTTCCGGACCATATCC
This sequence comes from Aedes koreicus, assembly GCA_024533555.2. Classification (NCBI taxonomy): domain Eukaryota; kingdom Metazoa; phylum Arthropoda; class Insecta; order Diptera; family Culicidae; genus Aedes; species Aedes koreicus. Next base: position 480,339 of record JAHHFK020002770.1, on the reverse strand, counting down.
TTGACCATTTCTAAAACCTTTTCAGCAGGTAGTGATCCACGAATTTTGCCGAGACCCAGGTTGTAGAATGATCCGTCAGCGAAATGGGCATTCACGTTTAAGTAGCGCCTGTTGCTTAGACTTGTCCACTCGTCCAAAGTGAGACTAACCAGTTCACCGCTATCGATACTCTTCACTATTTCATCCCGCGTTTGGTCCTGGTAACGATCGAGCCGGTTGGCTTCAGTGTCCTGGATCTCGCTTTCGTTTTAGTGTTGGGGGCTCGTGGAACCCGCTGTGATAATGTGGTCTGGCTCCTTGGACCAGCACTATGGAATTTTGTGATATTCCACTTATTAGGATTTTCCACTGTTCAACTATAAACGATTTTACAACACTAACACTTTATACTTTTCCACACTTCACGAGGTCCCTATTCGGGCGCCAGTTAAGTTCCCGGGTACGGGGAGTTCTTTTTAAAAAAGGTGTTACTACAATTACTGATCACTAAAGACTGATTTATTCATATTAATTAACCCTACTCCTAACCGATGCGTCGATCGATGCTGCCGTGTCAGCACCTGGTTTCCGATGTTGATCGCCGTAAATTTCAAAAAAAATGTATAAAGAAAAGTCTACAAGGGGGGAAGTGGGGGTGTGAGATTTACAAAAATGAGTCAACGTGGTTTATGAACAGGGCCTGTTATTTTTCCGGTAATTGTGTAATCTTGGAAATTATTAACTCTTTGTAAGAGCTTTGGAATCTGTTGGAAAAATAGGATAAAGTTGAAAATTGGACGGGGAATTTCGACAAAGACAATTTTACATGGCTCTAGATATTAAAAAAAATCTGGATTCCAATGAAAATCCCTTTCTAAAGCTACATCTTATAGTAATTGTTCTAAATAATAACTTCTAAGGATCTGCCGGATTAATAACTCTGCCGAAACAATTGTAGATTTTCTGTAATATTTATGCAAAAAATATCAAGAAGTTTAAATAATAAATAGGGCATTTAATAATAATTATATGTCAACTTCTGGGGTGTTCATGGTTAACATTCATAAGTTTCCTTAGAAATTTATGCATATGCCGAAATCTTACATGATTAACTTCCATTAACGTATCCACTTGGTTAGGATCATTAATTTATTCATAAACAAAAAATGAGGCATCACTGGAACTAAACTGATAGTTTTCTTGAAAATCCATACATAAGTATTCACCTTCTTAGACACAGTATTTTGGGTAAAATAGAGTTACTATTTGTTTGATCATCAATCAGATCAAAAAAATCTAAAGCAGAACATGATAAAATAAAATCTAGAAATAGTTTGATTATCTCTAAATAAAGAAAGTCTGAAGTTTCTTCGTAAAGATATAAGGGAACTCATTTGATAAAGAACTAGAATTTTTTTCGCAAATGTGCTTAATTTTTTTTCCCTGGTGGTTTCAACGAGTGTTCTGTCAAAAGCAGTCTATTAATCATAATAAAAGTAAAATCAGAAGAATATTTGACTTAATTTTTGACCCACATCAAAATAAATGTTAACTTCGTAAATCCAGTCGAAAATTTCATAGCCTTCTTTATACTTCTCTAATACTTCTACTCTACCGTACCTGTCAGCGTGCTCAGTACAACTCACGACAAAAGTAAATAGCAAACATCAACAGTTCTCTTCCATTCCATCAGTCCGCAAAGGTGGTAGCACAAAGTCGATAAATCTTCGTATCTCGTCATCTTTTCCCATCCCTGCTCTTGCTATCCCGCCTCTTGCTAAGAAAATTCACACAACAAGAAAGTATTTTCCTGTAGTTTGGTGGGCGCAAAAATTCCTTGATTCTCCTGAGCTGGAAATGTGTTTACTCACCGGGGATGGAGATGCCCTCAAGCGGAAGAAGCACGCCGAGCGACGGAAGGGGGGAAGGTAGACTGTGCTACTCGTACCTAATTCTTTGATGATTCTCAAAACCCCTAAACAACAAACGAACTGTCGAAAGGAAAGTACTCCACCCGCTCGACATTAGAGACAAACACGACAAATCCGCGCAGCACCGTTTTTCCACGCACAGTTGGGCCTCCGGACTGGAGTGAAGAATAATTATTGTATAAATAAATCTCTGACAAGAAAAGGAAGGAAGATTCCCGTGCGTATAATTATAGATTATAAATTGAGAGAAAGATTTGTGCAAATATAATTTAGAGAAGAATAATAAAGCAAACAGAGCCGAGAGGATCGGTGCGGTGGGTATTCGGATGAACGAATAGATGGATGGATGGTTGAATGGATGAAGCCTGAGAGGAGGCTTTGCATATAGTGACACTTCTTTAGAATAGAAGCCCTGGGTGTGCTGGGAAGCTAAAACAAATTATTTGGAAAAGTCTGACATATCCTCCTTTTTTAAGCAAAAAACTAAACAGACTAACGGTTGACTAATTCTAATTATTATTTCTGTAAAAACAATCCAACGAATGACTAATCACTAATGAATATGTGAAAAACTTTGAATTTGGCTCGTCAAAAATGGACCAGCTGAAAAAGTTACATGCTTTGCACTTAAGATGACACAAACGGACGCTATTAAAACAGACTTGCATTATTGATGGCAAAAATTTAAAAAAACAAAAAACATTTCAACCAGAAGTTTGAACCACTTGTATGAAATCCTTCCAGTTTTTTAGATTCATGCCTTTCAAAAATTCGAAGTGGCAATAAATACTTGTCAACCATGATGGCGGTCATTTGTGGATTATTTTTACTATCACTTTAATTTTCGCGAGTAGAACAAGCCTATTTGAAAGCAGGTTCTACTCTGATCGATCTTGAAAACGATCTAAGTAGTCCACGCTCCTAAATTGACGTATTTGGCCATTTTGCTCGTGAATGTTTTGCGAAGAAAACAAGCTGAACAATGCATTAGGTCCTAAGTAACATTAAAAGATTCTCTTCCTCAACTTTCTCTTTCGTTGTCTGTTAAACGATTTGCTGGTGTATTTGACGTACTGTGAGATGAAAATACTTGAACATGTTTTTACTTAGTCGTAGAAACGCAAAGAGAAGGTCAACGAAGAGAGTCTCTCTATGTTACTTAAGGCCTAATGCATTGTTCAGCTTGAAAACTTTACAATTGAAATGGTGAGGAAATGTAAAACATTAGGGTTGCTTTTTCAATGATTTTTGTGACGGGCACCAAAGTGGACCGCATGCTTTACATTTCGATGATTATTTTGACATTATGCTCTTCAATATACGTCCAGAGGATTCAACCATCCATCCATCTATTCGTTCATCCGCAAACCCACCGCACCGATCCTCTCGGCTCTGTTTGCTTTATTATTCTTCTCTAAATTATATTTGCACAAATCTTTCTCTCAATTTATAATCTATAATTATACGCACGGGAATCTTCCTTCCTTTTCTTGTCAGAGATTTATTTATACAATAATTATTCTTCACTCCAGTCCGGAGGCCCAACTGTGCGTGGAAAAACGGTGCTGCGCGGATTTGTCGTGTTTGTCTCTAATGTCGAGCGGGTGGAGTACTTTCCTTTCGACAGTTCGTTTGTTGTTGAGGGTTTTGAGAATCATCAAAGAATTAGGTACGAGTAGCACAGTCTACCTTCCCCCCTTCCGTCGCTCGGCGTGCTTCTTCCGCTTGAGGGCATCTCCATCCCCGGTGAGTAAACACATTTCCAGCTCAGGAGAATCAAGGAATTTTTGCGCCCACCAAACTACAGGAAAATACTTTCTTGTTGTGTGAATTTTCTTAGCAAGGGGCGGGAGGGCAAGAGCAGGGATGGGAAAAGATGACGAGATACGAAGATTTATCGACTTTGTGCTACCACCTTTGCGGACTGATGGAATGGAAGAGAACTGTTGATGTTTGCTATTTACTTTTGTCGTGAGTTGTACTGAGCACGCTGACAGGTACGGTAGGGTAGAAATATTAGAGAAGTATAAAGAAGGCTATGAAATTTTCGACTGGATTTACGAAGTTAACATTTATTTTGATGTGGGTCAAAAATGAAGTCGAAAATTCTTCTGATTTTACTTTTATTATGATTAATAGACTGCTTTTGACAGAACACTCGTTGAAACCACCAGGGAAAAAAAATTAAGCACATTTGCGAAAAAAATTCTAGTTCTTTATCAAATGAGTTCCCTTATATCTTTACGAAGAAACTTCAGACTTTCTTTATTTAGAGATAATCAAACTATTTCTAGATTTTATTTTATCATGTTCTGCTTTAGATTTTTTTATACCGCAAGTTAGCAACCTTGCTACCACCAGTTAACGACATTGCAATCCAGCAATACCACGATTTACACAAAGTCCAAAAATGAGTGCAAAGCTTCATCAGCATAATTTGGCATACCCGGCAACAACCAACGCAGCGACACGGACGGCGATCAACATCGGAAACCAGGTGCTGACACGGCAGCATCGATCGACGCATCGGTTAGGAGTAGGGTTAATTAATATGAATAAATCAGTCTTTAGTGATCAGTAATTGTAGTAACACCTTTTTTAAAAAGAACTCCCCGTACCCGGGAACTTAACTGGCGCCCGAATAGGGACCTCGTGAAGTGTGGAAAAGTATAAAGTGTTAGTGTTGTAAAATCGTTTATAGTTGAACAGTGGAAAATCCTAATAAGTGGAATATCACAAAATTCCATAGTGCTGGTCCAAGGAGCCAGACCACATTATCACAGCGGGTTCCACGAGCCCCCAACACTAAAACGAAAGCGAGATCCAGGACACTGAAGCCAACCGGCTCGATCGTTACCAGGACCCCTAGTAGCAGCATCTATAGCAGCAAAAAGGACCACCCGAAGTAGCTGCCTGGATTTCCCCCACGGAGCGAGGATCAAATCAACCCAAGAAGTCCAGATTATCATGCTGGCAGTTTTACTCTGGATCATCGGGCTAACTTCAGCTCAGACGATAGACATTAATAACATTGACGGACAACCAATAATTGCTCTTGACCACGGACAAGCTAGGATACAAAATGGTTCATATTATTATATTCATCATTTTAATATTACTTCTATTAGAAAACACATAGAATTACTTAGGAATCAGTTCGAGGAACTTACAACAAACCAATATTCACCTCTAATCTTACAACAGTTTGATGATATCAATTCGATCCTTCAAAGATTAAATCCAATCAAAAGACAAAAGCGCTGGGATACATTAGGAACCGTGTGGAAGTATTTAGCAGGAAGCCCAGACGCTAATGATTTGAAATTAATAAACTCTTCGTTAAACAATCTTGTTGAAAACAATAATCAACAGGTTAAAATCAATAGGGAAATAACTGTTCAATTAAAAGATATAGCTTTCAAAACAAAAGAAGCCATACAACTTTATAACTCCAGATCCATAGAATTTCACTCCATTACTATTCTAGAAAATTTGAAATACTTATATCAGAAACTCGAACAGATCCTCGACACTATTACTTTAGCAAAGATAGGAATATTAAATATTATAATTCTAAGTGAAAATGAAATTGATGTGTTTATTCAAGACTTAGCTAGGGAAAAAGTCATCGTGTCAACTGCAGCAGAAGCCATCTCTTATACCACGACAACGATTGCCACTAACAGAAAAGAAATAGTACTCCTAATCAAATTGCCTAAGCTCAACGCCAAAATCTTTCGGAAAATCCATGTTCACCCGATCATTCAAAACAGCCAACAGATTCATCTACCAGCCAGAAACTATATCATCCACGACAACGAAACATACAGTGTGAAAACTTTAGAACCAACCATATACAAAATCTCCGAGGTAAAGCTTGAAAGTTCAACATGTGTACCAAAGCTCATAGTAGGACAACCAGCTATTTGTAATTACACTTCCAATCCAGTACCAGAAGAAATTATCACCATAGATGAGCAACATATACTGATCAACACAATAAGAAATTTCACCATTAAAACAGACTGTGGATTATCTGAAAGGAATCTTTCAGGTTCATACCTTATATCATACGAGAATTGTTCAGTACTCGTGAATAACGTCATTTCGAACAACTCGATTCAACAGTTAACTGGAATACCAATACGTCTTTCACTAGACGGAATTGCAGTAACCAAAGACCGGAAAATTCTAAACCTGAGCTTAGAACATTTACACTTTCTACAGACGGAAACAAGGAAGGACTTAGAGTCAATACGTTTAGAAAACAACAGCCTACAATGGACCCCTTGGTCAATTTTTGGAACATTCACTTTCACCCCTATCATTATCGGCTTGGCCATATTTTTTAGTTTTTTCACCCGCAGGCAAGCCATGAAAATCCAGCTGAATCAACAGTCAAAGGAATTGCCAACTGTCCATGATGCAAAATTCGATTACAAAGCCACGAACTTGGAAGAGCTTATTCGGACGGAGCCTCGATTCTAAAGGGGGACGAGTTAGCAACCTTGCTACCACCAGTTAACGACATTGCAATCCAGCAATACCACGATTTGCACAAAGTCCAAAAATGAGTGCAAAGCTTCATCAGCATAATTTGGCATACCCGGCAACAACCAACGCAGCGACACGGACGGCGATCAACATCGGAAACCAGGTGCTGACACGGCAGCATCGATCGACGCATCGGTTAGGAGTAGGGTTAATTAATATGAATAAATCAGTCTTTAGTGATCAGTAATTGTAGTAACACCTTTTTTAAAAAGAACTCCCCGTACCCGGGAACTTAACTCGCGGTATAATAGTGAAAGAAATCGATAGAGGGGGGAAATTGTTTATTTCCGATTTGGCATGTGTACCAAATTAAAGCAACAAAGACTTTTAAAAACGAAATTCCATGTCGCACAGACATAAATTTTCGCCCTGGGCGTCACGGTAAATCGCGTACTACTCACAGCGGAGAAAATGGTGAAGAATATGGATAGGATATGGAGCATAAATAGTAACAACAATAGAAACATAGCAGCATCAACGACCGACGTTGGAGGAATGACGAAGTTTGGATTGTCGGACTACCTTCATCAGCAGTGTTACAACCATCCATTTACTTTAGGGTTTTTTGATGGTCTGCACAAGGATCAGCCACCCGTACCAATTGGAAATGAGGAATAAATAAGGCAGCGATGGGTAGGGCAAAAATAACTATGATAAAGAGGTTTTTTCGGAAAAATATTTGAATGTTTATGTTTAATTTAAAGAAAAAAGCCTAATTATTTTCAATTTTGAATTGGACCACAAGCCGTTTGGAGGGTTTTTGAAACGTATTCGAAGAGTCGTGAAATTTTCTCGAAAATCGCCTGTTAAGAATGCACTGCTTCAAAAAAAATCACGAAAATGTTACATAAACCTCTTCAACTGTGTGTGGACGTCAAAACTCGTTGGAACTCGACTGAAACGATGCTGGAGCACTTCATTCGCGGTTTTGATTGCATCAAAGAGACACTTTCTGAAGTAGGCCTTTCAGGTCTTATGTTTGAGAGTGATTTCGAGGTTGCAAAAAACCTTCAGGAAGCTCTTCAGCCAATCAGACTCGCTTCGGAAGCATTGGGAAGACGAGATGCTACATTGCTGTCTGCGGAAGGCAGCTTGAGTTTCTTGTATTCGAAGCTTAAGAAAAGTAACTCAAAAAGTTGGAAACGACCTCTTCGATCCAATCAGGAAAAGAATCAACAAACGGGGCCAAAAGGAAATAATAACAGCACTGAAGTTCAGCAGAACTGGAAAGCTCATCGAAAACGCAAATGATTAAGTTCATCAAGGAACTGGGAGTCCGATTGTTGCAAGACTGCCAAAGACAGACCGATGATGATGCTGACCGAGTTGAATGCTGGATTGTCCTGTATGCATGACGATTCAGGATCGACACCATCGAGCATGCGTGAAGAACTAGAATCGGCTATAAAAGAATATTTCAACCCGTCCCAGACTGATTCGGCAATAATTGATTTTTCCAAAAGTAATTGCGAAAGAGCTGTCACTTTTTAAGCTACATGGTAAGTTGAGCCCGAATTTTAAAACATTTTTCGCGGCTTAAAAACAAACAAACCCGCGGCCACCCAAACCGACCCCCCTGAACAATCGAACCCCCGGAAAATCTGTTTTAAAAAAAGCACCCCCCCTTTCCGATGAAAGCCTTAATAACATTTGCTTCTTAAGTTGGATTTTTAAAAAAAGAAATTAAATTGATTAAAACCACTACTTAATTTAAACCAATGATTTTTTTATTGATGAATAAAACAAAATCCTAACCACAAAATTGCGTTTTTAAGCACATTGAAAAAATCCCGGGACAAGCAAATTGGTCGGGAAATGGAACCTCTAATCTGCAACCATCTCGAACTCTTGGCTAAATTATAAAAAAAAGTTGGAATAGCATTGACGTTTGTACAATTCGTGGATGGAGCTACGATGAGGAATAATTCGTTGGAGACAACGAAATCAGATGCTGATACATTTCTTCACGCAATAATCTCTAAGAAATTGCTGACCTGGCCACGTCCATGCACTCGTGGGAAAGTGTGGGATCTCCTCTCATCGAAGGGTGCAGCCTCTATCCAGTGCGAGTGTCTCCCTATTCTATGTTATTTATGGGTATGAAATGTGGATAATTTTTGAGAAGGACTTGCAAGCACTTGGAGCACTTCAAACGACGTGTTCGGGAACTTTAGATCCAATTCTTGGTCATGCATTGTGTTCCAAAGCATCGGGCCCAGGATAGAACCTTGCGGAACTCCTGAGGTGATTTGGACAGTAATCCAGTACACGATTCTGAAAGTAGTTTCCCAGAATCTCGTACAGCTACCCAGGAACCCGGAGCCATTGAAGCGAGCTTTTGAAAACGTTTCTCACGTCAAGGGTGACCACTGCACACTGTAGTGGACTCCCCGCTTTTTACGCTAGAGTGATTTCTCGGCTGTCTTGGTGACAGACAGGATGGCATCCACCGTTGACTTGCCCTTTCGGGCAGGCCACCTGTACCCACCGTGAACATCGACAAGCTGTTGAGGGTTATCCTCGCAAGTACCTTACCCGTCATATCCATCAGGCATATCGGTCTGTATGCCGATGGATCACCTGGTAACCTACCTGTCTTTGGCAGTAATATGAGAGTCTGACGCTTCCAAGCATCTGGAAAGACGCCCTCGCCCAGACAATATTTCGGGATCCAGCAAAATAGCGGTCTTGATGGCCAGGTTTGAGATACTATCTGGTCCTGGCGCCTTGTCCATCTTGAGCGACGTTGCGATCATAACGAGTTCATCGTAGGTAACCGTCGCCTCGCACCCTTCCTCCGCGGTACCGTTGTCATTGCCTACTTGATTGTGAATGTTTGGCGTGTTTGCCGACTCTTTGGAACGCTGGTCATGGGAGAAATCTACGGTAGTGGGAGGCCAGGGAGGCCACTCTCTTGGTTCGTTTGCTGGCCTTTATCTCCCTCTTTAGCGCGGCCCTCGACACTCCGTTCTTTCCGCGCCCGATGATGACCTGTGCATCCTCCGCCTTGCGCGAAGGCATGTTCTGCGGATTGGATATCCTTCGCTGACTCGCGAACGGCCTGACAGAACAGTTTCTGAGTTGACTCACAGTAGTTCAGGTTTAGTTGTGTTACCTGCACTGTATCGTCTTAGTTTACCCTTGTAGGTCGGGCACTTTGACCCATTCGTGACCTATGTGCCATCTATTTTCCCAGCATACGTCAGGCTTTTGGGAGGCTCTTTGCAGTCTAGAGCCATGTGGCCTACACTTCCACATCTTTAACACAACTTCTGTTGAGGCATTTACACTCACAGGACATGTCTCTGCTTTCTAGGCATTTAAAGCATGCCTTTGGAGGCTGGTTTCTCCTTTAGCGCCGTGGAGATTTTGCACGCTTCTGTGATCTCATCCAGATTCTTGAACTTCCTCGCCCACGAATTGTTTAGCCAACTCCCTGTCTGCTTCTTTAGCATTTCATGCTTATTGCTTTCACAATTAGCTTATTGCTTGCTCTCAACTTAGTGTTCTGAAGCACTTCCACAGTTATTAATTAAGAATTTTCGATGCAACGTACCATTTTTGCATTAGTATGATTGTGTGGCAAATATAATCATACCCTATGCCTAGGAAGTCGATAAATTTTCCTTAACGAAAAATTCCTAGACCAGACCTCCAGCATGGTATTGCTTTGTAGCCGCGCCTTTACCGACTGAGCTAAGGGAGGTCCCTGTAGCTGGGCCTTTTCGCGCTCTGTCCATTTTCAAAATTATTTCATCTGTATGAGTAGGGCATACATCGGCTCCGAGACCCGTAAGCTTCACGTCTCCGCGCACTGCCTTTAAGACGTCTGAGCTCTTGGACTCTGCGGTCTTAACAATTAGGGCCTCGCAGCGATTTCTCTTCCGGGACATGTTACATTGTTTCTTGTTTCTTTCTCTTAAAGGATGGAACGGTCAAAACTTGGTCGACTCAAATATGACGTATTTTTTTTGATCGTGCATTTAATAAAACATGAACACCCCCCATTTTGTAGGTGTATGCGTGTATTATTTTGTTTTTTTTTTTTTCATTTTTGATTCAGTTGTCAAAATGGCGTCGAAGCAATAAGAGCAGCGTATCAAAATTTGGCACGCGCATAAGCAAAATTCACATTATCCCCAAGGCGACTTGGCAAAATCACTTAATATTGCCAAATCAACCGTGACGAATGTTATAAAAGTGTTTGGATCACGTCTGACGACTGTTGGGCCAGGAGAAAGAAACCGAAACACAGCGACCGGAAGAATAATGGCCAGCATTTTCAAACGCAATACCAACCTTTGCATAAGAGATATCGGAAACAAATTAGGAAAGTCTCACACAACAGTGCAAAAAGAAACGAGCCGGACTGTCAACGTATAAGGTTACACTGACACCAAATCGAGATGATAAACAAAACACAACAGCCGAAGGAAGAGCGCGTAAGTTGTACATGAGTTTGTTGACCAAGTTTGATTGTAATGGACGATAAAACATCCGTCAAGGCTGATTTCAAGCAGCTCCCAGGACAAGAGTTTTATACGGCTACCGGAGAAGGAAAGGTTCAAGATAAGATTAAGCAGAAACAAATGTCAAAGTTTCCGAAAAATACTTGGTTTGGCAGGCGATTTGCTCCTGTGGGCTAAAAAGCGAAAGATTCGTGACAACTGGCACTGTCATCCAAGACATTTATGTAAAGGAATGCCTGTAAAAACGTTTATTGCCTTTCTTGAAAAAACATAGTTGTTCCTTGCTGTTTTGGCCAGACCTCGCTTCTTGCCACTACGGAAAAATGGCTCAGGAATGTTATACCACCAATAGTGTGCAAATTGTACCCAAGGAGAAAAACTCTTAAAACTCGCCGGAACAGCGCTCAATCAAAAAATATTGGGCAATCATGAAGTGAAACCTTAAGAGAACTCAAAAACAGTTGGAAGTAAAAAAAAAGTTCAAGGCACATTGGCGTTCAACTTCAAATAAGGAGGATATAACAGCGTTACAAAACTTGATGGGAAGTGTGAAACGTTAAGTCCGACAGTTCGCATTTTGAAAATCTGAAGCCTAATCAAATAATTTTCCTGTGTTTAGTAGACGATGAACTTCAAAAAGAAATAAAGGTTGATCATTTATATGATAAACTAATCACTGTGCACTTAATCATGTTTGACCAATTTTTGACCGTTCCACCCTTTACTTACCAATGAGACCAAGGCCAGGGTGCCTTCTGCTATACACAGAAGTTGACTCCATTCTAATCGGTCGCAGATCACCTTCTACTTGATCGCTCCACCTTGTTAGTTGCGCGCCTCTTATTCTTGTGCCCGTCGTTCTTGAGAATTATTATAACTTAGTTGTCCTCCAACATTCTTATGATACACCAGCCCACAATTTCCAGCCATAATTCGCCTTTGTGTCTGTCTGCTGGTGGCGTTATCGGTGGTCACCAATGAGCCCAGGTACATGAATTTGTGTATCGCTGCGATTTCATCACCGTCGATCTGAACTTGTGTTGGGGGGTTCGTCTTATTTTGAAACGGTCAAACGATCGATCGTTTCATAAAAGTAGCGGTAGATGCGCCTGCTCGGTAGGCTACAGTAGATGTAGTGCTTCATCTCAATTTTGTTTTGATAATTATTGATTGATGATTGATGGGGGAAGTGGGTGAGGCCCACACTTAAAGGACACGAAAACAGAATTGATGACGGATAATTTAGAAAATTTTATTATGGGAAATTTAGATCAAGTCAGAACCGGAAAGACTTTTTGGAACAAAGAATTAAAAGAAATGATGGAGTTGGAAATGTCTTGGTTGGTCGGGGAGATCTATTTGGTCTTTCCCTTTTGGACCGCTGAGTGAAAAAGTCATAAATTGAAATTGATTTTGTTGAATAGTGCAGTGAACAACGTTTAATTAAATTCAAGTGCGGTGCCAAATTGCTTAAAATCAGTTCATAAAATTGGTGTGGTAAATTTCTATTTTCCAGAATTTATTTTGATCCATTTGTCATGCATTTTACATGAAAACATCGTGAGTCGCATGTTAAAAAAAATTTAATAGAAGAGTAAGTGATAATTTTTGAATGAACGTAAAATTGAGTTAGTATCATGATAGATTTGATTGTAGAGAAGTGGTAGGAGTGAGTCGGAGCTATATAGATACAGAAAAACTACGTCGAGAAAGAAAGAAAAAAACAGGTAATTCAGTTAATTTCATATTATTGTGTGGGTGATGCTAAGAAGATTTCCCTCAACAGAAGCCATGAGGTAGTGGCCATTGCAACTTGGGATTTACGGCTTTGGTTTCCGAGTCTCCGGAATTTAGAGGTTGGAATCTCGAAGGAAGCGAATGTTTAGACCGATAGTGAAATCGATTTAGTGGATTGGTGGTTGACAGGTGAGGTTACCCTGGGTGTCCCTTCTAAATTGTCCCGCTTTTTGCATGTAGCTTGCACGCATATTTGAAGCTTTATTAAGCTTTGCTACAAGTCCTTACTGAATTAAAGTGTCGCACTTCCTCTCTATGGCACGGATAATCTACATTTAGTTCAGCAGCCGTTCTTCCATCCGTGTCGTCGGAAGCACCTACCGCCCCTACCATAATACTCAGTGGGGATCTTTTCAGGCCACCTCTGGCGAACGGGTTCGCAGTCTTGCCTTCCTCTCTTCTTTAGATGGTTTGGTTGGGAGTTTCTGAAACCTCCATTTTGTTAACTCCACCTTTAGCCGCTATCCAATCCCACATAGAGTAGTCCCATGTTTGTCTTTGTAAGCAGGGAGGCCATGTGAGGGTTGAAATGGTCATTTATGGGGATACCGTGTTCGGAGCCAGAGCGCAATTCAGGTATGTGCACCTGAGCCTACTCCCACCCGGCTGGCATAGCTGGTCGGTAAAAGATTGGAACGTACTGAAGGCCTGCCAAGGTTTTATTGGGACGGAGATATACCTCACAACTGGTGCCGGTATGACCCAATAGTACTCAGGGAGACGACACAGGTGCCACTACAAAAGAGGTTCCAATAAACTTCCGTGAGCAACGTGCGAACCTTTGTCGAAGAAAAACTCACCCAGGTGTGAAAGGAAATTCGACGGGCTAAAGCGATAGAAAGAAGAAGGATGGGCGACGGCGTGGTTTCTTAAGACGTTCTCTTCGTCTTAGTTCTTGCGTGCGTATCCTCCCATGACGATTGTTACGGAGGGATGTACGACGCATTTTGGAGAGTGTCTCGTAGGTTGTTGAAGTAGTCTTGGAAGACGTAGTTAGTCTTTGGGGAATTGAGGAAGGAAGAAGCTCGCTGATGCGAGAAGGATGTTATTCATTGTTTACTAGGAGGAAAGTTCTAGAAGTTTGGCAACAAGTGACACAGTTGTTTTCGGTTGAAAATGAGGGCATATTAATAGAGGGCATGATCGGTGGGTTGAAATTGGTCATTATCGGTTCCTTATTGTACATCCGGAAATTAATTTTGGCTGCTAATTGAATGTTGTTATGTTGAAATGTGCAAACAATCATCCGAACAGACCTGGTGATAGTCGTTACAAGGTTTTGGTTCTGTTTATATCAATAGTGATTCCTATGACGCGTTCTGTCAGTTTCCAAGAAACAATTTTAGATTTATTCCAGCCGTATAGCACTTCTTCCGGCTTTGTTGATAAAACTATATTCAAAACTTTTTTGTCTACCAACACCTCCTCTATGCTTCTTTAAGGCCGAAATTTGTTCAAAGTGGCCCACTCTATAGACAGTTGGGTTGGGACAAGTTAATAAAACCTTTACAAGACCATCACGATTTTGAAAATGTTCTAGTGAAAGATGTTATGACCACTTGAGAACCTTCATAAAACCTATTGGCTGCCATGAAAACCAGCATACGACCAATTAGCCACAGCTGTCCAACTTCACTGTGATATCATGGTTGGTTTTTGTAGTTCTGATTTGTTTGATTCTTTGTTCTTCTGATTCATTTAGCAGTAAATTATTTGATAGCAAAATATCCAAAACGAAGTGAGTTTTTTTTTACAGCGTATCATACTTCAAATCATATGCGCATTGAATTATTGAGTGAATATTGGCACGATAAGAGTCAACAACTGATGCACCTCGGAAATTATGCAACAACAAAAACAAAATTAAAACAAACATAGTCCATAAATTAATCTTGAATTTCTTGAAAATTGATGGAATTTAATAAGGAAAATTGGTTTCAAATCTACAGTTCTTTTGCATTACGTATATAAATTTGGTGCATTTATTTTTCCACACTTCAATTATTACTTATTGAATATGGTGATTGGAAAAAATCACAGTTTTTCCAAAGAGCCAATTTATCTTCGCAATGACTACTATAAAACTATTTGGTCATGTTTTGTTGCCGTTTTAAAACTACATTGACTTCCCCCAGTGCCAATTTGCCGTTTAATGCAAGCACTGGAGGCAAAATGGTTTTATAATGTTTTTTCAACTGACCATAATAAGATAATATGAAGGAGTCTTTTAACGGCATTTCAAAACAGCATTTTATGTGTTCATAAAGTCGAAATAAAACTTTTCATATAAATAAAAAGAATTTGAGAAAACAAGGTTTTTAGCAAAGTTGTAAACATGTTGTGTCGGTTCTCATCATCCTGACAAAAATATGAAACCTATTGGCACCTCTTGGTGCCATAACTAAACCAAAATTATTTCTAG
Organism: Aedes koreicus; assembly: GCA_024533555.2. Classification (NCBI taxonomy): domain Eukaryota; kingdom Metazoa; phylum Arthropoda; class Insecta; order Diptera; family Culicidae; genus Aedes; species Aedes koreicus. The sequence goes on along the minus strand of JAHHFK020002770.1, from coordinate 465,187 downwards.
TGGCTTTCATAAAACTTTAATAAAACTTAATTAAGCTGGATGGTTTTGGCAATGTTACTTGGGTTGGGCGCTTTTGGGTACAAATTTGTCCGATGGCATGGATAGCTCTTGATTGGTCACAACTGCAACTGCAACACAACTGCATTTTGTTGTGCAGATTAAAATTCTGAGAACAGAAGCGTAAAATGTCCAAAAAAACAAAGAAGAAAGCACTTGAGTGTGATCTGAAATAATATTTTGAAAATCCAAGGTTTATTCAGAGCTTTTGTGAACTACAGTATTCTCGAAGGAAATTTTGTACCCTTCGCGTGACCTTCTCTTTTCATTGTGGCCTCTGGAATTTTCAACAGAACTCACACGATTATAAACGCATATTTATGCGTAAGTTGACGATTATGAGGCGTGAATTCAAATCGAACAAGCTCCATTTAGTCAACTGGTAACCCTAACAGTACACTTGTTGCAAATCAGTTGAAGTGACTTGTTAGCAACTCAATTAAGTCACAATCAAGTTAAGGCAACTTAACAGTAAGTTTTGTGTTGCTTGAGATAGAAAATTGGCAATATTTCAAAACGCGAAATTAGCTTAACAGAATCCTGAAAACGTATTTATTTATTTCCATTGATTAGGAAGTTAAAGTTGCTTGTTAGTATTTGATTTAATGTTTAAATGGGCAAAAACTCAGCCACATACTATTCAAAAAATTAGAATGTTTTATTAAAATCATTTAAAATTTAATGAATTCATTATTTCGGGGTTTTGGTATATTACAAAATTTAAGCATTTTCTCAGAAAATTTAACTTTTTCCAATGGAAGGAAACATGTTTTAAATAGGTCATGAAACCATTAAGATTCAAAATGCGTCTAGATATTTTTTTTTTTTTTTATTTATAAAAGCAAAAAAAAAAAAAAAAAAAAATGACCGTTAGCCTCAAAAAGAATAATATTTATTTTATTTTATATTTTATTATATTTTAAATTTTATTATATTTATTATTTATTATATTTGTTGTTTTTTACTTTTAGTTTGGGAGTTTAAGTTTAATTTTTTTTACAGCGCCCCAGGGCACCGATAAATTTTTATTTCAAATAACAAAGGTAATTCATACATAAGGTGAGCTTTATTCAACCAACTTTGCTACTTTGAGGACAATAAAAGCCTCTACGCAGCAAGCTAGGTAGTAAAACCAGGTGGAGCTGGACCTGGAAATGGAGGGCACTCGAGAAACTGGAGACAAGCAGCCCTAAATCGAGTTTCTTGGCAAAACATAGGAGCGGTCCTGAAGGAACATTGGACCACCGAAAAAAAAGAGAAGAAAGCTCAACTTGTTGATATTCTTCACCTAACCTTGTTTTTGATTTTTGTTTTCTTAGTATCCATTTTGACGTTCTTGATTCACCATCTTGCCAATCTTATATTTGCCATCCAGCTGCACATGCAGTTGAGGATCGAGAAGACCAATCAACTAATCCAAATTTATGGTCTTTATCCACATTAATCCGGACACCTTCAAATCATTGTAACTTTTGAAATATTGCACGTAGGAATGAAAAATTTCACTGTGGTATAGCTGAGAGTCTATGATGACAAAGACTATGATTGATGTTTACATTTCATGTTTAGTATTCAAGATGGCGACGAAAGAAAAACAAGTGCGCGAGCGAATTTTGTGCAAAAACATTTGATTTGCCTAAATCCACTGCTCACGATGTGCTCAAATCATTTTCGGACAGTTTGACGATGGAGAGGAAACCGAGAAGTGACAAAAACATTGGACGCGCTGATCCTGTCATAGACCGAAAGGTGAAAAGGATATTAACGAAAAACCCAAATCTCTCCATTCGAACGGTGGCTCGTAAAATAGGGATGTCGCCTGGTTTTGTCCAAAAATCAAAACAACGTTTGGGACTTAAGTCGTATAAAGTAAAAACAGTTCCAAATCGCAACGACACACAGAACTTGGCAGCAAAATCACGGGCTCCACGTTTATACTGCGAATATTTGAAGAAGTTTTCATGCGTTGTTATGGACGGTGAAACTTATGTCCTGGAGAATTTCAAGCAGCTTCCAGGGCTGGCTTTTTATTCTGCTATAGCCAGAAATGCTACAGTTGAGCATTTCACAACGAAGAAGGCATCAAAATTTCCCAAAAAATACCTTGTGTGGCAAGCAATTTGCACGTGTGGCAAAAAAGAGTAAATCTTTCGTCACTACAGGCACAATCAACAAGGAGATCTATCAGAAAGAGTGTCTGCAGAAGCGATTGCTACCCTTCATCAAAAGTCACAAAGAAAAACCTTTGTTCTGGCCCGATTTGGCATCATGCCACTATGCTAAAACTGTGATGGAGTGGTACCAAGCAAATCAAGTGAACATTGTACCAAAAACCTCGAACCCGCCAAATTGCCCAGAGCTAAGACCAATCGAGAGATATTGGGCTCTGATGAAGCGGAAGCTTTCTGAAAAGAAGCAAGGAATCAAAGACTTCAAACACGTCCAGCAAACTTGGACAAAGACGGCTTCTGCGATTTCTGAAGAGTCTGTACAAACCCTAATGGACGGAGTAAGCGCAAAGTTCGAAAATTTTATGCAAATACCGAATAACTATGGTTTGTCTTCACGAATTGTTAAAACACATCCCATGAATCTGAAATAAACAACTACGACGGAAATATAATGCGAAATTTATGTTTTATTCATGTTTTGAGGTGTCCGGATTATTGTGAACATACCTTATGTGCAAATAGGGGAAAGTATTTTTTTTTTTTTTTTTTTTTTTCTTTTTTTTTTTTTTTTTTTACAAAAAAACAACAATATGTTGTTTTTTTTTTTTCTCCCCCCTAAATGTTCTTCCCCCCGGGCCCCCCCCCCTTTAACCCGCCGTTGGGTTTTTTTTTTTCTTTTTATTTCCCCCCGTTTCACAATGAAAATTAGGATTTAGATACTTCATACTGTGTTCCAATTTCCTAGAGTTTTCAACCCAATAAATAAAGTTAAGGAGTAATAAATACATGTATTTTTTTAAATTTATTGAAATGATAGGTCTCCATTATCAATTTTCGACACAATTTCGACACAATACACTTTTTTGGGAAAAACATTTAAAAAAGCCTGAGTCTTTTGGAAAATTTTATTTTTGTATTATTAATTTTTGTAAACAAAGATTCAAAAGTCAATTGCTTAGCACCACCACGCAAACCAGTCATTCCAACATTAGTAAGAATTACTTTGAGCCAGAAAGATGTTGGTAATTGTTAGCATATGAGTTCTAAGAGAACTGATGAGTCCTTCTGAAAAGTATCCGACAAAATGTTATTCTCAAATATTGAAGGTTCGAGGAGAACTTCATCAACATAGAAAGAAGATTTTGGTTTTCTCTGATAAGCTTCTTCAGAAAATGCTGTACAACAATATTAATAAAAACATTGGTCATTCGAAATAATCACAAGAACAAAAACCCAGCAGGCGACCACCCACCCATCGAGTCCTTAAAATCATATCCGTATCATCCTGATCGCAGTGCCACCCGATCAACGCTTGACGACAGCACCCGTCGATGACGGCGATGACGATGATGCTGATGGCAAAGTTCTTCCACACCAGAATCATCCCGCGAAGAAGATAAGCTCCATCGTAGTATGCGTTTTCTAAACACCGACTGCGAAGTGATCGCGGCACGGTGCAGCCAGGCAACTGCAGTTTGCTATGGTTGTCACGCTCGAGCTCACTTGTCGCTTCCGCGGGGATGGGATTTTCCTTCTCGTTTTATTCTTGGCTCTCTCTCTGCATTGTATTGTGGGAAAATTTTCTCTCGCTCTCCTCTTGGAGCGGTTTCTCTTGGCTCACGTGCTTGAATGTATTGTGGGGTTTTCCTCACCCGCACCAACCGTGAGAGAAAGAGAGAACATTGGGTGCTTTTCGCTGCACACAATGTCATTGTTTGTATTATCAATGCCCCATTGTGTGTGTTGGCGTGCTTTGCACCGAGTGAGAGAGTGAGTGAGAGCAAGGTGGGACGAAGGCTTAGAGCGAGTGCAGCCGGTGGACGGAGGAGCATTTTCGTGATGCTACTTCTCTCGGACGGACGGACGGATGGATTTTCATTCTTTCGTAGTCGTTTTGTGTTACTCGACGCTGACGCTTCTTTGCGGAAGATACTGGTTGCGTTCCGACGAGATAGACAGTGTTCTGTGTAGTAGCTGTTCGGATGTCGTTTCGGAGAACTCATCGAGTGCAACAAACGATTCGTTTTTTTTTTTACTTCTGCTAGTGTGCTCATTTTCTGGCACATTTGATCGATCCAATAATGGGTTGGAAAATTGATTTCTAGAGGAGGAACTAGAAGAGCTTCGAAAATAGAAGACAACAAACAAAATTCCTTGAATCGAAAGTGACCGATACAAGTGGAAAAACAAAAGCCATTCAGTGTATAAATAAATTTTCATCAAAGTGAAACGGAGCGCTATTCTGGTGATTGAGGAAGACACAAACGAGCCGAAGTAGCGTTTCAGATTAAGAGATCAAAAGGTGTTTGCCGTGTGCTGGGTCCGGTAGTGCGGTGTGGGAGTTTTTGTTGTTGTTGTTGTTGTTGTTGATCTGGCATGGTGTGTTGTTTGGTGCTGTTGTGGTCCATTCTGATTTGAGGGGAGAGAAAATGAATTGTTATGATAATTGGTTCTGAAACACAGTGGCGGCCGGCACACAGCAGCAGAAAGTGGATTCATCAACAACAGAAGAGAGAGAGAGAGAGACGAAGAGAGAGAAAAACGGTCGGAATAGAAGTGGCAGCAGGCGACGACGGCACGTGAAAAACGACGAAAAACAGAAGGAAAGCGGCTTCCTGCTTCGGCACGTCTCCGTAGGCCAGCAGTAACAAGTGGTGGGTGCGGTTTTTCTTTTATTTAGGATTATTTTTATTGTCTCGTTGTTGTTTATGTGGTTTTTCTTGTTGGGGCGGTGATTTAAGTGGGATTTTTGTTTTACAACAGAATCGGTTCGTTTACTTGACGAATAAATTAAGAAAATGTCCCATGGAATAGACCGGCTGCAGATTCGTTATTTTGGTTATCAGTGTGTACGATTGGTGAGTGCAGCGACGTAAACGGACTAATCACAACAAAGCAGGCAATTGTACGAAGATGTTTAAGTTTCGAACAATGTTTGAACGATTAAGAATGACCTCGGGAGGTCAGTTGAACTTGATTTAGCTAGAACTCTATAGTATGCAACGATGTATTGTTCCAGCCATTGATAACGGGCGAATGCGACTGGGAGTGCTGGGAATTTGCAACGGTTATTGGTTTAGAAATATGAGTATGAGTTGTAGAGTTCATTTCAGTTTGTTATGCGTACATCAATGAAGAAATGATATATAAAATAATTGATTCAAGAAATTTCAGAAACATTTATCAAGTTATTGTTTTGAACCAATTTCGATCATGGCTGATCAAACATCTTGCAGTAAGGGTTCGTAGGTATGTTTCTGTTGTTGTTAAAGCATGTTGTAAAAGCATGATCCAAAACTTGTGGAAGAAATTATTTCGTCAACCTAGCCTCCTAACTTGCTGTGTTCAAAGATTTTTTTTTTAAATTTTTGTGGTATTTGCTATTACTTGCTTTATGATTCAGAAACTTTTTGGATTCTGGGTTACTATAAAGGAGCGCAAACCCGTGGTTTCTTTTTTCTTTTCTTTTTTTTATTCGATATTTAACGCTCATTGCTTATTATTTTGAATGCACTTCCCCAGTTTTTAATTGAGAACTTTCCAGGAAGTCAGGTTTCATTCCGCATACGTGTAATTGTGTAGCAACTACTATTATATTTTCCGGGTCCTGTAATCCCACCATTATATTTGCGCCTCTATTGACTGAATTATTCTCTGCCCACATCGTTAGACGCCTAGTGTTTGCAGTTATCTATCGAGCATCGTCCACGTTTTGTGTTCGTACTGAACTGTGGCACTGAATAGCATTTTTGAAATGTTTTTTTTTTTGTTTATTTGGGAGTCCTCAGCTTTACTTCTGGTAAAATTGAGTCTTTATTTTTTTTTCTGTAACCTTTGGTAGCTGTTGTCGAGAATAATTCAAGTTGGTCAGATTCCCCTCATCTCGAAACCGAACACATGTTTTCCAAGCATTAGTATGTTCTCTAGACCTTTTCGCTACATATGACAATCTGACGAATTGCTCAGAATCCACCCAAATCGTTATTTCGACAAGGTTCATGGCATATGCAATGTAGATGATGTGGATGGATCTATTGAAAATCATTTATGCTTTTTGTAGAGCTTGCAAGTGGTTTGATAAACGTCAAACAAACGACGACACGGTCAAAAAGAAAAAAAAATTAAGAATGTGTAGCCGTTATTAAGAAACAAGCAAAGGAACAGTCGAAATCCACCAGTATATCTTTTGAAAGAAAATTTCTTTACTTTCGAAAGCAAGTCTTGACCAAATTAGCTCAGAACTCAAAGCAATTGGTACATGTAACTTCAATTTATCCTTTGCTTTTTTTTCTTCTTTTATTTGAGAGATTTTTAGCCGTAGGCTGGTTCATCTCTTTGAAAGGCGGGATAGGATTATTCTTGGGATAGGAGTTTCTTGACAGAGTGGGTTTGACTTGATTTAAATTTTTGGGTACATGTCTGTTTCCTTCAGGAAGACGAAAAGTGCTGCCCATGTGGTGGAGTCGTTGCGGAGGGCGTCTCGGATGTTGCGAGGTGTATCGTAGATTAGTCTGGCTTCGTCGTATATGGGGCATTGGCAGATGAAATGTTCCACGGTTTGTGGGACGTTGCATCTTTCGCAGGTGATCCGGAAGGGTCCCTGACCGCTAAAGTTATGGGATAGCTTGGTGTGGCCGGATCTGAGTCTGGAAAGAACTACCTGATCTCGGTGTAGGGGTGGGTCCTGCCATTTATAGGTGTCGCTCTTTATGATTCGGATGGTGTTGTTGTTGGAGGTGAGCCATTCTCGGTTCCAGGCGGCGTGGATGATCTTTGAGGTCCACTTTTTAAAAGTCGGCTCCTGGGACTTCTCTGGTGAAGAAGGGCATTCGTCGTCCAGAGGTGGCTAGATGGTCTGCCTCCTCGTTGCCTCGAATTCCACAGTGACCAGGGATCCAGGCAAAGGTCGCGTTTGAGGGGGCATGCTTTTGGATGCCTTGTATCCATGGGTGTTTGGCTATGTCGGAGCGTAGGGCAGAAATGACGCTTGCTGAATCGGTTAGGATGAGGATCGGTTTCTTGCTTGGGGTGGTGGCAGCGAGGAAAGCTCGGGTAGTCTATGGCATTCGGCGAGGTTGGGGCCAGTGATTCCGAAGCCTACTCGTTTGCTCGCGGCAGATCCGTCAGAGTACCTGATTTCATGGTCTTGGTATTTGGTTCGCGTTAGTTCGGAGACGGTTCTGGTTGCTATGGTAGGGTTGGAGCCGGCCTTGAGTTGAGTCAATTATCAATTATCAATTCGGGTTTTAGGTCGGTTCCAACTCCTGGCTCCATATCCTTTGCTTGATATTATTGCAACGTCATACGAATTTTCCTCTGGATCTAGAACAAATTCGTTTGAAGCTAATTTTGTTTTGCTCATTGTCCATTATCCATCATTCTTCGAATCACAAAGCCACTAGTTTTGTATGCTACCTTGTTTGGCTTTTGTAAAAAAATTGAGCCAAATTGGTCAAAATTTATCCATTCCCATAGCGGGATGAAGTTTGTCTTTATCCTGGAGAAAATCTTCAGAATATATGCAGAAAGGCCATATGTTTGTCACTAGTTGGTGTTGTAAATATATGTCCCAGTAATGTCAAGACTTAAATTTGTATATAAAATTCCATGCTTTACAACTGTCCGCAAAATGATTTGAGTCTACACAGATAGAAAGAAACATTGAATTTTCTGCGTTATCTAATGCACATAAAGGGAATGCTAGATTAAATAAATTATTAATTCTAACCCCAACAATCTCTCTGTTATAAAAATGCAAACATTTTTTTGGCCACAAAAATACAAACAATTTCGCGTTCACGCCCCCTTGGCTTGATTTCGGGGGAAATTTGAGTCTCGTTAAAATTCATTATTTTTTTCTGTATACATAATAAAATTATTAGCAGTTTATTTAAATGATGTCTGAAAACAGTGCTGCGGATATTCATTTGGGCTAAAGTAGAATCAATTGCTATTTAGTTCGACTCGTTTCAGAGGTTAAATTTCAAAATGTGATGTATGATGAAATGGTTGCACTTGGTTGATCACCCAAACTTGGATTGCAAGGCATTCCTCGACCTGTGGTATTTATGGTATTAGGTTTTAGAGTTGAGTTAGAGCAGAGCACTGTCTGACAAAGTTTTTTTTTATATCTTTATTAGGGTGAGTTTTAACCTCCTGGGCTAGTTCGTCACCTGTGTTGGATAAAGTTAAGGAATCAATCAAGTGCAAAAATACCATATCATATCACTAATCGAAACATAGTCCTGAAACGAGTTCTAAATCAGAACAAGTAAATCTAACAATATCAAAATAAGTGTGCAACGTTAATCATATACAGAAAAAAAAACTGAATTTTCATTGCCATTTAAATATCAGAGCATGTAAAATTGTATTTCATTCCAGACGAAGCAGCAACTTGCATGAAATATTTCTAGCAAAGAGCAAAGCTTTTGCATGCAATATCATCGGCAATGCTTTAAATGTTCCAGAACTTTACACGATGTATAATGCAGTTTTTTATGTTTTGTTACGCTCCATTTATATGCATGACATTGAACAGAAATACACACTAATTTTTCGAGCTGTGTACTACAATTTGATGATTTCAATATAATCTCATTGAGTAACTCAATGGCGTTCTTGGAGATCTAATTTTAGGCCCTTGAAGATATTTTTCTTATTGGTCACTTAAACTTGTCCATACGCTTGAAATATTCTTGTCTCGGCAACTGCTTTTAATCCACTGGCGTTCATTCCGATTTGGGAAATTCTGCACCTTGTACACTTTCAATTTCCTGGCTCTGGACGTAACTTTGCGCAAAATGTTTCTGGAACCTCTGGAGGACCCTTGAGATGCTCGAAAGATTTGTATTCAACAGTTTTCCCAAGGCGCGATTTTGCATGCGGGTGAACAAAGTCCTTGTTTCGGACAGGTGAAAGGGTGGGCATGTCTTGATAGCAATAGTAACAGTACGATCCGTACACGTAGAGTTGGTATCTAGTCTGTCCACTCAGTCCTGCATCATGGCTATAAGGCGTTTCGTCGCTCGTCGAGGATCCCCGAAATCCTTCTACAGCGACAACGGGACGAATTTCGTAGGAGCCAGTAACATTCTGGCGAAACAGATTCAGGAGATCAATGAAGACTGCGCGGTGACGTTCACCAACTCTGCAACCAGTTGGGAATTCAATCCACCATCGGCGCCCCACATGGGCGGATCATGGGAGCGCATCTGTGAAGACAGCAATGGCAGCAATTGCAGAACATCCTGATCACCCAAGCGATGAAGTACTGCAGACAGTGGCAATAGGAAGCAGAAGCGATCGTCAATTCCAGACCGTTGACCTACATTCCACTGGATTCCACAGAGCAACAGGCTTTAACGCCAAATCATTTCCTGATGTTCGGAACCAAGGGCGTTGTTCAACCGTCAACCTTAGTGGATTCAGCTGGAAGCAGTTTGAGGGACAGTTGGCGTCTTTCTCAGTTCTTGGTGGATCAGTTCTGGAGGCGATGGATACGAGAGTACTTGGTGACAAGTAACAAGGCGTAGCAAGTGGTTGGAGCCGGTCAAGCCGCTAGAACCAGGAGACCTTGTGTTGGTTGTCGAAGAAGAAAAGCGGAATGGTTGGCTGAGAGGTCGGATTATGAACGGGACTAAGGCAGCAGACCGACAAGTTAGACGAGCGACAGTACAGACAAAAAACGGACTGATGAGCCGAGCCACAGTGAAGTTAGCGCCCCTGGTTCTTCGGACATCTGGACGGTCCGGAACTACACGGGCGGGGGAATGTTGCGGAACCACTGTGCAATGAGTTAAGAACCGCATTGTCAGTCATCGGCGTGAGTTCAGAATCCACCCGATGCATAAACGTCAATCGGACAGACAGCATAGACGTCAATGAAACAACGAGGTCAACTGTCACATGGAGCATAAGTCTGTACTGATTGTGAAGTGCACCGAAAAGAGTTTGTTTCGGACACGTGAAGGGTGTCTTGATAGTAGTAGTAACAGCTTTTTGCTGAAATTTATTTTAAGTTAGATCACTGACGGAATACAAAGGAATGTGCATATTCGTGTTCCTTGCTTACTTGCGGCCCGAAACTGGCTTCTGACTACCGCTGACTAATTACCTAATACTTGGGTATGGATGCGTTTGATCCGACTGAATCCGTACTTTAGTTCCTATCAGTGATAATAACATAGATTTAGGTTTAGCAAATAAAATTAAGAAATATGGTCTCGAATTTACCTTAAACTACAGTTATAATTCATCTAGGTAGTTAACAAATTTTTGGCGTATAATAAGTTCAAATTATCAATAAGTCCTACCGGCCTTCTTTCGGGTCCCCTCGCGTTGCCCTGGCGCGGTTCTGACGTCTATGCTGTCTGTCCGATTGACGTTTATGCATCGGGCGGTTCTTAACTCATTGCACAGTGGTTCCGCAACAGTCCTTTCACGGACGGTTTTCTAATTTTCTTCCATCTGGAGCGGAATCTTACTGACAATTGCACATGTGAAGGAAGTAAACAAGACACTCCAACGAGAAGTTGGGCAAAATTTGGTTAATTTCGGTCAAGTGTGAAAAGAGTTACGACAGTCTGAAAGTGTCGCAATAACTATTGACTCAACCTTTTCAATAGGCCATATTTAAACATAAATTGTCCCTAAGATTACGACTACAGTTTTTTTGCAGAGTAATCAATCATATTTATTTAATTGGAATACTTAATTTAGAACTTGTAACTGATTTGTTCAGATCCAAGGTGCATTAAAATGGATCTCGATCAAATTTTGTCAAATTTAGAACATTTGAGAATCATGAAGAAAATCGGTTTGCTCACCCGGTGAAATCATGGCGGCTCTTGTTAGAGAAATAATAAATTTCGCTCAATTACACTATAAAGTGATGGAAAAGTTCTCAATTCGTTAAGAACATGGTCATTACCTTGAAATCATTGTAGATTTGTAGATTATCGCTGAATTACAGACTCACTTGGTACATAAAAGGTGTTCCACATCAAATTGCATCACAGAAAAAACGGTGCAGAAAATTACCTAGTTGACCGATCCTTTTCAAATTTTCAGACAACAAAACATAACCTATTGCAATAAAATACAATAAAACATAACATAAGCTATTTATTTCATTAAATTTCTATACCAAAACTGTACGCTCGCACATTACACTTAACTCCTCTTATTAGGTTCTGTACAACATCTCCCTTAGATTTGACCTCCTTGGGATGCTTCCGTAGTGCCAGCTGCATAATAGCCCAGTATTTTTCGATGGGACTTAGTTCCGGTTCGTTGGAGGGGCTCACATCCTTGGTTACGAAAGTGACCCCGTTGGCTTCGTACCACTTCATTACAACATTTGAATAGTGGCATGAAGCTAGTTCCGGCCAGAGGATCTTAGGGCTCTCGTGTTGCTTCAACAGAGGAAGCAGATGCTTCTGTAGACACTCCTTGAGGAAGATCTTCCCGTTTAAGGTGCCGGTAGTCACGAACGGCGCACTCCGTTTACTACATGAGCAGATTGCTTGCCAAATCATGTATTTCTTGGCAAACTTTGAAAGTTTCTGCTTCCTTACTTCCTCCGGAACATCAAACTTGTGCTGGGCGGTGAGGAACAGTAGCCCCGGAAGCTGCCGGAAGTCCGCCTTGACGTAAGTCTCATCATCCATGATGAGACAATGAGGCTTCGTCAGCATCTGGGTGTACAGTTTCCGGGCCCGTGACTTTTCCACCGTATTTTGCCGTTCGTCACGATTTAGAGCCTTCTGCAACTTTGAACGTATGCAGTCTCCCGCTCCTTGGCTCTCTGAACGAAAGACTAGGACAGATTCAACTTTTTAGCCACATCCCTGACCGAAGCATTGGGATTCCGCTTAAACGCTTTCACGAGACGCTTGTGATCCTGATCACTAATAGATCATCCATTCTGACCACATTTCTCCTTTCGTTCGATGCTCAGAGTTTCGTAGCAACGTTTAATTACACGACTCATCTTTGACTGCACAATTCCGAGTTGTTTTCCGATGAGAGAGTTGAGGATTTTCCAGGTGCTTGCGCAATATCAACTCGCGACTTTACTTTTCGGGTGACGCCATTTTTTACCAATTTTCTAAAAACTGACAGCGATAAAAATACAACAAAAAAAACACACTCTAAACTACTTCTACCCAAATTTTCAAAAGAAAATACCCAATGGGTAATTTTCTACAGCGTTTTTTTCCGTGATGCAATTTGATGTGGGACACCCTTTAGGCCGAGTGAAGAGGCTATAACTATTACATCCTACGAGAAAATTTGACGAATATTTGAAATCACAGTTTTAGCATAATTACATGATGCCAAATCGGGCCAGAACAAGGTTTTTTTTTTTTGTTTTACAAAAAGGGGTAGCAACCTCTTCCGGAAAACTGGGTTCTTTCCCCTAAAATTGAACAACTGTATCATTTCTGGCCATTCTGCGGCAGCAGGGTAAATGCACCCTTCTTTTTTAGGAAATGCTCCTTAAACTTTGGGAAAATGTTCCTTAGATGCGTTTGCCCGGTATAATGCAATCGGAGGTATTTACCTTCTGGTTAGCGCTTGCCGGTTGTTTTGACGGGTCTTAAGTTTCTTCAAGGTTGTATAGCGGAGCCTCGCTCCGCAATCTTCGAGGTAGTTTTGACGGGTTTAAATTTCATTTTGACGAGTCTTAATTTCATTTTGAAGAGTCTTAATTTTGTTTTGACGACTCTTAAATTCAGAAACTTAAAACCCGTCAAAACTATACAATCTTGAAGAAACTGAAGACCCGTCAAAACACCCGGCAAGCGCTAACCAGAAGGTTAATACCTCCGATTGCATTTTACCGGGCAAACGCATCAAAGGAGCATTTTTCTAAAGTTTAAGGAGCATTTCCCCAAAAAGAAGGGTGCATTTACCCTTTGCCATAGCAGAATATAAATCGTCCCTGGAAACTGCTTGAAATCCTCCAGGACATAAGTTTCATCGTCCATAACAAGAGATTTGAAAGGTTGCAATTGAAAAACGAGTTGATCAATCAAAAATAATAATGCAGAAAATTACTAGTTCCATCAATAACTTTAAAGCAAACGTTATTCCAAACAAGTTGTATGTTGGCACCGTTACCTTGGATTTCCATAAGATATCCATGAGAAGTGAGACTGATTTTATCCCAGCGTAGTGGTGACGTTTACTTTCCTGGTTTTCATGGTTACCGCTATCACTTCTATGCCAACTGAATTTTGTTTGCTGCAATGAATGAAATGGGCTCTAAGTGCGGGTGAAAAATCTGCTGTCACTGTTGTTTTGATTATCAATCGGAAAAGCATGAATTTCATTAGACGAAATCTGAATATCATCTCTTGTGATGATTTTTCAAATTATTAAGTGATTTTAAATCCTTATACGGACATGGAACAACCAGGGCCGTCATCATCGTCCCAGAAGAATAGATGCTAGCAATGTTGTGCAAAAATACCCTGGACTGGGCTGCCCTTGCATATTTTCCGATAACGACAAGTAATTGATATTCATTGTGGTTTATTGAATTTCATTTCTGACATTTCGAAATTCATAATGAAAATGAACCTGTTTGCATAAATGAATATCGAAGCATTTTAAAAGACGAACGTTCATTCTTCTGGTTACATTTGTTGTCATGAGTTATCATATGAATTTCATATGGAACTTATAGGTAGTCAATGTTATGTTGCCTGAAAATCCACGCTTTTGAACCTGACGAGCCTGACTTTTATCACGACTGGTTGGCACACATATGAGGCTTAGGGTGCCCAGAACATTAGAATATTTTTGATTGTCCTTCAAATCACATAAACACTTGTTTTCATGCCATTTTGTGGCTCTGGTTAAAATTTAAGCCCAAACGGTCAACATTAAGCCATTTCCAAGGCGGGGGGGGGGGGGGAAGTTTGGCTGGAAAAAATCTTCAAAATATATGGAGAGAGACTACGACTTCAGATTGCTCCCGCTAGGTGGTGTGGTAGATGTCCCATTAGTAAGATTGTTATTCTGTGTAAAATTTTATGCCTAACTACTATGTCCAAGACCACAAGATAATTTTTTTTTTTCCTGCCCCCCACCCCCCCGAGTAAACACGAAAAAGTTATTAGCAGTTTGATGAAGTGTTGTCTGATTGCTGGTGGCAACACATTAATTGCTATCTCGAAGAACGAAAGCGTAAAATCTATCATCAAAAAGTTCGGGGAAAACTACTCGTCTGTAGAACTGCCAAAAAGAGGAAATAAACCAGGTCCAGCTGACCAAAAATTGGATCGGAAGATAGTCAACCGCATCCTCCGGCACAGATTGATGTGGATTCGTGATTTGGCCAAAAAGCTGTGAGCATCAAGTTGTTCGAGGGGGGACAAATTGACAAATGGGTCTCGTATTGCAGGCAATTGTCCAAGTCATCGATTTTCTTCACTAAAGATACGATCAATACCGAATCCCGTTCACACTTAGAAAATTTTACAGTATTCGGTAATTGTTTACCGAACTTTCAACAGCTGAGCGTTCGGTAATCCGATTTAATGGATTTCGGTTAAATTTGACAAGTACCGGTAATTTTCTTACCGGAATACTGCAAAATTTCACCGAAATCCGATAAGTTGGATTACCGAACGTTCAGCTGTTGAAAGTTCGGTAAAAAATTACCGAATACTGTAAAATTTTCTAAGTGTGTTGTATCAGAAGTTATTCGAGATGGAAGACGTGAGAAGACTACCGTTCTCTAACCGCAAGCGAAACAACGTAGTCCGATTGGGTCAGAGGAAGCATCTTAATGTAGTGGAACTTACCATCTCCAGCTGAACTGGAAAGTGTTGAGACGAATCAAAGCAAACTCTGAGCTTTCAGATAATGAAATCTCGATGAAAAACGGTGCCGCTTGTAGTACCGTTCGAAAAATGCGTCTGCGAGTAGGATCGACAAAAAATGCTGATTTTTCATGAGTTTATCTTCACCCGCACTGACGAAACTACACACTAATAAATTATGAATTTTACATGAGACGTAATTTATGTTTGTAAAAAGTCGAGGAAAGAAAGATTTCGTGTAAAATTATGTCTCTTGAAACTGAAACATACGCAAGTCGACAAAAGATGCGTTTGATGGAATTTATTTTCTCATCTCTTTCAACTCATTCTTATGTGCTAAAGGACGCTTGCATGTGTCGGTCTCAGATCACCGAAATGTACATGACGTTTTGGTAGTGTGTACCCATGCAGCATCAATCATAGTAACCCATGAGTCAGCAGACATAATTTGACAGCTCTATCAGTCGAACTCTAACCGTGATGGCAAAAACAGTGAAGAAACTCCGTTCAGAAGTGTGCGTGTACAAAGAACGGCATTCCGCCGCGTCGAAAACGGACATCGTGCGGCACTTTGCGGACGCTGGATACGCCCGTTCTGGCATCTACAACATCTTGGCACTATTAGACAACAATCAGAGCATCAAACGAAAGCCCGGTTCCGGACGGCCGACGACCCTGAGCGACAAGAAGCTCCAAAGGATGCTGAAGAGGAAGTGGCTACATCGCTGCGTGCGCTTGGCCGGGAGGTCGGTTCAACCGGCCAAACAGTGAAAAAGTACCTGGCAAACATGAACATACATGTCAGGAAGCGAAAGTCGCGTCCACTGGTTTCGGAGCTACAGGCAATGACGCAGAGGCAGTGGTTGAAAAAGATGGTCAACTCGATTTTCCCTAAGAATCACGACGCGGCAGTGGTTATGGACGAAAGACATATCTCACCCTGGATGGCAACGTTTGACAGGGAACTTCGTATTTTACTTCCCCCACGAAGGAAGTGAGCTCCGAGGTGAAGTTCATTTCACACACCAAGTGCTCCAAGAAGGTGCTGCTGTGGCTGATAATCAGCGAGAAGGGGATGTCAAAGGACAGCAGGGTAAATGCACCCTTCATTTTGGGGAAATGCTCCTTAAACTTTGGAAAAATGCTCCTTAGATGCGTTTGCCCGGTATAATGCAATCGGAGGTATTAACCTTCTGGTTAGCGCTTGCCGGTTGTTTTGACGGGTCTTAAGTTTTTTCAATATTGTATAGCGGAGCTTCGCTCCGCAATCTTTTAGGGAGTTTTGACGTGTTTAAATTTCGTTTTGACAGGTCTTAATTTCGTTTTGACGACTCTTAAATTCAGAAACTTAAGACCCGTCAAAACAATACAATCTTGAAGAAAGGTTAATACCTCCGATTGCATTATACCGGGCAAACGCATCTAAGGAGCATTTTTCCAAAGTTTAAGGAGCATTTCCGCAAAAAGAAGGGTGCATTTACCCTTTGCCATGTCAAAGCCGCTCTTCTTTCGCTCCGGACTGGCCGTGAACGGGGAAATTTATAGTACGAAATGCCTGCCGGAAGTTGCGTCGTTCATCAAGAAATACCATAAGGGCGAAGACGCGGTGTTCTGGCCGGATCTGGCGTCGGCCCCCTACTTGAAGCGATCGTTAGAGGAGATGGAGCGGCTGAATATCGATGTGGTACCCAAGTCGGCGAACCCGCCCAACTTCTAACAGCTGCGTCCCTTCGAAAATGTCTGGGCCAACCTGAAGCGTAAGAACTACTCCAACAATTTTGTCGCGAAAATTGAGGAGGAATCGATAAATAAAACGAAAAAAGAACTCAAAAACAATCCTACACGCATGTTTTCGTCCACCACGGCGAACGTTCCGGTTAACTGCCGGAAGGCTGCTCGTAAGGGCGTAGAATTTTTTCGCAAGTAAGCTTAAATAATTATCTTCCATGGGAAATTTATCAAAAGCAATTATTTGTCTTAGCTTTTTTTTTATCACCATTTTTTTAAATGCAGACTTTAGAATGAGAACTACTCCTATTTTTCCTGACTACGTGAGAAATGTTCACAGAGCCGAAAATCGACCCACCTCATCGCTATCACTTTCCCAAATTCACCCCACAGAAATCCACGGGAAGAACCGGAACGGTCCATTACTGTTTATGCTTTTCTACGCCGGGCTCGTTTCACCCATCGCTTACATCACTCCAATCGGACAGTTACTCAGTCTGCCGTCAGTGGTGTTGTTAAGTTCCGCACCTTTTCCCATCTCTCCACTTCCTTCAAGAAAGAAGAAGGAAGGAAACTACTCCCTAAAAAAAAAGAACCTGACGATACGATCGAAGAAGTTTTAATTTACGACAACGACGGCGGCGGCTCCGGCTTCGGCTTTTTTTTCAGCCTACTTTTCCTCCTGGGATTGACGCCGTTGTTTCCTCTGGAATCACACTTTTCCGGGCGGGAAACATTTTAGCTTTCCACTCCGAATTTCTCCAACAATAACGACGCAGCAACAGCAGCAGCAGCAGCAACAACAAAAACATCACAGACAGATGATGGCTTCGAGAAGGGTGGGGAATCGACGGGAAGAGGAGTACAATATTTTCCATTTTTAATTGCCTGTTACATCATATTTTTATACAGCGCTGTTTTCCTCTTCATCGCCCTTCTTTGATTCGGCATTGCGTAAACATTGGTTCGAGGTTCGATTTCAGTACTTCCCGCTGCGTGTTAGAACTAATAACGTTGTTGTTGATGTTGTTTTTCTTTTATCGACAGGAACATTTTATGGCAAGTGAAAATTGATTGTTTGGAAATACGAACCACTCTTCGACGGCACACGTTTTCGTTTCGTTTAGCTCGAGAGAATTTTTATTCCATCGAACTCGAGCGAAGTGAGGGGAAATGTTTCATTTTTTTTGTGTATGTTCCTGAATGCTGTGAGTGCAGGGAAAAAAGTATGCAAGTGGTTTTGTTTAAGATGATTCCGTTTTACTTCATCGCAGTTGGCATTTGTGCGACAGCTTTCAATGACGGTGATGTTTTTTTTTTTATCAGTTAATATTTGCAGTTAAGTGTGCATGCAAAACAAACACTGATGTATCATTAACGTCTGCAATCAGGCCAGCATATTCCAAGCAGAAATCGAGAAGCACTTATTCTCAGGTTTAACTGCCATTTTTACGAGATTAGCCACTTTTTCATGCTCTCCCAAGCGGACGAAGTGGACTGAAAGCCTCGAGATGTGATAACCAAATGAGAGCCATTTAGGAGCCTTGTTGTGAAGATTGAATAGATTTTCGCTCCGTCACCAGCTGAAGGTGGTTTTATACTGAATATTAAAATAAAATTTTAACTAGTGTCTACCCTGCCTTGCCAGTCCAACGATGAACGCATGGTTGTGAGAAAGGGACACCCTACCTGGTCTGCGGTAATGAGCTATCACATTAACTATGCGTTTAATATGAGCCAAGTAAATTGCGACATCCATCTCTTACTTACTTACACACTCTTTACTTTGAAAGTAATAAAAGTAAAGACATTTTGCAAGCAGCGACCGAAGCGCGCACTTAGATACAGCAGGTCCTGTCGTAATATCTGCGAAAAGAGAAGACCAAGCAGGCCGTACGGCATTCCATGGTAGGTCGTATGCCTAATATGAAAGCAAATCAAAGCTGGCCGTCGCTAGGCTGGCAGAGATAGTCCACAGAGATTCCTCGCGCCTGCACACCAAGCAGCAGTGCATTTTATCATGGTTTGCTGCGTTGACGCTGCTTTTGAAAAGTACTTTAATGTTTAAACTCGTTTTTTCATCTTTCATGCGTTCTGATGTTTTTTCTCTTATTTGCTAGCTTTCCTTTCTTTGGGCATTGTTTTAGTCCGTCGAACAAGACAGCAATTTCGCATTTGCATGAATTCAAAACAAAAAATGCGAGCATTGAAGAACGGTTAAAAAACTTTTTTTGTTCAAGCTGCCTGGCAACCCTGTCCCAAAATTCTTCTCAACAGTTGAAGAGATCATCACGACGAAGATGATGATGGTGATGGTAATGACACAAAAAAGAATGTCAGTTAAGAGGAACCGATAGCGTAAGGCAGCCACTTAAACTGATCTGGGATGAGAAAACGTTTCACTGCTTTGTTATAAACGAGGGTGCTGATCGCATTTTGATGCTCCAAATGAGCGAGACGCATGCCAGCATAATTAAACTCTTTGTTTTAGACAGATTTGTTCGAACAATCCCTCTGTCAGCAGCGCGGCCTGATGACAACACTGTCGAGACTCAATCTTGCGGCAAGGAAACAAACAACGTAGATATTTTATGTTGAAATGAGCGCAACGAAGAAGACACAAGTTGAGTTAGTCACACACAATTGCAATACACTGAAAATTAAATTTTGTTTATAATATGAAATTGAAGCTATTATTATGCATAGATGTTTACTATAGGATGGTTTGACAACGAATACATATTTTCTGCAAAGGAACTGATTTGTACTAAAGCCTGTCCACGTTAAATATCGGACACTAAGATAATGTCACAATACAATATATACATACAGTCAAAGTAGTTGATTAATCCTTCTTTCTGTAAAATTTTCGAACTTTATGTGGTACACTCGCCAGAGATTCGGTAGAGTATCCTCAGATACGCTAGTGGTGGTGTTTCTTCATCTTCTCTTTAAATCGTCGATCCCATTTGCTTTTTTCTTAGTTTTAACCTTCTTAGTTTCCGCTTAACCAGAGCCCATTATTTTTCTATCGGGAGAATTTCTGGAAAGTTAGGTGGATTGGCTATTTTAGAAACGTATTTGACCTCTTGAGATAAGTATGCCATTTTGGGACGGAATACGCATAGTGATAAGAGGCCAAAACAGAGCTGGAGAGTCGTGGCTTCTGATAAACGGTAGCAACTGCTTTTGCAGACATTCTTTCTGGTACACATCCTTATTGATAGTGCCGGTAGAGACGAAACTTTTAGATTTTCGACCACAGCTACTTATGACCTGCCAAATCAAATACTTCTTCGGGAATTTGGACACCTTCTTTGTCCGGAAATGCTCGGCAACGACTTTCCTTTGCCTTGCGGTATAAAAGGCAGCCCCGGAAGTAGTTTTAAGTCTTTGAGTACGTATTCCATGTAACATTGCTAACACCATCCTTCTTTATTAAGTTTTATTAAAGTTTTATGAAAGCCACAAGAAATCAATTTGGTTTTATTATGGCACCAAGAGGTGCCAATAGGTGTCATATTTTAGTCAAGTTTATGAAAACACACACAACTTGTTTACAACAATCTTTAAACCTTGTTTCTCAAATTCATTTTACTCCTATCAAAGGTTTTATTTCGACTTTACGAACTCGTAAAATGCTGTATTGAAATGCCGTTTTAGGACTCATTGATTTTATCTTATTCTGGTCAGTTGAAAAAGCATTTTAAAACCACTTTGCCTCCAGTAAATGCATTAAATGGCAAACGGCAAATAAGACCAAATAGTTTTACAACAGTCATTGCGAAGAAAAATTGGCATTATGGCGAAACTATGATTTTTTTCCAATCGCCATATTGAAGTATAAGTATAATCCGGACACCTCAAAACATGAATAAAACATAAATTTCGCATTATATTTCCGTCGTAGTTGTTTATTTCAGATTCATGGGATGTGTTTTAACAATTCATGAAGACAAAACATAGTTATTCGATATTTGCATAAAATGTTCGAACTTTGCGCTTAACTCCGTCCATTAGGGTTTGTACAGACTCTTCAGAAATCGTAGAAGCCGTCTTTGTCCAAATTTGCTGGAAGTGTTTGATGTCTTGGATTCCTTGCTTCTTTCCAGAAAGCTTCCGCTTCATCAGAGCCCAATATCTCTCGATTGGTCGTAGCTTTGGGCAATTTGACGGGTTTGAGGTTTTTAGTTCAATGTTCACTTGATTTGCTTGGTACCACTCCATCACAGTTTTAGCATAGTGGCATGATGTCAAATCGGGCCAGAACAAAGGTTTTTCTTTGTGACTTTTGATGAAGGGTAGCAATCGCTTCTGCAGACACTCTTTCTGATAGATCTCCTTGTTGATTGTGCCTGTAGTGACGAAAGATTTACTCTTTTTGCCACACGTGCAAATTGCTTGCCACACAAGGTATTTTTTGGGAAATTTCGATGCCTTCTTCGTTCTGAAATGCTCAGCTGTAGCATTTATGGCCATAGCAGAATAAAAAGCCAGCCCTGGAAGCTGTTTGAAATTCTCCAGGACATAAGTTTCATCGTCCATAACAACGCATGAAAACTTCGTAAAAATATTCGCAGTACAAACGTCGAGCCCGTGATTTTGCTGCCAAGTTCTGTTTGTCGTTGCGATTTGGAACTGTTTTTACTTTATACGACTTAAGTCTCAAACGTTGTTTTGATTTTTGGACAAAACCAGGCGACATCCCTATTTTACGAGCCACCGTTCGAATGGAGAAATTTGGATTTTACGTTAATATCCTTTTCACCTTTCGGTCCATGACAGGATCAGCGCGTCCAATGTTTTTGTCACTTCTCGGTTTCCTCTCCACCGTCTAACGTTCCGAAAATGATTTGAGCACATCGTGAACAGTGGATTTAGGCTAATCCAATGTTTTTGCAAGGATCCCGTATTGACAAGTCAGAATTTGCCGTACGCCCGTACAAAATTCGCTCGCGCACTTGTTTTTCTTTCGTCGCCATCTTGAATACTAAACATGAAATGTAAACATCAATCAAAATCTTTTTCATCATAGACTCTCAGCTATACCACAGTGAAATTTTTCATTCCTACGTGCAATATTTCAAAAGTTACAATGATTTGAAGGTGTTCGGATTAATGTGGATACAGACCTTAGTCAAAGGGCACACAGCGCTGCATTAATACGTACGTCCCCAACCCCTCTGAGAATGAAATATTTATATTTAAAATTAATGATTCTCCATCGTTAGCCATCGAATTTCGATGCGGTTTTTTGCAATTGATCACAAAATTATTCTAGTTTGTGTATCTGCATTGTTTATTCCGAAAATTTCCGTAGTCTCGGATTCCAAGGTGTCCAGGGATGGTGGACAAAATATTTTTAGATGCGAAACATGGCTTGTGACATATCAAACTTCATGATTTTGCAAAACTTTGTCTTAGGAGGACATTTTGAAAATTTCTGACCATACTGGCTACTTGGGGTGGCCCTGCGGGAATTGGAGTTCCTCCGGGAAAGTGGCCATAACCAATTTTTTATAATAAACACATTTATTTATTTTTACAAATATGAACTAGAGAAATAAACTAAAATCAGACAATAATAAACAAAATGTCATGTATACTAAATTATTTCGTAATGCATAAAAAAAATCATTTCTCAGGTATCTCTGTGCAAAATTTTCTATTTGAGAATGATATTAATATGGCCACTTTCCCGAAGGAACTTGAATACCGGAAAGCCACTTTAAGTGGCAAATATAGTCAGAAATCTTCAGAATGCCATCTGATGACCATGTTTTGCAAAATCTTGAAGATTTGAATATGGCCAGTTTTCTGGATGACCTCAAAATCCTGCAGTGCCATCCCAAGTGGGCAGTATGGTATGTTACTGGCTAGCCAGATGGGCTAGCTCCTAGAATGCCCCTAACCTCTGGTCTAAGCCACGGAGGTCGTCTGGGGTCGCCTCTTTTGTCTCAAGGTCGGCTCTTCACTGTCGTCACTGATCAGAAGGACAAAACACCACTCAATTCTTTTTAATTAACTTTTATTAATTTACTCACTCGATGTGTGTGTGTATGTAGTGTGGTCGTGTGGCTGGCCAGCGATGACGGGATTCTGCTGCGGTGGGGTTTATCGGCGGTGGGGTCGCTGCTCGGGCCTTGATCGCCTGATCAAGGGTGACTTGGTGGATGCGCTCGGCTCGTCGCCCGACGGCTGTCGCGGCGTGGTTTCTGATCCTGCTCAAGGGTGGATTAGGGTGGTTACTCGTCGCCCGATGGACGTCACGGCGTGGCTCGATCGGATGATCAGCGTCGCTTGGAAACCACTTGCACGTGCGTTTCCCCAGCGAACAATGGACGCCCACGGAATTGGTGCAGGTGACGACACACCTCGCATTTATTGAAAGGCTCTCGGCGGCTTGACAATGGCGGTATTCAGCCGGTAATGCCTTTTTAGCCCGTAATTAATGAGTCCTGCGGGGATTTCAGAGGTGGTCTTAGGGTTGGGAATTTGCTACTGGGTTTGGTATTAGCATACCTGACTACGATTTAGCAATAGCTAATTGCAGGTTCTTTTCCTCACTTCACTTTTTAATAACTCTCACTTTGCTAATATAATTAATTAGCTCTATACACTTTTGGGTTTAAGATTTTGGCTCTGCTTAGCAAGGCAGCTGAAGTAGAAAAGACCTTTCGATTGTTCTTGTCCCAGTAGCTTCCCTCGTAACCCGAGAACCTCTCCTCCTCTTTCCCAAATTTCCACCACCCCTCGTCCATATCCTTCTTTCAATTCCAATGCCCACCTTATCCTTACTCCATCCCGTTACGTGTTTTGGTGTGTATTGATTTGTGGAAGTGTGTTATAATATTTTGGCTTCAATTTGTCCATTGGTGTGGAAGTGAATCTTATTACTAGATTTTATAATCACTTAAATTAGACAAACTTGTATACAAGTAACTGTTTTACAGTTTGAACGCATTCATGACGAACTCTACTATTCCTATTACTCACTCTCTTAAATATCTCCTGCTTTTCTCGCTCGGGACTGGCTTAGAAGGCTAGAGGAACCAGAATCGTAACACTCCCCCCAATTTTTATTTTTCATACCCACCCCCTCACCAAAATCCCTTCAAAATTCACACTTCCACCTTCCTTTTTCTCGATTGATCCCCAACAAATTTTTTTACATTATACATTTACGGCCTTCTCTCCCGAAATCGGACCATAAGTCAATCCCGACCGATTACTACCTATGATCTCGTTAGAGCTATACGTAATGAGGTTTAACTCAAGCGAACTATTGGCCTGACGGTTGTGGTTGGAGAAGCTAGTCTTTTCGTTAGTGATTTTTTTTTTTTGAACTTTCTGGACTGTGATTCAAGGGAAATAGTAGAAACATTATAGATTTGTGCTGCCTGATGTCATAGGAAAAATAATTACGCGTTTAAAATTTTTTTGTTGCACACCGGAATAGTTGCATTTATCATTTGTGATGCCCTTGACCGGTTTCCCTCCTAATGCGCGAACTACGATTTCAGTAAGCCCTGAACTATAATCTCTCCAAATATAATTAATTCGGAAATTGAAATGAAAAGAATAAAGGAATATGAATAACAATACGAATGCTGAAAAACAAAACTAGACCCAGACAATCGAAAAGCAAATAGGCTGACCTTGAACTTCATCACACTCTAGACCTTCACTTTTTTTTTTTACACTAATACTATGATACACAATTTATATCTTTGAAGTACTCTATACCTTATCCTACAAACTATCCTAAGTAAACCAAAATGAATCCGGAAAATAATTTGAACAAATGGTCTACAAAAGGAACCAAAAAAAAACCCAAATCAAACTTATTATCTTATACTATTTTACGCGAGCAATCAACAAATTTTATTTTTGGAATCATCGGTCTCAGGGATTCCTGGTCGGAGATCAGCCGCTGAAAAGACTCCAATGTTTTTGCCTGAGCTATCCATAAGCTCATATGAACTTGTTCCATGACGGGCCATAACTGTACAGGGAATGTACAAAGGTCCCAACTTTGCGTTGTACACATCTACTGCTGAGGACTGAGTGAAATTTCGTCGGAAAACCTTCTCCCCAACTTGGTAGACAGGAGCGGGATTCCGATATCGCAAGTTATAATTTCAGGCACTTTTAAGTATAAGAAACTAATTTCAAGGGACTACCGTGGCAAGCTCTCCATAACTCTACAAATGTTGGACCTAAACATTTTATTTTACCAGCAAAGTTGCTTACCTTTAGATACACAGACAAAAAGAAACATTGAATTGTCTGCGTTATCTTATGCACATAAAGGGAATGCTAGATTTGGCATTAATTCATGGGATATTTCATGTAAATTTAAGCCAGATAACGCCTGAATCTAGCCTGTTGTATGAAAGATTGCAAACATTGTTGTAAGGCGCATAAAATATTGCAAACAACTTCGTTGTTTACGCCTCCTTTGGCTTGGACTTAAACGAAGGGAAATTTTACGCGCTTGGTAAAATTAATTATTTTATTCTGTGTACGTCATTTTGTCCAGTGACAAGCAGTATGACCGTTTCTAACTATTTACGAGCAATTAGTTCTTTGTGAAAAATCCATGCTCACGAAACGAGAGAAAACGAATTCCCGATAAAACATTTTCAGTGTACTTTTGTCCAGGCGAAAAGATTCGACATAAAAAGTGATAAGTCGCAAATTAATCTAAGATTATGTGCCTACAGAGACCCACCCAGAGACCCATCACATAACCCCATCTCCAGCGATCATTCCCCTCGCCGCTTTCTCACACCCACATCGGGACATCCCCTCAATTCCACTGTTTCGTTGGCGTGCGAACAAGTTGACAAACGAACAAAAATGCGAATAATTGCTCTTATAGATGTGAGTCACCTCGTGAACGAGGAGGGGGAAGGGGATGCAATGAGGATCAGAGTGGAGAATCCATTTAGATGTGAGATCGAGCATTATCTCAGCAACCATTGAACAACCACGACGAGCTCGACGACGAGGACGACAGCGACAACAACGACAAAAATGAAGTCAAGGCACTCTTTGACCAGTGAACAGTCCACATAAACGATGAGGCAAATGATCTCGCTCGTTTGTTGTTCGCAGACCCAATGGGAGATGGAGAGCCCGGGAATGAGATTTCAACATATTATGATAATAAAACAAATGAAACAAAAACGAACCGGGAATGAAATGAAATTACATTAAAACACATAAAAGCATACGAAACGGATCGTCACCGTGGACAGTGGATTGTCGGAGAGAGGAAGAGCAGGTGCTGCTTAAGTATTTCTGTGGGCGAAGCGATAAACTTAAGGGGCAAGGCAAATTTCAGCATGCAGATTCATCAATTGTTTTAATTGTTTCTCGTTTATCGCTTTTCTTTCGGGAATCATCGAGGGCAGATTGCACGCAGTTCGATCGGGTTTGTGACCCCAAAGGTCTCACCACAACATCTCGGACTGGTCAACGGGACATTTGCTGATGTGTTGGAATGCCGTTCACTTTTGTGCGTGGTCGAAGTGAAACGAATAACAATCAAAGCCAACTAAGATTCCCCGATTACCTTCAGGCGGTTAGTAACGAACTCAGTTTCCTCAAAGTGTGCCATGAGCTCAGGTTTTTTTTTATTATCATCAGCACCTCGTTACACACTGAGCGTTAAAGAAACGTTTTTATGCAAAATTTTCCGAGCAATCTTAGCAAAAAGCAGCAATTTTTAATTGCCCTACACTGCTTTTGTGTTACTTGCCAAACAAAATAAACACATACGTTGATGGTGCTTCTCTGAAGCAGAAATTTGTAGCACTAAAAGCTATGCGATAATTAAAACTTCTTGCATACAAAGCCCTAAAAGAGGCACCACAAGGCAAGGTAACAAAACATTTTACGATTATCACGCTCCGACACTGACGTTGTTGTCATCGTCTTTCTCGCCTGTGTCTATACCTCTACCTTAGGTAGTATGCAAACGCAAATTGTTTTGGACACATTTTTCCTCATTCTACTCTCATCTCAACGAAGAAAAGGCGCCGAGCCGAAAATGGCGACATTTTACGATTCGGTAATTTATGTAAATTTGCATCCAACCAACTCGGCTCTGTGGCAAAAGTATCGACGCCAGCCGTGCTCGCGAAATACTGCTGGCGATTGCAAACCCCAAAACGAACGCGAGTGATTGCACTTTTAAATGCTTTTTAATGAGGGTTAAAGGGTTGCGATTAAGAATATTTCATCCAGTTCCTTCGAGTGCTTCCGGCGGTGGCGCTGGCGGTTGGTTTGGTGGTGCCGATGATACCGATTGGCGGCAGTGTTGGCAGGTGGTCCAGGTGATGTTCCCGGTGATGCGATGAGTTTTTTTTGTCATATGATTAAATGATTTTCAATTTACAAAAACTGAATAAAATAATTATATGATACGTGAAGCATGTGAATAAAATTGTTTTACATTTTAAACACTTGCTAGGAATCAACGAAAATCAACCTACAGTATGCAAAAAAATGTGTCTACTCCATACGCTAGTTCAGTATTTGATGAAACTTTTTCTCATATAATCTTGTTTGAGTAATTGACGTATTTTTTTGTAATCATAACATGTGAAATAATACATAACTTTCATTTTTGTTTGATACTGGTTCGAACGTAATACAGTGTGTGTTCACTCCAATGATAACCGCCCGGCAGCGTTTTTTGGAAGAAAAATGTTTGGAGTTAATTGAACTGTTGTCTGATACTACAAACATTTTCAGCCCGGAAGTTGAAAGGTTAAACCCCTCTGGGATCCAGTGATCCATTTCCGAATGTCTGGTCACTCACGTCCATTCCGAGGTCACTTGCACTTAAAACAAGCCCCGCATAAATACAGTACAAACTTCAAATGGATATTGGTATAGTGCATACATTTCCATCAACAAAGCATATTTTCTTTTGAGGATGGCACGTAGTTAGTAGCATAATTCAAATTTAGTTAAAATTAAATTAATCTCAATCTAATTGTTGATGTTCAGTCTTCATTTGGTATTTTTTTTCTTTATTAGAGTGGCTTTCAGCCTCCTGGGCTGGTTCGCCACTTATTCATTTGGTATGGCAAGCAGTATCCTGTGATGCCAAAACCGATGCATTTTTGTCTCTACACGAGAAGCTCTACGCTATCGGGCAAATATGTTCACCGCCTCATCCTTTTCGAATGAAACAGCACGAATACAATTATTACTCCTAACAATCACGCCCAAATGCAAAACAATGAAAATAACATGTCAAAAACAATTACGACAAGAAATTCTACCTGAAAAATCACAATCACTGTGCAACGAAAAAACAAACTTCACAGTTTTCGAAAGCTCAACCGTCCGCAGGCAGCGCTTGCTGCGATCAATCCTGGTTCGAACATAATACAGTAGGGCAAAAAAACCTTTTGAAGTGCATAAGTTAGCCTTATAAATAAGTTAACCTTATTTTTAGACCCAGAGCTCCATGCCAGTTTCCGTTAGCTTGGGTTGCAAAACCACCGAAAATCGTATTTTGACCTCATGCAATTGGCATTTTTCTTCACAAATTGGCATAAAAAATTGAAATTTTAATATTTTTTTAGAACTACTTTAATAACTGCTTCAGCCTCAATGTAAATGCTCCAGAAGCATTTATATGGAATTTCTTAGATTTAAACATTCAACTTTGCAAAAGAAAGTGTGCCGATCCAGAAAAAGTTATGACCGTTGAAAGGCTGCATATTTTAGTAAAAAAAAACAGCACAGTACAGTAAACCCCCCAACATACGCGAAATCCTTTGATGGTAATCTTTTAACTCTAAATTTATTGTTTTCAGGAAAGCTAGTTGTAAATTTATGAGCTTCCAGACGCTCGACTCAACAGTACTGAATTATTAACTCCCCAAGCAACCAAAAATTCGAATTTTACTTGAGATGAGAACTCAGAAGTTCACATTTAGTTGAAATTTGGTTCCATGGAACTTTTTTGCTGAATAACAAGACACTTCACGGACAAACAGAACTTAATTTTCTTTAAAGTGTCATTAATATTTAAAGGAACTTAAAAGTTCGAGAATAGTTTTTTCTTGCCATTCAACCCAACCTTCAAGTTCATATGTTGATAGTTGAGAACTTGATTTGAACTTCAAAAAATCTCTTACACAAAGTTCAATAAAAGTACTAACCGTACTTTTATTCAGCGCAAAAGTTTACAATATATCTATGTTGAACTACTTTCCTACTTTTCGAAGTACACGTAAAGTTCTGAGTAAAACTTTAAAAAAATGTAAAAACGATTGTTTACATTTGAAGAGTGATCTGGTGTTGTACTTCAAGTTTGACAAGATACAAGAGCAAAGAATGGATTTTTCAAAAACATTAAAATAGAACGGCTTATTTTATTACCATCGTAAAAAACTGTTAGCTTAATCAGCGGTAGGATAGTCATGAAGGAAATGAATATATTTTTTGGCTCAGGAAGTACTAGCACATCGGTCTTAAGCTCGGTCCCAAGCTTAATCCCAAGTAACTCAAAGAAAATCATCATTTTAGAATGCATTATAGTTTTATTAGTTTTTATTAGTTTTATTTCAATTAAATGGTTTTATTGTATAAGTTGATCACAGTTATTGCGTTTTGTTTTGTTTTGTTTTGTTTTGAACAATAAAACACGATGTTCAATTCTATAAAGCATGATGTTTTATTTCAACTCAAAGGTTTTGTTGAATTAGTTCATCAGTTCTATTGGTCCATATTCAAACCAAAATTTTAGTTGAATTGATTCCTCTTTTGTATTGGTATAACTACGTATTTTTTTGCGTGAAGTATACATGAACAGTATAGTTTGCAGTTCAACAACAAAACTAATTATAAATTTATGGTTTTGTATTGTAATCCTATTGTACATTTTTATTCGAAGAAAAGGTTGCCCGTTCCGCTTATGAAGACATCCTGTCAAGCAACTTTCGAAATTTTTAATGTTGCTGGAGGACAATATTGGTACAAAGGTATTAAGCAGTGTCTGATTGATTTTGTTCGGTAAGACTCAGTATAAGTAATTGTACTGAACTTACAGGGTAATCCTATTTTGGCTACTTATTTGAATTAACATTACCCCCACACACCCAAAAGAAGAAACACAACAAGAATCTTAAAAAAAAAAAAAAAAAAAGAAAAAAAAAAAAAAAAAAAAAAAAAAAAAAACACAAAAACCCCCCCCAGAAAAAACACACCCCACACACCCCCCCCCCAAGCAACAGGATAATATCCCGTTTTAAAAAGGAGGACCGAGTCGAGACAAATATAAAAAAATTAAAAAAAAAAAAAAAAAAAAAAAAAAAAAAAAACAAAAAAAACCAAAACAACACTTTATTATTAACACCAAACCCAAAAAAAAAAAACCGCCGGAAAAAAAAAAAAAAACAAAAAAAAAAAAGGTCGACCCCAAAGGTTTTTTTTTTTTGGTTTTGTTGAGTTCGTTTGAGGTACTGTTTAAGGAGTGTATCGAAAAGTAGTTATAAACTTCCAAATAATAAAATAGGCATGAAAACATGGTTAAAATTAACATACTATTTCAGTTTATTATAGCTTAACATGTTTACAAAAGATCCAAACGGAAAAACTAGTCATCATGTTCATTTCTGTAGAATGCCCGTACCTTTGATTTGACACCTGCCATCAAATTCTGCACAGTGACCTTTGTGCACTTCCTGGATGCCGCTGCCCAATTTTTCTTAAAATCGGTCATGTTTTGGGACACTGTACCATCCTTCTTAAATATACGCTTGACTATTGCCCAATAGCGTTCGATCGGTCGCAACTGGGGACAGTTTGGTGGGTTGATGTCTTTTTCTACGAACTTGATGTTATTCTCCGTCAGCCACTGTAGAGTGGATTTGGCGTAATGTGCCGATGCCAAATCTGGCCAGAAGAGAGGAGGGGACTGGTGCTTTCTATACAATGGTAGCAACCTGTTCTTCAAACATTCCTTTTGATAAATCTCAGCATTTATAGTTCCTTTTGTATAGAAAATTGAAGAACGCAAGCCACATGTGCAAATAGCTTGCCAAATGAGCACCTTCTGACCGAATTTCTCCATCGCAACAGTCGTATCTGCGGTTGGCACACGTTCCCCAACAGATTTAGTATAAAACTGCGGCCCCGGTAGCGTTCTTGAATCTTCTTTAACGTATGTTTCGTCATCCATCAAAATGCACTGGTCGACATTGTCCAAAATGCAGCTGAACAGCTTTCGAGCCCTGGTTTTGGCACGAGACTTTTGTTCCGGAGTTTGTTTGGGCACTTTCTGCTTTTTGTACGTCTTCAAGTCATTCCTGCGCTTGATTCGTTGAATCATTCCGATGCTGGTCCTGAACTTCTTGGCTAGATCGCGAGTAGAGGCAGATTTGTTCCGTTGAATATAATCCACAACTTTTTGGTCCAAATCGGGGTTGCTGGAGCCGGGTTTCCGGCCACTTCTTGGTAAATCCTTGAGGGAGCACTCCTTACCAAACTTTTCGATGATGCGTTTTACACTTGCCGGGTGAACATTTACTCTTTTCGCAATCTGGTTGTAAGTAACACCCTTTTCGGTGCACCAAGTGTGCAGAATTTTCTTTTTAGTCTCAAATTCAATTCGCGACATTTTGAATACAACTTTATCAACGGAAATGAATGAACCGAATAATCATTTTTGACATGTAAACAAAGCAAATGGCGCTTACACGCTAAAAATATATACAGTAGTTTATGCGTAATAACGCATCGAATGTTTATAACTACTTTTCGATACACTCCTTAAGAAAAGAATTCTATCCACCCCCCCGAATGAACCCTCCCTGAACTCCGAATTTTTTTTTAAAAATTAATAAAAAAGCAGCACGCAGATAAAACATAAAAAACGAACAAAAAAATTCGGTTAATAATTAAAAAAAAAAGCGGAAAAAAATTCTCACAATAATCCCCCGATAACCGGTTAAACCCAAAAAAACCCCTTTTAAAAAATTTTGTTGGTTTGGGGCAACAACCCAACTTCAAAAATTTTGGGGAAATTTTTCCTCATGCTCCTCCAAATATGCTCCCATATTTTCTTTGAATTCATCAAGATGGGAATCCAAAACATGTAACTTCGAGGACATAAGGCATCCCATTTTTCCAATTTTTTCACTAATTTCTCGACGATCTCCTGATAATTGTCAGCTTTATGGCTTCCCAAAAAGTTTTCACTTACTTCTTTGAAGCTTTTCCATGCCGCTTGCTGGACCGGTGAGAGGCGTTTTTCATCTCCAAGTAACAATTTAAGTTTTATTCCAGCCGTATAGCCGTCTCCCGGCTTTGTTGATAAAACTACAATCAAAACTATTTTGTCTACCAACACCTCCTCTATGCTTCTTTAAAGCCGAAATTTGTACAAAATGGCCAGCTCTATAGACGGTTGTGAAAACAAGTTAATAAAACCTTTACAAGAACATAAAGTTTTTCAAAATGTTCAAGTGAGAGATGTTATGACCACTTGAGAACCTCCATAAAACCTATTGGCTGCCACAAAAACCAGAATTTGGCCAAATGGCCACAGCTATCAAACTTCACTGTGAAATCAAGTTTGGTTTTTGTTGTTCTGCTTTGTTCGATTCTCTGCTCTTCTGGTTCATTTAGCAGTAAAAAAAAAGGTCTAGTGTTGCGGGAAATTTTGTTTGATGGCAAAATATCCAAAACAAATTGTGTTTTCTACAGCGTATTATGCTCCAAATTATATGCGCAATTATTTTTATGGTGAATATTGGCACGATAAGAGCCGAAAATTAATGCATCTCGGAAATTATGCGAATTTACAGCAACATAAAGCAAATTAAAACCAATACATTCGATAAATTAATCATGAATTTCCTGAAAAGTGCTTGAAATTGGATGAGATTATCTAAAAGAATGACGAAATTAGTCTCCGATCTACAGTTTATTTGCACATCATTGAAAATTTGATGCATTTATTTTTCCACATTTCAATTATTTCCTATATTTCAAAATGGCGATTGGAAAAAAATCATAGTTTTGCCATGAAGCCAATTATTCTTCGCAATGACTATTATTAAACTATTTGGTCTTATGTTGACTTCCTTCAATGCCAATTTGCCGTTTAATGCATTTACTGGAGGCAAATTGGTTTTAAAATGTTTTTTCAACTGACTATAATAAGATAAAATCAATGAGTTCTAAAACGGCATTTCAATACAGCATTTTACGAGTTCGTAAAGTCGAAATAATACCTTTGATAGGAGTAAAAGGAACTTGAGAAACAAGGTTTAAAGATCGTTGTAAACAAACTGTGTGGGTTCTCATGAACCTGACTAAAATATGAAACCTATTGGCACCTCTAGGTGCCATAATAAAACCAAATTGATTTCAAGTGGCGTTCATAAAACTTTAATTTAACATAATAAAGCAGGCTGGTGTTAGCAATGTTACTTGGGCTCCCACCATGTCCCATACTTGAGAGCCATTGAAAACTCCTGCCGTTATTTTGGCATCTGATAGTTTTATTCCTTCTGATGATTTTTTTGCAGTATTTTGGTGAAGGCTGGACTTTTTTTTATATTTGCTCTTCATAGATTCGACAAAATAATGTTGTTGGCCAAATATTGCTATAAAAAAAGGGTTTTTCGATAGAAATTTGTACAAATTATTGTGTGTGTGTGTGTCAAGGTTTTTTTTTTTTAATATTAAAATTTTTTTTTTTTTTAAGTTCTGTTTATAAAGAAAAAAAAGGGGGTGGCCGCCCCTCGTCTTGAGAAGACACGCGTCCTTCTGGCCGTAGTCTTCCGAAGGTCCTCATTGAGATCGACTGGCCCTGCTACACCAAGCCATCACGTAGGCTATATTTTCGGGGCAACCTGCTGAAGATAGTTCTGCAGACATAGGTTATCCTTGCACTGATGGTGGGTTCTTATCACATCACATCACATCACAATACATGAGCATGAGCATGAGCATGATTGACCGCCCGAGGTTGCTACTCCGTTATTGCCAGATCAGCTGTATTTGCACAAAGAACCAACAGATGATGTTTGGGACTAACATACATCTTCAATGTGTAAAAACTGGTGACCCATTATAAAGCAATACCGGCGCCGGTCGTGCCCGAATGCTGGTCAAGTAGGGAATGGGAAGGAACGTGTTGACGTGATACTCGCTTAGAAGGAAGCCGAGAAATCCTCTGCACTTCCACGAGAAGTCACTGGGATGTTGGATAGTTGGGAAAAGGTCAGCAGCAGGGTTCGTTTTGGTTAACGATACGCTGAAAGTATGTAGTTCTATCCGCCAAAGGCAATAGACCGCTCCAATGTGATTGAAAAGAGACAAGCATAACGAAAAACAAAACAAAACAAAATAACCAAAATAAAATAAAACAGGATATTAGATATTGTCTTAAAAATATGGTAGAAATAAATTATTTGTTGCTTTGCAAACCAGCTCTCCTTGATGTCCTAGATGGCCAAGTCTTGCTGGACCCGCAGCTGCTGCCGCCGGCACTCGTCCACATCAACCCGGCCGTCGCCGACGTGTCGGAAACCTTCCGGCAGTAACATGATATCTGTGTCGAATACACTCTTCTTGCTCCGATTAATTTACAAACTGAGCCTGCACACCGAATCAAAATTCAATTTTGCACGGTTGTGGAATTTGCCTCTAAAATCTAGTTCTACATATTCGCTTTTCATTGCAGGAAACAGAATCAATAAGAAAAATAAACTCGCTTATGACCTCTAACTTTGCACGGTTGCTAAACAATACACACTATCTTCCTCCACAATACCCTTGAACGACGACACTTTGGACCTGAGCTCGCTTGAGGAAAAATCACCAACACACAACATCGCAATTGATTGTATGCAGTTTTTTGAATGAACCGCGAGCACGGCGCGATCCAGCGACACGCAACCCTCTTCTAACTTCAGCTCACTTGCACACGCACACTAGTAATTCGCGACGCAGAACAACGCGACGTGCGACGAGGTGCTACTGCCGCAGATGTCGTGCTAGATGATACCGTTGTTGTTGTTGTTGCCGCTGATGCGATGCAAACTACTGCCAACTGCCAACACACACAACCACGTACCTCTCTATCTTTACGTTTTGATGAATCGCATCCAGGGTGGGCGAATAAAAAAAAATCCAATCCACCAAACTCACACCAACACCACTGCGCGTCTCCCAAAAAGTGCAAACGCGAGCGACAGACAGAGAGAGAGCTATCAGTTCAGCGCGAGAGAGAGAGAGAGAGAGAGAGAGAGGTTGTGCAAAAAAATTCAGCAAGAAAACTCCTCTTCACTGCCAATGGAGGCTAAGAACCAAGCAAAAAAAAAACTATTTTTTCACCACTTTTCCAAACTTTTGAGCGACGAAAAATATCACTTCCACGGCGTACGTGATTTCTGCTAGCCTGGAGAACACTTTTCAGGCGCTTCCGAGTGCGATTTCACCCGCACAGTACGGACTTTTTTCGGGAGCACAGGGTCGGTGTGTTACCTTCCTCGAGACGATCATCTCACTCTCCCACATCATATCACACCACAATACAGGAGAAATATGCAGCTAAGTTTCCTTTTTACCGAATGAGAATTGCCGGGTCTTTCATTTAACACCTACCATACGATTTTGTACAGTCTCATTGTCCACTTTATTCGCCGCAGAACGCCAGTTTGCCTTGAACTGTTTCTCGCTCACAACAGCTTTTTGAGTCTTCTTAAGGTTCCGCTTGACGACGGCCCAATATTGTTCGATTGGGCGGAGCTCTGCCGTGTTAGGAGGGTTCTTGTCCTTGGGCACCACTTGAACGTTGTTGGCAGCATACCACTCAATGGCCTTTTTTCCGTAATGGCAAGATGCCAAATCCGGCCAAAATAGAACGGAACAATTGTGTCGCTTCAGGAAAGGCAGTAGATGTTTTGTAGGCACACGCTCAGATAAATTCTAGGAAGCTGTTTAAACTTTAAAGTTAGTCTGTCTTGACGTAAGTTTCATCGTCCTGTACCATGCAATCAAACTTTGTTAGCATCGTCGTGTACAACTTTCACGATCGTGCTTTGGCCGCTTTCTTGTAAGTCGACAGTCCAGCTCGTTTTTTAGCTCTATTCACGGTTGAAGACGCCACTCCCAGCGCCACTCTTTGCGACGCTCGAAACAGCGGGCCACTCTTTTTGTCGTCGCTATGGCCTCCGGCTTTCGATTTTCCCCCGATCCAGCTTTTCTGGCTGTCGACAAACGTTCACCGAACACTTTTAATACGTTGGTATGAGTTGATTTAGCCACATTCAACAATTTCGCCAACTTGGCGTGAGAGTAGTTTGAATTTTCACCATGCACGTGCAAAATTTTGAAACGTTGCTTCTCTTCCTTCGATGACATTTTGATAACTGAAGTGCTAATATCAAAATCAAAATAGAGGCATGATGCTACACGCACACATCTTCAAAATGAGGGGTGTGCAAAATTTTTAATGCACAATGAAAGGAATTGCGTCAAGTTTAAGTCGACCAAATTTTGATCGAAACACCCTTTAGTCGCCAGATTAAGGATGATTAATTTGATTAAGGATGAATATGTCGAATACTAAGTATATGATTGCAGGAGTAACCAAGCGAGATAGAGTTCGCTCAGGCAGAAGTGTGATTATCGACAGAGATAAGTTCGAGGTGGTAAATGAGTTTGTGTACCTTGGATCATTGATGACGTCAGATAATAACTGCAACAGAGAAATTCGGGGACGCATAATAGCAGCAAGTCGTGCCTACTATGGACTTCACAAGACCCTAAGGTCCGGCCAACTTCACCAAGTGTACCAGGTACAATACGCTGATGAGACCGGTTGTTATATACGGGCACGATACGCGGACAACGTTCGAGGAGGACCTACAAGCACTTGGAATTTTGTAATTTTGGTCGAGAAAATGGAGACAAGCTGCACTAATCTTGGCGAAACATAGTGACGCAGGTGCGGTCCTTAAGGAACGTTGAACTAGCAATATTAGAAAAAAGAGCAATCTACCTACTTGAATAGGACAGAGCAACGCTGAATATATTCAGGCTTTGATACGTGATACTTAGCTGAATCTTTCGAAACTATCGAGATCTCCACATCACAATGGCTGCGCTTCAGCACTTCTCACTTGCAAAGTAAAAATGTCGGTTTGCTTCTCAGGGAAGTGGAATGGCATCAGTGAAAAAAAAGTAGATGTAGCACCGATGCTCTAACACATGATGACCGCAGGTGGTCCTGGAAGGCGA
This sequence comes from Aedes koreicus, assembly GCA_024533555.2. Lineage (NCBI taxonomy): Eukaryota > Metazoa > Arthropoda > Insecta > Diptera > Culicidae > Aedes > Aedes koreicus. The sequence goes on along the minus strand of JAHHFK020002770.1, from coordinate 428,112 downwards.
GATTTAAAAACATGGCTGATGATAACCCTTTTCTTCATTTGAATGCACTGTTTCACTTTTATATACTTATTGGCAATATTCAATAATCTTTCTTAGCAAATTTAACACGAGCGAAAATATTGCAAAAGTCCAGCAGATGTCCAGAATTCACTACCTGACATAAGTTTTCCGTTGTTTGACACTAAGGTATCATTAGAAGCTGCGAAAAATTCTGGTAACGGGTTCAACAATACGCCAGGCTTTCTCCTCCTCAACACACAAATTAATTTGGGTAATCTAAATTCTAATTCACGTTTCTTTGAGCTCACTTTACACACACGTGATGATTATAATTAATATTCTTCTATTGATTAGATTTATAACACAAAAAAGTACAAAAATTTCAGAGCAGCAGGATAAAAAAAATAAAAATAAATAAATAAACAAAAATCCAACCGTCCTATCTTTAGTTTTAAGATACAGTCACCGCCAGAAAAAAGTGTCCACCTACCCCAGTTTCTCCTTTTTGTGCAGCAAACTGTAAAATAAGTGAAAGATTCTAAGTTTTGTTGTTTTGATGGCATATTTATTATGTTCTTTTCTTGTCTGGTACATAAAAAACACTTGTCCTCCAAATTAATTTTTTCTTCAAGAAAGATCAAACTATAGTAGAAATTATGCACGTCAAAATAAAGTGCCCACTTCTTATTTTCTTTAAAAAAAAAAAAAGTTGTAGATCCAGTCTGTTGAGTGATCAGTAGTTGATGTGTCCTCCCCTGGCCTTCAACAGTTTTTGCAAACGTTTCGGCATACTCTCCACCAGATTCTTCAGGTGTTGTGGGTCAAGATCTTTCCAGGCGTTGAGAGCTTGAAAATAGTTATGTTTGTAGGTAACTCCTGTCTTATCAACTCGTGAATCCAAGATGGCCCACAGATTCTCTATTGGGTTCAGATCTGGACTCTGTGGGGGCCATTCCATAGGTTTAACACGGCAGGAACGGAAGAATGCCTTTGACTTCTTCGCGATATGTTTTGGGTCATTATCTTGCTGGAACACAAATTTGTTTTCCAGCCCAGTTTTAACCAACGAAACCTCCAATTTTTCACGCAATATGTCGATGTAGGAATCTGCTGTCATAATACCATCGATTTTTACTAAAGCACCAACACCCGCCCAAGAAAAACACCCCCACACCATCAAGTTCCCTCCACCTGTGCCCTGGATATGTCGATCATGAAGCGCCTCTCCAGGTCTACGCCATACACGAGCTCGTTTTTTGCTGTTGAACAACTCGAATTTGGACTCATCAGCCCACAAAACAGTCTTCCAATATTCTAAAGGTTTATCAGCATATTCCCGAGCAAATTTGAGTCGTTTCGCTTTGTTGACTTTGCTAATAAAAGGCAACTTCTTACAAAACCTGCTCTTCATACCGTGTTCAGCGATCCTTCTGCGTAGAGTACTGTCCGAGATCGGTGGTTGAATCACTTCCTTGATCTCCCTGAGGGTAACCTTCGGATTTTTCTTAATTTCTCGAATGATTCTCGCATCTGTTCGGGAATCTGTTCTACGTTTCCTTCCCCTTCCTGGGCGATCAGCTACTGAACCATAGGTTTTTTCGATCGCAAAAAGTTTGGTAACCGCTGCTTTGCTGTATCCATACTTTTCACCAATCTTGCGATGTGATTCAACTTTCTCGATGTCACGAATAACACATTTTCGGATCTGCAAGGTAATAGTTTTGCTTGCCACCGTATTATCCATGGTTATTTAGATAACTCGCACTGAATCTTTCTGGCCGACAACTGAAATCCGTAAGTAGATCAACAAACACTTTGAAACGTCAAACTAATTGAATACGAGGGGCGTTTGGATGTTAAAATTACATGCACATAATATATTTTCAATTGGGCACTTTATTATGACACACCAAATTTACACCACGTATGGTTCAAAAAATGATTTTGCAAAAATGTGTATTATCCATTGCAAAAATACACATCTTTAAAATAATAATATTATCATGCTTAGAAAAATATATGAATACGATATAATGAGTTTTTCAATGACTTCAGAGATGAAGCGTGTTCATGAGAAAAGTGGGCACTTTATTTTGGCATTGACTGTTACTGATGTATATAAATATGAAAACTTGGCTCTGTAAAGTTGATTCGATTGAGCCTGTACAAATAAATGATTTAATAAAAGAAAATCGGAAAAGAACTAAATATTAATTTTTTTATTGTCTTAGGTTTGAACCAATTTTTGAAGAAAACAATTAAAATGCGTTCTTAAAGGAATTTCCACCCGGTAAAAAGCCTAATTAACGACCACACTGTTTTTAATGTCTTTAAAGTACAATTTTTATGTTCTGCAAATGCTCAGGAATTAGACTATATAATCCAAAAATTTCTGAATGTTTCCCACCTATATTGCACAGATCTGTGCTGTTAAGAGTTGAGTGATCAAGTGAGTCTCTCTCTCAGGGAAAAGGAGAGTGGAAGCGGTGTATGAGAAACAACGACAAAAGGTGAAATAGAACATCCAGGAACAATTTAGCTTGTGCTAGTCTCTTTATGCTTCTGAGTCCAGACACCGGTAGGACCGTGAGTTAAGCCTCCATACCAGCATTCTAAACGTTCTAACCTAAGATTGGTCGCTCTAAAAGCTAAAAATGCATCCCAAATAAAGTCTGACGTCATAAATATAGCAATTTGAAATTTAATTTTTATATCAACATGATATTACTATCAAAAAGTTGAATTCGCTGCAAAATGGTCAAATTTGAAATTAAATTCAATTTTCATCATGCTGAAATCTTGCACTCACTTTTCTCGGAATCTCAGTTTTGTGTTCATTTTCTTTGCAGTACATCAAGTGGAATACTATCAACAGTAAAACATATACTGCAGGATCTAAGCAGGCCCTGCTTTAGAGGAGACGTGTTTTGATTTTGCTGCATAATTTTCGCGAAAATTGTGAAACATTATTCGGTTATTACAAGGGTTATTGAAGTTAAATTAGAAAATGTTCATGTCTCTTGCGTGAGATGTAGTGCATGTATTTAAATCCTACTTAAATCGAGGGACTGTCGGGTTTATTGAGTTGAATTGTGTTTTTTTCTTCGGTGCTACGGCCATGCAAACGGAGCAAGGAATTTATCAATTTTGTTTCGTTCCCTGATAATAGTTTTAAGCTTGCTGAACATAAACTGTTTTGAAAAATAGTAAATTGTCAAAAGTAGTAAGAGTAAAATCCTCCGGAAGAAGAAGCAGCGTTTGCTGGTTTAATTTTTAAATTTTGGTGAGTTTGTGACGCGCAACCGGGAACACTGAGATGGGGTGCCGATTTTTCTGCGTGAGCTTTTCTTCGTTACACAAGGAACATTGGTGAGATTGTGGAAATTTATAATTAATATTCTCTAATTCTGAATTCAGATAACTTGTAGATTAAATAAAACTCATGCGAATGCTATGCAACCCATCAGGTGGTGTAGAATTTCATCAATCTGATAACATTACTTATTTAATATGTTGGATTTCGACACTCTAGGAATAACATTAGAAGACTCCTTCGAAGCCGATTGCATTCTAAAATTTTGGTCTTTTCTGGGCAGTGTTGCAATCGTCTCTGTTGTCTCATACGCAACCATTTCCATCTACCGACTACAACGTCCCAAAAAAAGTGTCCCCGTCTACTCCATTTATCAATTATAACAAATGATCACCAACGACATCGGGTCACCGAGCATCGACAGGTGTTCCTCGCTTGAACGACTGCAAACTCGCACAAATAGGTTCGGCCACAATATCTCCGTTCTTACCGAAGGCGAAACATTTCCAACGCTAAATGCCCATTTAAATTGTTAATTAAGTCCACGCAGCGAAGAGTGGCCTGCTCTGATTCTTATCGTCCATTCAATCATCCATTTCCATCTGCTCTCGATACATCATAAAACTGCCATTCCCTCGTTGCTGTGACACTCTAGGACGATATAAAAACCGCTCCCGTTATGATGGTCATCGGTTTTTTCAGCGTCCACAGCGCGTAAAAAACGTTCCATGTCGATAGTATGTAAAATGGGTGAATTTTCCCCGAAGCAACACCCACCAAGTCAATCATTTTCCAGCTGTATTACTCTAGCTTGCTTTCCTCTTGATTTTCTGGACGCACCAACGACGATCAACGGCAAAAAAGGGTTTTGTAGCAAAAAGAAAATGTTATTTTGTTTCTGCTTGCTAGCGGCAAGCTAACATTTTTCGTGTTTGTTATATGTTTGTCCTTGCACTGATGACTGATGCTCTTCTCGCTGGGAATCCTCACCCAACAAATATGAAGCCCATACTCATACACAGATGAGTCCCATTGGCAGCACATGTATTTCGTAATCCATTTCCATTTACCCTAATAATTTACGATTATCTTTTTTTCGGAGTGTATTCTTGCTGCTGGCTTCTGAGAGCAACTTCATACAATTTTCATTTGCCCCTTTCTCCGCACGCCAAACATCACCACCATCATCATCATCATCATCGTGATCATCGCAGGAGGCTGTGCAGTGTGAGACTGTTGTTTGTGTCAGCTGGAGGGCGGAGGGTGGAACTCCCGTAGGATGGTCGTCGGTCGGTCGGCTGAGCGGGCGGACGGTTTATCGATTTTTATTATTTTCCCGTTGTGTATCGTCGGTGAGTTGTTTGGAGCCCCATTCATTCGTCCGTATCCCTATCGGTTTGGTTTTCGGTTGTTTTGGGCCACTCAGGCTGATTTCTTTTTGACTGACTGCCGTCCCGCTACGCTATTATTTAGGTTCATCAATTTTTTAAAGTGGTTCTCATTCTGAGATGGAAGCAGAGGGGAGAGGGATGTATGGTTTTTTGGAAGGATTAAAGAAACGAGTTTTGGCCTTATCGTGAGGGACATGTTCAGAGTTATAGGTTTAGAAGTTGAAGTGTTTTGAACAAAGGTGTGAATATTTTTTATCCTGATCGGAATGAAGATCTATAACTTTAGGTCAGTCTTCGGCAACAACACAATCCCCAAGCCAACAGAAACAACAATGATCAGTCCAATGCTGGTCTTAGATAGTTTGAAGATATGTTTAGCGTCTCGCGTCTGCAAGAGCCCTTGGTTTTTTTCTTTACAATCTCATATATTCGCTCTATTGTGAACTTTTCTAGGCCATGTTTTATGCTTGATTTATATTTTGGTCAACTGAGTGTGTATATTTCATTATAGATATATCATTATAGCACGTTTTTTAATTCATCCCTACATTTCAATACAAAAATATTTAAAAAATATTTCAAGGCTGAATATTAAATACTTGTCTTGTCTCACTACATCATTGCAGCCGTTGAATTAATAAAATATTTTTGCATTCTTATATTTCCAGGTGGACTTAAGTAAAAAGCGATTTATGGATGGGTAAGTTGACTACTTAATTCAGGTATCTTCTTAATCTTGAACAATCATGTCAATGAATCAGAATCATGATATCTTGAGAAAATGCTCCCCAAATCATGATTTGAATTCTGAAATTCATGACCTTGGCTCATGATAGTGGATGCGCATAGTTTAGGATTCCGGGTTTTTATTCTAGGACCATGAATCCAAATCATGAATAACGAGAACGGGTACGCAAAATTAAAATATAATGTTGCACATGAGACTAATGTTGGACATGAAACTAATTTTCATATGCACACAGCATGCAGAATATTGTCTGCAATATACTCCGCACCACCGAAAATCACCATTATCGCTATCAACGCTCTATCCGGGCCCACTGCGAAAGGGAAAAAGGGAAGGGAAGTCGACGGTTGGTGCCATCCTGTCCGTCACCAAGACGGCCGAGGTGGCAATCCAGCGCAAGAGGCGAGGAGTACGATACTGTGCGGTAGTCACCCTTGACGTGAGGAATGCGTTCAATAGCGCCAGTTGGGCGGCTATCGCCGACTCGCTCCCACGCCTTTAGGTTCCTGGGTACCTGTACAAGATTCTCGGAAGCTACTTCCACAATCGCGTACTGGTATATAATACAGAGGCAGGCCAGAAACGTGTGCAGATCACCGCAGGCGTCCCGCAAGGTTCGATCCTGGGTCCGGTGTTATGGAACACGATGTACGACGAGGTACTGCGGCTTGAGTTCCCAAGCGGGGTGAAGATAGTCGGGTTCGCGGACGACATCACCCTAGAGATAGGTGGCGAATCCATCTAGGAGGTCAAGTTAACGGCCTCACACTCCATTGGCATTGTGGAGAGATGGATGAGCTCCAGGCAATTGGAGCTAGCCCACCATAAGACCGAGGTCACGGTGGTGAATAATCGAAAATCGGAGCAACATGCGACGATCAGTGCAGGTAACTGCACATTAGAATCGAAGAGGTTCTTGAGGTATCTTGGGGTTATGATTGACGATAAGCTGTCCTTTGTCAGTCACGTCGATTACGATTGCAACAAAGCTTCTATGGCTATATCGGCATTATCCCGCATGATGTCGAACAGCTCGGCGGTGCAAGAGAGTAAGCGTAAACTCCTGGCCAGCGTCGCCCTGTCCATACTTAGGTACGGCGGGCCGGCATGGATCACCGCCTTGAGTACCAAGAGCTACGCAAGTAAGCTAGAGAGTACATACAGGCTTATGTGCCTAAGAGTGGTGAGTGCATACCGAACGGTATCACGCGACGCGGTTTGCGTCCTAGTGGGGATGATGCCAATAGGCATTGTCATAAAAGAGGACGTAGAGTGCTTCGAGCAACGTGGAACAAGAGGTATTCGGGAAGACAACTAGAGCCGCATCCATGGTTAAGTGGCAAAGGGAATGGAACAACTCCACCAAAGGTGGACCCACCGACTAATCCCGGAATTGACCGGGTGGGTCGGTAGGCGACACGGTGAAGTGAACTTCCACTTAACGCAGATATTGTCTGGCCATGGCTGTTTTAGACAATACCTGCACAAATATAGGCATGCACAGTCCTCCGCATGCAGCGAGTCCGCGGGAGCCTGGATAACTTGGTCCAGAGGATGTGCCAGGACCGGGACGTCTGGGGCGCGGTATGCGTAGCAGCCTCCCAGATCGTCCTCAATCTGCAACAAAAATGTCGAAACGACCAAAGGCAGGTCGCAGGGACCAACTAATTATCAAAGCCCTAAGAAGTTAGACATTGTGGGTGCTTCCCGCCTAAAAAAAACACACCCGCCCATTCCACCCCGCCTAAAAACACACACACACACACCACACACCCACACACACACACACACACACACACACACACACACACACACACACACACACACACACACACACACACACACACACACACACACACACACACACACACACACACACACACACACACACACATTGTTGCCTTGGATATATCTTGCGTCCAAAGCAGTTTCAATGTTTCGGGTTTTCCTTCGAGACCTACTTTGTATTCGGTGTCTTCATCAAGTAGTGTTAAAGAGGATTTTGCATCCAGAAACGCATACGCCTTGATAATGTTGTCTCCTATTCCTTAATGTTACCGATAGTATTTGGAAGTATTTCGTGGTTTTCAAATCCTGATGGTCATTTTCCGACGATATTTCGGTTTTCCTAATGTTTCCAGATGTAGGCTTTTCATGAAGCAAACGATTATGCGTTCACTGAAAAATTATATTCATAAATTGCTTTTTCTCGTTTACTCGTTTCGTAAACATGGATTTTGTACACAAAACAAATGTCTCGTATATTGTATGATGCATTCATATTGCTTTTTATCTGATTACACTGAATAATGCACGAAATAAATTTCGTAAAGAACAGCCAATCGCTGTGTTGCTGCTGGGATGGGCGGGAACAATTTAACGACTGTTCCAGAAAGTATAAGATCACCTTATTTTAACGGTCACTTTGAATATAATGAAATATGTTTTGGCTGCGTCCTTTTGGTTGCACATTTCAGAATGACATAGCATCAAAAAAGTGCTCAGTTTTGTGTTACCTATCAAAATGCGCGGTCTTACTCCGGAACAACGAAAAAGTATCGTGCACAAATGGTGCACTGTGAGCGGACTCTCATTGAGAAAAATTGGCCAAGGAAGAGGGTTTAAGTGTTGGAGCGGTACGATCTGCGATTCGAAAATATAGAGAACAGTGTACGTTTGAAGATGCGCCGAAGAGTGGTCGGAAATCCGGTCCTGTTAGTCCGGATATCGATAAAAAGATCAGCGATGCCTACAAGCAAAAACCAGCGACTTCCGTTCGGGATGTTGCGAAAAAACTAGGAATACAAAACAGGCCGCGTCCGTGAAACCACGGGCCCGCAAACTCTACGATTTGTTATTGTGTAGAAATTATGTGTGAAACTAGATTACAAAGCGCTTCCCGGACCACAATTCTATACTGTAAGCGAAGACAAAGACACCCCGAAACGGAGAAGGCAATTTTTACCGAAAAATTCGGTAAGAAGGTTATGGTTTGGCAGGCAATATGCGAGTGTGGTAAAACATCTAGTCCGTACATCACAACGGAGACGATGAACACTCAGAAATACATTAAGGAATGTCTCCAGAAGCGATTATTGCCGATGATCAGGCAGCACGAAGGTCAAGTAGTGTTTTGGCCTGATTTGGCGTCATGTCATTACGCAAAGGACACTTTAGAATGGTACAAAAGTCAAAATGTATGTTTCGTGTCGAAAGACATGAATCCGCCGAACTGCCCGGAGGCACGGCCAATCGAGACTTTTTGGGCTTTAACCAAAGCAAAGCTTCGAAAATTCATAAAACCAGCGGACGACATCCAAAAATTTAAAAAAGATTGGCCAAAAGTGGTCAAAATGGTGGGAAGTACCACTGTGCAGAAGGCAATGGGTCATGTTCGAGGAAAAGCCGTTTTCAGCGGTCGTGGTCTATTCTAAATTTTGACAATTAAATAGACCAAACGAAATCTTCCATTTTCACCAGTGCGTTCTAAGTTTCATTTTCGAACAGTTTCGATGTGAAAAAAATAAAACTGTCATACGCTTTGTTTTATTTTGTTCCGAATTTGGAACGGAATCCAGAGCGTTCTAAATTTGTTTAAACAGCTGAAAAAATGGTGTAAAACAACAACAAGGGCAAAATGCACAACCACGTCGATCGCTCGCTCGTTTTTCGGTTAGTCTGAAAACAGTATTACGGTATTACCAACAAGATTACTGACTTTGCTCAAGTTCTCCTTTTTTTTTCTTAAGCTCATTGAACTTTATCATAGCTTTTTTTTAAACATTATGGAGTTCTGCTGGTAATGGTGGAATGCTGAACAATGAAGTTCTTTGAACTGAACCGATATTTTGAACAATATGTAAGTTCAAGCTTTGCAAAAAATCTGTGAACTAGCTCTACGAAGATTGAAGAATTTCTGCGAACTATATTTTGAAGTTCTTTGATGATTGATGAAGTTTTGTGAATATGGCTAAAGTCTTACGATCATTAAGGATAAGTTTTAGCGGAAGTAACCCATCCCTATGATTATTTTTTCAGTATACTAGATACGTACTACTAGTATACTGCTATGACATGTTGTTAAAACTAGCCTAACGTGCTTTCACAGCTTTATTTATTTTTATCATGCACGATTTTGCTTAAAAATATGTTTTACACGTTGCTTGAGTCCTTCTCAAAAAGTTGTATTTCCCATATATTGAATTTTGTGCACTTTGGAAGCATATAAATGCTAGCAAGAGAGATGCTTTAGAAAATACCAGTTACAAATATATTTTTTCCAAGGTATTCGAAGCATTTCAACTAGCACCACAAGTTTGCACAACTTGGGGTAAATTGAAATAAGTACACAAGAGGAAGAGTGACACAAGGATATTAGAGATTTTTCAACTCGGCAAAACCTGTATCACTTCTTCTGCTGAGAAATTACTACCAGAACCGGGTGTTGGTTCACGAGCCAGTTTTGTGGAAGACAACGTTGAAGATCAAGACGAAAGTTTTGAAAGGATCCATCCTATGGATCGGATTGTACAACAGAGTGCTGATGTTGGCGTAGTGATCGTTGATTTTGCGGATGACATCGCATTGTCAATAACAGGCTGGTGGAAGAGGTGTTGGGGGTGTGCTGCACACCACAAAACGGAGGTACTGTTGGTCATGAAATGCAAAGTGTCATTGTTCCGAAAAGAGTGATGACGGGCTGAAAATCAATATCAATGTGATCTATGCCCGCGAGAAGGCGGCCAAGGTCATCAACGCGGTGGGTAGGATGATACCAGACAACGGTGGACCAAGAGTAGTATTCTCGTCGATATTGAGGTACGGAGGCCCAGCCTGGATTGCTGAGCTCGACACTTAACAGAATCGAGCGTAGCAGAACAGTACAAACCGGCTCCTGACCTTGCGAGTCGTGAGTGCGTACAAAAATATCTCATCGAAGGCAGTGTTCGTTATCTCTGAAATGATACCTATCGGAATCACCTTAGCGGAGGACAACAAGTGTGATTGCTAGAGAAGAATACGGATCGTAAGAGCGATTTCGATGACCAAGTGCTAGCAGAATGGTACATGGACACCTCTAATACACGTTCTCTCAACCTGGGTGAACAGAAATCATGCAGAGGTAAAATTCTACCTAAAATTGTTCCAGTTCTATTGCTTGTATTGAAATCCAGCGCACAGGTCCAGGATATTGCATACCTCTCGTTTAAATCAGAATAATGAAACCCTTCTACAATTTAAATCTTTTAGTTTTGTTCCAGTTCAAAACTGGGAAATTCAACTGACAATTGATTTTACTGCTGGTTTGAACGTTATACACAAAGTTGCTGTACAGCTGTACAGTGCACTAATTCTGACATTATATATCAGATCAGATCACATCAGATACTCAAAGATATTGTATCTCCCTCTTTATATTCCTCATGCACCTCACCTATATAATATTACCAAATTAACCTAAAACCTATATGATTGAGCCTTCAAAATGAATGATATTTATTTTGAAAAAAAAAAAGGTCCGAAATTCTAAATCGTCAACAACATACATTTTCTGGTTCCCCCGGCAACGGTGTTTTCTTTTTCAATTTCATCATCTGCACTTCCTCCTATGCCAATCCGGAAGATGAATAAGTTATGTTATAATGAACGTCTCAACATCCAGTCTAGTTGTTCGGAACATTTTGATTTCAACGTCGTGTTCAGGCGTTTCCAGAATTTTATTCCACTTGCTGTATCGTTTCGCGGAACTGATGGAATATATACTGATGGGTTTTTTATGGTCATCTGCGAGAAACCATGGAAATTCGTTTCCTCTTAATACTTTCTTCCCGGACAAGTGTAGTACTTGATGACGCGATGCTCAACTGACTAAGAAACGCGAACCTCTTACATTGGGACTTGTAGAAAGTCCTGTCGTAGGAAACCTGTTGGCAATGGAGTCTCAGGATTTTCAACCGGTTGGAATGCTTTATTCAGGCCCGAAATCGTTGTTAAAATAGAGTTGAACTGGAGTCGCAGATTACTCAGCTCAATACCGATCCTTTATGCCAGCTAGTGCCGTATTCTCATTCAGTCAAACATTCATAGTTACGCGTATGAGAGCTTCCTCGTAAAACCGAAATTTCCATGGAAATTAATTTCCATTTTTGACTGATTCAGCAAGACGGAAGTCCTCTACATCGTCTACCATAAAAGAGCACGAAGCAGCCGTGAAATTCAATACTGATGGTTATTCCGAGAGTGGAAGTGATATTTTTTTTTAGTGAAGTGAGAAAAGTCACCTGCAGTGACGTAACTCAGCAAATCAAATGGTGACTTTTCTCACTTCACCAAAAAAACAAACGTCGTTTTGACTCTCGGAATAACCTTCACTGTCTGGAACCAATCATTCATCTTAATATTCACCCAGCGCAAACAAGAATCGGCATCTTTTGACTCGTGAATCTCGGAAACTTTTTAGAATTATTTCAAAATGTCGAACGAGTTGAATCAACACAAACCAAATCCAAACAAATCAGGCGGAGTTCCAAAACAAAACACACACATGGACGTCATCATACAAAATTTAGAACAATGGCGGTGAAAATGGAAAATAGTTGATCTATTTTTGGTGGTCTATATTTTTGGAACTGTTATAAAACTAGACCAAAATAATAGAACACCGCTGAAAACGGCCTTACTATAATGTTTGTTACTTTTGTTACCTCATGAGGATTGTTTGCTACAATTTCTGTTATTTATAAAAACAGCGTAACTGAATAACAAAACTTGAAATAATTTTGTTGTTTCCTTCTGGTCGGGAATGAAAATAAAGAATGATAATTGTTAGGGCACATCCCACAATCGTTGAATTTACCCTAAGTGCATTTGTAGCTAAATTAAGGCACTCATACTCAACCTACTTTGAATACCACAAAGCAGTAGATAGTCTGGCTAGACCTCTGGATAGACCACTAGAAGTCAGTCAAATAAAGCTACCATCGAGTGTACATCACAAACCTCTAAAGTATTCAACTGAAGATTTGAGTACCGTTGAATAGTGTTTCGAAAGTAGTTCGCGCGTTTTGTGTAGGACATCCGAAGGACGCTATCAAGCAGCGAGTCCAACACGAATCCAAAGAAACAGCGCCCCAACAATAATAATTGCTAATTCTTTGTTCTGGCCCTTCGGTGCATCTTATAATGCATTCTTTGATTATTTAATTTCTAATTGTTGTAATTCGATTGAAAACAAATTTCAAAATATTTCAATTCCAACTAAAGCTTTACATCCGCATCTACAAATCTTCTACATTCTAAAATTAAGAAAATGTCAGTCCTTCCTTCCAGCCCTTAAAATAAGAAAAAAAAAAACACAGCTAGTTTTGCTTAATTCACGCAACGAAACTTCCCAATCTCTATCCCCCTCTGCTTAGTAATCTTGGAGGATCGATTTTCCACCGTTGCACAAAATCTCGATGCACATCATCGTCCCCGAGCAAGCCCGGAGCGCGGAACAGCCTCGTCCCAATCTTTTTCACCAAAAATAACCAGACAAAACGGGAATGGGTTCGTGTGCAGAAGAATGAGATTTTCACCACCCCCTCTCCCCAAAGTAACCCATATCAACAGCCCCATTGTGGTGGGCCCGGCCATCCGTGCCTAGGGGTGGGTTGAGTGTGTCCCCCGCTCGAGTTCCCGCACACTCTGAAATACACAACAATCGCAGTTGTGTGTGAGTGTATACGAGAATGGATAACGACTGAGGCATCTTCCACCCTTCCCCTTCCAACCAGCCAACGGGCAAATAATACACACAATTCTATGTAAACAAAGCCGATTTCACGGAAGAGAAAAGCGAATTTCCCCTTCGGTTGTGGAAAATACTGCGAGCATAGTGGGGATTTCCCCTTCAATCCAAGCAAGCCGTCGGACGGTGGGGAAAACCGAACAAGAATAGATAATATTGTTCCACACTCCCACAATGCTCCACGCGCGAGAGGAGAGGCGGTCTCTTTCGGCTTTCGGTGGGTTTTGTTGTTTACAATGGGAGCTATTATGTAGGTCTCCCCCTTACATTGGAGGACGATGGGCGAGAGCGAGAGCTCCGATGATTTTGAATGTGTTGGGTTTTTCAAATGGATATACCCGATCGAGAGATGGAATATACATAAAATTCCCCTCCCGAAACAAGTTGCCTTTGGGAAAGAGAGTGAGCGAATGGAGATTCAGAAAATGCATAAACAGAGAGTCGTCATCGCTTGCTATGGCGATGGGAGCGAGAGTGCTCACAAATAAGATTATTCACCTCATTAAAGTGAGAAAAGTTGATTTGAGAGGAAAAATGGAAAACAGGTGGATAACAAACAATTGCAAGGCATGTGCAGCAGCTTGTGAGCTGAGTTGATGGAAAACTAGCAATGCGGGCTGCGCTCTCGAGATTGAGAAAAGCTCACGCCGAGTTTCATCAGCGTTACATGAAAACCAGACACCCCCTGTGGGGGCACCTCAGCCGCGCCGACCCACTTGCCGTCGTTGTTCGATTGCCGGGATGATGATGATTGCAACATACACATTACCATATAATGCAGAGCGAAGCGAACTGAACGTGTGTGCCGTTTGGCTTTATTTGCTCTCGTATCGTGTCGAGTGTGGATGGATGCTAGATAGATGCAACAGACGTGTAGATGTGTGGATGCTGCTGCTGGAAAAGAAGGGTTCATGAAGGAGCGCGGGCTGAAGGGTACCGAAAGGCTGCTGAACTCTAAACGAGATATGCTGCCCGCGCGCGCGAGGAATGGGAGCATACTTCGGTCAAGTCTGCCCTGCCGGAGGAAAAGAGCTGAATGAAACAGGTGCAAAGAGAGCAACGAAGAAGGAAGTAGAAAAGGGCACATGGTTTGCTTGCCCGCGATGCTTTGGTGGCTGGAGAAATGTGTTCGCAGAGAAGGAAGAAAGAAAACTCAGCAATCTGCGAGCGCATAATGAATGCGTTCTTCCTTGGCAAGGCCGTCTTGGATGGAGTGCTAGATGATCGCAGGGGGAGGTGAAATCAGATGGGGTGGATTCTTTTGTTGCTCAAACAAAGACATTGTGAACGATTTCAGCGAGGTTTTTTGTTTTCGTTTCGTTGATTGTCTAGTCTTTGAGATGTTGATTTTTAACCTTTGGTTCCCTGTTATCCATTATCATTTCAATTGTACAAAAGTAAAGTCCTTTTCCTCGCACAACCTGCTGATTCTGGACGTTTCTCTCTCCCGTCCCAACGAGAAGAGGAGACAGACATGATTTGCATCAGCGCACAACAAAACAACACAAAAAGACAAAGTAAGTATTAAACCTGAACCGAGCAGGACGAGGAAGATCGATTCGCGATATCATTTGCAACCACTCGGCACTCGCACACGTCACACTCAGAGGAGGAGAAGCCGAGGGGGCATGCTCATTCCAGCTCCAGAGACTCAGCGCTTTTAATTTTCGCCTGTTTTGAAAAGGAAATAATTTATTTCTTTCGCTGCAACTGCAACCACCGGCCGTACGAGTCTGATGCGCTGTGTTCACGTTGCTCACGCGCGCGCCCTGGCCAACCAACGAGGGGTATTCCACTTGCATTTGCTTCGGTTTTTAATTGATTAATGTGTATGTTTACATTATTTATGTAATGCTCGATCTGCTCTCCACTCGAAGCAGCTTGAGGTTTTATCTTGCTGCCAGCGACATCCCTCCCAGAGGTCTAACATTCCACGGGTACACCTTCGCCAGCAGCGGAGAAGAAAAAGGTCCGTTTGTTGTCCGTTTGAAGATAGAGTGGCGTGTGTTTGCCCGGAATAAAAGATCTCGTTTCCGTACCGTTTCGAGCAAAAGGTCTCCTGGGTTCTTGTTCGAGTCTCGCAAGGACGGTTGGACCCTCACAGACCTAAACTTGAAACAGGTTGTTTGCTTGTCGGTTAGCATGGCCTCGTGATTGTTGTTGTAAAGAATCTGTCCGATCAGAGATCGACTGAGCGTAAGAAAAGTAGGCTTCAAGGATTTTTCAACATTGATGCTAGATTTGTTAGTTTCAAACTTTGCTTAGTAGTTTTAAATTTCTTGAGTAAGGCACCTTTAAGATCCTCCATGTATTTTTTGGATGTTTTATCTCTCTCTCTCTCTCTCTCTCTCTCTCTCTCTCTCTCGTGAACTTTCCTCGCTATTTCAAATTAATATATCTCGATTTTTAGTGTATGAAAATCGAATCGAACTCCATCCGATTTCTCACAGCTAGTAAGCATACAAACTGATGTGATGAAATATTCAATGTCTAGTACAGATTCTGAGTTATATCAATTCTAAATTTTGAGGTAATTCCTGCCGTCGAGAATGCTTCATCGAAAGCCCTTAATGTGGTTTTCAAAGTGCACCACTTCCGATATTCATATGAGCTCGTAAACTTGAAACATTGAAGCAATGGTGAAACATACGTGTTGTTGCAACAAGCTTCATAAAAAGCAACACATTAACCTACGAGTAGTCCCAGCAGCATTAGCGTTCGTCACGAGTATTAAGAGCTGCCCATCCATTAATCAAGCACTCTTCACCGATGCTTGCAAATCTTCCTCACCTTACATTTTGAATACATTATTTCGCTTAATCCTAGATAGAGATATTGACTGAAAAAAAAACGGCATTTTCCTCAAGCTCCTCAGACTCCGCACAAACCAACTGACCACAATCTCGAGGAGGAAAGAGAGCTTATATTACATGGAACACTCTCTTCCAACCAAACGAACGCATTCGAACAAAGCCGGATTCTGGTAAGCGTGAGGGGCGGCACTTTTCCTGTGCTCATGCTGCACGCTAGAAACGATTATATGCGGAAAAGTTTACCCGCGCCACAAAAGAAAACAACCCAGCGCAAAGATCGCCAGCAGACCACTTTGCTTTATCTATCTCACCGCTGCTGTTTTGCTGCGTGTCTCCAATTTCTCAATACAAGCAGACCAGGCTTGGCAAAGGGCAGCACATTTTCCCCACTCACGCACGATCACGCAACACATTGTAACAGGCCTGTTTCGGAAAAGGATTTAGTCAGATGCCAATTCGCTGAATGTACTGGGCGAAATGTGATAGGGCCGAAACATAATTAGCACCAGAAAGGACAGGAAACTGGAGAAGTCTATTTCGACGACGTCTTTGAAGATTTCTATCGAATTATTTACCAGAAAATCAAGTTCGTCGAACAGCTATCGGAAGAAGGTTACTTTACAGGGACAAAGCCTGCTAGACCTGAACACGATGATTCATGATGTATGTTCGGAACCTCTTCTGCAGATGAACCGTCTGATCGCCATCGCCATGTTTGTTTATTCAACTTCATTGCCATAACTGCTCGCTCATACAGCAATTCATGTAAGCAGCGAAATAAGGGGCTCCAACTTCACTATGTCCAATATTCTAGCACCGAGTTCGAGTATACTTTTAGGCGGCAAGGGACCTTTATTTCTGATGATGATGATGATGAGCTAAGTCTGTCAGCAACGGGCTCTCCTCTCGTTTTGACTCGATCAAGCTTCACCACTGATTGTCCTCATCATTTCATTGTATGATGGGCCATAAAGTGGTGGAGGAAATCGATAGGTAACATCACCTTTACGTATCCAATGGATTGAAAAGAATCTCCTTCCAACAACATTTTAATCTTCTTGGTCAAAAATACGAAGAAAGCTAAGCAAATATTTGATCATTGACAAGTGGATGTCCCTATGAGTGAGGAGAAGAACTCGCCCTTTATCAACAAACTGATAGCAATAGGGAGTTACCATTCCCACTCTCTCCATCCAATTCGCTTCAATCGGGTGCCCTGATGGTCCCTCCCATATTTGAAATATTGGAACATGTAACAGTATATTATAAATTGTGCAAAGTCAAAGGTTTCTTCCCTGACGGTGACCGACAGGTTGACCCCGAGCAATGGCCATCGCTGCCGTAAGCTCGTTGGTCGTGGTGCCACACCACACCATGATGTTGCCCTCGTATGTTGACGATTTTTGCCCTCGTATGTTTATACATTGCGCATTCACGATGCGTGTAGATCCAACAACATCCTTATCTTTGGTTTCAATCGGTTCTCAAACTAGAAATTTGAATGTTTTTTTGTGTAATCATGAGCCTCTAGTGAAGTCTAAAACTTTTAGACCTGTCAAAATATCATGCACTGGAATGTGACTAACATCAACTTTGCTTGAATGCTCTGGCAGGTATGAAAAGTATTCGAAAACACGATCATTATTTAAAATTGTTGTCTGGTTGCTTAAAAAAAAGGCGCACGAAAAGACTGCAAATATATTCTGAATGATCGGCTTCAGTCATGTTTGATCCAGGCATTCAGCCGGGAGTGGAAAATTCAACAAAGATTTTGATAAGGGCTGAACTGAAAAACGTTAGCAATGGCCTTGTCCGCAAATTTCTCGACACTGTGAATTTACCTCATTGATCCACCACATCATTTTGAGGAGGAAGAGTCCACACAACCGGTAGAATTGCTGGCTTACATAGGGATACTTTGTGTCTCGAGATATTTAGGTCCTAATGAGGAATCTTTGTCGTATTGTATGTTTGTTATTGGACATGGTCAGTTTAAAGCTGCTTATGGGAAGACTGAAGAGATGATAAACAGAACGACAACCGGCTAGATAGGGAGGGGGTGGAGTGGTGTGGCTATTTCGGGGGTTGTTATAAAATGAGTTTCACCTATTCTTTCCTACGGAATGGACACAGTTGTACTTAGTACCAAACTCAACCCACAAGTTAATGGCCCCCACAACTGTCAATTCGGCCCTTGTTTTCATGTCGATTCAATTTATAAGTTTCAGGAGATTCTCTTTTTTCATGCTTTGCTTCTCTGTGAGTATAAAAAAAGGATTATAAACAAAATAGTAATTGACAAACAAGAAGAAGAAGAAGAAGCGAGAGTATTGCCGAAACCTGCCGTAAGCCACGACTCTCCAGCTCTGTTTTCGCCTGATTTGGCCTCTTGCCACTATGCGAAATCCGTCCTGGAATGGTATAAAGCACAAGAGGTCAAATACGTGCCAAAAACAGCCAATCCACCTAACTGTCCAGAACTTCGCCCAAGAGAGGAGTTTTGGGCTCTAGTTAAGCGGAAACTCTTCAAAACTAAGAAAAAAGCAACCGATGATTTCAAGAGTAGACGGAGAATCGTCACGGCGGGCGTATCTGAGGATACCGTACGGAATCTGATAGCTGGTCATAGAGGGGCAGCGAACCCAACGGTGTGGCCAAAACCTCTAGCGCCGTGGGTATGCTTCCTACACTATCGTGGATATCGCCAGCTTGTTCCGTACGCAGTTCAGCAGAGTCTTCTGCGATGAAATTCTGGACGCCGAGAGCCTCGAATCGGCTACTAGTAATGTTCCCCGCATGTCTGTATTTGGCTCTGCTTTTACTATTCATAGTGATATAGTGATTTCAGCCGGGAAGCAGATGAAAACTTCAACTGGATGCGGTCCTGATGGTATTCCTTCAATTGTCCTGAAGCGTTGCCTAAACACGCTTGCTGCGCTCCTGGCTACGGAGTTCAATTTGTCTGTAACTTCCGGCGAGTTTCCTGAATGCTGGAAAGAGTCATTTGTATTCCCAATACACAAGAAGGGATGCAAACGGTCCGTCGCCAACTATCGTGGGATTGCTGTACTAAGCTCTGTATCCAAGCTATTTGAACTAATTGTTCTCCAAAGGCTGGTCAATGACGATTCACAGACTATTTCTCCAGACCAACACGGTTTTGTGCCCAAGCGCTCGACGGCGACCAATCTAACTGTATTTACATTTATCATCAATAACCGTCATCAAGTAGACGCCACTTACACAGATCTCTCTGCGGCCTTCGATAAAATGAACCATCAGATTGCCATTTCTAAATACGGCAATATGGGGGTTCACGATCAACTGTTGAACTGGCTCCGTTCATACCTGACTGGTAGAACTATATCCGTGAAGATTACGCCGATTACGCCTCATCTAGCTTTCCGGTAACATCCGGCGTTCCTCAAGGTAGCCACCTCGGCCCATTCCTTTTCCTGCTATATATGAACGACGTGAACTTGGTCCTCAAATGCCTGAAATTATCCTTCGCGGATGACCTGAAGCTGTACTACGTTATAAAATGTCCGGAAGACGCCCACTTTCTTCAGCAGGATCTGCAAGTGTTCGATAACTGGTGCCGAATCAACAGAATGTCCTTAAATGTATCCAAATGCTCAACTATCTCCTTCGGCCGAAAACGTGCGATGTATCTCCACGACTACATCCTTCGAGGTACGCGCTTGAAACGAGAAACAACGGTCAAGGATCTGGGAGTAATGCTCGACTCCAAACTGTCGTTCAAGGTTCACATTTCGTATATTGTTTCCAAGGCCTCTTTGCAGCTAGGATTTATGTTCCGCTTCCCAAAAAACTTCAAGGACGTCTACTGTTTGAAGGCATTATACTGCTCTTTGGTTCGCCCTTTCTTGGAAAACTGTGCCTTCGTTTGGTCCCCTTTCTACCAAAACGCAGTCCAGAGGATCGAAGCTGTTCAGCTTCGATCCTTTTAGACGCTTTGCTTCGCTGGCAAGACCCTCGCAGATTGCCAAGTTATGAAAGTTGGTGCAAGCTCCTCAACCTGGAACATGTTGGAAGGTAGGCGTTTGGTAGCCAAAGCGTGTTTCATTGGTGATCTGCTTCAGGGAAATGTTGATTGTTCCGCTCTACTGGATCTCTTGACCATCAACACTCGACGACGAAATCTTCGTTTACAACAGTTCTTCGTGTTCTGGCACTAAAGGACCAACTACGGAGAACACGAACCTGTGCAAAGCATATGCCGCGTTTTCAACAGCTGCTATAATGTGTTTGATTTTAATGTATCCCGTGAGGTTAATAAGCGTTGTTGCCGTATATGTCTTGTTAAGTTTTGTTAATTTTCGTGTGTAATTCAATTTTTTAAAGGGTCATTGGGATGAACATTTTTATCTGTTAACGAAAATAAATAAAATAAAATAAAAAATAAATACAGGTTGGCAGTTTTAGAGAAAGTTATTCAGTTGAAAAAGTGGCTTCTTTTGGCGGTTTTGATTAGTTCCTATTTCCTCCGCATAGGTGGTGCTCGATTCTATCTTTTTGACGGAGCGTCCTAGAAGGTTGGTTTTTTCGACAAAGTTGTTTTATTGAATCATGCTGAGAATTTTTTTTTTTCGTACACAGAAAACAAAATATTGGCCAACGTTTAAAAAATACCGCAAAAAGTCGTTTCTACTATTTTTTTTGGCGAATATAATCAACAATATAAAATGTAAACGTTGCAATACTGTCGATATGCGGCCACTTGTTCATTCCAGACACATTTTGCGATAATTCATACATGAATATAAATATATTTACAATAATGTTGTAAAATGGAGGTTTTTTAAATAACAATTACTCAAAATATGGCAAAAAGTAGCAGCCGAATTTTTAAAAGAGCTTAGTGTAAACATGGTTGAATATTTGAAAGCATGTTGTTCAACTGAGAACCGCAGGGCTTTTTGTAAAATACCATTTTAATATATTTAGGTTTATTTCATTCAACTTGATTAGATTCTTTAAAACGTGTGATCAGCAGAACCAGAAATCTTTGGAATTTACTTGAATTTTTTTCATCCTACTAAAGTATTTAAATCCAGAGTATATACTTTGTCATATAAGACAATATTAAATAGGGATTGACATTTTCTATCGAATGTGGGTGAGATAACTAATTTTACTTTAATTTCTGAAAACGCGTATGTTGTCTACAATGAACAACTTACTTCAGTGCCTCGTAAAAATACTGGAGTCATTATTGCAAGTAGTTTTAGAAGAAATAGAAGTTTGCACATTTTTTTGTACACACGTGAAGCGGTATGATAGTTACATTCATCGAGGTTCATCTTCAACTTAACACACTTAAAAATATGGTTATAACGCTCAACCCACGGAAATTGTTTCTTTTGATTGAGTAATTCAAAAAGCTGGAAACGCGTTACTCGATACATTTTCTCCGACAACTCGTAGGATCAACAAAAAATTGTTTCATATTGGCAGAGGGGAATCTCACGGTTAAGTGAAGTTAATCAAAATTTGAGATATTTTTATCTCTCTATTTTTGTGAGTTAAACCATAAGATAAATATCCAACCATGTTTACAATCCATTTTACAACATTATTGTAAATATATTTGTATTCATGAATGATATGTCGCAAAATGTATCTGAAATGAACAAGCTGCAGCATTTCGACAATATTGCAATGTTTACATTTTGACGTAGACTACGTCTTACGGCAAGGGTAGGGTGTCAAATGAAAATCTAAAAATAATCGACCGTCACGAAATATCGTTACAAATTAAACGCTAATAACTTAATAAACGCTCAATAGATTTTCAAGATGTTTAGATCAATCGTTTGGAAATTTTCCCGCGTATCAATTCAATTATCAAACATTATCCGTTAAAAATTTAAAACTATTGAAAATAACCAAAATATAAGGTGATGTCTTATAATGCCGATTTTTCAGAGTAAATTTACTAAATGCACAGTACGTTCCTATCACAGATTTCATATTTAAGCAAGGGAGGGCTCATATGCAGCACTGAACGATATACAACTGGTACACCTTCGCAGTTTTACTCATTAGTGTTGCAGTGCTGGAGCTGGGAAGTTCGTCTTGCCAAACAGCAGTTGGCGATGGCATGAACTCTGGAGGCAACGCCGATGGCAAGAAGCCTGTATTGCGGAGCAGCAAGGCGGCATGTGGATTTGGCAGCTAGTGACGGCGCGTACCACAGAAGGTGCACTGGCGACCAATCAGTGGTCAGGTTCTTGCTCTGCAGGCTGTTGCTAGCAAGCCCTTGGCTAGGCAGCCATTAAATTAGCTGTGCTGTGCTAGGCATTCGGCTGCCCAAGCCGGTGATGACTTGTCAGCCGGTAGACGCCTACACGAGGAGCAAAATATGGCGCTTGAGTGTGTTTGTGTGTGATATTCTTGGCAGCCATTTTATCTAACGCGTAAAGTGCACGGCAGAAATAACCTGCTTGGTGAAAAGACCGAGAAGGTTTCGATTCTAATGCAGACTATTATATTTTAAATCCGTCCTTTTCAGGACGACCAATCTAATTTTGAGAGAGTTTGTTTAAATTGAATTTTTCTAAAATCTTTCCAATTGGCTGACAGCGGTGGCTGAAACAATTTTAATTTTCTCTTCGTTGAATACCTTGAGCATTGGGCACTATTTACAAATGGCTGCCGTCACAAAAAATTTAAACACCGGTGGTTAATAATTCGATCGTCTCTTGATTGATTAAATTTTTAGCTGAGACTTTAGATGTTTTTACTATTTCCATTTTATTTACTCAAGTAAATTAAATTAAATAAAAGATGTATATTTCCGAGTACATATTCATCAATCGGTTTTGGAAATTTTTTGAGAATGTTGCGTTCCGGCAAGTATCAAGAAATTCCCTATCACAGACAACGAGTTGATCCTCGAACATGATATTCTGAAGTAACATTCTCTGTTGTGTTAACGATTCGTGTTGGATAAGAGTTTTACTTAGGAAGAAATAAGTTTTGAGAAACTGAAAGTGAGAAAAAGTAGGATGCCTAATCGATTTGATGTCAACCGTATGCGCAAATTTCGGAAGCGCGTTAAAATCGAACAAACCGAAAAACCTCCGAAACGACCCTGTACCGATGCCGAGCGAGCTCGTGTTTATCGGGCAAAACTGAAAGCAGCCAGAGGTAATGCGTTGCCAACTACTGGTTGGGACGCTGGAGAAGGACCTTCAACTCGAGGTAGGAAATAAATTCAAGTGGTTAACCAACAAAGTGCAAATACTGATTCATTATTTACCCTCTACTCATAGCAAATTTATATTGACATTTCACAAAACCGTCATAATTCACCTCTCTTTCCTTCTTACATAACGTTAAATATTTAAGTGACCTGTATAGAGATTATTATGATATAAAAATCTTTATCTCAATAATTGAATACCGCATTTGAATCGCATTATGCACCCAGTAATTTATACATCTCCCGGTAGTTTTAATGCTGTTATTCCGATGAAGAAATGCTCAGCATACATTCACTTTTTACGAACCTATACATGAAATACTTTTTGACGTATACTACGTTTTACGGCAAGGGTAGGGTGTCAAATGAAAATATAAAATATTGCGACCGTCACGAAAAACCGTACGTTTTGTACGCGAATAACTCAAATAATCCACGATAGATTTACATGATTTCTTCCTCAATTGGTCGGAAATTTTACCGCGCTCCAATTCAATTGTCAAACATTATTCTCAAACAATAGTAAACTATTGAAAATAACGCAAATATAAGGTGATGTCTTATAATGTCATTTTGCAGAGTTAATTTACCAAATTTCCTATCACAGTTTTCAAATTGATGCAAGGAACGTCTTGCATCATCTTCTTCTTCTTTGTATTAGAGAGGGACTTTAACCAATCTTGTCATTCGTCTCTCCATGTACGTCTCGCATGCAGCTGAGAACGGTATAAAACGCACACTTAGGAAAAATTTGCCTCATTCGTTTGGCAGCATTGAAGCTGTGCGGAGCTGGTCGCTATTTCATTGGTCCGGCAGCGGAGCTGGTCGCAGAGGCAGCTGGGGGTCGCGTAGCAGATGGTGGTGGTAAGTACCAAGGCTCTCCCAAACAGCGATCGTCGCGATGAGGTAAAATGGCGGATTATGGGGGCGCACAATCACGTCGGTTTGTGCAAGCCGCAATCTTACCTCATCGTGGCGATTGTTCCGCCGCGACTTCGAAAACGCTGCTGTTTGGGGGAAAGCGTCCTTGGGGGCGAGCAGCAGTAGGTGGAAATAAGCTGTCCTTTTGAGGACAATAAATTAAAATAAAAGAGTTGTTTATTAAAGAACTAATCTTAAATTTAGTTCGGTGCTCGATGGAGGGCGAGCCGTCGGTAAAAATTTTACCCAGCTGGTTGGCGCAATCCATAAATTGATAATCTGTCCTTCTGAGAACAACCAATTTAATTAAAAGAGTTATTTGTACAAGAATTACACCTTTATTTCGTTTGGTTTGTGCGCCTAATATCATGGTGCCGATTCGTCCGCCGCAACTGCAAAAACGCCTCCATGGAGGGCGAGCCGTCGGGAAAATTTTACCCAGCTGGTTGGCGCAACCCACTAATAAATAATCTGTCCTTTTGAGGACCACATTCATCGTGCATTTCGACAGCCGTATCCTTTTCTTGGTCTGCATTTGTACCAAACATGCGAAGATACCCATCGACTGTTTGCTCGAGGTTGAACTCGCAATCGTATTCTTTCCGCTTCTGTAGAAGTACGCTTTCATACTGATCGTACAACTGCAGGAACTTCTGGCAATCAAGTATGTCGCACATCTCGCTACGAAACGGAAGAAACAGCTTTTAGTCGATGAGCTCGTTCATTGAGTACGACCGCCAACGCAATACGTGCGCAGTGTTACGACGACTGTACGTGTTCGACGTTTTCTGTACTTTCGCGCAACACGCTGCAAAATCTGCAAGACATATATACTCTAGCCCTTCACGTGCATCGTACTTCTGGATTATATTGGATGTCCAGATATCGGTGGAATCATCCGAAACACCTTCTACATCCATCTGATGCACACGCTTTCTCGTCTTCGTTCTCTCGTGTGGCCACAAAGTGGGAATGAACTCGACCTTTCTGCTGGCTTCAGACATTGGCTGGCGAAGAAGGTACCAGGCAGCCTCCTGAGCAGACATTTCTACTGAATTGAGCATCTTGGTGCTCACTTTCTTCAGCAGTGACTGGTAGTCCTGATCCGGGAACTCTTCCTGCAGCTTCACGAGATCGCGATGTAGACTGCTAATTATTGACATTGAATTTCCAAACAGACCCTGAACAATCCATAACGCGATAAAGATAATGGTCTCCAGCTGGTCGATCATATTAACACCATCACTACAGCCAGCACAACCGTTGCCCTTTCATCATACCAACATTCAAACCAAACGGCCATTTCCAGGGCCGCCAAATAATTTCTAAGAAGCGAATCATAGAATGTTCTAACATACACACTTCGAAAATTTTATAGTATTCGGTAATTCTTTACCGAACTTTCAACAGCTGAACGTTGGGTAACGTTTTGGTAAAATTTGAAAAGTTCCGGTAATTTTTTTACCGGAATACTGTAAAATTTCACCGAAATCCGGAAGCTGTTGAAAGTTCGGTTGAAAATTACCGAATACTATAAAATTTTCTAAGTGTGTACTTACTCACTTACTTATGACAACCCTTAGAACAGTACCTGCGTTTTAATGTTCCACTACGAAACCAACGAAACTAATCATACGATTTAACGTAGTCTACGTCAACCGGTCGTGAGTTATACACAACCCCACTGATTTTTTATATTGTAGATATTTATTCGCCAAAAATAGTTAAAACGACTTTTTGCGGTATTTTTTAAAAGCTCTCCAATATTTTGTTTTCTGTATAAGATAGGTCTTTGACGTCTTGTACAACATTTCGCAGCATGGTTCAATAAACAACTTTGGTGGTAATACCAACCTTCTAGAACGCTCCGTTAAAAAGATAGAATCGAGCACCACCTATGCGGAGGAAATAGGAACATTTGACCTCACCACTGGGTTTGCTGCCCCACTGTGCGGGTGTAACAGAAAGTTCGAGAATTTTGTAGCAAGGAAGATGAACATCTTAATCAACTGTTTCTTATGTAGATATAACTCTATTATTTTGAAATAAACAATAGGTTTTGTTGAATTATGTGTTAATTTTTTTGCTGCTATTATTTCGGTGTCCGAACTTTAACGTGGACAGGCCTTAGCCAGAAAAGGACATTTTAAGACATCGATGTAAATATTACTATCTATATTAGTATAGCTACATTTTGCATGAGTGCATTGGTATTCAATATTCGATTAATAAAGTTATGACTAAAAAAAGTAAACACGGATAGTATATCTTCACCCTGTATTTTGATGACCTCGACAAATCTTATCTCTAGAAGATCGCAGCAAGCCGTGCTTGGAAACTGACGTGTTTTGTTTTTGCTGCATCCTTTACGCGAAAAATAAAATCAAAAATATATTCGTAATTCAACCTAATCGAACAGTGAAATCATAAGATCTCCACGTGTTTTGTGTAAGATGTAGTGAATACAATCGATTCCCTCCCGAAATTTGTGATGGTCGGTAGTTTTTCCCCATTTTTGTTTTGTTTTTTGTGCTTTGGCCCCGCTCCCGGAGGAATTGTGTTTGTTAGTGCGGTTAATATTGTGCCACGCGGAGAAAAATGATTAAATTAGAGTATTTATGATTATAAGCAGTTTAGAAGTCGATATAGAGTCGCCTCATAGCGGCGGATTTTTATTATTGACAGAGTGTGGAGAGAGAAAAAAGAAAGCCAGTGCAAAGTAGCAAACGGCCATTTGCTGGTCAGAAGCAAAGAACGAAGCTAACGCGCATGCGTGCGTGAGTTACTGGCATATAATTTCAGATTTGAGCCTGTACAAAT
Source organism: Aedes koreicus (assembly GCA_024533555.2). Taxonomy (NCBI): domain Eukaryota; kingdom Metazoa; phylum Arthropoda; class Insecta; order Diptera; family Culicidae; genus Aedes; species Aedes koreicus. The sequence goes on along the minus strand of JAHHFK020002770.1, from coordinate 401,089 downwards.
AAATGATTTATAAAAAAAAAAATAATTTCAGATGTACAGATGGAGAGCTGTGAAGTTTTTTTTCTTTCGTTGCACAATGATTGTGATTTTCAAGTAATTTTTTTTCGCAGAAGTCCTTTTTTTACCTGTGATTTTCGTTGTATTGCATTTGTGCGCGAAGTACTAATTGAATTCGGACTTTTCCATTCGAAAAGGATGATGTGAAAATATTTGCCGAATAACGGAGTGTAGAGACATAAAAGCCTCCTTTAGCATCACAGGGAAGCCGTCCAAATGCAGACTGTATATCAGCAACACATTCCGGTGAGGTCTATCTGATTATAACTAAATTTGAACGATACTGCTTAATACTTGCCATCCTCAAAACAGTAAGATTTGATGATGGAAGTGTGTGCACAGTACCTATATCAATTTGATGGTTGTACTATGTCTATCCGGGGCTTGTTGTAAGTGAAAGTGACCTCGGAATGAACGTGAGTAACCAGGCATTCTGAAATGGGTCACTGGAACCCAACAGAGCTATCACCTTCCAACTCCCGGGCTAAAAGTGTTTGTCGATTCGACAACAGTTCGTTTAACTGCAAACATTTTTCTTCCATAAAAACACTGCCGTACGGTGGGCGTTGAATTTTATATATACACACACTCGACAAATCTTATCTCTCGAATAGGATAGAAACAATTGGAGAAACGTTGGACAAAATGTGTAGAACTCAAAGAAGACTTTGTAGAAAAATAAAACTTGCGTTTCATTCGAAAAGTCACGGGCTTATTGATCTACTCTCGCATATTAAGGCTGAATTAATCAACAAAAGCTTCCGTAAGTTTTATAGGACCACCACGGATATTACAAGAACCAGCCCAGTGAGTAGGATTAAAACTGAGCTAATGAACGCTCGGGAGGAATAAAGAAAGCAAATATCCCCAATAATAATAATAATTATACCTCACATTGTTACCATCAAGGTAGGTACACTTGTTTTCGAAATCGGCTATGTGTGAACCGATGAATAGTTCGCATCCCGTGAGCACAGTTTTCTTGGCGCTTTTGCGAATGTCTGCCACACTGCGCGAAAGACGAAAGCCAGTTTTCCATTCTCCCTCTTGGTTGCTATAATAGTTGCAAGCGATTTTTCTATTAACGCAGAAGCAAACGCGGTTTCTGCCCGCAGGGTAGTGAATTCCGAATGAAAATGAATACACATCTGATGGAATATTTTCAAATATTGCTATTTTGAAGCTTCCTTCATCACATCTGCGACTCAACTTTTGATGTGGTCTTCACTTATAAATTTATGATTACCTTCTACTTATAACTCTCATTGTGATCCACAATCGCTCTCGGGATACTGACAAAGCGGCAACAAGTAAGACTCGAATAGAAAATTGCTTCATCGTCACCATCAGGCAGCGTTTGCTGGGATGCTGCTGTCGCTTCTGGAATAGCCTCCTATTGCTGCTGCTGCCGCCGCCGCCGTTGGATATTGTTACCGGGGAGATGCTCTATTCCACTCTGGTCATGGCACACTGTGAGTGCGCGGAACGCAGCGAGGCTCCGCGAGTTGCTGCATATCCTATTTATTATAACTGCTATTATTCGCAATCGCTTCGCATGCATGCATGCGAACTTGTACCTACAATAACCTGACAGCCTGCTCGGCTGCATTTGGACCCGCAGTTGATCGCTCTGTGTGAATGAGAGAAGAGGCTCAATATAAGGGTAACACTTATCACACCCCTCCCCGCCCCCATGGTCAGTGGCTCCTTCCTCGCCGCTCTTCAACGATGCTCACAATAATGAATGTGAGAGGGGCGGGCAAGGAAAAGTTGTTTTTCGCTGTCTTCCTTACTATCTCTCTAGTCCGGCGTGTTCGTGCATGTACAGTAAAATTTATTGTTTCTTCATCATTTGTTATAACAATGTACCGAAGTGACTTTTCCAGATTCTTCTTTTTCAGCCAACCGGCTGAAGAAGGGACTTTTCCACACCAGCATCAATCTCTTCCTGATTTCTATGTTATTATGCTTTGCTTTTTGCTTCGTGTGCACGGCAGTCGGTAAGCTCTGGATCACTGGGTGGAAATTAGCCTCCTTCGGTGCGTTGTCGCCAGCCGTGGTTTCTAATCTCCATCCAATGGAGTAAGGAGAATCGGGCCGGAGGAGCGGAGGAATAGGTCGTGTTTCAGTGCCGTGTGATCATTTATAATTGTAAAAGTACGTATGCAATGCGTTCGAAAGGAGTCCGGTTTTTCTTCTTGCCATTTTCAGCACACATTCGTTTGCATTATCAGTGGAGATGGTTAGAAAAATATTTTAATTATTTTAGTTTCTTTATTATGCGAATAGAGAGCAGAAATATGTACAGAAACGAGTCTGTTTGAGCGAGTTTTATCATTTCATTTTTGCATAGCTTTGTCACGTCTCCTGTGACCGGGGCTTTTGTAATCGTGGCAGCCAAGATCTTGCGGTTGGAATCACATACAAAACAGCTAGTAGTGAGTTCATTTTTCCCTCCTGTTTTCTGCGTTTGCGATGCGGTTCATAATGTGTATTTAAATGGCCTCAGTAATTTCCACCTTATTGGCTTCGGGAGTCACTCCGCCGCAGTAAGATGACGGTTAATGAAAAACTAGTTTCTTCTTATCCATTCCTCCTTTCATCCATCGGTTAGCAGTGTCGTTAAAATATAAATTAAATGAATGAAGCCTAACATTTTTTTTTTCTTTTCAGTTGAAATTGTTATTGCTGCTAATTAAGGCGAAGAGTTGAGTGGTTATTTCAAAATTATCAGTTTTCTGCGTGTCTGTTTGGATGTGTGTGTGTGTGTGTGGCTTTGACTAGATCGTTGCCACAGTAACGTTGGGTCAGTTTAGCGTGGGGTCAGACGGTAACTTGTATCTGGCAAAATCCACGGAAATGCCACCTGCTGCAAGTTGGATGTGAGCTAGCACTGCTTTTTCGGAATTTCTTAATCTTTTTCCGGTTTGGCGAGTTGATAATTGATTTATTCATTTAAATTTTCTCACGGTGGGAGCTAAATTGTTTCATGTTGTTAACTGTTTTCTAGTTTTGGGTCATTTGGTGGAAACAGCCCTTTCTTCTTGATCAATTCAAATCGTTGATTGATTTGCTTTAAAATTTTTGTTTGAATATAAGCGTAATTACAATAAACAAAGCAAAACAAAATTATTGAAGTTTTCTTATTTTGTCCATGGTGCCAATTTTGATAGCAAAGTGTCGAGACAAATGCGATTAAATTTGTTATACCTAAGGCATGGTTCAAATAGCTCTAGCTTTGTCATGATTTGAATTGCTTCAAACGAATTCAAATATTTATTCTTAAAAGGAGGGCCTGATAGAAACCTGAATTTTTTTTTTTGTAAATTTTGACCTTTCAATCACCTCACACTCTTCTGGGCGAAGGTTACCTTCCAGGTCTCTGCATATATCGGCTTGTGGTACGTAGCCTTTGCGCGAGCTGTTCAATTTCTCGTAGAATTCCATTACTTCGCGGTCTCGAACTTCGCTCTGGCGCTTTTTCCTTCGAAGAATAGAATTTTGCTTGTTCCCTGCCTGTCTATACCGGTGTTGCCGCATTCTCACCCGTGCTGCATTCATCTCCTCTACTAAGTGCTTGCATTCGCCATCAAACCAGTCATTTTTTCAGTTCGGTGCAGAAGTACCTAGTGTCACTATTGCAGTGCTACCAATGGCGGTTCGAATATCTCTCTAAGGAGTGTATCGAATATAAGCTATCCACATACATTTGCGTTGTACGCATGTATTTGTGATGGCTTTTTATGCTCTGAACACTGCATGCTGTGGTTTGACTGTCAGCTTTCTTTTGTTTACTTGTTTGTGCGGTTCAAATTCTGCGTTTTCAAAATGTCGCGTATTGAAAAGGAAGTGAAAATTAAGGTTCTGGACACATGGCTAAGTGAGAAGGGTATTACTATGCGAAAATTGGCGAAGAGGTTTGGAATTCATCATGCGAGTATTAATACCATCATTAATAAGTTTGGGGAACACCATTCTTTGGATGAGCTACCAGGAAGAGGCAGAAAACCCGGTTCTTCCAACCCGAAACTGGAGCAGAAAGTGGTATCTCTAATCATGAAGAACAAATCAATGTCAATACGTGATTTGGCCAAAAAAGCAGGAACGAGTGTCGGAATGATCCAGCGTATCAAGAGGCGAAACCAAGTGAAGACCTACAAGAAGCAGAAAATCTCGAAACAAAGTGCAGAACAGAAGAAGCGAGCAGCAACAAGGGCCCGGAAATTGAATTTGCGTCTTTTGCAGCGTCCGGATGCATGCGTTTTGATGGACGATGAGACCTATGTAAAGGAGGACTCAAAAACCCTTCCATGTCCACAATACTTTACTGCCGTCGTTGGGGAGGATGTGAGCGATGCGGACAGGTCGATTCAAGTGGAGAAATTCGGTCGAAAGGTACTGGTATGGCGCAATATGTTCCTGTGGTTTGAAGTCAACCATTTTTTACACTACCGGAACTATAAATGCGGAAATCTATCGATCTGAGTGTCTCCAGAAGAGATTGTTGCCTTTATATAAGAAGCATAGTACACCTCCACTGTTTTGGCCGGATTTAGCGTCGGCTCACTATGCCAAAACCACTCTCAATTGGCTTGCGGAAAAGGGTATAGATTTCGTTGAGAAAAATATCAATCCACCAAATTGCCCTCAGCTTCGACCCATCGAACGTTACTGGGCAATCGTGAAGAGGATCTTCAAGAAGACTGGTAAGGCAGCTGGGAACACGCAGGAGTTCAAAAAAATTTGGGCTCAAGCGTCCAAAAAATGCGATGCAACACTTGTCCGGAACTTGATGAAGAGCATTCGATCCAAAGTTCAAAAATTCGTGAAGGAATAACTTAAATTTCATCCGGTCTTCATTATGTTCAAGTTTAACCTCGTACAATAAAGGATCAATTTTTTGTATGAATTAAAACATAATTTGAACATAATTTGAAAGAAAGTTTGTGGAATTCGACGCATGTTGTACACCGTCGAGAGTTTTGAGCGCATACATACTGCAACTAGGTAGTGTCTATATTCGCGCTGCGGTAAGTGCGAATGTTGATGATATCGGAGAAGAGTTTCCCGTCGATTGGAATATGGTCGATTTGATTCTGCGTGCGTTGGTCTGGTGATCTCCTAATGGCTTTGTGGATGTCTTTACGAGGGAAGAAGGTACTTTGGACTATAAACAATGGGAGGCCGCAAAGTTCACGCATCGTTGGCCGTTATCGTTCGATACGGTTGGCAAGCTGTTAGGCCCTATTACCGGTCTGTACATTCCCTCCCGTGCTACCTGAGAGTTCATGTCACCAATGATGACTTCCTACACTTGCTCTAGCCATCCTACACTTGCTCTAGCTGCGCACAGAACACTTCTTTTTCGTCATTCGGACTCCCTTCCTGTGGGCAGTGTAGGTTGATGATGCTGTAGTTGAAAAACGACCCTTGATCCTCAACTTCCACATTCTCGCATTGATCGGAATCCAATCACGCGTTGACGGCATTTTGCCCAGCCGTATCATTACCAACTAAGTAACCTGTGCCATTTCAGTATCTATCAAAAACAGAAAATAGTTGCTATTATTGCTATAGTAAGTTTTTCCAATTTAACCGTTTTTTTTTCGATTTGACCGTTCTATGTGTGTGAATGAATTAATTTTGTTCAGTATAGCAAGTGTTTTTAGCGTACTAAACCCTTTCACTTTAGCGTAAATATCTTATTTTTCAAAATTTCGAAGTTAAAAAAAGAGAGAAACGCAATTCTACCAGCGGCGGGATAGCCAAGAAGAAAATGGATAGATTTTTTGGTTTAGGAAGTACCAGCACATCGTTCCCAAGCTCGGTCTCAAGCTCAATTATTCGCCCCTCACACTAACACATCCGCATATATTCTGTCAAAATAACATAGCGAATCAAAACAAAAACGAAGATTATAGTACCGAAAAGTGCAAGAATGCATTTTAAGGTGCAGGCAGCAAGGTGTACTTCGGACCAACGGCTTCTGGATCAATTTAATATCGCTAGTTTCATATCGATTGTTGGGTTCGCAGTATGCTTTGATCGCGAGTTGACGTGTTTGTTTTAGCTCGTGTCAATTTTCCTCACTCGTTTCCATTAAGTCTTGCGTATGTAGTGCTTCAAAGTTTTGGGGAAATAACTCACCGGAACTCATTTTCATCAATTGATCGGTTTGTGAAAAGTTATTATTTTTGCATACGGAACCCCACGAACGAGGACAACGATGATTCTACGGTAGTGACAACAGCAGCAACTTCAACAAAACGGATTCCACCTCCGGGAGAGAAGCGTGAAGCGAGCGCTGCTACTGGCCGGCAAGCATCCGTCATCAGCAGCGGTTTCTTCCTTCAAAGACGGAGGGCCGACTAGTGCATGCGTTGTAACGCATGACCAAAGGCAAGCAGACTAAATTTGGCTTCGTGGACTTCTGGAATGATTGCAAGAAGACAGGGACAGTAATGAATAGTGGAAATTGAACAGATAAGTACAACCTATTTTAAATAGCTTCATGCTCTGGTGTTCTGATGGCAAAGTAGGGAGGATGTGGGATGCAAGTATAAAAGTGCAACCTGTCTCAGTTTTGCACTGTAGATTACGCCATACGAACTCATTTTGGCGTTACATGAAACATTCCAAATCAAACTTTCAAAGCTCTCCTCGTTTCGTTTAAGACGATTTCATTTCTCCTTTTTCTATAAGGACAAGAGTTCCGCCTTTCGAGAACCTATTCTGAGCACGGTTTTCTCTTCACGAAATTCCTAAGAAACATTTTACTGCCACATGGTTTTGTTCGTCAGTATTTGTCTCGCAAAGGACAGTTTGAGTTTATTTAGTTTTAGTGGGTTTGTTAACCAGTCGCACTAGTTTTTCACAAAGTGTCGTGCCATTTTTGGACCTCAAAAGCTATGGACATCATAGTTTCATAGTTGTGTACGAATTGTGTTTTATTGAACATCGAGTGGTAAAAACAAACGTAGGTCCATTATTCACTGTGTACAATGGTAGCGAAAATGTTGACCTTTTAACCTTCAATCATATTTCTCTCTCTCTCTCTCTCTCTCTTTCTCTCTCTATCTCGGGTATCTCGAAGGTTTAGCTTGATTTTCGTGGAGAGTGGAACTTTGCAGAAAAATTATGTGCTCCCACCTATTATTATGCTTGGGTTGCATTTCCGGTGGGCCTTTAAATGTCCTCATTGGTTCCTATTTGGTCCCTCCTCGGACCGTGTTACAACAAAGGATTAACGGCAATGATCATATTGTCGATTTAAAGGTTGCAGGATCAGAGGTTGCAACAGAAGATCTTGTCTGTACCTGGAAATTATTTTTCATTACTTGTTCATTAATAGGTTCGCTACGCTTTGTGATCGTCCTTGCAGACCGGTAACATTTATCTTGGGAGCTTCTAGCAGTATGACACGTGTTGGAAGTTGCATTAGTTTTAGCAATTCTGAACTTCAACTGCTGTTTCCATGATGGATTGGCATGCGCTTGTAGGCGGTGTGGGATTGTATTTAAGTATGTTTGTTTAGTAGCATTATGTTAGATAATTCAATTGATTCAGAACACATCAAACCGGACTCTTTCATAATTAAAATTGCTTTCTTTTAATGGATATATTTAGGTGTAAGGATGACTTTTGATAGGGTATCTTGTGGAATGGTCTGTTGCTTTTCATAAAATTGTCATGTCTTTTTATTGGAATTTTATCTTTGATGATTGAAGTGATCTGCTCTGTTTTTCGGTTTTTTCCAGAACTGTGGAGATATTGGTGTGTACCTATTTTTTTTTGTTTTCAGTGGCCAACTAGTGGATCTCGGATGTATTTTGTACAGACATGTATTATATTCTTTAACTATCATTGTGAATACAAAAACTAATCTAACAAGGTCGTAATGGTCAATACTATAGTGGCTGCAACGGTTGAACTCTTTCGATGAGAGGTTGATCAGCTAAGTTGCAGATATACATTCTATTATAATTAATTGTCTTCTCACTTACATTATATAATAATCATGTAACTAAAGTTCTGTCCAGTTAGAATCCGGAATCACTTATTGTGTTGCAGCGGCACGGAAAGTGACCGCTGCAATAATTCTTTTACAGCTGTTTGTTAACCTTGGCGCCCATTTTCTGTGGTATAAATGTCACTGTGTTTCGTACAGTGAGTCAAAAGTTATTCCAGATGGAAGCCGAGAGGAGAGAAAAGAAATCTGTACACCCACGTTGATAATCCAACGTGGTCCGCAATAAAAATCGCAAAAACGTTGAAAATCGCCAAATCAACCGTGTGTGATGTGCTCAAACGTTTCAGGGAGCGAAAGAACGTGAATCGAGAAGGTGTTGAGAACCGTCAGAGCAAACCCTGGACTATCGGATAATGAAATCGCACAAAAATACGCAGTACCGTTCGAAGAATTCGTTTGCGAGCAGGAATTCGTTCTTATAGAGCCAGCAAGCAACCAAACAGCTCGTTGAAGCAAAGTTTCGTCACCAAAACTCGAGCTCGGAAATTGTATCAGCAAGTTTTGACGAAGTACCCAGGATGCCTGCTCATCGACGATGAACCTACGTCAAAATGGATTTCGGACAGCTTCCTGGCCACGAATTCTACATGGCGACGGTACGAGGAGATGTTTGCTTTTAAGGACAAATTTGCCAAAAAAAACTGATGATTTGGCAAGGGATATGCAGCTGCGGAGCAAAGACCAAAGTTTTCGTGACGAATAAGACGATGGACTCGAAGCTGTACAAGGAAGAATGCCTCAAAAACCGCGTACTACCTTTCATTGAAGCCCATAAAGGTCCCGTGAAGTTTTGGCCAGATTTGGCGAGTTGCCACTACAGCCGGGAAGTCATCCAGTGGTACCGCGATAATAACGTAGATTTCATCGATAAAAACATAAATCCACCCTGCCCACCAACTGCCCGCAGTTCCGGCCCATCGAGAGATTTTGGGCAATAATGAAGCGGAAGCTTAAGAAAAGTGGAAAAACGGCTCGGGACGCGACTCAGATGACCAGAATGTGGAACAAATGTGCCAAGGAAGTTGACTCCGGAGGTGTGCAGCGTTTGATGGGAGGAATATAGAAGAAAGTGCGAATTTTAATTTGGAATGAAGAGACTTGTATTGATATTTTAGTACAGTTTAAAGTACAGTGAATTACCTTTGTTTTGACGTATTAAACTTATTTGTACGTCAATCCGTTACCGAGATACAGATGATTTTATTATTCTGGATTCTAAATGGACATGGCTTTAATTGATTCACAATTAAATAATTATCAATAATTTAAATCACTGTGGAACCTTGAGATCCAGAACAGCACATCGAAATTTTAAATATGACTTGTTGTTTCAGATTATCTATGAAATTTCCAGGTTGTGTAAAATAATTTGTTCGAGGCTATGATACATTGTCTAAACTTTTAATGTAATAATGGAGGACAAAAATCTGCATACATGTGTAATTGTTATAATCATTTCACGTTGTAGTGTCCGTTCACTATGTTTTATATACTATTCTACATGACATTGTATACTGATTTTACTTTCTTATCATTATCATTACCATTTTAACATTACGCGGATTTGCAATATTTATTTGAATATTATTTTAGTATTCTTATCTCGGAGCGGATGGTACGGTATGTCCACGCATCTTTCCTACCCTGTAGATTCACAACGGGATGTAATGTCAGCCTAGCTCCTTGATTCGGCCTATGTACCAAAAATGTCATTAATTCGCCGATAATCAACAAAATTATATTCCTTTCAGGATGAACGATTTATTTCAAAGCAATTGAGACATAATTGATCAATTAATAGTTGTTCACTTCCGCGTAATTTTCGATTTCCTCAACTTTTTAGACAATATGACTTTACTGGTTAAGCTGAACAGATTATCTACACGATCTTCGAATGATCTTAATTTGCAGAAATTGAACCTATAAACCGAATAATACAGCCAAGATGTACAGAAAATAGTCACACGTTGTAAACTTACAAGTCATATAGGTAAAATAACAATGATTTAACAAGAAAACCATAGACCCAATGTTAGGAACATATTTTTTTCCACGTTCCCAACTATGGCCTGTTATATGGAAAGCGTAATAAAAATGTTGTTATTGGTAAAATTTACAATAAAAATGTCTGAGTTTCGGTTCAAAATTTTTCATATGGCTCATCTTAACATAAACTAAAGGAACAAAATCTGTGTTGAGTTTAACTATAATGTTTTGATTATCAAATGGTCGCTAAATCATATGTGAAAATCACTTAAGTGTTTCTTAGCGGTTTTAGTATAGTTTGATTTATGAAATTGTTTGTTGGGTAGAGCGAATACAGCTGGAAACGCATTGAATCAGAAAATCAGAAAAAAAATCGCACGAAGACAACATTTAATAACAAATCTATCGAATGGGACGAACTTGCATCTATGAATAGACCCATTTTGGCGCTTATAGACTCACATTACATCCATATCCCTCGAAAGAATCTATCTGGCATATTGAACATATCTAAGCAAGTGTATAACTAGTTCGCTTCCAGCTCAAATATTTTATGAGTTATAGTAAAAAATGTAATCGATTGTTGCGTATTAGGCTGAGTCAAGGAACTCATACCCTATGTTGTGGTTCAAATCTATTCATTTGAATCCAATTCATTTTACAGAATCATCTTTTGCGGTTAATGCAACGCAGTAGGCTGAATCAAAAGCCCCCTTGATATCCAAGAATACAGAAGCCATTTGCTCTTTTTTAGCAAAAGCTAACTGAATCTCTGTGGAAAGCAACGCAAGACAGTCGTTCGTTCCCTTACCCCTACGGAAACCATATTGAGTATCTGAAAGCAGGTTGATCGTCTCAACCCATTTGTCCAGGCGGAAGAGGATCATTTTCTCCAACAACTTTCGAATACAAGATAACATCGCGATGGGTCAATAGGAGTTGTGGTCGGGCGCGGGTTTACCAGGTTTTTGAATGGCAATAACTCTCACCCGTCTCCAGTCATCCGGTACAATGTTGAGAGCCAGAAACTGATTAAACAAGTGCAACATGCGCCTCTTAGCGACGTCTGGAAGGTTCTTAAGCAAGTTGAACTTGATTCTATCAGCCCCTGGAGCCGTATTGCCACACGAAAGGAGTGCGAGAGAGAGTTCTACCATTGAAAAGGGTTGGCTAATCTCATCTATCGAATTCTCGGTTTCACGAATCACAGAATCTGGACAAACTTTTCGCGCGAACTTGAGGGTCCATTTGTCCGAGTACTCCTCGCTCTCATTGTACGTAGTTCGGTTACGCAATCTTCGCGCCGTTTTCCAAAGAGTATTCATCGACGTTTCACGCGATAGCCCTTCCAAGAATTGTCGCCAGTAACCGCGTTTCTTGGCCTTGATGAGGCTCTTAAATTCTCGTTCGAGAGCCGTGTATACTTCGAAGTGCTCAGGTGTTCCACGTCTACGAAAAACTTTGAACGCGTCGGACTTTTTGCGGTAAACCTCGGTGCATTGCGGATCCCACCATGGGGAAGGAGCTTTCCTGCGAAATGACGTTCCTGGAACTGGTCGAGTTTGAGCTTGAAGCGCGCTTTCCAAAATCAGGTTGGAGAGGAAGTTATATTCCTCCAGCGGTGAAAGCCCTTCTACCGTTGTTACGGCTTCATCTATTGCTGTCTTGAACCTTGTCCAATCGGTATAACGCGTTAGATCATACGTGACGTTGATGGATTCCGGCGAAGTGAGCCCGGTGGCAACCGAAATTTTAATAGGCAAATGATCACTACCGTCGGGATCCTGGATCACATTCCACGTGCAGCCCAACGATAATGAATTCGAGCAAAGTGTGAGGTCTAACCTACTGCCAAGTGAGGATGGACCAGCCAAGCGTGTAATTTCTCCATTGTTGAGAACGGTCATATTGAAGTTGTCACAGAGGTCATATATCAAAGAAGACCGGTTGTCATCGTACATTTCTCCCCAGCCTGTACCGTGAGAGTTAAAATCTCCCATGATCAACCGCGGAGCAGGAAGAACCGAACAAATATCTGAAAGTTGTTTCTGGTTTATTGAGGCTCTAGGGGGAGCACTGCTTGATTTTCTTATTTCACTGGAAAACCACACTGCCTTCTTTGAAAAAAAAACTCACATTCACTCCTTTCACTGAAGTGAATAGATTTTGAGAAAAAAAACTAATTATTTCCAAGGATCGCACTCGAACAAATCTTCCAAAATAACGGAGCGCTGGATCGAACGAACTTTCTTCTTTCGCTGTACGAAGTGAGATGAAGCATCAATATTGACAAAAAATAAATAATAATAATTGGGTGTCATCTAACCCAATTATTTACAGGGTGCTTTCTCGTACTGGCTGCGTTTGTATTAAAGGGTGATACGGTCAAAATTTGGTCAAGGGAAAACGCGTGTAAATCGGTGAAATCGTTTATTTAAAAAAATCAAATTAAATTTCTTTTTCAAGTTCAATTAGTATAAAATTCAGGAAAAATATTCAGTTAGGCTTCCGCTTTTCCAAATCCGAATTGCCGGGCCTTACGCTTGACCCCTGCCATCAGATTTTGTACAGCCACCTTGTCCACCTTCTTCGCCGCAGAAAGCCAGTTTGCCTTGAACTGCTGCTCGTCCTTAGCAGTTTTTTTGGTCTTCTTTAGGTTCCGCTTGACAATAGCCCAGTATTTCTCAATTGGGCGGAGCTCTGGCGTGTTGGGAGGGTTCTTGTCCTTGGGAACCACCTGCACGTTGTTGGCGGCGTACCACTCCATGGCCTTTTTACCGTAATGGCAAGATGCCAAATCCGGCCAAAACAGTACGGAACAACCGTGTTTCTTCAGGAAAGGCAGCAGACGTTTATTCAAACACTCTTTCACGTAAATTTCTTGGTTGACAGTCCCGGAAGCTATGAAAATGCTGCTTTTCAAGCCACAGGTACAGATGGCTTGCCAAACCAGATATTTCTTTGCGAACTTTGACAGTTTCGTGTGCTTTAAAATATCTGCTACCTTTCCCCTTCCTTTTGCCGTATAAAACTCCTGTCCCGGAAGCTGCTTGTAGTCGGCTTTGACGTAGGTTTCGTCGTCCATTACCACGCAGTCAAACTTCGTCAGCATCGTCGTGTACAGCCTCCGGGATCGCGCTTTGGCCGTCGTATTTTGTTTATCATCGCGATTTGGAGTCACTACCTTCTTGTAAGTCGATAGTCCGGCTCGTTTTTTGGCTCGATGCACGGTTGTAGACGATACACCCAGCTTATTTGCGGCATCTCGGAGAGATAGGTTAGGGTTTCGCTTGAAACTACCGGCAACTCTCTTTGTCGTCTCAGCGGCTTCCGGTTTTCGATTTTCCCCCGATCCAGACTTCCTGGCTGTCGACAAACGTTCCCCAAACACTTTAATTACATTTGTAACGGTTGATTTGGCAACTTTTAGCGATTTTGCCAACTTTGCGTTCGAGTAGCTCGGATTTTCGCGATGCGCGAGCAAAATTTTGATACGCTGCTCTTCTAGCTTGGACGGCATTTTGACAACTGAAGAGTGAATTCCAAAATCAAAATAGGAGCAACATTCTACACACACACACACCTTCAAAATGAGGAGTGTTCAGGTTTTTTAAATGCAAAATTGAAAGAAATACGTCAAGTTGATATTGACCAAATTTTGACCGTATCGCCCTTTAGATTAGATTAGATTAGATTAGCTAGTTTCATATTGATTGTTGGTTCTACGGGGAAAGTGACTAACGGCAAAGTTTACAGTTATCACACATGATATTAATGCCTTTATATAAGCGAACTACGACAAGGCAGAACAATATGTGATGCTTTCACTACTAGTCAATTTTTTTATCATCCATGCAGGCCCTATGAAAAGTATGTGATTAGGCCCTCCCACCTTCGACAAGGTGACAAGTTTTGCCTACGGGAGGGCAAAAAATAATCAAAACATTTCAATCCTACATCATTCTGTGGAGAGCTTAGTAACCAAACAACAAAAGTCAATTTATATGTGCATTACAAAAGTTTTTTTTTCTAACAGAATTGAACTAAAATTACTAGTGATTATATACTTGGATAAGTTTGTGCTGATAATCTTATGTTTTTCTATTATCTGTTTTTCAGGAATTGAAACCAATCTCGACATTTGAAAAAAAAGGTATGTATAACCGAACAAAGATCGCAAAAATACTAGGCCCCGTCTGATTCGAATGTTATCCATATATTCATTTAAAATAACTCACCTACCAACAGGAGAGCCTTCATCCACCAATTATCTCTCAATAATCCAATCGCATTTCAAATCACTTCGATGGTTTGCCTTCCAGAAAGGACGGAATGATACGGAATGGTAAGGCTGCCATTGAAGCACCTTCTCCCCAAGAACCTCAGCCAACGACTTCAGCCGCTTTGCTTTGTCGCAGGACAGATTAACCAACTAAAAATCATTCAACTGTCAACTGTCGGCTTGTTAATTTATTTTCAAAATAGGCAATGGCAGGAAGATATGTAATTCCTACCATCTGACGGAAAGGCTGACTCGGATAGCGCATCCTAAGATTTGATTGGCCAGCGGACATTATTTGCACAATCATTGTTGAATAGTTGAAATTATGGTTTTGATTACTGCTTCACCCACTATATCAAGGACCTACCACAATGATGGGCCTGGAATGGGTCAGGAAGAGAATTCACAACCTATTCACACACACGCCCAGGAACAGAGGTGAGGTGGGGATCTCAATTCATCCGTCACCCCATCAGACCATAGTTGGTAGCCGTTGTCACCCCTGTGTGGCGGTGCTTGGCTCTGTTCCGCACCGATCAGGCTCCATTTGCATATGTATATTGAACCCCGTGCAGAAATCCATAATCCGAGAGGAAGGGTAACTTCATAGATTGCAGCAACAAGTAGGGGTACCTGCGGAAGCTTTCAGAGCGGCTTGCGACATTGAATCTCTTTGATGTTTTCTTTGCCGTTTGCGTCTTCCGTTGGATCAAGGGAGCATATCGTTTGATTTCTTGTTCTGGTGCGCGCGTATTCGCTCTTCCAGATTTTTTCGTTGAGTCTTTTGTTCGGAGATGCGATTTTCAGCCTCTGGACCGCAACCAATGAATCTTCCACTACGTCACCACAGTATCCATTCGCGAAAAAAGAAAACAAGGCTCTCCCACCCCTCGGCCTACTGCTGCCGGGCAGTGGGTGCTGTTTGGCATCAGATTTTTATTTACTTCAATTAAATTCAATTCAATTATTGAATGATGAATGCATTGTATTGTTTGTAGTTTTATTATAATTTACCTTTTTGTATAATTGGAAACATGATGTATCAATGTTTTATGGCTATACACATGTCCATTAGGCGGCTGCTATTATTACAAAAAGAGTCTCTGTGTATTCCCACCCCCTCACACAAAGCAGGCCGCGACACGGGGCGGCAATTCTCGTCTGTTGTCTCCAGAGCTGTCTTCGCGAGGTGCGGCGGCAAATCTTCTGTTTTTGCTCTTTCCGGCAGGCGGCCAGTCGCAAGCCACATGAGTGAATACATGCAAGCACACAAGGCCTACTTGGAGCGTGACTTTCGCCTCTGAAACTGATTCCATGTGTTTGTTTGTTTGTTTACGGTGTAAAGGCGGTTCATTTTTTTGGTATGACAAAGGCTTGAATTATTGTTATCATTTGTTATTCTTCTCTTTTTTTTTGGTTGGATTAAGAGCGATTGGAAAGTGTTGGGGAGGTTTTTTTTCCCCATGACGTCACGTTGGCGATAAGTGCTGCTTGAGCGATTTAAGAGACAACCAGTCGGCAGTACATTGTTTATTGTCTATCTTACGACGACGACGACGGTGATGATGGTCAATGGGATGATTTGGAGGGAAGGCGGGTCAATCTACGGGAAAGCTTCTTGAAGTCACAAGAATCGATCCGAGTTGACAATCACCCTCGAACCAAATCCGCAAATCCACGGATGGCGGCGGCTTCCTTTGTGTGTTCTGGAAGTACGGAGGCATTGCTCTGGGGACAATTCTCGCCGTATATACAGTGAATGTGAGTGAATGGAGTGAAACGAATTGATTGCACTGCCGCTGTGCAGAAGACTGAAGAAGTCGCGCAAAAGAATGGAATTGATAGGATTAATTTTTAAACACTTATAATTGCCTATGGGAAACCGATCTGTTTCATGTTCACCGCCAATACAATGATGATGAGGTTGCCCGCGATGTGAGCAGTGCGTTTGATGAGGGTGAGTTGGGTTGTTTGGTTCGGGATTTCTGTTGCTACTGGTGGTTAGCTTTCAATGTTGGAGAGCTCCCTGCTCTAGTATGCGGATCGTACAGGCAGGTTTGTAATTGTTTCTTTAACTAATTTCCATAGATGTAATTTACATTGGAAACCTTCCATAGGAGGTCGGTTTAGGTTCTACTGTTAAATTTATTAACATCATTAGATTTATGAAGCGTTTACCGTTATTTCGAATCTTTGCAACAAATTGTTTTGGAGATCAAAGGATTGGAATGGTAGAAACCTATGTTGAAATCTACATGAATTATCTTGAGCGAAAGTCTATTTTATTGTAAATTGTGTTGTATCATGCATTTGGACGTGGTTTCCATAGAGCTGGTGTACTGCTTGACCAATAATTCCGGCTGCAGCAGAACCGAGATGATGTTTTAGCGTTTGTAGTAAGGAAACGTTTGTTGAACTAACATAATTAATATTTCAAAAAGTAATATTTAACTAATTATTGCCTGTGACTTTGTAATGTTGAGATGATTTCTTTGGCTTTCAGTCTTTTTAATAATTGGAAACAGATACTTTTTCTATTTTCCGACGTTTCGGCGTATTGTATTTCGCCTTCTTCGAGGGTTCATAGATAGATAGATAGATATGACAAAAACAGATCCCTAGAAGAAGGCGAAGCACAATACGCTGAAACGTCGGAAAATAGAAAAAGTATCTGTTTCTAATTATTTAAAAGACTCGATCACTCGAGCAACGAACAATAAGCAACCGAAACAATAGACAATTATTCATATTCGAGCTATATCTGATGAACTCAGTCGGCTGTTCTACTTAATAGCCCCTTAATTTTGAAGGGTTACTGGTCTATACTGTTACTGTCACCATTTATTGTTAGTGAGTACATATAATGTTTGAAGGTTAATTATTGGTTTGATCTATAAACAAATCATCTACAAGCTCATTTCTATTTATCTCTTCCGCTCAGCTACTCTCAATGTATGCTTCCCCAAGCAGTCCTTCCGCATCCTGTAATAATCTAACTATAAATTCACAATCCACCGATTTTAAATCACGAAAGAAATTCCCACCGCCCACATGCAAGTGGGCGGAATGTTACAACTTGGGAAACTGAAAAGAAATCGATGAATCAACTCACTCAGATTTATTGCAAATATGCTATTATGATAACTTTACAAGCTCATAACTGCATGCTAATTTGTGATTTAAAAAGTGTCCAGATTCATGAACAAAAGAGTCCGGGCAACTTGTGTTGCTTAACAGATCCTCAAACAAATGTGTAAACTCACGTTGGCCAATATTTAGTGTCAACCAGTGGGTACGTATGCTCTATTCCAAATTCCTCTTCTTTCAAACTCACCTTCAGTGCAATTTAAGGCCTGTACTCGAAAAAAAAATGCACCAGACAAAAGTGTTCGCCAAAAATTTATTTTAAGTCGGATTAACTTTAAACTTTCAGGGAATACACAAATACGTAGGGATTATGTTTTGGCATACTTACTTTATTCAATTTACTTTCCATCACTGAAAGTTCGCACCTTTCCCTTAAGACCCCTCATTACATTTTGTGCAATGGTGAAGCCGACCTTTTTGGTCACTTTCATCCATTCTTTCTTGAACTCGTTCTTAAACACCTTGGACGATTTTTGAACCTTGGCCTTCATTATGGCCCAACAATTTTTCCACCGGACGAATCTCTGGTGAATTTGGGGGGTTGGCGGTTTTTGGTACAAAAATAACGTTATTGTCTGATGCCAGGTCCGGCCAAAATAATGTCTCTCCTCCGTGGGACCGCAGGAAGGGACGCTTCTGGAGGCACTCGGTGCGGTAAATTTCACTGTTGATGGTTCCCGTTGTGATGTACGGTTTACTCAGTTTACCGCATTGGCATATGACCTGCCAGAGCAAGTATTTTTTGGCAAATCTGTCCACTTTCTTCTTCCTTATGTCTTCCGGAACATCAAACCGTGATTTGGCAACGTAGAACTCTAGTCCCGGTATCTGCTTTGCGTCTGCCTTGATGTAGGTTTCGTCATCCATAACCACACACAACGGTTTCGTTAACCACTATCGACACAGCTTCCTTGCGCGGGATTTGCCCGCCGTGTTTTGTTGATCACGCCGGTTTGGTGCCTTGCGGACCTTGAATACACGAAGCCCAGCTCGTTTCATGGTTTGCTGAACAAACCAGGCAGAACACATTGCCTTCAGAGCCGCGTCGCGAATCGAAAGGTTCGGATTACACTTGAAATAATCCAAAACCTTCCGGGCCTTCACAGGGTCAGCTGTCTTCGATTTTCTTCCACTTTCAGCCCGCCGCTCGGTCGTCTGGGACTCCTTAAACGATTTTACCACCCGAGACACAGTTATATGGGTGATTCCCAGTTGTCTTCCGATCCATCTCATGGTCGCAGTCGGATTTTCCATGACGGCGCGCAAAATTCTCCGGCGATTTTCTTCTTGTTTCGATGACATCTCAATAACCACTGAATCGATTATTATGAAATTTTGCAGATGTAAACAATTAACTAGTTACACCCAGATTTTTATCAATTTTTACCCACGGACAAAAAAGTTACATACGGATAAAACTCCAAGACTCCTAAATTATCCTCGAACATGACCCATTAGCTTCTGCAAAGTGGTACTTCCCACCATTTTGACCACTTTTGGCCAATCTTTTTTTAAATTTTTGGATGTCATCCGCTGGTTTTATGAATTTTCGAAGCTTTGCTTTGGTTAAAGCCCAAAAAGTCTCGATTGACCGTGCCTGCGGGCAGTTCGGCGGATTCATGTCTTTCGGCACGAAACATACATTTTGACTTTTGTACCATTCTAAAGTGTCCTTTGCGTAATGATATGATGCCAAATCAGGCCAAAACTCTACTTGACCTTCGTGCTGCCTGATCATCGGCAATAATCGCTTCTGAAGACATTCCTTAACGTATTTCTGAGTGTTCATCGTCTCCGTTACGGACTAGATGTTTTACCACACTCGCATATTGCCTGCCAAAACATAACCTTCTTAAAGAATTTTTCGGTAAAAATTGCCTTCTCCGTTTCGGGGATGTCTTTGTCTTCGCTTACAGTATAGAATTGTGGTCCGGGAAGCGTTTTGTAATCTAGTTTCACATACGTTTCATCGTCCATTATTATACACCCAGAATTTCTACACAATAACGAATCGTAGAGTTTGCGGGCCCGTGGTTTCACGGACGCGGCCTGTTTTGGGTTCCTTTTAGATTTTTTCTGCTTCCGGTATGTTTTTAGCCGAAGTCTTTCTTTGGCACGCATGACGTTACTCGACGAGGTCCCTAGTTTTTTCGCAACATCCCGAACGGAAGTCGCTGGTTTTCGCTTGTAGGCATCCCTGATCTTTTTATCGATATCCGGACTAACAGGACCGGATTTCCGACCACTCTTCAGCGCATCTTCAAACGTACACTGTTCTCTATATTTTCGAATCGCAGATCGTACCGCTCCGACGCTTACACCCTCTTCCTTGGCCAGCCAATTTTCTCAAGGAGAGTCCGCTCATAATGCACCATTTGTGCACGATACTTTTTCGTTGTTCCGGAGTAAGACCGCGCATTTTGATAGGTAACATAAAACTGAGTCATTCAGAAATGTGCAAACAAAAGGACGCTGCCAAAACACGTTGAAATATTTCGTTATATTCAAAGTGACCGTTAAAATAAGGTGTGCTTATACTTTCTGGAACAGTCGTTATAACGATTTTTTGGGCATATTGCTCAAAAATTTTATTTTCCGCATTGCCAACATACCGGGTTGGTTCATATTCCAGTTATGCCCTTCTATAGTTAAAAGTGCATAATTTTGTTTCCCAAATCATGAAATAAACTTATAAATTCTCACTTTACGTGCACTAAAGAGAAAGCATATATGGAAAATAGCTAGTTAACTGTTTTTACACACAGCAGTGCTAAGGTAATGAAAGATGTTTCCGAGATCGCAGCAAGCCGTGTTTCGAATCTGACGTGTTTTGTTTTATCTGCGCCGTTTTCGTGAAAAAAAAATCAAACAAAAATTCATAGTTCAACTTAAACAAACAGCGAAATCATTAAATCTCCGCGTGCTTTGTGTAAGACGTAGTGAATGTAATCGATTCCCTCTCAAAATGTGTGATAGTCGATAATTTCCCCCTTTTCTATTTTTATTTTATTTTTGAGGAGATTTTGCTGACCGACAAAACAGCGGTGGCTGCCAGGTGGAATGAACACTTCAAGAAGTTGTTTAACGGTGAAAATGGGATTGTAGCGAGAAACAGGATGAACATAGATGATGATGGACAGGCCGTGGACTCACCGATCATAGGAAAGGTTAAAAAGGCTATAAGTGAGCTGAAACACTGCAAGGCTGCGGGGAAGAACGAGATCCCAGTCGAGTTTTTCAAGCACGGAAGTGAGCAGCTTCACCAGTCAATCCATCGAGTACTTCTGCAGGTATGGGAAAACGAAGGAATGCCTACCGGTTGGTTGGATTGCCTCATACGCCCAATCTACTAAAAAGGGTACAGACTGGAGTGCGCCAATTATAGAGAAATAACTCTGCTGAATTCGGCGTCCTGTTTAACAGACTGACATCGCTTGAGGAGTCCTTCGTCGGCGAAGCTGGTTTTCGTGAGAACCGATCAACAATGGATCAGATGTTCACCTTGCGAATGATCTTAGATAAATTCCGGGAGTATAACTTGCCGTCTCACCATCTGTTTATTGATTAATGTCTAAACGTGCTTTTCCGGCGAAACTAATTAGGCTGATACGTGCAACCCTGGATGGCTCTAAATCAAGTGTTTGGATTGCAGACGAGGTGTCAATCTCGTTTGTGACGTTAAATGAGTTGAAACAAGGCGATGGACTTACGAATTTAGTGTTCAACACTACTTCCGACGGTGCGATTTGGAGTTCAGGCTTTTAACCAGAGTTGGGCTTTTAACCAGAAGCACTACTTCAGTTATAAGTGTATGAATTTGATATCATGTTTATAACATAATTTGAAATTATCTCAAGACATTTGTTCACATCACAAAATTTGTTATCATAATGAGCTCAATGATAATAAAATGAGTTAATATTGTGATATCCAACGAACATTAATTTGTTATCTCTTTTGTTATTTTGGCTGTTTATTCAGCCTAAATGATAACATATTTAGTGATCAAACACTGATAATCTGATATCAGAACTTGTTATCAATTTGGTATAAACCTTTGCTCGGGTAGCTGGCTACATGCAGTGTAGAAGGAAGTGGGATACCTAAACGTTCGGAGCAACAGGAGAAGTATCGCCCAAGATCGATGAAGATGGAGCTCAACAATACGCCTGGCATTGGCGTGAAGCTACGCCGTAGCCAACCAAAAGCAAAAACAAAAGGGTCTCTATAAAAAAGTGTAATGAAGAAGTCGATAAGAAGATTTTTACAGATTCGGATGCAGAATTCTTTGACTTGAAACTTGATGACATGGTAGTTAGATGTTCAGTGTAGTTGCTTTTTTTTCGGCCTATTTCCTCACAACGTGGTGACAACCACCGACGGTAGGAAGACGACTCCACCACCTGGACCCTACATATTGAACTCATTAACACATGAGCTGGGACCAACGGGTTTACTTCCCTTCCGAAGGAAGACGTGACCAGATTTTTTCGCCTCAGAAAAACCACCACTGACCTCAACTGGGATTGAACCCAGACCCACTGGGGTGCCAAGTAGCAGTCACGCTTACCACTACACCACCGGCGCTGGCATTCAGTGTAGTTGTTACCATTTTTCAGGAATCAACCCACGCAACGCAAGGTTTTCATTGTCTTTTTGACAATGGAGACAAGGATGAGTGACATCCTTGTCATTCATGAGACCATAAATAGCCCAGTCAGAAAGAGCACAGTTTACTGGTTTGTTTACCGGTACGGTCGAGTGAGTCTTTCAGGTTTGAAGTTTTCTCGACTTCCTTGGGCTGAGAGTATCACTTCAATAAACTGCTAATAACATTTTCATGCTTACTCAGATCATCGTGTGATCTTAGATAAAGTTTTTGGCATAGAATTTCCTGTAAGAACCGCAGACATTACGATACTTGGACACTTACAACGCCGCCTAGCAGTAGGAAAAACTAAAACCAAAATCTTTTTCCATACATTTTCATGATTTTCCCCATAGAGGCTTCAATTTGCTTTGGAAATGAGTAAATGTTGACCGGGTTGGCTCAAATTTGAACCAGAGGTTCAGGGTGGTATGAGAGGCAAGTGGATTTGTGATACGGGGAAAGTATCATTGCCACATAGAGGGTGTTCCGATCAAAATTTGGTCAAATAGTAATGTGTGTGAGTCCAGTTTTTATTAATAAGTCAAATTATTTTTCTCTTTTAAGTTCAGTTAATACAGAATACAGGAGAAATATTCAGCTAACTTTCCTTTTTACCGAATGCAAATTACCGGGTCTTTCGTTTAACATCTGCCATAAGATTTTGTACAGTCTCCTTGTTCACTTTATTCGCCGCAGAACGCCAGTTTGCCTGGAACTGTTTCTCGTTCACAATAGCTTTTTGAGTCTTCTTAAAGTTCCGCTTGACGTTGGCCCAATATTGTTCGATTGGGCGGAGCTCTGGCGTGTTGGGAGGGTTCTTGTCCTTGGGCACCACTTGAACGTTGTTGGCAGCATACCACTCCACGGCCACGGCTTCAGGAATGGCAGTAGACGTTTTTGTAGGCACTCGCTTAGATAAATTTCCTGGTTGACGGTTCCGGTCGCAATGTAAACGTTGCTCTTCAAGCCACAGGTACAGATGTCCTGTCATACCTGATATTTCTTCGCGAAATTTGACAGTTTAATGTGCTTGAAAATATCTGCCACCATTCTTTGTCCGGTTGCCGAGTAAAATTCCTGTCCAGGAAGCTGTTTAAAGTCTGCCTTGACGTAAGTTTCATTGTCCTGTACCACGCAATCAAATTTCGTCAGCATCGTCGTGTACAACTTTCGCGATCGTGCTTTGGCCAACGTGTTTTGTTTATCGTCGCAATTTGGAGTCACCATTTTCTTGTAAGTCGACAGTCCAGCTCGTTTGTTAGCTCTATCTACGGTTGAAGGCACCACTCCCAGCTTCTTTGCGACATCTCGGACGGAGAGGTTAGGGTTCCGTTCGAAACAGCGGGCAACTCTTTTTGTCGTTGCTGTGGCCTCCGGCTTTCGATTCCCCCCCGATCCTGGCTGTCGAAAAACGTTCACCGAACCCTTTCAATACGTTGGTAATAGTTGATTTAGCCACATTCAACAATTTCGCCAACTTGGCGTGAGAGTAGTTTGGATTTTCGCCATGCACGAGGCGTTGCTTCTCTTCCTTCGACGACATTTTGAGCTGAAGTGCTTATCTCAAAATCAAAATACAGACATGATGGTACATGCACACATCTTCAAAATGAGGGGTGTGTAAATTTTTTAATGCACGATGAAAGGAAATGCGTCAAGTTTAAGTCGACCAAATTTTGATCGAAACACCCTTTAATATACAATTTCGTGCATTGATGTTGCCATCGGAAGCTCATAAATAACTGTGGAAGTGCCATAAGAACACTAAGTTGAGATCAAGTTATAAGCTAAATATGCTAAGAAAGAAGCACCTGCGGAAATCTAGGAATTTTCACCTAACAAGGTTGTAATCTTCATACGAAGTGAAATTAGGTGTTAGAAAAATGCTGATAGTTGAAAAACTAGGAAAATTTAACGAACCTTTGACTTGTTCACTTTTAAAAATAAATCGTTTTGCTAATACACTCGTAAAAGTGTTTTTCAGAGAAGTGTAAAAATGCCAAAAGTCAAAGGATAAAATCACTCACCCAATAGTGGTTGACCATCAAAAACACTCAGCAAGCAATAGAAGAGGATATAGAATTATGTAGGATTTCACATGAGTCAGTTTTTTATTGAAAAAAAAAAGGTTCACTTAATCTTAGAGGACAGGTTTTATTTATGATGTTCACTGGATTAAACTCAACATAAGACTCGATTTCTTGACTGACAGCTAACTCTAACTATCTTCAAGGTACCTAACTGGAATGTGTTGTCTAAAGCTCTATTCAAAGTAAATCTGGACGCACGGTTTAATACACCACCGCGTCCCTGGTGGTTGGAACAAAAACCTTTTGGCAGGCATTTGTTGATATATCATTGACGAAGAAATTGGTGAAAAGTTTTTCTCGATTGATCGACGCATCTCGAAATAACAGATCATGGAACTTGAGAAAAGAAAATTAATTGTGCACAAACATCTAGAGAACCCTTCGTGGTCTGCCTCAAAAATAGCAAAAGTGTTAAAACTCCCAAAGTCAACGTTGCGTCTTCTTATCAAACGTTACAAGGATACTCTGAGTGTGGATAGAGCACACTTCATCTATCATAAAAGTGGCACTAGGGACAAAGAGCTGAAGAGAAAGGTGTTTAGGTACTTGAAAGGCAACCCAGGTGTCTCCATACGTGATTTGGCAAAGATATACGATTCCAACTTTTCCACCGCGCGTAACATCCTTTCAAAGTCTTTTTGTGCCAGTAAACATCCGAATTGCTCCGTGAAACAAAATTTAGTGGTCAAAAAGCGAGCACGATTACTATACGAACGAGTTTTGACGAAATTTGATGGCTGTATTTTAATGGATGACGAAACATATGTCAAAATGGATTATAAACGAATCCCCCAACAAAAATTTTACCTGGCAACTGTCGTGGAGATGTCCCTTAGAGGTATACATTTGTTTTTGCTGATAAATTTGCTCGGAAACAACGATTTGGCAAGGAGTCTTCAGTTGTGGCCTTAAAACCAAGGTTTTCATCACATCTCACACAATGACGTCGAAGGTTTACATTAAAGAGTGTCTGAAAAAGCGGATGTTACCCTTCATTCGGCACAAGACTAACGTTATGTTTTGGCCGGATCTAGCTAGCTGCCACTACTCCAAGGAGGTACTAGACTCTTCGTCGCCAAAGAGATTAATCCTCCGAATTGCCCTGAGTTCAGACCGATCGAAAAATATTGGGCAATTGTCGAGCGAAAACTTCAAGGGTGCGGTAAAGAAGTGACAAATGCACTTCAAATGCGTTTAAAGTGGAATAAGCTCGCCGGTACAGTGTCACCAGCGGCTGTGCAGATCATGATGGCATCGATCACAAGTAAAGTGCGGCAGTTCATTCGAAACGGTGAATCGTTTGAAAGCTAAATAAATATCCTTTTGTTTGACGCTTTGATCATTCGTGTATGTTGTTTAATTATTGAGTAACGATCAATTGAATGCGTCCAAATTTACTTTGAATCGGGCTTTAAGCGTTGCGATTTCGTGATGGATGTTGATTCTAGATGAATACTGACTCGTCGTCTGGATCCTCGTGGTTAGCTAGTGCGATGCATCGGGTAAAGTGTATGCCGGATGTGCTGTGCTGCATCAGCTGGATGCTTATTGGTTGATACTGGCAGTCCATGTGGATTTTGTTTAGGTTGCAATGGGATGATGTCCAGGTCCATACATAACTATATATCAAAATACTGGTAGTGGATAATGTCCCCGACAAAAAAAGTACACAGTTAGATGTTAATAATTTTACACAAGACTGAACGTAACGATCTTTGATTTACAAGTTTGATTCACGTTCAAGGGACGTAACCAAAAATTAAATGTGGCATTGAGTGTCTCGAAACAAGAACAGACGCCACTCGACAAAAGTTGTGTATGATTGAATTGATTTTCTCAATCGCTTTCGACTGATTCTCAAGGCTTAAAGTCCGCTCGAATATATAGATCTCCACGCACTGAAATTGACTGTGTGTGTGTTCAATAAAATCCTCTAAAATAAAATGCGATTGGGGCCTTCTCTAATGCCCTATTCGCACAAAAACCATTCCATAGAGCGAACTATTCTTCCTCTTTTTCTCATTAATACGTTTCAATTATGCTTCCTAACCCCCTCCCATTTATCCTTTGGAACCAAGAAGCAGCAAAGTGGCTCATCGCTTAACGAGGTCTGGAAAGCTGGCAATAAACAAGTTCTCATTAGCCCAAGACTCATCCTACTCAGAGACCCGCAACAACAATTGCTGCATTCCTTCTTGTGCTTCGATTCCCTCTCACTTGCCGTCCGCCACCTTCCTCACATTCAAATGTTGCGAAATGAGTTCAACGAAATCTGCATGCTGCGTCCATTCCGTAGGCCCTAGCCGTTGAGCGTTACTTCAGTCTTCAGCAGTGCGGCGAAGGAAGAGCAAAACCTGCCTCAACAACGGCGTTTATCCAAGCCCAGGATCTAATCCATCGTCTTGTCATGAAATAATCCCGTTTACAGAGCGAAATGATTATCTATTTATAAAAGCAGAAAAATGCATTTTCTGTTTTGTTGTTGTTTTCCTTTTGCCTCTCCGCTCCCTAATCCAGGTGAGACCCTGTCTGCACTGGACCTCGGTAAAAGACAACTCGCACGGTTTGGACTTCACCTGCTGCTACATGGCTCGAGGTCCGAGCAACAACAAGCGGAACAGCAGGCAGTGGAGGCATTTATCTTTCGCACTCAATTTTCCCTACGAAAAAAAGGAAAGGAAAACAAGGATCACATGAAGTAGGCTTTGCCTTTTTCATGACACCCCCTCTCGCCGGGCGCGTGCACAAGTGCGTGAGTTTGGCGATAATGGGAAAAGTGGCAATCGCTACGAAAAGAAGAGCTGATTCGTCCAATTTTAGTTGTTACAATCCAGAAAGAGCCGTTTGAAAGTCTTCAACAGGCGCTAAGTTGAGCCCTAGGGCATCAAATTGTATTCCAAATGGCCCATAAACAGAAGACCTGCCACTAGAAGAGCAACGTTTGAAAAGAATACCGAAACGACCGAACCATCTCTCGTTTTATGTCCAATGTATCTTTCTAATTAGGATTCCAGTTTTTGTCTGTTTTTTTTTGTTTCGTTTGTTTCACGTCCAAGTGTCGCGCAGGTTCCAGCGATTCAAACTGGTGCGCATAAAAATAATAAAAACGCGAGCCTCAAGATTCGCGCGAGAAAGAGGAGATGGAGCCATAAAAAATAAATACATAAAAATAAACAACAAAAGAGGAATGCGAGGAACGTTTGCAACACGATATGTCGAGGTGTACTTAATTTCTTCCTTTCTCGCAGCCGCCCTTGGGTTCCCGAGTGCGCCACCTAGGGACATTAGTTCCCTCCCCCCAGTCGTCCGAAGGGTTTCAGCAATCTTTGGAGGTGAGGAAGAGTAAAAATATGTAAAATGCGCTTACAAGACCTGATTTCTGACCGCTTGGAGATGTGTCCAGTGTCATCATCATCATCATCATCATCAGAAGCTGCCTTATGAAATGTAGAGTTATATCGTGACGGAGACGAGAGGAAACGCAACTTGCTACATCAAAACAACAAAAGAATTTTATTTTTTATTGAAATAAACTCCGCCGCGGTCTCCTCTCCGGACCGGCACAGCAGCGCGGCATAAAAAGATAGCAGGCCATAAAACAAAAATAAATGATAGCACTCGACTAGAGTCTCTCTCTCTCAAGATCGAGGCAGGCTGGTAGGTGGGTTGGAATTAGTCTTTGTCTTTGTGCCGGAGTGCTCGTTACCAAAGTAGGCTTTTACCGGGTGCGACGTCGATGCAATCACGGCGAACGCACTTGGATTCCACGGCTGTGGGAACTCTTGGCACTTGACTTAAGCCCTGATGCGATACAGTTAATAGAATTCCCCCCGGAGACATACTATTCTTGCCCCGGCTACAGGTTTGTGAAAATGCGTCGACTTCTGGACCGGATTCGCGGTCCTGGACGTGGTTAATTCAAATTGTTTCAACGTTTATTTAACGTCCATTTGCTTTTGAGGATCAAAAGCCGTTCGAATGATATTCGCCTGGGTTTTACTAAGTTTCAAAGGTGCATGAACTTTTGAGGCGTATCCTTTTCAACCGCAACAACAGCTATCAGTGCGTATGCAGATTACCTGTGTTCTTGTTCTTTGCGCTCAATGCTGACGTGTGCAGGGGCAGCAATAGGAATGGGCGGTTTTTGAATTTTAGTGTGGATACCGAATAATGGACATTATTTTGCCGTGAGAGCTTGTATGTTTTCAGTGATTTTCAATAGAATAAGTATGCAGTGTTTCTTTGGGTTAGTTGAGTTGATTTTGATTCCGAATAAAGCTTACGCGAATTTTCTTATAAGATAAGGTTTCTCCGGAACAAGATAGCATACAATCCACTTATTAGTGTTGTGGTTCTAAAGCATGTACATAACTTATTTAATAGGGAAAACATTTGGGCTGCACGTTTGTTTATCTTCAATTACTGATCATATAGAGAGTTGAAACCAGGCGATTCATCATCTGCGATATTGTTTTGTTACTTAAAAAAACATAACTGGATTTTACTAGAAATACCGACCATCGTAAATACACATATGAATCATATAAAGTAAACATTGTATGCGTCGTTTTCCGTCTAATTGTCATTGATTCTTACCAAAATTGACTTCGTTATCCTGTGAAGCTGCTGGTGATACTTTTCACAACAAGGAGTTCCTACCTTACACCCAGTATCTGGTGCTGGTTATTGTTTTGAATGTTAATCGACATTTGGTTAAAAACACGCTCTGAAATTATCGTCGCCTTCAGTAAATTTTACCACAATCTGCACAACTGATTTTTTTCCTTTGTTGGGGACGTATTGCCACTGCAACCATTGATTTGATTTATTGTGGCATGTCCTCCTTTTTATTTTTGCCATATTATCGCAACGGTAAGTAACTATTTGGAGTAACTACCACTACGGCAGTAGGCAATTTTCCCAAGCAGGTACTACATTTCTTATGAAGTGTACTACTTGATTGGGAGCAGCGTTCCAGACCTCACAGGGTTCAATGAGCCCCTTGTCAAAAAATCTGCATCGTTTATTGAATAGTGCAACACAGTCGCACATTAAATGCTTAGAGCTTTCACTCTCTAATCCACAAAAGCGGCATTTATCTTCATGAAGTTTACCGATGATTTTCAGGTGATATTTACTCGGACAATGTCCAGTTATCAAACCAGTGTATGTTCTCAAGTCGTTTTTCGAAAGCTTAAGTAACTTTTGCGTATGAGAAGCGTTAGGCTTAATGAACAGTTTGGATTGCCGGGCATTGGAGATACTACTCCAGTTAGCCTGCACTTTTTCCTTTTCCCAGTTCCTTAGTTCCATTTTTAAGGCGCGAGAAGATAATCCAACAAATGGTTCGGGCCCTATGAATTGCATGGATGACCCTATTTTTGCCAACTGATCAGCTTTTTCGTTTCCTTCAATTCCGCAATGACCAGGAACCCAATAGAGGTTAACCATGTTGCGACAGGACAATTGCTGTAAAAATTGTGCGCATTCCCACACCAGATTAGATGTGAATGTTTTTGACTTTAAAGAATTCAGAGCTGCTTGGCTATCTGAACAAATGCATATGTTTGCATTTTGATAATTTCTTTTCATACAGATTGATGCACATTTCAGTATGGCATATATTTCAGCTTGAAACACTGTGGGATGTTTACCCATTGCCACATATAAGTTTATCCCAGGACCAGTTATACCAGCCCCTACCAAACTATTTTGCTTTGAACCATCTGTATAGAAGATTGTTGAGCCCGGACGAAAACCCGGTTCTCTTTTATCCCAATCAGCACGAGTAGCTGCATGGACTGTGAATTTATGATTGAAGTAGTTTCTCCTAAGCATACAATCTTCACTTATCAATATTAAAGGATTTATCGAAAACTCTTTTAGGATACTCAAGTGTCCAATAAGACCTCCGTCGAAGAAATTCATGGAACGTTTGAGCCTCAGAACATGTTTTTCCGCATCCTGTAGTATAAATTGATGTAAAGGAAGAATGTTGAGTAGAGCATCTAGTGCTTTTGAAGGAGTACTATGCATTGCCTCAGTTATAGAGATAGTAGCAAGCCTTTGCAGCTTGTTCAGTTTCTTTTGAGCCTTTATCTGTTTAGTCTTCGGCCACCAGATAAGCGAGGCATACGTGATTCTGGGCTTGACTATGGTTGAATATATCCAGTGAATCATGTTAGGCTTAAGGCCCCATTTCTTTCCAAAAGTTTTTTTTACAGATCCAGAAGGCATTGGTTGCCTTTCCTATTTGTTGGTCAATATGACTGTTCCAGCAAAGATGCTTATCTAGAGATAAGCCTAAATACTTGACCTCTGAAGATAAAGACAGTTTAACGCCTCCTAGTTTAAGATCGGTGAAGGAGATTTACCGTTTTTTAGTAAAAGGTACAATTGTCGTTTTTTTGGGATTGATATTTAATCCCTCGGTTTTGCACCATGATAGTGTGTATGATAATGCTATTTGCATTCTCTCAAACATGATAGAATCGTTTTTACCACGGACTATAATGACAATGTCATCCGCAAAGCCAATTATTTCAAATCCTTTAAACTTAAGTTTTATAAGGAGATCATCAACAACAAGAGACCACAGAAGGGGAGACAAGGCGCCTCCTTGAGGGCAGCCCTTTACAGCTGTTACTTTCACCTCTGAGCCTCCAAGATTTTCTGATATTTCTCTTTTGGATAGCATTTCAACAAACCAATTAATTATTTTATTATTAAAACCACGATTTCTCATAGCTCTTATCATCGAGTGGAAAGAGGCATTATCAAAAGCACCTTCTATGTCAAGAGACGCTGCCCACAGAATTTCCTTAGCAGTGAAGGACTTTTCTATTTTTTTTAACTAGAATTTGAAGGGCTGTTACAGTTGGTTTACCTGTCTGATAAGCGAATTGTGCTTTTGATAATGGATTAATGGTTAGTATCTCAGATTTAACACAACTGATTAGTTCTGCTTAGTTTTGGCATCCCACTGAAGTTGTTTTCATGATAAGACTGATTTTCACTTTAGATTTTTATGAGTTTTTGGACTCTATTGAAACTTTTATCTGACAGCTACGATTTTCGCACTCACTAACATTAACAGTTCCATGGTGTATTGACAAGGTTTTGTTACGACCATATGGTGTTTTTTTGCATTCCGAATCCCCACGAACGTCCACACCCACCCCCCCAACATACCCTGTCTTTTCCTTGGACTACCTAAGGCAAAATTATCTACAATCTACCGAAAGAATAAAGGGCGAACATGAAATTATTGCGACACATTCAACAGGGCATAACTTTTTTCACCATTGGGTAAAAATCAACCAAATTTTGAACACTTTCTCATTGATGTGTATTGTTTACATGCTGTCAAACTTGAAGTGTGTTTTTCGATTCAACGAAAATGGAGGTGAACCAACGGAGTCGAGAGAACAAATTCTTTCCAAACACCTGGAATTTCCTGACCTTTCGCACCGGCAGTTGGGAAAAATGTTGAACATTCACCATTCAACCGTCTCCAGAATGTTGAAGCGGTTCAGGAGCGGTTAACGTTGGACCACGGCAAAGGAGCTGAAAGAAAACCGGGACCGAAGAACAAAAA
Source organism: Aedes koreicus (assembly GCA_024533555.2). Lineage (NCBI taxonomy): Eukaryota > Metazoa > Arthropoda > Insecta > Diptera > Culicidae > Aedes > Aedes koreicus. Next base: position 369,250 of record JAHHFK020002770.1, on the reverse strand, counting down.
GACGGAGGGAAAGGTGAAGCGGATGATTAAAGCAAATCCCAACGTCTCAAGCCGTGATTTGGCTAAAAAGATCGGCATGTCGCAGAGCTACGTCCAGAATGCAAAGAAGAGCTGGACTACATACATACAAGGTACAGAACTTCCCAAACCGCGATGACCGGCAACAATCGACGGCAAACCTCGGGCACGGAAGCTCTACGAGAAGATGCTGACAAAATATGGCTGCTGTGTGATGGACGACGAAACGTATATAAAAGCCGATTTTAAGCAAATTCCGGGGTTGGAGTTTTCACCGGCAAGAGCAAGTTCTATGTGGAGACAAATTTAAGAAGAAGAAAATGTCGAAGTTCGCCTGAAAATATCTCATTTGGCAGGCCATCTGCTCTTGCGGACTGATGAGTGAGCCTTTCGTGACAAAGGGCACAGTAAATGGCGAGATCTACAAATCTGAGTGCCTCGAGAAGCGTCTTCTGCCGTTCTTGCAGCAGCACGACAAAGCTCCGTTATTTTGGCCAGATTTGGCATCATGCCACTATTCTAAAAGTGTCCTTGAGTGGTATGAGGCCTATTCTGTCCATTTTGTTCCAAAGGACATGAATCCGCCAAACTGTCCGGAGCTGCGCCCGGTGGAGCAGTACTGGGCAATGATGAACGGGAACTTCGGAAGAGCAAGAAGACAGTCAAAGACGAGAAGGACATGTTAAGAAAATGGAAAAAAATTTAGAAACTGGTACCGGATGACACTGTAAAGACTGTGATGGAGGGCATCAAGCGAAAATGAGTTCAATTTTACACTCAAGGCTCCATCGATTAACTTTTCCTTTGATTTTTGAAGTAAATATATGTATAAAACTACCCTAAAATTTTGGTTTGATTGTAACATTATAAGAAAATTGGCATGACATTTTCGGTGTCGCAAGAATTTCGTGTTCGCCCTTTAAACACAAATTGGATCTCAAGTTATCGGCAGAATGGAGTTTTTGCACGGAAGGCGTATGCCCGAGACGCGAAGAAATTCAGTGTGGACAAAAGATCCTGGCTCGTAGAATTATATCATTCGAAACCATCACTCTATGTTGATGAAGCTAAACAGTTGTTTGGAAAAACGTTTAACATTACCTTTTCCGCTTCTTCGATAATTTTACACTACGGAATATTGTCATGGAAAGCCCATGATACGGTTCTGTGACGAAATGCAAAGCCGACGTTGGGATTACCATAACATCATACTCCTTGATGGTGTGAGTTTTGATAACCGCGCAAGGATGCGAACACGAGGCTATTGGGTGCATGGTAGAAGACTCATCTGTTTAGGAGAATTTGTCCGTAAGCCAAGAATTTCCCTGTTGTGCTTCATGGGACAAAACGGCATGGAACAAATTTTCTGAACATATAGATGGTACTTTCAAAAGAACTAAGTTGTTTCAATGTTTTTAGGAAGTTCGTTGCAAACTCTCGAGAAATTGAAATGTATCCTGTTAAATACTTCATCAGAATTCTAGATGGCGCACGCATTTATTGCGAGGCCTTGATAATTTACCACCTGCGATCCCTTGAAAATATCTTTACTTTTCTCTCGGCCTACTGCTCCTTCTACAAAACGATCGAGATTTTTTCCGGACTGATTAAGCAGTATTTGAAACGAATTTAACGAGAATGCCAGCAACGAGATATGCAGCTACTTGTAGCTGAAATCATGGAACAATGTTCCAAGTATGCGATGGCAAATCTGTTAAAAAAATGTGACTTTATCAGAGAAGGACAATTCGATCCAACAGTTGAGCTGAAAGATTGCCTGATCAATGGTTTTCCATGGAGAATTTGGAGAAAAAAATTAACATTTTCTAAATTATCTTGGATTATGGTTCTAATAAACATTAAATAAATCACGGTACTCCTTATTTTATTCAAAATTAATCTTTCTCTATTTCATATTAAAATATAAGACAAGAATAAGGAATACAAAATCTTCGTTTAAATTAATTTTTTTCAACCTTGGTTTATTTCAGGTGGGTAATTTTAACAGCGGAATTGATTATACCCGTTTTCTTTTGACAGCTTATCGCGGAAGATAAATAAGCGATTCCGTTTGTTTATATTTATCAGCTACCATGGAAACCATACGGGAGCAAGTTTTAAAATTAGTTATATTTGCAAAAGCTTAGACCGTGTCAGATATTCAATAGCCTTAAGCAGTTCGGAGTGAGTAAGCGTTTTGTTTTTCGTACCTTGGAGCAGTTCAAGGAAACTGGAAATGTCAATATTCAACACAAAGGAGGTGCCAGAACGAAGAAAAAGATCAAATGTGTGAGGGAGCGAATAAGACGTAATCCGGCCGTATCAGGCCGTTAATTGAGCAAACAATTTCAAATGTACCCTGCTTCAATGAACAGGCTCCTCAGACATGATCTGGAATGCAAGCCGTAAAAGAAACAACGCGAAACAAACTAGCAGAAATCTTTTGGTTCGGCACGGTGTCTGCGAGATTTTATTTTCGGAAGAAAAGCTCTTTCTCCTTCGCGACAGTCATAATCAACAAAATGATCGTGTATATGGCAAAAGTCTTGCCAATATTCCAAGAGATAAACTAGCTGTAGAACGCTTTCAGAATGTATCGTAAATCATGGTATGGAGCGCCGTTTCACGAAAAGGAAAACTTCCCCTTCTCTTCATAGAACCTAACGTAAAAATCAACACTGAATATTACATCGAGCAGGTTTTGAAGAACCATCTGCTTCCTCATGCTTCAACGTTGTATGGGAATACACCATATTGTTTCCAACAGGACTCAGCTTCAGCTCACAAGGCAAAGAAGACACAAGCGTGGTGCGCGGAAAATTTGCCCGATTTCACCACAAGCGAAAAATGGCCTGCATCTTCACTGGATCTCTACCCACTTGACTACTTTGGTTGGCAGTTATATGCTTCAACATATAGACCCTACAAAAGTGCTTACTTTAGATCGATTCAAGAAACATTTGGTTGATATTTGGGACCAAATTCCTCAGAAAAGGGTGCGTGCCAGCTGCGATGGGTTTACAAAGCGTTTGCGCAAAAGGGCAACGAAAATGGCGAGAGAATCGAATTGAGTTAATATGGTTTATTTCTATAACATGTATCCTTCAAATGAAAAATAAATGCTATGATTTGATTGATTTGTTTTGCTGCAATTCCATTTTGTTTTCATGACACCTAATGTGAGACACCCTGTAAATCCTTCTCCCACTTCGTCAGCTGATCTTCTCGGGATCTCATCTATACGGGAAACGGCGCACCATATCCAACGTTATTTTATGATCCACCATTTTTTGAACCATTAGCGACATCCATAAACTGCTGTCAGCAACTCTAGTCGCTGAATCGACAGCTGTTTTAACGGCCCAACCTCACATCCGTTCTACTCGTATCACGTCATATGTCCCAAATACGCTACACATCTAAACACTATTACGCTCATATCTTCAAAATATGCCGTAGCACATCTTGGATTCTTTTGAACGTGCGTTACTGGAGTAACCGAAGTACCGAAGTCCCACAGAAACCGGTCAGCTATAGATCTCGTATTAATATCTTTCAAAGGATGGAGACTAAGGTGAGGAAATCCACCAAAATAAATAAAATACACCCTATTGATGCACAGCACTTTGGGTTTTTAAGGCATTCTTCACCTTGGAGATTTAAGAAACTTTGACTTTGACGCTGTTGAAAAGCAAAAATCGTATCGATACCCTGAACACGTTCGTATTTTGTGCTTTAGAACTATAGTGCACCGTAAAATCGCCGATACGCTCAAGAAGCTTCTTCAAACTTCTCGTCGGAACCCGGCATCGAGCTTGGAAACTATCACATGACTTCACGTCACCGGCCCGTCGGATCGCTTTTTCAACAGTTTTCATACTGGCACGGTAAATAGGCCGAATGCCAATAGGCCGAACGCCAATAGACAGAAGGGGTACCGAACTACAATTTTTCAAAGTATGGGACCTACGTGGTCGTGATTTTTTTGCTCCCACTTCTAAAATGTATGGAGAATCGAAAAAAAAACTTCCACTAAGTATTCAAATGTGAGCACGCTCGCGCACATACACCACAATAGGCTTATTTTGAAGATTTTTTTGCCAGCTTTCTGAAAATCTGGGTTTTATCTTGCGCAAACTTGCGCAACTACAGTTCTGGGAGGCCAGAGTCCTGGAATGTTTGGGAAACCTTTGAAATTGGTAAATACATAAATCTCATACTAGAATACCACCCTTCTTACAAGGAAGTGTATGTATACACATATCTTGGAAAACCGACTTTTGATCCAAAGCCTGAAGGACCGAGTGTGATATACAACGAACTCAGCTCGATGCACTGAAGGTCTGTGTGTGTATGTGTGTAGGTAGTGTATGTGTGTAACGAAACTTCTAACTCAATTTCCCAAGCAACTACTGAACCGATTTGAATGAAACAACCACCAAATGAAAGGTACTGTACTCCTATACTTTGCTTTTAAATAATTTGAATCGGTTCACTGGTTCCGGAGATTCCCCGGGGAAGCGGCCAATTTTGGCCTAAGATCAAAACCCATCATGCGGCACATCAAATTACATGCGAATTCAAAAATAAGTCCAATGGTGATGATATCAAGTTTCCAGGACCATTATGATCACATTCTGGTTCTTATTTCTAGTACTCCCAGGAAAGGGTTAAAATGGTCAGATCTCACGATATGTGGGATAAATTTAAGTGTTTATTTTCGTAAATCAATTTACATGCAACGTGAGAACGAATTCACTCTTGTAACCAATTTTTGATTTCGACTGGTTACTGCATGGTCTTCTGGATCATCCGGAATATGCGGAATATCTGAAGAGTTGTGCATCACTTTCGTTCTAGAGTAACACGATTTTTACCATACATTTTTACAAAGGAAAAATATAGATTGCTTAGGAAAACTGATTGCTGATGCAATGCCCGGGATTCTTAAATGAGAAACAGATCATGAAAATTGCTAGCTCCTTGGAAAGATGCACTGCCACTGCGCATTTTCAAAGTAATAAATTTCAGTTATTTTTGTCATTTCATACGTTAAACTTATTTTACCATGTTTGCTGCGTCGTAGAAAGTAGAATCCCTATAAAGAGTCATGCCAAGTGGAACGTGCAAGACTTATTTCGATTAGTTCTTATTTTGCGTGTATGTATGATTCAAATGGGCTGCTCGATAGGTAGCCCCGATAGGTAGATTTGGTTTCACTCTTGGCGTGACTCTTTATAGGGACTCTAGTAGAAAGCATGTAGATGAAGTTTTGTTATTGTTTATTTGATAAGTTGATAATTAAAACCCAAAAAATACAATCTTGACTAGCTGAGTTGAATGTTATATATCACTCGGTACTCCGGGCCTCGGACCAAAAGTCGATTTTCCAAGCGATCTGTATAACCGGAATTTGTAAAATTGGATTAAATCTTTAAGTAATGAGCTAACGTTATATCGTCTGAATTTCCTTAATTGAAATAAAACTTGAAAATTGTAGTCGACACTAAAAATAATAAAAACTCGGTAATTCTTTAATAATTTCTAAGATTTTTTTTTATATTCATACTAATTCTTAAAACAATAACTTATTATTTTTCATATACTTTCATCATAAAAAATTGAATATCGGTCCAATGGTTCAAACGTTATAATTCTTTAGAAATATATATTTTCTGAAATTTTGTTTTTTGGACCACCCTATTTAAAATGGATCACCCTAATGACAAAATTAAAAAAAAACAAACCTACCTAGTATTGCAGAATTCTAAGATCCACTTCATCTTTTTGGTTTCGAATCGCTGAATTATCAAATTTTACGAATGTTCCGGAGCTTCCGGAAGATCATGAAATGGCCACTTAGAGCCGTACATTGTTCTCCAAATCGCTTTGCTTCTTAAATTTTATGTACAAATAATTTTGTAAAGAATCGTATTGCTTTAGGACGAGACTGGGGAGAAATTCTGAAAACCGATCCGAGAGTGGCAACATGCCAGCCAGCACTTCAAGACTCATGGTATGAGTCGAGTGCATACAACCTAACGCGATACGAAGACACCGATACTGAATACGTTCCAGTTTGATGATGTGCGACCGAGCCGCTGACTGAAAACAAAAACTACCGTATTCTATAATCGACAAAATCGTTGTCCGGTACAACGTTAGAAGATCTTGCGGATGCGCTCCCCACCAGGTCCCGGTTATTGTGCAGAGAAAGTTGATCCTTTGTTTGGAAAGTTCTTAAGCAAGTTGAACTTGATTCTATCAGCCCCTGGAGCCGTATTGCCACACGAAAGGAGTGCGAGAGAGAGTTCTACCCTTGAAAAAGGTTGGCTGATCTCATCTATCGAATTCGTGATTTCGCGAGGAAACATTTGTGCAGGCACAGAATCTGGACAAACTTTTCGCGCGAACTTGAGGATCCATTGGTCCGAATACTCCTCGTTCTCGTTGTTCGTAATTCTGTTACGCAATCTTCGCGCCGTATTCCAAAGGGTATTCATCGACGTTTCACGCGATAGTCCGTCCACGAATTGTCGCCAGTAACCGCGTTTCTTGGCCTTGATGAGGCTCTTAAATTCTCGTTCGAGAGCCGTGTACCTTTCGAAGTGCTCAGGTGTTCCACGTCTACGAAAAACTTTGAACGATACGGACTTTTTGCGGTAAACCTCGGTGCATTGCGGATCCCACCATGGGGAAGGAGGTTTCCTGCGAAATGACGTTCCTGGAACTGGTCGAGTTTGAGCTTGTAGCGCGCTTTCCAAAATCAGGTTGGAGAGGAAGTTATATTCCTCCAGCGGTGGAAGCCCTTCTACCGTTGTTACGGCTTCATCTATTGCTGTCTTGAACCTTGTCCAATCGATATTACGAGTTAGATCATACGTGACGTTGATGGATTCCACCGGAGTGAGCCCGAAATTTTAATAGGCAAATGATCACTACCGTGGGGATCCTGGATCACATTCCACGTGCAGTCCAACGATAATGAATTCGAGCAAAGTGTGAGGTCTAACCTACTGCCAAGTGAGGATGGACCAGCCAAGCGTGTAATTTCTCCATTGTTGAGAACGGTCATATTGAAGTTGTCACAGAGGTCATGTATCAAAGAAGACCGGTTGTCATCGTACAGTTCTCCCCAGCCTGTACCGTGAGAGTTAAAATCTCCCATGATCAACCGCGGAGCAGGAAGAACCGAACAAATATCTGAAAGTTGTTTTTGGTTTATTGAGGCTCTAGGAGGAATATAAACGGAAGCAATGCAAAGGCTTTTATTTTTAATAACAGCCTGACATGCGACAACTTCAATACCTGGAATTGGAGGAAAATTCACTCTATAGAAGGAGTAGCACTTTTTGATCCCCAAAAGTACTCCTCCTCCACGTGAATCCTCACGATCAAGCCGAAGAATGTTGAAGTCGTGAATCGGAAGATCGATTTCGGGTGAAAGCCATGTTTCACAAAGAGCAAATGCATCACAACCGATATTGTGAGCTAAAAATTTAAATGATTCCAATTTAGGAATAAGACTTCGACAATTCCACTGCAGAATAGTGATCAAATACCCGACCTCATTTGGAAAATTATCCATCGAAGGAAATGATAGCTGCAAGGAGGGGCCACTTTAATGTTAATTTCTTCAAAAAAGTTTTCACAGTGGGAAGCATTGCCATAACAATGCTTTTAAGAGGGTCAGACATTTCGAGGTACTTGAAAATACCTTCCACAATATCATCAAATGAGAACAGCCCAGATGAAGAGGGGGCTTCTGTTCTTAAAATCGGGGCATCAGGGGTTTTGGATGTCCCCGGGAAGGATGGGAAATCCTGTGTGTAGTTGGCACTTCGAAAACCAGGAGGATTCGGATTATCCTTCTTTACACTGCTCTTTGAATTGGGCATGTGGATTTGGGGCTTCTGTTCAGCTACTTTCCCTGCTCGGATGCGTCTTCGCTTCCGCGAAGCACCTTCCGGAAAACTGAAAGATGTCCCCTCCTCAAGCAAGTCCGAATCAGACTCGTCATCTGACAGAGGAGCAAAAGGATTTGTATTGACATCGGGTGGCGAGGATTTCTTAAGCATTTCTGCAAAAGATTGCCTTGAACGTTGTTTCAGAGAACGTTCCAATTTTTCCCCGCGTTGTTTGTACGCCGGGCATGACGAGAGAGCATGGGGAGGAGTTCCCTTGCAGAAAACGCATTTTAGTGTGTTATCTGCACAGGGACCAGCCTCATGTTTCTCCCCGCAAGTTGAGCAGCGTGCTTTATTGCCGCAATGGGAGGCCGTATGCCCCATCTGCTGGCAGTTTTGGCAGATCATTACCCGGGGTACAAATAACCGCACAGGTAGCCGACGTTTGTCCAGTTCTAAGTAGTGAGGAAGGGCAGAGCCAGAAAAGGTCACCCGAAACGAGTCTGTGGGGGTAACTTTTTTCTTACCCTCGCTATGCGATATTTTAACTAATTTTCTTACTTCCAGTATCTGAACTGGGGGGAGCAGAGGGTTCTTGAATCGGCCAACCGCCCGCTTCTCCAAAATTTCAGGGCACAGACTCGCCTCTGTGACCACTCCTACAATCTCCACATCACGAGCTGGATTATAAACTCGATATTCCAGTGTAAAATGCTGGGAGGAAGCAATCTCATTAGCCTGCTTCAGATAAGAGACGACAACACGGAGTTTATTAAATTTAACTTTCGTGATCTCTGTCACGGCTGAGAATCGCTTCGTCAAATCAGTGGTTATTTGGTATACATTCAGAGGTTTGATTTTGGGCTGAAAGTAGACAACCCATGGACCGACCGAGTCCATTGGATACGATCGCGGTCGAAATTTTGTTTGTGCCTCCCCATCATCAGGTGGCAAAGGCACTTTTTCAGCCAAACCGTCCATGTCGAAGAAACCTCTTCAACATGCACGATTTGCCTTACTCGTGGGAGCGTTGGACTCCCCCAAAAATTTAAATCACACACAAACACAAAACAGGAACACACACAAATTAACGCTAAACTCTAGTGGGATGAGAGACAGAGGAAAAAAAAAACTTAACTAATATTACTGATCTGTTGCTGCTGCTGCTGCTGCTGACGCACCGTATGCCTGAACGTCGCACTTCTATGCGGGCAGCGGGGAGCGGTGCGCTGCGTGGGTGCACGGGTGTATCCGATCGCCTTCGGGTGCACTCGCTCGACGATGTCGGATGACCGTTGGCGATGTAGTAGTGTATCGCTGGTTAGCGTCACCACGCGGAGATGAAGCGAAAATGAGCGGGATGATAATTCGCCAGCAAGCACTGCTTGATTTTCTTATTTCACTGGAAAACCACACTGCCTTCTTAGAAAAAAAAAACTCACATTCACTCCTTTCACTGAAGTGAATAGATTTTGAGAAAGAAAACTAATTATTTCCAAGGATCGCACTCTAATAAATCTTCCAAAATAACGGAGCGCTGGATCGAACGAACTTTCTTCTTTCGCTGAACGAAGTGAGATGAATTGTACACACTTAGAAATTATGAATTTTACACGAGACGTAATTCATGTTTGTAAAAAGTCGGGGAACGTAAAGAAAGATTACGTGTAAAATTATGTCTCCTGAAACTGACAAATACGCAAATCGACGAAAGATGTGTTTGATTGAATTTATTTTCTCATCTCTTTGAACTCATTCTTACGTGCTAAAGGACGCTTGCATGTGTCGGTCTCAAGGGACAGAAATTTACATGACATTTTGGTAGTGTGTAGTGTAAGGTGTAGATAGCCTTTTAAAACGTTCAACTTGCTTGTTGCAGTAGTAAAATGGTTTTTAGAATGTAGTTGTACAAATTGAAAATTTACGAAAAACAAAGAGTCTGCATTGGGAATCGGCTGTCAACGGTTGTGTTGATGGTTTCTTACGCAATATTTTGCTTTCGGGCAAATCGCGTTTTCTATTGTTTGGTTACCTATTGCTCGGTGGCGCGAGTGATCGAGTGATCACAAAAAAAAATAACAATAAATCTGCTTTCCGGTGAAATGTTGTAGTTCGCTGGGTGTGATGGGCCGGTGGGCTTCAAATGGTGAGTTGACAACTTTGAAGGAGGGTGCGACCGACCTCTGGTCCTCACATGTTCCTACCTCACGCCTCCACGAGTCATATGACCACAAAAGACTGCCGCTGAAACATGGAGGCACTGGTTGGCGTAGCCTGGGCAATGTTGTCATTTTGACAATAGCGAAGTGAGGGGGTGCGACTAAAGATCGTGTGCCTGTAAATCATTGTGTTTACCCATACCTTTCAATAATATCATATTATTTTCCATTCTGATCTAATTCATAATTTCAGCATGCTTTGGAATCATCTTTTCATTCCAAAACAATTTAAAAGCCTGGAACAACATGACAAGCATCAAAGGCTCAATTTGTTTATCAGCATTTTAGCATAACATTTACTTTAAAATTGCACTTCTGAACTACAACTATTATATTCATAAAAGACTGGCATGCGCTATAAGCTGTATAGGATTATATTTAAATATTTTGTTTACTTAGTGGTATTATGATAAGATAAGCCGTTTATTTCAGAAATCATCAAACCTTGCGCTGGGATCACTCCAATTGCTATCTTGGAAATGTAACTAGAACAGTATAAAGAAAATTTAACAACATGTCTTATAAAATAATATCTTATATGGAAATTTTATCTTTGATGTTTGGAATGATCTATTCAATTTCCAGCTTTTCGAGGACTAGTAGGATATTAATACATAGGGTAACGGGAAGTAATGTAAGCCTATCACCTACATTCGGCCTATGTACCAAATATGCCATTAATTTAGCGATAATCAATAAAATCATGTTGCGATGACCGATGTAATCCGAAGCAATTGAGATATTAATCAACTTATAGTTGTTCACTTCCGCGTGAGTTTCGATTTCTTGAACTTTTCGGGCTTCATGATTTCACTGGTTAAGATGAACAGATGATCTACACATTTAAACATGGCTTAATTGAATCGATAAAGCTAGTAATGCACTCTGAATGTACAGAAAATAGTTACACGTAACAAACTAACTGTTCACGTAGCTAAAATAACAATGACTTTACAAGAAAATCTTGGACCCAATGTTGGGGAAATATTTTTTTGTATGTTCCCAGCTATTGTTTCAATAACGTAGTAAAAAGGTTGTTATTGGTAAAATTTGAAGTGGAAATGCATGAGTTTGAGGTTGTTTTAATTCAAGTGGCTCACTTAAACACAAACCCAAGGAACAAAATCATTATATAGTGAATTATAATGTTTTCATTATTGAATGGCTGATAAATGGCTGATATATGAACATCACTTAAGTGTTTCAAAGCAGTTTTATTTTACTTTGTTTTGTGAACTTTTGTGTTAAGTAAAGCGAATATGCCTTAATTCATAAAAATAGAAGAAAAAAACCGTACATAGACTGCATTTAGTAATAATTCCATCCAATGCGACCAAGTTGCATCCATGAATAGACCAAATCTGGTGCTTATAGACCGACATTAAATCCATATCCCTCGAATGTTTCTGACTTCATAAAAAGAGTTGTGTAACTTTTCGTGATACATACTACCAAATGTCTTATCAAATTTATCTTAGCAAGTGTATTACTAGTTGAATCTCGCTAACAGCTTCAAAACTTTATGAGTTATAATAAAAAATGTAAACGATCGTTGCATAATAGGCTGAGTCAAGGGACACATACCCTATCTAATTTTTATTTTATTTTTTCAGTAACAATCCAGTGGATCTCAGATATATGTTGTACATACGCATATTATTTCTCGTATTGACTTACTGTAGCTGCATTTTACATGGTCAAGTAATTCAAACTGTGTCTTAGAATTCCATGTACATCATTCAAGTTTGAAATTTGTGTAAATAGCTTTTTTGTTATTCATGATATTTTTTTTTTTTTGTGTGAGACAAGTATGACATGGTCAAGAACGAGTACAGTATATGTATTTCTGTTTCTGAATCATTTCATATTTGGTCAGCTTATAAAAGCATATTTGAATTTGAATTTGAATTTTAAGCAACTATTTTATTAGGAACAATAGAAATTAACAATATCCCAGCACATTCACAAGCAGCACAAATAAAATTTAAAAAATTTTGTTATTTGAATCTTAGCTTCAATGTAAAAATGAATATGCTTACATTTTGTATCTTAACATTTTTTATAAATCATCATTTATGCTAAAGATTTTCACTGTTCCTATAACAACTGTATAACATGGATTGGGGGGGGGGGGGGGGTAGTCTAAGGCAGTCGAAGGATTTGTTGAATGGACAAGGGTTCGTGGAGACGCCTGTCCCTTGTCATGTCGACTGGCCCTGCTTCAACAAGCCATCACGAGGGCTATTTTCTCGGGGCAACCGGCTGAAGATAGTCCTGCAGGCATAGGTATTCCTTGCATGCACTGATGGTGGGTTCTTATCACATCATATCACATCACAGTTCGCTGGGTGTGGTGGGCCGGTGGTGGCGATCATAATTTATTGTGATTCATATTATTCGTTCGCCATACCGGCCGGGTCACCAAACAAGTAAACCACTATCCCATTTTGTGAGTGGCTCCAACAGCATTCGTACTGTTAGTTTAAATCGATAAAAATTGGCTCTCAAGCGTTTATATAAATCTAATTGTTTTCGTCATGAAAAACCACTATCACATTTTGTGAGTGGCCTCAATACTATCCATACTATTGGTAAACGGTTCAAATCGGAAGTCGGTATTAATATTTAAATATTTTACTAGACAGCTTATCGTTGAGCAGAACAAACTCTGTTGCCATCCAATCCTATTATCCAACATCCCAACTAACATCGGTGTTGAATTAGAGCTTGTTCAAACAAATTTGGAGAAGCTATTCAGCTATTCTAGAAGAAACAGCTGAATAGCTTCTCCAAATTTGCTTGAACAAGCTCTAATTCAACACCGATGTTTGTTGGGATTCCAGTGATTTCTCGGAGAATTTCAGACGTGTTCTCGACTTCGAATAATGCGAGTATCACGAAATTATTCCTACCCTTTCCTTATTTGACCTGCATTCGGGCGGGACCGGCGCCAGTATTGCCTTAGTTTGGGATCACCAGTTTTTACACATTCAGGATGTATGCTAATCCCAAGCATCAACTATTGGTTCTCTGTGTAATAACAGCTGATCAAGCAATAATATAGTAGCAACCTCGGGTGGTCAACCATGCTCATGCTCATAATATTTTTTATGATTCATCATGTATTCTCTAAATGCATTACATACATCTAGGCAAATTCCAGAGTTTATAATTTATTTATTTATTAATAAGAATTATATGCAGTGGTTAAGTTGTTGACAATCAATATCGAATTCGTCGATTTAGTATGCAAAATATTTTCGAGTACATTCAAACATTAATTAAAATAATTAAAACTCGATCCAAATTGCACACTAGAGCCACAGATTGTTTGTAGAATACTTGACGATGATGTGAACACAGGTTTGAGTCATTTGAATCGAATGGATCTTACATTAACAGTCAATGCAAGTATAGCATGTTGTCGATTTTCAATTCTGTTGAATCGTGTAGCATTTATCTTATTGCTTCAATATGCTGACCACAACGAATACATCAACCAAACCTATAACAATTGGTACCATTTCAAAGTGTAGTCTTGAAACTATGGAAGCCACATCTGTTTGTTCGTCAAATATTTTTGATCGTGTTGCAAGTACCCGGCCTTTATTATGTATACAATTATATTCTTGTAAAATTCAAAAGGGTACCCATCGGTACCCATCAATGAAATTTACACTGTAGTTTCGTTTTTTTAAGGAATCCGATCCTGCAGAGATTTGATTCCACCACTCTTCGTCCGCTTAGTTAATATGGTTTTACTGGTTGTGTTCCTTCTGGCCTTACTAATATATTTTGACAAGTACATTAACAGACAATACTTTTTTACTTCTCTTTCTACTTCTCATTCGCCACAACCCGTTGCAAGGCAAAGGTGCGAAATCAGCTGATAATTGTTTAGCACCATTCGTTATTGTCTTACGCATAGTTAAGTAGATAAGGTCACACGTGATCATGAGTTCTTACAGGCCTGTTCGTTCTGAAATTTTGAAAATATGGATGGATAAAGTAGGACAAAGTAAGGACGTCCGATTTTCCAATGTGCCGGATCATGTCAAGTCAAAATGGATAATTTCTGGAGAGGTTTTCACGGTAAGGATGGTAAGAATGTTTCATGGTTTTGCAGTCTGTTAGATAAGCGATGGCGTATGACTAAAATCGCAGCGAAGTTTAAGTCCGGTATCAGAGTGTGGCTGAATCAGTATGCCTGGCCTGCTGTTCAAACGGTTGAAGGTAAAGGGTGGCCAAGGAAAAGTTTAGCACATCTCAATTTGCAAAACAAACGCCGGATGGTACAACCGCTGTGGGAATTGGACTCTTCCAGAGCTTTCTTTCGCCGCTCAGATGAATGCGTGAAGCGGGGGAAGCGAGGCGCAGCTAAGCTGATTACAGAAATAACGGCTTTCATTTTTTATCAAAGAGCATTATTCGAAAGAAAAATGGCTATTGTTGCGAAGCAAAACCAAACAATGTAATATCCTGAACGGGGTTTTCCCTCGTACAGAGGGATGTTCGTTGCTCGTCAACGTTGCCTACCCGATAGTATCACCATAAGCGATCTTAAAGCACAGGTCAAACTCCCGAGTTTGGAGGATCATACGGCAATGAAAATAGTATGCCTTGTAGAACAAAATACGTGGTAGCTTAATCACACGGAACACGATCCGGTCGATCAAATTACAAACAAAAGTTTGAAAATGCATACGATGACGATAGTTCCATTTTCATTACCTCGTTAATTCCTTTTCAGCTAAGACTTAGCAGTAACGTAGATAAAATGCTTTGGCAAATCAATAAATCTTCGTCGATTAGGCTTTGCAGGCCCCTGAAAATCCAGTTTGCAAAAGAGACAGTTGTTATCACAATGAAAGAGCAACACTACGTTGAAGATCAAATTGTTGAGCTGAAGTCCACTGTCTTAGAAAACTCTAAAAAATCCGGAATTGCTGTAAAATATAAACTAGTCTGCACGATCATGGATGGTAAAGTTTGCAGTGTTCTTACTGCAACATCATGCCAAAAGTGTTTCGTCTGTGGAGCATCTCCGAAACTGTTCAACGACATTGACACTATGGTATGCAGACCGTCAATGGAACAACATTCCGGTTCGGATTATCTCATCTTCATGCACATATCAGGTAAGCTATTGAATGAATAAAATTACATAAAATTATATAAAATTATTCTCGATATTCTGATTAGGCCAATGGAATGCCTTCTCCATGTCGCGTATCGACTAGAAGTGAAGCCTTGGTAACACAAAATGATTAACAAAACGAGGTTGCAAGAAAAAGGAATATACAGCAAGATTTTCACCGTGTCACTGGATTACTTATTAATGTTCCTAAGCAGGTTTCGGGAACCACAAACGACATCAATAGGGCCCGCCGATTTTTTGAAAATTCTGAGCTTACTGCCAAAATGACATGAATTGACTTTTGTTTAGGGTTGCTACATCCGATCCGCTCATTTAATCAATGAGAAAACCTGCCTGGAAAACCAAACACCAACTACCAGATTCAGCTTTGAAGCTAATAATCACATGCCGAAAGTATCACATCTGTCAAAAGTGAATTTGATGACTTAATATTCACCAACATTGTTTACTTCTGATTTGTTTTCTTATTTAATTATAAACTTTTGATCTTAAAGAAACTCTTAATGAAAAAATACGAAAGAAATAGACGTTCTGATTAATTGGAATGAAAGGACGAAAGGTGGGCTGCACTTAGAGCATACCCACGTTGACTAAGGACTATCTGGTAATTGTTTTGTTTTTTTGCTTCCCAAAAATACAATTATTATATATTATTTTATATTAACTAAAGATTATACTCGTAATAAATGCAACAGACAAAAATGATCACCAAAAACTCATTTTAAGTCGGATAATTTTGAGATTTTCAAGGAATAAATAAACACATATCAACTATGTTTTTACAAAGTTGATTTATTCAACCTCCTCTGTTAAGCTAAATGAGCGCACTATTAAGTCCAAGTAACGCTACCCATCAAATCCTGTGAAAAACTTGCGCCATCTTTCTTACACACTTTCATCCATTCTTTCTTGAAATCCTTGTCGTTTTTGAAGACCTTCCTGTTTTCCGGAGCTTGTCCTTCATAATCGCCCAGAATTTTATCTGTTCGGCGAAGTTCTGGTGAGTTTGACGGATTTTCCTCCTTTAGCATACAAACAACATCGTTGGCTTCGTACCACTCCATCACCGTATTCGCACGAAGCCAGATCCGGCCAAAACAGAGTGTCACCTCCGTGGGAAAGGGTTGCAAGCGCTTCTAGAGGCATTCTTCTTTATATATTTGGAATCGTTGCTCACAGATCGTTTCATGGCAAATATGTCAACCTTCTTCTTCCGGACCTCCTCCGGAACATCCAGGTGGAACTTGCCGACGAAAAACTCCAGGCCGGGGATCTGCTTGGCGTCCACTTTCAGCAGCACCAACCACTTCTAACGCAGGATTTGGCCACCGTATTCTGTTTACCGGTTCGGTTAAGCGCCTTCATTACCTTCAAGGCATGAAGTCTGGCCCGCTTCATTTTCTGCTGGACGAACCAGTTCTCCCATAAATTGACGTTCTTGGCCACGTCTCGAATCGAATGGCTCGGATTACGCTTGAAGTAATCCCTCACCATCCTTGCGTTTACGGAGTCGGTCGTCATCGCTTTTCTTCCGCTGCCTGCTCGCCACTGGGTCGTCTGGGTCTCCTTGAACGAGTTTAACACAGAGAGACGGTCGAATTGTCGATTCCCAACGGTTTCAGTTTTTTAGTACAATTTTTAATTACGTAGCACGTAATAGGTGTTTCTTAGCACTACCCTCCCTGTGAAAAGATCATGATTTATTGTTTTGCATAAACTGCAATGTCAATTACGAATTACGCCTTTATAGCGTTACGTTAATTATGAACGACACAATATCCTTTCCATATGTTTACAATTATCAATAATAGAATATAATAGAAATAATAGAATCGATAAAGAATGCTAGCAGCAGAAATTCTGCACCCGTACAAAAAGCATAAGATTGAGCATAGATTGCTACGCGCACCTAAACTTTGGCGCACATGAGTCTCACGAACAGTGTCTGTTGTTATCACTCACTATCATACGCAATGAAAAGCATTTCGAGTCAGTGTAGATGAATTTTATTTGTTTTGAAGATCTCAGATGTCAAAATCGAGGGCGATGAACAAATCAACTCATTATGCTTCTTGACTACTAGTTTCTTGATACTCATTAGAGTATGAGTTTACAGGGCAGCTTTGTTAATATCGCAATTGATAAGCAAGCATCAAAAAGTCATTTTCCATTTAACCAAAATAATTATTTTGAATAGTGTCAATCGCAGAGTCTTACTGCCCTCTATTATCATAATTACAACTTGTAGTTATTGTAACCTATCGATCTAAGCCTAAAAAGTAGACATCATATTTAACATCAAAGTAAACAAATATTGTTTCTTCATTTGCTACTCATTTGATACTCAAAATCATCCCCACCTAGATGAAATTGAATACAAGGGAATTTTTTCATTAGGGCGAATCTAACATTGAGAGACTCTCTTTGATTACTTTCTCATTCATTCATATTCCAAACAACTTTACGTTTTTCATTCTACTGTTTGTAAAGTATGCTAGCCAGCACTGTTGTGTTTCAATCTGTAATAAAGAATCCTTCGAAAGTTTTAAAATGGCGCTGTGATAGATGAAATAGAGCGAGACAGGAGAAAATCTCTCATTGTTAAATTCGCCATTTTGAAAAAAGTTAAATTGATTGAAAAAAGTTATATTGATATTGACAACAGCACAGGCGATGAAGAACACCCATCGACAAATGAACAATACCAAATAATGACTTCGAAGCTCAACGGTTGCTCTGGTCAATAGAATACTGTCATTTCAAAATTCAAATGCACGAAGATAGTTGGTCTGTCCGTTAAGGTTATCTTCATTTTCAGCTCATTCGAGAGCAGTGAATTGATTTTTACAGGCACTGCTCACGAAGCTTTTTTACCTCACATTAGCAATGGCAATCGCATTAAGACATCTCAATGCGATCAGCTTATGCGCTGTTTGCCATAACAATAAACAGCAGAGACCACGCATAACGTGTTGGCCGGAGAAATTTCATTCAATAATTCCGTTACCTTAGTAAGGTGTGGCCCATTTAGTATTGGAACAAACATTTTTGATTCTTACAGCGACCCTAGTGGTCGGATTTGTAAACTATGACATCTTATGTGTTCCCTATAACAATAACAACATCAGAAGTTGTTTTTCACGGTGCAGTTCGAACGTGTTTCAGAGATATACAAAATGGAAAAAGAAAGAAGAAAAATAATTGTGCACAATTATTTGGAAAACCCTTCGTGGTCTGGACCAAAACTTGCTAAAGTGTTGGGTTTTCCCTGAAATACCGTGTGGCTTGTTTTGAAAAAGTACAGAGAAACTTTGTCGACGGATCGCAAGCCTCAAAGCAAGCGTCGGGTGGGTACTGTCAACCGTCAACTGTGGAACAAAGTAATCAAGAACATTAAGGCAAACCCCAACATCTAAGACCGCGATTTTGGCAAAAAGTTTCGCCCCGCACGCAGTACCGTGCAACGGATTCGTCTCCGGGAAGGCTTCAAGTCATACCATGCCTGTAGACAACCAAATAGGGATCAAAAGCAGAACAATGTGGCCAGAATCCGTGCCAGAAAACTGTATGATCAGGTGTTGACAAAATTCAATGGCTGTCTCCTCATGGATGATGAAACCTATGTAAAGGCCGATTTCAAACAGCTACCGGGACACAAATTTTACTTGGCTACGGCTCGGTGAGATGTTCCTACCAAATTCAAGTTTGTGTTTGCAGATAAATTTGCACGTAAAAATATGATTTGGCAAGGCATCTGTAGCTGCGGTGGGAAGACCAAGGTTTTCATCACTGATAAGAAGTTTAATTCAGAGCTGGACAGAACGGAATATCTCTAAAAGCGAATATTTCCATTCATCAGATTCCACAATGAACCTTGGCCAGATCTTGCAAGCTGTCATTACAGTAAAACAGTGCTACAGTGGTATGAAACCAACAGGATTCAGTTTATACCGAAAGAACTCAACCCACCAAACTGTCCCCAGCTCAGATCGATAGAGAGATTTTGGCCTATTATGAAGAGGAAGCTGAAGGTGAATGGCAGTGTCGTCAAAAGCAGCAATGAATTGAGGACCAAGTGGAATAAGATTGCCAAAATGATGGATGAGAATAATGTGCGGTCGATGAAACGTATTCCGGGAAAAGTCCGCAAATTTCTTCGAAATCGAGATGATTAATTTTGTTTGTATTTTCCCTCTAAGGTTCACATAAAGTCGAACATTTTAGTTAAAAAAGGATACTATTTTGTTAATGTAGGGTAACTGCCCTACATTAATAGTCTATGTTCGAATTCTTACTGGGCCACACCTTAACACCAGTCCTGCATTCCCACGAGGCTCATATAACATACATTGAGACGCGCTCACTAAGTTTTTTTTTGTGCGCTAGGTTCTCGTGTCGCACAGAATCGTTGCTACGTGAACTATTTTAGCGCATGGCACGCTGTCTCATCCATGTATACACAAGTAAAGGGTGTCCACGATGAAATTGCCCCACACTAAATTGATTCGCAAAATTCGAGTTTTCATCCGATTGCCATCAAATTTTCAGGGATTGAGAAATAACTATTAAACTTTATTTTACCATTTTACTCGTATTTTATTTACAGTCCATACGCAAATGCCCGCACCTTGGCCTTAACCCCGGCCATAAGATTCTGCACAACCTGTGAATCAACCGTTTTTTGCATGTAACCCCATACTTTCTTCAGTTCCTCGACTGTCTTCACTACCTTAGGTCGTTTAAGAAGGTGCTGCTTCATAATCGCCCAATACTTCTCGATGGGGCGGAGCTCCGGAGTGTTGGGAGGGTTGAACATTTTCGGCACGTAATTGACCTTATTGTCCGCATACCACTTCAGCACGTCCTTGGAGTAGTGGCATGAGGCCAAATCCGGCCAGAAGATTGTTGGGACGTTGTGGGCCTTCAAGAGAGGAAGCAGCCGCTTCTGGAGGCACTCTTTTATGTACACCTGTCCGTTCATCGTGTCCTGGGTCACGAAAGGTGCACTCCGCTTCCCGCACGTGCAGATGGCTTGCCAAACCAGGAATTTCTTCGCAAATTTGGACATCTTCTGAGTGCGGACATGCTCCGGAACGCTGAACTTATCCTTGGCCGTGAAAAACAGGTTGCCGGGGATCTGTTTGAAGTCGGCCTTCACATATGTTTCGTCGTCCATGATGCAGCATTCAACTTTCGTCAGCATGTTGAGGTACAACTTCCTGGCACGGGTTTTGGCGGACTTGTTCTGCTTCTCGTCGCGATTAGGGGCCTTTTGTACCTTGAACGTTCGAAGCCCAGCCTTAGTTTTGGCCTTTTGGACAAAACTTCGGCTTAGGTGCAGCTTCTTAGCCACATCCCGAACGGAGGCGTTCGGATTTCGGTTGAAGGCCCCAACTACGCGGTTGTGATTTTTGGTGTTGTACGGAATACTTTTTCCTTCACTTCTGGGCTTCCGATCGGTGGTCAACCGTTCCTCGAACCGCTTAATCACTCGCGACACCGTGGAATTCGCGATTCCCAACGTTTTAGCGATGGAACGATGCGAGAGATCCTTGTTCTCGTGATGAATGCGCAAGATTTTATCACGCACGAGCTGTTCTTTTGACTCCATTTCCGCGAGTTTTGATCACAGGACTTTAAAACTTGCAGGATGTAAATAATGCAACTAAATATGAACTAAATCCACCCAAATTTTCATTAAATTCTACCGAACGGTTAAAAAGTTAGAGCAATTTCATAGTGTGGCAATTTCATCGTGGACACCCTTTATTAGGAGACTCTGGCTGGCAGTTAATTTTAGTGGAAGTACTCATAAAACACTAACTTGTGAGCCGGTGGATACCCACTTGGGGATGTAATGCCAAGAAGATGAAGCATAAATTCAATGAAATATCCCAATATCTGGCCTTCCTGACCATTTTATTCACATTTAACATTTTTGAATGTTTTTAACGTAGAACTACGTTTTTCTTTTCTATATCGGGGTCATTACAAAAATTTGAAAAGTAAGAACGTTACGCAAAAGTGAAAGGTTTATGAACGCTAATAACTTTCGTTTGACTGAACAGAATAAGTTTATTCATACACCATTTAATCAGAAAAACTTACAAATTATTTGGATTAAATTTCAATTAAGTGCTATTAGTATAAGTAGTTCCATTTTTTACTTAAAAATCTTCTTTTGGTACGATACAAATCTGCATATTAATGATGATATGATTGAAAAATTTGTTTTAAATTTTTGTTGCTGCGAAATTTGAGGCCCGTACACCACCAACAATTTATGTGTACAGTTGTAACGAACGCGGAGCATAGAAAACAGAAAGAGAAAAATTTCGCCCTACCTGCCGACAGTTACAAACAGTTTAGAAATAGCGGATGGCCGTATTTACTAGCTTGATTAAAAACGCACCTATATATGCTAATCCTTGGTCGAGAATTTTTAGTTTCCATTCTTATTATTTGATTTCATGTAATAAACATCATTTGTATGCAGTTATAAGCCAATCAACGAAATTCTTAGAGATAAAAATCTTTGCCGTACATTTTTTTAAACCATCGGCTGGTGGCTGCAGAAATGTTGAATTGTTTCATAAACCATTATACGGAGTGAATATAGCACAGGATGGTGTCTTGCTGGCCAAATAATCCGGATATATAAATTAAATTTCAAAGCGTATTCATAACTGTATAACCAATAACCAATTAAATTTTACAATGAAAGAGTTTGCGTAAAACCAGTGCAAAACCAGTGCAAATAATCAAAACCAGTACATTTTAGATTGTTTGAGACATCCAGTCGAGTGTGGTAAATTTGACGGTGATTTTTCAATGGCTTTTTCCAAAAATTTCTCGATATTGATAACTTACCTTATTGATCCACCACATCATTTTGAAGAGCAAAAGTCTACCTATAACAGTTGGTGGCTTACATGAGTACACTTTGTGCCACGTGATATCTACCGAAATAATCATTAATTATGTTTGTCAGTTCAGTCCTAATGAAAAATCTTTGTCGAGTTCTATTACTTACCTTACCAATCAGACCAAGGCCGGTGTGGCCTCCGCTGTACACAGAAGTTTTCTCCATCGAGAACAATATAATCACCTTTTGTCCGACATTCTTACGACATGCCCAGCCTATCGTAGTCGACCGATTTCAGCGATGTGAACGATGGAAGGTTCTCCCAGCATCTGGTGTAATTCGTGCTTCATTCGCCTCCTCCACGTTCCGTCTTCCATCTGCACTTCACCGTAGATCGTACGCAGCACCTTCCATTCAAAGACACCAAGGACGCGTTGGTCCTCCACTAGCAATTTCCATGTTTCGTGGCCGTAGAGAACTACCGGCATGGTCATCTTTGTAGTTCAGCGAACTTTGTTCGATCCTAGCGTCCAAAATTGGCACGATTGCCTGCCATAATGCGCCTTTGTATCTCTCTGCTGGTGTCGATTTCACCACCGTCGATCTGAACTCGTGGTAGGAGGCTAACATTGTCTTCTCGTGAGCCTCTTCCCTTCATGTAATTTGTTTTTGACATATTAATGATAAGCCCAATCCTACCTACCATGCCTTAAGTCTGATGTACGTTTCCGCCATCGTCTCAAAGTTACGTGCTACGATATCAACGTCGTCGGCGAAGCCAAATAGTTGGACAGACTTTCTGAAGATCCTGCCACTCGTGTCTATCCCAGCTTGTCGAGTTCTATGTTTGGCATTGAATGCATTGATAAGTTTAAAACTGCATAAGGATGACAGACAGACGACTACTGGATGGACCTGGGGGGAGGGCACGGTTTGGGGCACTCACATTTTAGGGACTGCCATAAAATGAGTATTATAGTCTCCTGGCAGAATGAGTTGAGGTGACTTTGAGTGCGGAAACAGAATCGTCTAGGTTTAAGCTGCATTGATACATATCTTCCAGTTATTGATGTATTCAGACAAAACATAGAGGCCCTCCTGAAATTTCCCAGTCAGTGGAAGTTTAAGAAGACCTGGAATGATCTGTCCCACAGATAGTTTTTGATGATCTTTACAAGATATGAAATCCTTTCGGTCCGTCAAGCGTGCTATATACTAGTTTTGAATAGCATTGTCCAGAAAGAAGAGTGTTTCAAAAGTGCAGTATGAAGCAAATAATAAGAAGCGACGGGTCAAAGTAAAATAATAAAATCACTTCAATATAAACCAACCAAATATAATATTCTTCTTCTTATAGTATTTCAAGCTTATTGTTTTCACAATTCGCTTATTTCTCGCTCTCAACTTAGTGCTCTAAATGCACTTCCACAGTTATTAATTGAGAGCTTTCGATTCCAGGTACCATTTTTGCATTAGTATGATTGGGTAGCAAGAACAATCATACTCTATGCTCAGGGAGTCGAGAAATTTTCTTTAACGAAAAATTCCTAGACCGGATCAGGAATCGAACCCTGTCACCTCCAGCATGGTATTGCTTTGTAGCTGCGCCTTTACCAACTGAGCTAGGGGAGGACCAAATTTCATATGGTATGTATCAATTAGATGGTACCATTATACCACTATACACCAACGCAGCCTGCGTGAACCTTCATAGATGTAAACCATTTATATTATTATTATTTTTTTTTTTGTCTTGATTATCGAGATTTTCAGCCTTGGGCTGGTTCATCTCCCGTCGTAGTTACTCAAATTCCCTTTTTGGGTTTTTTCGTAACTTGTTCGGAGGTGAGATTCGAACTCGTAACTTTGGCGTGAGAGGTATGGATGTTAACCACTACGCCGGGGTCGCCCCCTTTATATTATTATAATTTTTTTTTATTATATTTTTTATATTTTTTTTATTATTTTTATTATTTTTTATTATATTATTATTTTTTTAAATAGGCCTCACTTTGCGGCGCCCCGTCTAATCTTAAACTACACTCGTAGTTTTCAACAACCACCAAATTGGATGTAACATTTAGCCTGTTTACAACGGACATCACAAACCAAGTAACATTGTATGTTTTATCCTGGCTGCATTCTATTAGTTTAAATCTCTAAAATTGTAATAAAATCCATTATTGCTGAAGTAAACATATTCATCTACTTTTCGAGTTATTGGCACCATCGGTTTCAGAAATTCTCTGCATAAGATCTGACTAAGATTCATTCCGATGAGGTATGTATTCTGGGGTGACATATCTAGATCTCACGGAACAAATCTTCGTCTCTTGCATCGATATCCAAATCTTCACATATATGTTTGAAAAAAACTACTGCTAAATTTTTAAAGATTTACAAAATAAAAACTTCAGAACCTATTATCTGTTATCCTCTCATGTTTTCCTGGAGTATCACAAATCTGTACTCGAAAGCAAAATCAAAACATTGCCGACCTTATGTGAAAAATCATACTAATCCATGCATTCATTTTTACTCCTGAATAAAACTCTTTGACTAATATATGTTAGACTTATCAAAACGTAATTTTTATTATGTATCCCATGTCAACGTTTCTGGATATAGAACATATTTAATACATCTTTAAATTTTAAATGGAAGTGTTTAGATGAATAAAAAAGATGCACAGGGAAGATGTTCCTATATTAATTTATCGTGACTTCGCAATTAATTCTACTCAATTTCAAACAATTATCGCTCGACTACGTTGGTTTAAAATGTTTGCATTTGGTATTAAACGTAAGCAATCGATATTACAAAAATAAAACCAATAATTCCACTTCTTTTGAATGTTGCCGTAGGAACATAGAAACAATAATATCAATATGGGAACAGTTACCCAAAGATGGATATTGGCATTACTTGCCATTATAACCTTTAGTCATGCTGTAACCAGCTGGTGAACGGTCAAAACAGTCAGTGGATGGAGTGACTACAACTGTCCTTCGATCAACAAAACGCATGAGTCAACACGTTGTGGTATGATATATTTTCAAAATAAACACTATAAAGCAAGTAAACGAATGCTCTCAACGTGTCATAATGAGACCAACTTCCGCTAATTAATAATCGAAACACCTTTCGCCCCTCGTCGTACAGAATAACGTCTCACTGGGGTTAGTGAATGGACAAACAGATATCAAATACGTTGGGAAAACAAGAATGGATTGACATATGAAAATAAAGGAAAGAAAAATAGTCATTAAAGGGTCGATTGTTTGGTGTGATGAAACCTGTTGGATCAAATTTGACAGCCAATTCGATACGGTTGCATCTTGGTACCAAATTTAGCTCTAGCAGATTCTACAGAGTCATTACATCCAATGGGTACCTAATTTAATTACTTTGCCTGGCTTCTCAGCTGAGCAAGTATCTGTACAAGCATGTGTAAGAAAAAAAAAAGAAAGAACGAACAAATTGTTCTGTTTTTCTTGTATCCTTAAATTAATGATAGTTACATTTACAAAAAGTTCATCAGTGAGTAAAGTAGAAAACAAAGGTAAAGGTGAGGTCAAAACTCAAGCCATTGCATTGGTTGAGTAAAGCGAGCTGCCGACAAACGTGTTGCGCATTCCGTTCAGTATATAAATAAATTATTCATTTTTAAGACACAGAGTGTAGTAATTGCTTGGGTGCTTAGTTCTGAAAATGAACAACTTCATAAGAGAAGACCCCAAGATAAAACAAAAAGTGGATGCAAAGAAAGTGCCTTTGCATCTTTCTTTGGCGGGAAACAAAGCGATGCCGCATACCAATGGAAAGTGAAGCAACAACAAGAGTTCCTCCACAGGCTTGAGAGGGTCCAGTTTATGTTGAGAAGTGGATCCCATCCCCATTCCATTATGGATTGCCGACGTTGCTGCCGTTCATGTAGCTACACTTTAGCGAAAAAGTGCTACAAGTAACGCGTTCTTTGAAATATGACTACTTTTTTTTCAGTAAACGTATTACTTATGATGATGATTTGACCTCGGTGGTCATTTGTAATAATGAAAGGTGTTCCTGACAGAAGCGAGATTGCGTTGAAGCTGTTCTTGCTCTTTGTTTTGCCGACTGGAGGCATACCGCATTGTTAAAGGATACATTTCAAATAATTCCGCTAATTTTATGAGCGGCATGCGTATGGTTTTCTGTTTGATCGAGTAACGAAGCTACATTTTCAGATGATGAAGCAATAATGATGGATCGAAGCGGTGATTGATGCTTAGACTATCACCTGTCAAGAAGTTCAGTTTCAAACCACGAAAAATCATCATCCTCATAGTAATAAAGCTCAAGTGGTTTCATCAAAGGTAAACAGTACGCATTTGATTTTGAGGACCTTCTTGTTATGCATATGTATTTTACTAAACATTTATCAGTTTAGAATGCAGAATTTGACCTTGAATCTGTTTGCACAATGATACAATTAGTGTTTTAGTCTGACGTTCCGAATGTTGTGCAGTAATATCATGTTATGTTAATATCATGTGGTCATGTAAAAAATCGGCAAATTTGCTATTTAGATTTAGATTAACCAATATTCATGAAGACTTCTGTGTGACCGAATCAGTAACTCGATTATGGAAAAATGAAGCGTTTTACACAGCAATTGAGTTATCTATATTTGTACTTAAAAACAAAAGACCCGACGACTGCGAGTTCGAAGTGATCTTCCAATACCACTCGGCAAATTATGAAAACATAAAGCATAGGCTAAGCAGAATAGATTGGTAAACGGTTTTTAGAAACGAGGAAAGTATCGAAACGTAAGTAGATGTATTTTATAAATTACTATTTGAAATGCATACATGCACACGTACCTCTGAAAAAGATAATGCGACAAAACAATTCAAAGCCTCCGGTTTGGTATAACCAAGAAATAAAAAAATTGAAAAATCGCAAACAAAAGCTCACAAAATTTATAAAATGTATGGTACACCCAAAAGTTGAAAAGTTGGCAAAAAACGCAATTGCAGTTTTTGCAATCATATCTTGAGAAATCTGCATGATTCAGAAAACGCACTTTTGCCCAACAGGATCCACAAAGCATTTTATGGTATAAACCATGGTGAGACAATACCGCAAAATGCCGCAACGCTATTGGTCACTGTTGTAATTCCGCTGTCAAGTGTTCTATTTTTATTTTCACTCGTCATCGCAATCCCATCTCCCTCTCATCAAGTGTGCCCTTCTTGATCACCACGTGAAGCCATGCAAGTGTGTGCGAGCGACATTTGCTTTGTTGCCGTACCACTGAGTGCCTCGACAATCGAAGCATATGCACGGCTTTTATTCCAATCACTTCAATTTGTTAAAGTGGCTGAATGGTTACTATGTAGAGCCACGACGCTCGCGGCCACGGTTCGAATCCTGGTAACAACTCGAATTTTTGTTTTTTGTCAGTCCGGACTCAACAACTAATACACTGCACAACCCACGCACACATTGAATTTTTCAAAGCGAATTGATGTGATGCTTTTTTGCCCACGACCAATGTTGCATTTTTTCTCCAAGTTACGATCCATTACGAGAAATGAAACAAAATCATTCGCAATTGCATTACAATCTTGCTTTTTTATTTTGGGTGTAGTAACGATAATCTGGTCAACTATTTGAACATTTGCGATCAACTAAATCTAGCTATTAACACACTTAGATTTTTTTACAGAAATCTGTAAAGGTTTACCGAATTCTCAACAGCTGAACGTTCGGTAATCCGATTTAACGGATTTCGGTAAAATTTTACAGTTATCTGTAAAAAATTTACTGGATTTCGGTAAAATTTTACTGAAATCCGTTAAATTGGATTACCGAACGTTCATTACAGATTTCTGTAAAAAAATCTAAGTGTAAACATTGCTTTTGAAGAGTACAATTCGAAAACTAAACGTGAAATAAAATCTTGTCCAAAAAATTTCTTCAGCTACGTGAAAACTAAATTGAAATCAGACAATTTTCCATCCAAAATGCATCTGGACGAAAATGTTGGGGATAACTCAGAACGAATTTGCAACTTATTCGCAACTTTTTTCCAAGAAATCTATACCACATTTTCAGAAGAAGATCGTGATCGCGAATATTTTGATTTCTTCCGAGAGTTTGCTAGTGATGTTAGTGTCAACAGCGTGAGTGTACCGGACATTAGAAAAGCATTGAATAAATTAGATGTATCGAAAAGGCGTGGACCTGACGGTATCCCACCCGTATTTAAAAAAAAAATTGCGTTAGAATTCACAACTCTCAAAACTTTTGTTTTGGCTTTTTAATATGTCGCTTGAATCTGGCATTTTTCCCAAATGATGGAAGAGGTCCTATCTAATACCAATATTTAAAAACGGCAAAAAATCTGACATACGCAGTTATCGTGGAGTTGCCATTATTTCATGCATTCCTAAGCTTTTTGAAGCAATAGTTAATGAAAAGTTATTCTATCAAATCAAAAACAGGATTCCTTACAATCAACATGGGTTCTACAAAGGATGTTCAACTAATACAAATTTACAAGAATTTTTTAACTACTCGTTGATTGCAATGCATAACGAAAAGCACGTAGAAGCTCTCTTTACAGACTTTAGTAAGACTTTGATCGGATTGACAGTCCCATGCAACTATTCAAATTACAAAAACTGGGAATTGTGCCAGGTCTTCTCATATGGCTCAAATGTTACCTAACTAATCGACAACAAATAGTAAGATTTAAAGGAAAGAAATCAAATCCTAATCAAGTCTCCTCAGGTGTCCCTTCTTTTCGTAAACGACATTTCATTCATTCTTAAAAATGTAAAAGTCCTAATATATGCCGACGATATATAGCTATTTCTAGAAATCAGAAACAAAGAAGATTACAAGATATTTCAGGAAGAAATACATATATTCTATATTTGGTGTAACAAAAGCTTTTTACAATTAAAGGTTCAAAAATGTAATGCGATAACATTTAGCAGAAAACAAAACACACCTGACATTAGGATCACTCTAGGAAATCAGTCTGTAGGAAAGTGCATACGAATTCGTGATTTAGGAGTTTTGCTGGATTCTAAGCTATCATTCATTGACCATTATGGCATTTATAAAACGCTTTAGTCATAGTTTTTACTATACTTACACAATTAAAGCCTTATACATGGCCTATGTGAGGTCAATACTGGAATATTGTAGTGTAGTCTGGTCACCTTTTTCAGCCATCCATGAAGAGCGAATAGAGTCTGTACAAAAACAGTTTGTATTGTTTGCATTACGTAATTTAGGTTGGGAAAAATTTCCTCTCCCACCCTATGAAGCTCGCTGTAGGCTTATCAGCATGCAAACACTAAAAAAACGTCGAGAGTTTGCAAAGGTTTCGTTTGTTAACGGCATTGTTTCGCATTGCATTGGTTCAGCAGAGCTTTTATCAAAACTATTTTTTTACATACAGTCTCGGCAACTGCGTAACCGAAATATTTTTATTACAAATCATTATCGCACAAACTACGCTAAATTTTGACCTCTTAATCAGATGATGGCAACCAACAATTTACAAAGCGATACAATTGACTTTATAATTACAAAATCCGAATTGAAGCAATACTTCAATGCTATACGCTAAATAAGAACACGCCATATGAATAATGTAACCAGGCGCTGCATATTCTAATGTTATGTAATTTATAACCTCGATTAAGAACTAGGATTAAGAACAAAATGTAACAAACGGTCTACTTATGATTGACGATAGTAAATAAATAAATAAATAGCCAACAGTGTGAGCAGTATCTTGTATTTTGCGTTAAACTTTAATCAGCATACATGTGTTTCAGGTGCGGACATAAGCAATATCAATGCATATGTATGTGTGATAAATCAGTGGATTTACTATATAATGCTAGATTGATATGTAGTTGCTGTAATGATAGATTGAAGATAGTGGCTACGGCACGTTTTTTTTTTTTTCGATAAATCAAATTATTAGTTTTTTTTTGTTCTAATGAGAAATACATCCA
Organism: Aedes koreicus; assembly: GCA_024533555.2. Lineage (NCBI taxonomy): Eukaryota > Metazoa > Arthropoda > Insecta > Diptera > Culicidae > Aedes > Aedes koreicus. Next base: position 339,059 of record JAHHFK020002770.1, on the reverse strand, counting down.
TGTCCTAGTGACCGACCCAAGGCAGAACCTGTTGACAACTCGCAAAAAAAATTCATCAGTAAAACATTCAAGCCCCAACAAGATTGGGAATGAGATGTCTTAAGATTTTTATCTCAACGAAAAATATGTAGCCGGAAAAACCATTTTCTGAATCATGAAAAATTTTGAAAATTTATTTTCAATTGAATTCTTTCAATTATGTACTCTTGCTACTCAACACTTTCGCATGAGGAGTAGAAAAAATGCTAAAGGTATTCGATTATACGCATGCATGCGTATTGCATTTATTGTATGTATGAATTAAAAACATATAAAAAGGTATAATCATTGAATAAAATTATCGTTAAACAAGAAAAGTTATGAATTATACATTCGGTTAGATTAGGTCGTTTCGTTAAGAAATGCTTCTGATAACATCTTGAGTCACCTTCGGCCTTTCTAGAATTGAGGCATGTATCCCGAATAAATATGATTGTATGAACATCCAGACTGTTTTACAATCCGATGCATACATAAGAATTAATACGAACGATACTTGTAGGCATAAACATATAGCATGAAGAATATTATCGGCTTTGTATTCTGCGCCACCAAAGACAATAAAAAATGCAGCTGCTTTGTTCGGTGTTCCAACCATCACCACCTGCGGTTGTAAAGAAACTCTTTCGAAATGTTTCTCTAGGTACTCAATTCAAAATCATTTTAAATCTTTCACTTTCGTTTGAACCTTACAACAATGACTGACTAGAGTTTTTACAAGCGTTACAATAAAATGACAGTTCACGAACAACGTTCACGAAAAGAGGACCAAAATCACGCAAATAGATTTAAGAGTTAACGTTATTATGATCGAGGATCATGATTCCCAGTCATTTTCATTGTGTTACGAAATGCCAAACAGACATGAATTGAGTTCACGACATCGTGATTCTTTTCATGGAAATAGGATTTAAGGAATCACGTTTATGAGCAGAAAGTCACATATTTGGAATTGATGTTAGTTCACGATGTCGTGATTTTTTGTTCTGGAATATGAGAACGGATTTTTTTCCGTGTGTACAAGGAGATGTCCGCTCATCACCATGAGGCACCAAGAGTGGACAGTAATGTTTGTTAGAATGAAAGATATGAAGAGAAAGTGTTGAAAGTTCCGTCAGTGTACGGTAGGTTGAAAATTGAATAGAAGTATGTATTGAAAATTGAGCGAAAGGGCATGGGTAAAGTAGTACTCGAACCAGGGACGTTACGATGTTAATTTTATAATTATTATTTATTTATTTCTAAATCAAGGAAAGAACACTTTATTCTTTGAATTTCTACTTTTTTACTTGTTTTACAATCATTTTTTTATGTCGTGAACTTCGTGTCGGATTCATAGTGTTGGAAAATTTCCGTTTCATTGTTTAATCGAGAGGAAAGAATAAAATATATTCTAGATTTTTTTATTTATTAAAGAATTAATTTACATAAATGCTTCGATCGTCTTTTGGAATAAACGCATGCTATTTTTGTGTCCCTGGAATTAGAACAACTTTTTCAGTAACATTTTGTCAGCGTTTGTGTAATTTTCATGGTTTGCATGTATAAAATTCCGGTTTTTTTTAAACTGTTGTTTTACTTCTTCTGATTGTTTAGCACTATGTATTTCTGCAGTCTTTCTTAGACATGCGTCCTTAGCCATTCGTTTTATGATGCTACCTATACCATCACAATGACCTTTTCCCGTAAGACGTTGGAAAAAAGTGCCATCCTGCTAAAACTTTATTAATCAAAAAAAGTTTTGAGACTTGTATCCGCATATAAATTTAAAAAGCAATTAGTTTTATTCAAAGCATCAAACAAGAATTTCATATTTTCATATATCATGCAAACACAAAAATTCATTGTTGATGAATCATTAGTATAAACGCATTTTTTAGGCCTAAGTTTCCAAAATGACGTGAACAAGTTCACATAACAGACACATCTCTTAGGTATAACGAACACAAAACACAAGACACCCTTTAGGTACAAACAAATCTACTATAAATACGAGACCTACTGCGATGTTCTCTTCAAGTCGGGTACTCCAAACTGGAAAAGTCTGCAAGTCTCAGATGAAATAGGCCTATCTGTTATCTGTTATCTAAAAAGATAAGCTTTTTATAGTGGAATTTAACGGAATTTGCCTGCGTTTACTAGTGATCCCATATTGTACTGTTATTCATACTACGCTGAATCAACAGATTGGAGAGCAAATAGAATGGTTTCTTTTCGTTATAATGTTTGTTTGTTTTAGCCACAAAAAAAAGAATATAATAACATTATCAACCAACTCAGTCACTCGGTAATCATTTGATTCCGAGTAGGATGAATTGCGAGTGATGAGATTAATATAGGAATATGTTTATTAGGGTAACTCTACTCTCTCTATCTCACTAACACCCCACTACCAAACACCCCCCGCCCCGCCTCAACGTCCACTTACCCCACAACTCGCCAAGGAGACGCCGCAAAACAACAAAAAAAATGCCACCCCGTCATTTTGGTGGGAAAAATAAATAAAAAAAAAAAAAAAAAAAAAAAAAAAAAACACCCATAAATTTTTTAAAAAAAAAAAAAAAAAAAAAAAAAAAAAAAACTTTTTCAAATTATCCCTAGTAAACGTGAGAAAATTCTTGTAAATTCCACTAAAAAAAAGCTGGATATGCCCATTAAAAAAAACTCTCGAAAACGTGTTTCTAAAGCGATTAAAAAAAAAACAAGCCGAAGTGAATTGTCCAATTTTTTTTTATAAATTGAGCGCAACTTCAGCTAGCGGGGTTAGTCATTGGGCACGAATTGCACGTTGTTGGCAATACAGGCATACCTCGATATATGACAACTTTGTTTTTTGACTTTTTGGCTTTTTTAGTATTCTGAGGTAATTCAACAGTTTTTAGCCATTGTTGTAACTGTTTGGTTACCGGACCCTAACCAACACCGATTGGGGGGTAATTATATATACTGCCAGGGGGGGGGGGGGGGGGGGGGGTTCTGTTGGAATATTTTGAGTGCCTTTCCTAAAGTGGTGGACTGTACTTGGCTCGATTTGGGAGTTTCTTTTGGAGTTCTATGACACATTCATCCTTACATCCCCACAGGACATTGCCTTAAATCCACTCAGCATTCTTACACGCAGTTTATTTACAATATTTACATTTGCTACATAAAATACAATTAAGACAGAACATTATTTTCCAATGTGGCTCTGCTCCACCTTTCTCTATCGTACACCAGATCGTCCACTATCCAACGACACGATGGTCGCTGCTGTGGCATCACCGATAAAGATCTCCCGTGATCGCTGCGCTATTGGTCGAAAAAGTAGAGAGAATAGCGCCTCGATTCGGTATGACAGACCAATGTTTTTTTTTTCTATTATATGAGCCATCATCGGACTGCAATCTCACATTCATCAACTAAAGGGTGATACGGTCAAAATTTGGTCAAGGGAAAACGCGTGTAAATCGGTGAAATCGTTTATTTAAAAAATCAAATTAAATATCTTTTTCAAGTTCAATAGTATAAAATTCAGGAAAAATATTCAGTTAGGCTTCCGCTTTTCCAAATCGAATTGCCGGGCCTTACGCTTGACCCCTGCCATCAGATTTTGTACAGCCACCTTGTCCACCTTCTTCGCCGCAGAAAGCCAGTTTGCCTTGAACTGCTGCTCGTCCTTAGCAGTTTTTTGGTCTTTAGGTTCCGCTTGACAATAGCCCAGTATTTCTCAATTGGGCGGAGCTCTGGCGTGTTGGGAGGGTTCTTGTCCTTGGGAACCACCTGCACGTTGTTGGCGGCGTACGACTCCATGGCCTTTTTACCGTAATGGCAAGATGCCAAATCCGGCCAAAACAGTACGGAACAACCGTGTTTCTTCAGGAAAGGCAGCAGACGTTTATTCAAACACTCTTTCACGTAAATTTCTTGGTTGACAGTCCCGGAAGCTATGAAAATGCTGCTTTTCAAACCACAGGTACAGATGGCTTGCCAAACCAGATATTTATTTGCAAACTTTGACAGTTTCGTGTGCTTGAAAATATTTGCTATCTTTCCCCTTCCTTTTGCCGTATAAAACTCCTGTCCCGGAAGCTGCTTGTAGTCGGCTTTGACGTAGGTTTCGTCGTCCATTACCACGCAGTCAAACTTCGTCAGCATCGTCGTGTACAGCCTCCGGGATCGCGCTTTGGCCGTCGTATTTTGTTTATCATCGCGATTTGGAGTCACTACCTTCTTGTAAGTCGATAGTCCGGCTCGTTTTTTGGCTCGATGCACGGTTGTAGACGATACACCCAGCTTATTTGCGGCATCTCGGAGAGATAGATTAGGGTTTCGCTTGAAACTACCGGCAACTCTCTTTGTCGTCTCAGCGGCTTCCGATTTTCGATTTACCCCCGATCCAGACTTCCTGGCTGTCGACAAACGTTCCCCAAACACTTTAATTACATTTGTAACGGTTGATTTGGCAACTTTTAGCGATTTTGCCAACTTTGCGTGCGAGTAGCTCGGATTTTCGCGATGCGCGAGCAAAATTTTGATACGCTGCTCTTCTTGCTTGGACGGCATTTTGACAACTGAAGAGTGAATTCCAAAATCAAAATAGGAGCAACATTCTACACACACACACCTTCAAAATGAGGGGTGTTAAAAAAAAATATCAAATTTGACCGTATCGCCCTTTAATACACTGCACCACCTTACGCACACATTGAATTTATCAAAGCAAACTGATGTGTGGCATTTTTTTTCTCCATGTCACGATCCATAGTAAACAATGAAGCACAATCTTGCAAAAACGCATTTTAAAATATGCGCACAGCAAAATCTAGCCAAATAAAAACTAGCAGTATAACATTATTTCTATTTATTTCTATTTTTTTATCCGAAAAAAAAATCATCGTTACAAAAGGTTAATTTATAACTCATTTACATCAAATTATTATTATTCAGACTTTTGACGACTATATCCGTATGTTCTAACTTTACGTTTGATACCATCCATTAAGTTCTGCACAGTGTCATCAGCCATCTTTCTGGAAGCATTTTCCCAATTTTTGGCAAAACCTCTCTCATTATTTGCCTCTCTTTTCAATTTGCCAAGGTTTCGATTCACAATGGCCCAATATCTTTCAATTGGACGAAGTTCTGGGGTGTTCGGAGGATTACAGTCCTTTGGTACAATGTTGACGTTGTTTCCTGCAATACCACTCCTGAGCCGCTTTACCATAATGGCAAGACGCCAAATCAGACCAAACAACCCTGAACTTTTTGGATGTGCTTTTGGATGAATGGTAGTAGCCCTTTTTGCAGACACTCGTTGACGTAAACTTGTTGGTTAATCGTACCTGTAGTTAAAATGAAATGATCGTCAACCTTGCCACGTTGTAATGCGGTATGAAACTCAAGACCAGGAAGTTGATTGAAGTCTGCTTTGACGTTTGTTTCATCTTCCATAACCACGCAGTCAAATTTTGTTAGCCAAATCTCGGATGGAAAGGTTCGGCTTGCCGCCAGATCTTGATTTCCGATCGAGAGTCAACCGATCCCAGAAGTGTTTCAAAACACTACTTATGTCGTTTTCGATTTAAACCTGGGTCAGGTCTAACTTTAACTCGCAATTACCGAACGAAAACGGATCCAGAGTCGAGTCAGTATGATGGTATTAGTGCAATCGTGTGACTAGCAGTATGCGACGTGGATGGGATGGAAAGGATAGAGAAGCTCCTTCCGACGAGACGCGCTGATTACAGGAAGCAGATTACAGATTATGTGCAGTAAGCAATACACATTTGGATTTCCGTCTAATGGTTTGTTAAAAATAGGGCTAGCAAACTCACTGTAGACTGTCAGAAGACAATTAGACCTTCGCTGATCTCAATCTGACGATTTCCATCAAGAAAGGCATAATTGTCATCCATGACTTGGGCCAGATAACCACAAATCCTCGTCTGGTACCCTGTATTCCCCCCTTACCCTTTGTTATTCAATGTATGTATGAGATATACATTACAGAATATTATATGTGTATTTACAAAATATATCTGACATCCACTGGTTTGTTACTGAAAAAAAAAATTAGGTATGTAATAGTCCTGGAATTGCTGAAAAACAGACAAGATCAGTCCAATCAACAAAGATAAACTTTCAATAAAAAGATATTTGTTTTTTTCCTGAGAATTAACAGATTATTCTATAAGACATGTTTTCAAAGTATTCTTTATGCCATTCTAGTTACATTTCTAAGGTAGCAATTTGATCAAAGAGCCCGGATTGTTGATTTCTGAAATAAATTGGAATTCAGCCAACAATTTTTTTTAACGTAGGACTACGTTTCTCTTTTCTATACTGGGTGTCATTTCAAAATTTTGAAAAATGAGAGCGTTACGCAAAAGTGAAAGGTTTTTGAACGCTAATAATTCTCGTTTGACTGAAAAGGATGACTTCATGTATACACCATTTGATCAGGAAAACCTACAAATGTTTTGCATTTAAATTTCAAATTAGTAATATTAGTATAAGTAGTACAATTTATCACTTAAAGATGACCTACTTTTGCTCCCATACAAATCTACACATGAATAGGTTGAAAATATAGTTTTCCCTCTCCGGGTCCTCAAAAGCGGGTAACAAATTGTTTTCTTTTTATTTCATTTAGTTTTATTCCATGTTAAATACAGCACTAGCCACACCCCTCAGCTGTAAAATTAATTTACTTTGTTGCCGGTGCCTGATTATATAACTCTTTTGAATTTTGCTTCATACTGCATTTTCGTGCCTCTCTTCTTTGGAGGCAATGCTCTCAACACCGCACCAGTATAAGGCACACGATTTGAACCAAAATTATTTCATTGGGATATTCAGGTTCGATTGATCGATGGTTGCGTTTTTCGTTCTCTCGTTACGATGATTGTTTCTCGGTTTTCCTTTATCTCATCCGTTTTCTGCGATTGCGCGTCTGGCTCCTAAATTATCGCCTGCGTTTCCTCACCTACAAACCAGAAGAAAGCGCTGCAAAGTTTTTCAAGTTTCCCCGCTCGACCTATTGCTGCGGCAATGGGTCGTAAAAATTGACAATCCACACGGGCGCCATCCGCTTCCGAAGCCTTACCGGAGCCGGGCACCACCCTGCGCAAAACGATGTTTGTGACAAATAGATTAATTGAATCATCTCGATTATCTTGCCGTCGGCCATTCACAGCGACGAGGACTTTAATAAACTACTATCCGGATTGAACACAGCACAGTATGGTGTCATGCTGGCCAGATAAACCAAAAATAGAAATTATTTTCTCGACAAATTTAATTTAGCAATTAGCGTTTAATTGAAATGTTCGTGATTTATCCTGAACAACCAGTGCATATTATCAAAACTAGTACATTTTGGATTGTTTGAGGCATTCAGTCGAGAGTGGTGAATTCGCCATAGATTTTTTATCAAACCCGAACTGAACCGAATTTTATATGAAGGGACGGGTCAAACAAAATAATAAAAACATTTTAATATTAACCAACCATATGTGTATGTATAAATAAAATGATACCATTATTACTATGCACAAACGCGGTCCTACGTGATCCTCGCGGTTATATCCCTGATATAACCCACCTCTAATTTTTTTTTCTCTTGTATGTGCCATCATTGGACTCCGATCTCCCTCTCATTAAGTTTGCCCTTCTTTATCCACAAAGCATTTTATGGAATTAACGAAGTCATGCAAGTATCCGAGCGACAGGTTGCACACAGATGGATGGAAAACATCTTCGTTTGCCTTTATTGCTGAACTGTTGAGTGCCTCGAAAATCGGAGCAATTGTTGGGTTTTTATTCCGTTTTAAGGCCAGTATCGACCTAAAAAGTAGAGAGGTTACGGAATTTTGTTCAATATTACCAAGCGGAATTTTGACAATTGATCTGCATGGAACGAAATGTCACCTTCACTTACGGAATAATCGAGTGGAATATTTTTCCGAAAGTAAAAGTGACAGCTCCCATTAGTTTGCGTGGAAACCTTACAAATTCCAATTTTATTTTTCGTTCTTTTCAGGTGGATACTGCTTCAGAAATTTCCTTTAGATTCTTTACTTTTCCGTTTCAGTAAACGGAATTTAACATGGGATTGAGATAGAAAAAGAAATTTCTTTCGAACTCGATACCGACCTTTACTATCAAGAGCCGTCATGTAGTCGGTTTGAATCTCGACTACGAACCAAGATTTTTTGTGTGAGCTATCGGAGCATTTGAACATTTGTTGCATTTTTGCCCACAACCGTGAAAAAGCTGCATCACTTACACATTTTTTTTTGTGCTAAGATTTCAAAATTCGCGAAAGCTCCGAATCGTGATGTACGGCAGAATACGGCGTGGAAATCACGTGCAAAGAAGCTCTACACCCAGATATTGACGAAACCACATTGTCTCATTATCGATGTCAAGACGTATGTACACTAAAAAATTATTTTCGTAAATTAGCTTTCACTCGTTTCGTAAACATGAATTTTATACATAGATCAAATAGCTCGTAAAATGTATGTTTGAATAAATTGTAAATATGAACCCTTCATATTGCTTGTCATCTGGTGAAATGTTATCATTACACCTTTTTGTACAATGCACGAAATGAATTTCGTGAAGACCAGCCAATCCCTGATTCTCTTAAATCGTACTCATACATGTCGATGTTGATGCTGGGATGGGTGGGAATAATTGATTGTGAGATCTAGTGAGACCAACCACGGATTATATAACAAGTCTTCCTAGAAATACAGGATCGAACCCCACGCCACAAACCTATAATGAATGCTAAACAACTCCTCGTGATTCCGCTTTTTTTTTTAAATTACATTTCGAGTCGATATAGTAGATCTATCAATCATTCAGGCAACCACCAGAGAGACGTTTCTGTTTTACTAGTAACAAAATACTCGTTGCTCTTTGTACAATGCACGAATTTTTTTTTCTGTGTCAAGAAAGGCTTCGGGCTTTTGACAGTTGTGCATGTGGCATTGAATACGAAGGTAGCTTCTTAAAAAGTACAAATCAATTTCGTTGGAGAAAACCACGAATAGATTTGTTAGTCCTACCTTCGATTTCGTATTATAAACGAAATTACATTTTCACTGCATAAGCAGACTTCCAGCAGCTTTCGATGTCCCTGAGGATGTTAGAAAGTAAAAGGTGTAAAAGTTTGCAAAAAAATGTATGATTTGGTGAAAAATTGCTCGTGTGACAAACGAAGCGCCCCATTTGTTGCATTCAAGAAGATCAATGAACAGGTATACCTGAAGAAATCTCTTCAAAAACATCTAAAGACTGTACTAAAAAAATGAAACACAAAAATGGTCGTCCAACATTCATTTTTATTTGGATTTTCTTCAAACTTTCAGAGAAAAAATAACAATGTTGTGGTTTGGTTTCTACATCATTGATTTATTGGATCTCCTCTCCATGACCGAATGCCCGCACTTTGCCCTAGACACCCCTCATAAGGTTTTAGGCGATAGTGGAGCCGACTTCTTTTGATACTTTTATCCACTGTTTCTTCAAAGCCAGCTCATTCTCGAATGCTATAGGTGTTTTACAAAGTTTGGCCGTCATTATGGTCCAAAACTACTCAAACGAAGCTCCGAAGAGTTCGGTGGGTTGAAGTATTTTGGTACAAAATAACTTTGTTATCTCTGTCCCAAGGCTAACGCTGACTGCGCGCAAAATGCCAAATCTGCAGGAAGGGCAGCAGACGCTTCTGAAGGCACTCGTCTCGGTAGATTGATGCCGTCATGATGTATGGCTGCCTCATCTCTCCACATCCACAGATGGCTTGGCAAACCAAAAAAATTGTGACAAATTCATCCTCCTTCGTCAGGAACGGACAACTCTAATTAAAACGTTAAACTCCTGCCCCGGCAATTACTTTGTGTCCGCCTTGATGTACCTTAGTTTCTTCAGCCACTCTCGGTACAGCTTCCTGCACAGCTTCAACACCTTCGTTGCCTTCACCGGATCAGCTGTCTTCGGCTTTCTACTGGTTCCTGACCACCACTGGCGTCCGGATCTCCTTAAATGACTTCACCACCCCGGGAATCCGTCTATGAATGGAATCACAGGTATTTTGCGATCCGTAGGGACGCAGTCGGATTGTCCACGACGGCGCTCATATTTTTTGATGGATCTGCTCTTGTTCCGATTCCATCTCGATAACCACTTGACACATTGTGACGATTGAAATTTTGCCAACGTAAACATGACACTCTCAGATAGTTTCAGCCATATGTTATCAGTTTTTACCTATACGCTAACAAGTTACAAGCAAATCATTGTTTCTCATATTTGTTTGTTTCGAGTACAGTCTTTACTTCCTTCTGAGGTCACACAGATACAAGGCTAACATAAAGCAAGCACTTCGGAAACACCCTAAGGAAGGGAAATCAGAGGAAGATATGAAGAAATAATGGATTTCCACACACACAAAAGTTGGTTCAAACGTTGTACATACATTTGGAAATGGTAAAAAGTTGAATTAAATGAACATGGAGAAGTATTATTTAACTGTTTTAATTTATCTTCTGAAGTGCGGATGATCGGTTGAGTACATACTTATAAATAATAAGTTTGACACGAGACGTAATTCATCTTTATAAAAAGTTGGGAACCGTAAACAAAGATTTCGTGTAAAATTATGTCTCATGAAACTGATACGCACGTAAAACGACAAAAGGTGTGTTCGATTGAATTTATTTTCTCATCTCTTTCAACTCAGTCTTATTCGCTAAAAAGACACTTGCATGAGTCAGTCTCAAGGTACCGAAATTTACATGCCATTTTGGTAGTGTGTAGGTGAATTTTTTCGAATCTTTTGTTGTTGTGATGCAATTTGATTACATCCGTACATCGTTTAATAAGGTTGATCGCAAATAGTTTTATTGAGGTACAAACGACTATGGTGCCCTTGTTATAATTTGCATTGAATTTAAAGAACGTAAAAACTTTGATCCTTGAATGTATAATAGTTTGCAATGGAGCAATCCAGGTATCGCAAAAGTGAGGTTAAACGTCGTAGAAGGCGCTCGTGACAAATGACTTTTAGAGCTGTCCAAGCAGAGTAATTGGTGATAAAATTAGCAGTCAATCGTTGAGGTAAGTCTTCTGTCTTTACCCATTAATGGGTACGATTTATTATTATTGTTATTCCTCCTGTGAAATTTTTACCCATTTTACCGTAAAACTGCGTCTACCCATTTAAATGGGTGGACGCAGTTTTTCAGTAAAATGTGTAAAAAATCCACAGGAGGAATAACAATAATAATAAATCGTACCCATTAATGGGTAAAGGAAGCTTCACGAACGTTGAGCAACGCTCATACGCGAGTTGATTTCGACTCAATTAGGATGAAAGTGTATCTACTCATAAAGTGACGCAATTTTCCAATATTCTCCGAGACCTTATTGATAAGTAACTGCTACAAATCGTGGAACCGTGTAAATTTAAAGAGTTCATAAACGTTTGTTTTAGCAGATGTGCTTCACCACATCACATTTTAAATTACCTAAATCTCAGAAACTGTTTATGGTTTTTTTTTGCAAGCAATTCAATCGCATATATGCTGTAGTGCAGTAAAAATACAGTAATAGTTTGGCATGCGAACATTGTAGTTTCTTAGATTTTTGCCTTCACGAATTTGTAACGGCGATGTTAGCAGATCATGCTTGCGGGGCATTTTGGATTCTTATACTGGGACCTTATATATGAGGAAAATTGCCGGTTTCAATCAATCTTATTTAAAATGTTTAAGATATACATTACTTACTTTTTATTTAAAAAAAAATAAGAAGAAGAAGAGTATGGAGCAACTCATGAGGAATTCTAATTTTTATACAATTATGTTTGCAGATAAATAAAGTGTAAATGAAACAAAACCGACTAAAAAAAGCATCTGTTAAAAAATATAGATTTGATAAAAGTCTGAGTTCAATATTTTTTATATGAACATTTTAATTTCAACTGACAAAATCTAACACTCTTTGCCTTGATAAAAGTTGGCCATTCAATTTTGTATATTGTTCATTGTTACACAAACACTGAAAATTTCATAAATTTAATTAGTAGTTGTGAGATTCTTAGTAAGATAATTGTCATACATTGAATCAGTGGTCGTAATTGTGTACGAAGCTTTATACGTAATATGTAACTTTCAAGGTAAAGTGTTAAATTCTTCCGGAGAAAAATACTGAAATTTGGTTGTGTGAACCTATGAAAACAATTATAAAAAAATGTTCAGAATAGCTAGCTGAAATTTATTTGTAACCTGAAAGACATGTATTATATATAACATATTTATTTTCAAAAGTCATTAAGACCACAGATGTTTTAAAGATTTTATATTAGGTCTACGGTATTGCTGCGCCAAACAAAATTAGACTTTGACACGAAGATTTGATCTGCCACTGACCGTAGCAGCCCAATTTTAAATCGCTTGATTGTTGAGTACACTGAAAGTAAAATAAAGCAAAGGCTCAAATAGTAATGGAACAAACCCTTGTTTATTACGGCGCTCCTAGTGGACGTTTTCGGCTTTTGACGTCTATTTATTAACAATAACAATAACATTCATATAACAAAGTTTATTTTTTCAGTTCATAAAACACTCTAGTTTTGGAAACAGTTTCCATGCAAGGAGCGAAAAAATCATGCAGTCACCTGGAAAATTAAGAGTGGTTCGCGTCCAAACTGACTAATGTTCGTGCATTCGTCCCAGATGATGATCTTACAATACTGCAACACTTGCGCCATTACAGAATTCTTCGAAATGTTGCATGTTGGTTCGTCAGTCAGTTGGAAGTTCAACATTTTTTTTTTTACTTGTAAAATTTGTTTTATTCTTCCGATGTTAAAAACTAATTACAAAATAATTAATCAAACTTCGTTTGCCAATTCAAATTCTAGAGCAGCTACGTCAATCACATTATTAGTATGCATAATAAAGTTGACGTATCTTATAAATAGTTTCAAAATTTTAGTCTTCTTTACTCTGTCAATGTTTTTCAGTTGAGGTCTCACTAGCTCCTCTATCGAGAGTCTTCGCCATCCATTGAATAGAACGTTTAGCATGCGTTGCAGTAGTCGCCATGCTTGGTCGACTCGAGCGCATTCGCCGAGTTTATGCTGCAAAGTCTCGCAGGCTATGTTGCAGAACAAACAGTTTTCACCGTCAACCCTGTTCATCCGAAACATCAGTTTTCTCGTCTCTAGCTTTTCATTGACCAACAAAAACAAAGATGATCGTTCGCTCGAGTTCAGCTGTCGCATTTTTATGTTGCCCCAGATGTTTTTCCAGTCGGCCGTTGGATACTCGCGAGTAACTTTCGGTACTTCCGTTTGGTTGATTAGATGCTTGTGAATAATAACAGCGGAAGGATTTTGTTGGATGAGTGGAGGTAGAGTAGGGAAATTTGAGAGGATGAATTTTAGGCAAGGACAATCTGCGGGTGGGGTGGGATTTGCTTGGGTGAGAAAGGATAAATAGAAGGGAAGGGAATTGATATCTGTTGTGTGTCGATTAAGCAGCAGCGCACTGCATTTGAAGACTGGCAAATGTAGATTCAGGCCACCTTCTGCTCTGCTACGCGCCAACTGCTGCATTGGGACTCGTGCCACGATGCCTCGCCAAAGAAATGTTCCCATCGTCGCCGTCAGCTTCGCCGTATGAGCAGCTGTCGGTTTGAGGATAGATGCGAGATACCACATTTTGGACGTGATGAATGTATTGAGCAAGATCACTTTCTGGTGCAAGTTGAGAGTGCGTAGCGAGTGGAGATAGACTTGTCGAGAGAATGAGACCACAAGCGCATCCCAGTTAATTTTGTTCATCAGCCGTATGGAGTTAGCGAAAGTCACTCCCAAAATCCGGACGGTGTTTACGTTCGGCAACCACGGAGCGGTGAGCGGCATGACGTCAGTGTAACCCACTGATATTGAAGCAGATTTCTCCAGACTCAGCCTTGCACCAGAGACTTTTTCGAAGAGCTTGAAGGCTTCACGTATCTGATTCATTCTCTCCATGCACGTGCTGATCACCGAAATATCATCGGCGTACGCGACGACGAGGTCCGATCCACATATCTCCTCGAGCCGCTTGAGTAATGGGTGCAGGTAGATAACAAAGAGGTGCATGGAGAGAGGATCTCCCTGGCGTACCGATCTGTCGATGGGGAAAGCTACCGAAAGGCGCCCATTTATGAGCAGACGAGAGGATGATAGGTCTCCGATTTTACTCAATAAACTAATAAGGTTCGGATTAAACCCGAGCGAGCACATGGTACGGAAAAGAAACGATCGATCAACGACGTCGAAAGCATGCCGGAGATCGAATGATGCCAGCAAACCACGTTGTTTATGTTTGACCAGCCGAGCGATGCGATCCTTCAAAGCGAGAGTGGCCTGGAAGATATTGCGACCGGAGTTGGAGCATTTTTGACTCTCGGTGAGAATACCGTGGGTACTCATTACACTCTCCAGGCGCTGCTTGAGAATACGAGATAGGATTTTATAGTCGAAGTTAAGTAGCGAGATTGGCCTGTAGGAGTGTGCCGTGTGTTCGTTCCCCTTCTTTTTGACGAGAACGATCACACCATCAACAAATGCGGTTGGAAAGTTGCCTGCCAGTGCCTCGTTAATGACGAGCGTGAGCTCTCTCCAGATAATGTCGAACGCTTTTAGGTAAAATTCCCGTGGCAGAGAGTCACCGCCGGGCGATTTGTTTGGGCAACTAGTCTTGATGGCTGTGATAATATCGGTAGGAGTTATTTCATTCATGCAAAACTCACTTACCGGATCGTTCTCTGGGATCACTCTGTCGCATTCGAACGTGTCTGTCTCGTCTCTTTCTGTTACGCCCACAGCGTAGAGTGTTCGGTAGAAGCCAAGCATGTGCCGTTCGATCGCATCCGGATCGTCGATGAGTTGGTTATTGTCGTCTCGGAGCTGTGTGATGGTTGTTTTTTTCCTGCGCCTTTCGCCTAGCTGGAACGTTGAGATAGATTCGCCAGATATGAATGACTCGTTTATGCGCACGAATGCTTGCGTGAAATTGCGTTGGAGAGTCAACATTTTTGCCTTCACCCGGTTGATTGTGGACAGCATCGCAGGGTTTTGGTAGTAGCCGTCGTACGCTTGCCTTAGTTCCATGTAAAGGCGCTGATGTTGGTGGTGGAATTCATCGAAAGCAGTTTTCGATTTCCAACGGAAGAATATTTTGATTTTAGGCTTAGCGTACGACAACCACCACTGCATCCATGATGGGTAGTTTCGTCGCTGGCGGGTCCAGTACTGCCATTGAATCTGGAACTCTTGCATGTTGTCTGGTGTCAGCAAATGGGGACGAAGAGACCAGAAGCCACGACCAGGCTCACGGCCAGATTGGGGAAGGCAGATTCGCGATGTAATAGCTTTATGGTCGGAGAAACAGCATACGTGTGTATCGGCAGTTCGGAGCATGTTGCGTAAACCCTGCGTGACGTAAATACGGTCCAGGCGAGACGAAGAGTTTTGTGAGATGTATGTGTACCCAGGGGTATTCGGGCAGAGCTGTTCCCAAACATCGAGGAGCTGTAGTTGCTGGACGGTGGCAAAGAGAGCGGGGCTGTGGTTGTGTCCCGTCGCATCGCGCTGCCGTATAACACAGTTGAAATCACCAGCTAACAGAGTGTGCTCTGTGTTATGACGAAGGTAGTAAGCAAGAGTGTTGGTGAAGAAGCGTTCTCTCTCCGCCCGTAGAGCCGTACCGGATGGAGCGTATACATTGCAAATTGTAGTGTTTTTCACTCGTAGTGCTATCAAACGTCCGTCTAGGCTTCTCTCGACGTTCGAGTACTGCAGGTGTTCTCTCAGTGCTATTGCCGTACCTCTTCGTGCGTGGTCCACATTACATTCGATGCTGTAGCCAGGCAGGTCGAGTTTGTCGTTCTCTACTTCCTGCAAGAAAGCGATGTCGATGTTCGTTGTCCGAAGAAAAGTCCGAAGTGCGTTGAGCTTGGTCGGGTTGGTGATGTTGTTGATATTTATAGAGGCGATGTTATAACTGGTCAGAGCCATTATATTTCGCTATCCATCTCCTCATACGCTTCGTCACCAAGGTTTGATCGCTGTTTCTTGGGTGGATTACACCCTTTCTTCTTTCTGCCGCTTCCCGAAGCTGACGAGCAATCGGTATCGTTTCCATCGCTGTTGCGAGTGTCCTTGCGTGTGATCATTCGGCTAATTGAGCCTACCAGAACCGGCGGTGCCATGAGAGAGGCAGCGTGTTCGGGTTGGCTTGTTTTCACCTGCTTCGGTTCGCCAGAGTTTTGGACGGACAGCTTTGGAGCTGTGAGTGGAGGAAAGTTTGTGATTGATCGTTGGGTCAGTGGCTTCTCTCCAACAGTGAGTTTCGGCGCCGGCGGTTTCACGAACGGCGTTTTCTGCTTCGGTGCAGAAGGCTTCGGAGCGGTAGTTTTTGACCCCATTTGACTGGCCACATTGGCATACGTTTTCTGCACGAGCAGTTTTTTGTTGTCCACACAAGAGATGCCATTGTGTACAAATTCGCCGCAGTGGCGGCATGTCTGTAGCTGACCGAGGTACGTCACGTTTGTTGTCTGTCCGTCGATGGTTATGTAGCTCGCGATGTTTCGCTTTACCATCATTCGTGCGATACGAGCACCAGTCGGGCGCCCCGCAAATCGATATTTGCTGTCCCATAGTTGGTCGGTGACGGAGAGAACTTCACCGTAGGCGCTGAGAAAATCGGCGATTTGCTCGTTCGATATATCTTCGGACAGATCCGACAGCTTGACCTCTACCGCCCCGTCCTCCAATGTGATACGAAGCTTGTAGGTTTTGTCGTCAACTTTGGTCTCGTGCTTGTTGTCGTGCTCTGCAACGATTCGTTGTGCGAGCTCTAGGTCGATAACCTTCACAAAGGCACATCCTAATACTTTGCTTGGCTGGAGGCGCAGAACTTGTTCATAAGACAAGCCCAACACGGTGGCAACAAAGTCATGAAGCTCATCATACGATGGTTTCTTAGGCACGTTCGCATAGTCAATGCGGAACGTGTTTTCGCGTCGAACACTCATCACGTGTTATTCACAGTGAATTGAACACGCGGAAAGGATCGATAACTTTTAGACACTTGCGATTCCGAAAATCCGAAAAAATAGCTTGCGTGTGGCTTCTACGGAAGTTGAGCGCTAACTAAGACAAAGGTTTTTGGCGCTGAGAAAATGATGAACTCGGAGGTTTACAATACCAGATGCCTCCAAAGGCAAATTCTGCTGTTCATCCAGTCACATGATGGTCCGGTTACATTTTGGGCGTATTTTGCGGGTTGTCACTATAGCCGGGAAGTAAAACAATGGTACAGTGACAACGGAGTCCAGTTTTTTTTTTCCGAAACCCCTCGATCCACCCAATTGTCCCCAGTTCAGGCCCATTGAAAATATATAGACGATTATAAAGAGAAAACTGAATGTAAAAGGTACAAATTCGCCAAAACGGTGAACGAGACCGTTGTGCGCCGCTTGATTGATCGTATTAAGGGAAAGGCTCGAGAATTCCTTCAAAACCGCTATGAATAATTTGTTTCGAATTTTTTTTTTTAAAGTATAAGGAATAGTATGCTGTTAAGTTAAAACCGTTTCCTAATACATTCATTTTAATCCTAAATAGACTCAAATGGTGTTGTTCCATTACTAAGTGGGCCACGCTTTGTTTTGTCGAGAAGATGTGATTTTATATGTCTCACGATTTGGTTATGTCAGATGTCAATCTTGATCATATGCTATCATAATCATCGAACATCTCCTTCTAACAGTGACGCTCTTTTTAACGAACTTTCGCCTGCTCCAAACTTCGTATTCTTGAAGTACTTCCATGATACTCTATGTAAATTCAAGACAATTTCCAATCCGAAAGAATGTCTCGACCTGACCGGGAATCAATCCTGTCGCTTCCTTGTCGGTAAACCTTGCTTTTACCGACGGAGCCATCTGAAACCCCAAATCCTGGATCGATTTCAGTATGAGAATGTGGACGCAAGATTGTTCTCTACCATTCCAAGGAGTTCCGCAGAAAATATTCTGTTGTTCTGTTGTTGGAGCCGGTCCGGTGGACTGTTACTTAGCAACCCCAGTGGATTTGTGTTGAATTCTAGCTGAGGTCGGTGAGATTTTCCTGAGGTAAAAAAATCTCTTGTCACCTCTTCCTCTGGAAGGTTAAGCTGTTCGTTCCGAAGCATGTGTTGATAAGTGCGATATCTATGTTGAAGGTGCCTGAATCCGGTAGTGAAGGATGATTTTTTTTTACATGGCACGTAGACAAATGTATCATATAGTGAAAAAAAAACTAAGAACCGAACTAACCGAAAAAAAAAACCGCTCATCAAGAGAAAAAAGAAAAGTATTCTAATTTATTCAACACAAAGCTGACGTCAATTGGTGTCAAATTTCCAGCGCAGAAAGGCCCGCAGCAGCGCCTCGGCAAGCATATAGCCCATATGTGCAATTACTGTAACGTCAAGTAGTATAATTGAAAAAACATATTATCGGAAAAGTTTCCTGCCAACATTATCGTTAGCATCATTTTGCGATCCAACACCAGATTCATGATGGCTGAAATTCTCCCTTCTGTGCCGAAAAGGAACGAGAATTCTTCGCTCCAGGGGGAAAACGAGTACCTACCTACCTAACGTATTTACACAATTCGATGATACGTGTCGCCTAGTGCAGATAGAAGCGCTCTTTGTCGCAGTATGCAATAATGCTATGACTTCATTTTGTAAATGGAAACCCCGGGTTGTGCCCACGTTTCGAGCGACTTATAGCAACCAGAAAGGAAGGAGGTGAAAAAAATTCTTCTCGATTCTCGGCTACAAGTCCCATAGGAAAAATTCAAGAGGGTGTTAAATTGTGTAATTTAATTTATACGCTTACAAAAGGCTTTTCATGTACCATGTGCAGGAAGCGAAATGTATCAACTTCGATTCAGGTCATACGCTGCCTTGCTGAAGCGAGAGTAGTAGAAACTAGATATGTTACAATGTTCTAGTCTATTAAATTTTACATGAATGTTGGTTAAGTTGTAAAAAATAATGTTTATATGCGATTATTCGTACTTGAGGAGGAACACTTGAGAGAAGCCGTAGATTGCTGTGAAGACCATATATTGTTTATATTCGGTCGATTCGGTCGAGGAGCTCCTTGAGTTAAAAATTTTCTCGAGTTACATGAGCGTAGAGGATTATTGTGCTTGTCATATAATATAAAAATTGAGGGATTGCTGTTGGCATCGAAACTTCTCAATTGATTCCTGAGGAAATCTTCTAGAACGCTAAGTTAGACCTAGAAGATAGAAGCAATTTGACATCACACCAGGATAGGTAAAACAATATATACCAAAAAGTTTAAATGGTGACAAAAAAAATCAATAACAGGTTTTGCAATCATATCTTTAAAAAAAATGACGTCAAGAATAAGCAATTTCGCCCATCTTGATCCACAAAGCGTTTGATGGTATAAACGAAGCCATGCAAGTGGCTAGTAGCACACAGAAGGCTCGAAATAAATTTATCGCTGTACCGCTTAGTGCCTCAACAGTCAAAGCAACCGTAGGGTCTTTGTTCATTTATCAACATCTTTTCAACATGGGTGAGTGGATACCACAAAATAGCACAACGCTATTGGCCACTGTTGGAATTCCGCTGTGTATTTTGTTTTTTACGTTCTCATCATAGGACTCCAAACTCCCTCCAACCAAGTTTGGCCTTCTTGATCGAGAAAGGTTTTTTTTTTTTAAATACGAAAACATGCAGGAGGGGGAGAGTGGCAGGTTGCACACAGCTTGGTGGAAAACATTGAACATAATTAGTATAATGCAATCATAGAGCTGTAAATCTAGATAATATATAAAACCATTCAGCAAACAAAAATTACAGAAAAAAATTAATATGTTTAAATCTGCCTCATAAATAGCGATAATAATTCCTGTTTAGCAAAAATGTACCGTTTTTCTCATCGAATATTCCCTTTCTTCTTAGCACCGTGCTATGAGGTACCAGGTAGTTACACACCGAATGTCTGTCAATCTGTCACATTTGGAAGACGTATTTACACAAGTCTCCCCCGGTTGAAAAAACAGATGCGCTTGGAAATCAATAGAAGCATAATGTACCACAAGATACGAAATGCTTCTAAAGGATCTGATCTCATCAAATCCTTCAATCGTAATTTTAATAACTCACTATAATAGATTGCTCTTAAGAACGTTCACCCTACTCTATGCAGATATAAGTTCCAGTAGTAAAATAGTTTGTAGAATATAGTTGTACAAATTGAAACTCTTTTCCCAATGAAAAATCATTATCAAACTTTGTTATTGACCCCAATAGCATCCATACTGATGGTTTAAAGGGTGCCAAGTTGGCTTTCAAGCTTTTCTTTGAATTTACCTTGTTTTATCAATGAAAAATCACCAAAATCACACTTTGTGAATGGGCTCAACAGCATCCTTACTGTTGGTTTGCATCAGTTCAAATTGGTTCTCAAGCTCGACTTAAAATTCATATTGTTTCGCTTTTGAATAACCACCATAATACTTTGTGAGCGGTACGAGTAGCATCCTTACTGTTGGTTTGAATCGGTCCAAATCGGTTCTCCAGCGTAACTAAAAATTTACCTTGTTTACTCAATGAAAAACCACCATCACCACCAGCATTATTAATCCTATGAACATGTACATTGCACATTGCACATTTAGAATGATTCCCCAACAAACATCGATGTTGAATAACTGTTTGTTCAATCAAATTTGGAGAAGTTGTTCAGCTTTTTCTTCTAGCAAGTTGAATAACTTCTCCAAATTTGTTTGAACAAGCAGTTATTCGACACTGATGTTTGTTGGGTCACTACTCCCAAGTGACATTCTGTTGGTTTTCTGTGCAATTTCAGCTGACTTCGGTCAATTACGGAGTGGATAATCACGGGTGGTCAATATGCTCATCCTCATACTCAACAGCATCCTTACTGTTGGTGTAAATCGGTCCCTATAATAACCGGATCGCATGCGTTATAAAAAAATACCTCATTGGGAAAACCTCCATCACACTTTGTGAGTGGCCCCAACAGCATCAATACAGTTGGTTTAAATCGGCTCAGAACGGCTATTTGTAGTATTGATACAAACCGGCTCAAATCGGAAATCGTAGCAGTAGTATAGCACCTATTCTGGCCTAAGGCATATAAATACCAGGACATTCTTCACGAAAATCAGGGATGGACTATATTCTAGCTACACGAACATGAAAATGATATTCGCTTCTCATTTATATAGTCATTTGACGGCTTACTTTTATTAAATATAGAGTTAAGACCTAACTGTTTTATATCAAACTAGCTGAGCCCGGTGCGTGCGCTGCTACGCTTGCGACTAAATGAAGGAAAATTTAATATAACTGGCACGTTTATGGTTTTTTTTTTCGGAATGAGTTTTTTTTTCTTGAATAAGCAGGGGTTCAAATTTCTATCAAAATATACTCCTTACCCGAGATATACACGTTTTGTGTTTAAGTAACCTGGATAATTCTCATTTTTGGTAGAAATTTGTGTTTCATTTGTATGGGAGCCCTCCCTTCCAGAGGGGGGTGGTTTCTCAAACCACCATACAATCATTGCCTTCAAAACCCCCCACATGCCAAATTTGATTCGATTTGCTTATTTAGTTCTCGAGTTATGAAGAAATTTGTGTCTTTTGTAATTTGTAAGTGAGCCCTCCTTCCTGAGAGAGTAGGGGTCTCAAACAATCATAAGAACCTTTCCCAACCCCAAAAACCCCTTCATATAAATTTTCACGTTGGTCGGTTCAGAATTTATTGCCTTTAAAATCCCCGCATGGCAAATTTGGTTCCATTTGCTTTATTAGATCTAGAGTTATGAAGAAATTTCACTTTCATTTGTATGACAGCACCACTTCTAGGAGAGGGGAGGGGTCTGAAACATCATAAACACATTTTTCGCCTCCAGAAAACCCCACATGCCAAATTTGGTCCCATTTGCTTGATTAGTTCTTGAGATATGCAGAAACTTCTGTTTCATTTGTATGGGAGCCTCCCTTTCGAGAGAAGGGAGGGGTCTCAAACTACCATAGGAACATTTCTTGCCTCCAAAAACTTACGCATGCTAAATTTGGGTTCCTTTGCTTGATCAGTTCTCGAGTTATGCAGAAATTTGTGCTTCATTTGTATGGGAGCCCCCCTTTCTAGAGATGGGAGGGGTCTTTTACTATCTTAAGAACCTTTTTCGGCCCCAAAAACTCCTGCATACAAATTTTCACGCTGATCGGTTCAGTAGTCTCCGAGCCTATTAGGGTCAGACAGACAGACAGACAGACAGACAGAAATCCATTTTTATATATATAGATTAAGTAAACATGATTTTACGTTTTCTACAATTTAACGGTCCTTATGGAAACCAATGAGAATTTAAAAATCATGTTTGGTAGAAACAATTTCAGACAAAGTGTGTGTTGAAGAAGAAGCTGGAAAAAAATTTCAATTAAATTTTGAGAAAATTTGAACAGCATTGATAGTTTTGATAACCAGCAGACAATCTGTGAGGTCAAAAAATCATATGAAAAAAACTCATTCGGATTTTTGTTTAAGGTCTGTATCCTCATTAATCCGAACACCTTCAAATCACTGTAACTTTGGTAATATTGCAAGTAGGATTGAATTATTGCAAATAGAAATATGAAATATGCGAGAATGAATTGTGTACGGCCGTAAGGCAAATGCTACCTTGTCAATACCGGAACTTGCATACACATTGCAACCTAAATCCACTGTTCACAGTGTGTTCAAAGCATTTTCGGAATGTTTAGTGGTCGAGAGGAAAACGAGAAGTGATAAAAACTATGGACGTGCTGATCCTATCATGGACCGAAAGGTGAAGAAAATATT
This sequence comes from Aedes koreicus, assembly GCA_024533555.2. Classification (NCBI taxonomy): domain Eukaryota; kingdom Metazoa; phylum Arthropoda; class Insecta; order Diptera; family Culicidae; genus Aedes; species Aedes koreicus. The sequence goes on along the minus strand of JAHHFK020002770.1, from coordinate 316,062 downwards.
AATTGAAATATAATGAGATATAATTAGTGCGTATTACTGTCAAACTATAAAAATTATAGAAAATGGGAAAATGGGAAGATTAAATTATCTAAAATTTATGTATAGAGAAGGCGCGGCATCGTGATAATCACACTAGTCAGGAATTTAAATCTCACCCTTGAATAAGTCACGTATGATCCACAAATGCCTTAGTCCCAATAATTATAATTATAATGAAATAACCGATGGCAGGCACATGTACGAGGCGAGAGAAGTCGTTTTGTTTTTGCTCGATTGTTGAAAAACATAGCCCTATATCACTATAATTTATGAATCAGGGAAATCGAATGAGTTTTACACACCTGCTGGTCTAACTCGCTTCCCGAATGATTTTACTGTTTATGAGCATTTGAGGAATAAAAGATTTTACTTGTGCTGAGAAATCTGGAGGGCATTTTTCTTTGTAGAAAACATAAAGGGTGTCCACGATGAAATTGCCACACTATGAAATTGCTCTAACTTTTTAACCGTTGGGTAGAGTTTAATGAAAATTTGGGTGGATTTAGTTCACAGTGCATTATTTACATTCTGCAAGTTTTAAAGTCCAGTGATCAAAACTCGCGGAAATGGAGTCGAAAGAACAGCTCGTGTGTGATAAAATCTTGCGCATTCATCACGAGAACAAGGATCTCTCGCATCGTTCCATCGCTAAAACGTTGGGAATCGCGAATTCCACGGTGTCGCGAGTGATTAAGCGGTTTGAGGAACGGTTGACCACCGATCGGAAGCCCAGAAGTGAAGGAAAAAGTATTCCGTACAACACCAAAATCACAACCGCGTAGTTGGGGCCTTCAACCGAAATCCGAACGCCTCCGTTCGGGATGTGGCTAAGAAGCTGCACCTAAGCCGAAGTTTTGTCCAGAAGGCCAAAACTAAGGCTGGGCTTCGAACGTTCAAGGTACAAAAGGCCCCTAATCGCGACGAGAAGCAGAACAAGTCCGCCAAAACCCGTGCCAGGAAGTTGTACCTCAACATGCTGACGAAAGTTGAATGCTGCATCATGGACGACGAAACATATGTGAAGGCCGACATCAAACAGATCCCCGGCAACCTGTTTTTCACGGCCAAGGATAAGTTCAGCGTTCCGGAGCATGTCCGCACTCAGAAGATGTCCAAATTTGCGAAGAAATTCCTGGTTTGGCAAGCCATCTGCACGTGCGGGAAGCGGAGTGCACCTTTCGTGACCCAGGACACGATGAACGGACAGGTGTACATAAAAGAGTGCCTCCAGAAGCGGCTGCTTCCTCTCCTGAAGGCCCACAACGTCCCAACAATCTTCTGGCCGGATTTGGCCTCATGCCACTACTCCAAGGACGTGCTGAAGTGGTATGCGGACAATAAGGTCAATTTCGTGCCGAAAATGTTCAACCCTCCCAACACTACGGAGCTCCGCCCCATCGAGAAGTACTGGGCGATTATGAAGCAGCACCTTCTTAAACGACCTAAGGTAGTGAAGACAGTCGAGGAACTGAAGAAAGTATGGGTTTACATGCAAAAAACGGTTGATTCACAGGTTGTGCAGAATCTTAAGGCCGGGGTTAAGGCCAAGGTGCGGGCATTTGCGTATGGACTGTAAATAAAATACGAGTAAAATGGTAAAATGAAGTTTAATAGTTATTTCTCAATCCCTGAAAATTTGATGGCAATCGGATGAAAACTCGAATTTTGCGAATCAATTTTGTGTGTGGCAATTTCATAGTGGACACCCTTTATTGGATACACTTGGAAAACACTTCGAAAGAATAATTTACAGTAGATTCATTTCCAACAGTTGTTGAAAGATTCGATAAGGATAAGGAGATCGATACTGCGCTGTAGTGACGACCAACGCCGCAGAATAAAAAGCAAGAACTTAAAGTTTGGCCATTGGATGACTGAGCATCTTTTGATGATCAAGCAATCTAGTGGTTTGAAACAGAATCAGGTACCTCTGAAAAAGCACCTTAGTTTGTGGCAACAATACATTATTTGACAACGCTAGGGCCATTACCGAAAGTTACATCAATATTCATGTAGTCCATGCATTAGTTTTCATCGATCGTAAGGTGAAGGTCACTGGAATACAAAAATGTCCGCCATCATGGCTGATTTGCATCACCACTTCGTATCTTTTACCAAATCTATGACCACATGCCCAACTTTAATATGATTCTTAATTAATTTGTATGTTAAAAACAATCTATGTGTTGATACGGTACAAGTCAGCCATGACGATGACCATTTTTGTATTCCTGACACCTTCTCCTTTTTAATCAATTGTGAAATGCATCTAGAACCCACAAACTACTTGCTAGAAAAGCTTGGCAAAAAAACAATTTATTGAAAAGCAAGCTACTGATACCAAGACGACCAGCTTAGTATAAAATAATATTTATTTTATTGCATTGTGAACGCAAAGATTGCCATTCTTACAATTCAAACCAACAAAGCTCTACGGAACCTTTTAAGGAGCAAACATTTTTCCGTAGTTCCAATTGTACACGCACAACCTTTTTCTCTCATGATAATTACAAATATCAAGGGGATGAAAGAAATATACCAACATTATGAATTAAGATTTCTTCTAGCCCAATTTTAAAACCAACCAATTTTCAATAGGAGCTTCTTCATGCATTCTCAAAAAACTTCAATTATCTCTTCGAACCAACACTCACCCACTCGAACGGTCAGAAAATAAAGATGATTGATTTAGTGCTCTCATTGTAGGGTTCACAATTTGAAGATAAAATTTTGGCTTGACAATTCTTTATTAGCTAAATCACGTATTCGAAAGTTCCTCAGATTTCACTAATTGCTGCCACTTGAGTTTGTCATTATTTGGAAAGGTCCACAGGAAAGCGCCTTTGCTGAAAATGTGTTCTCGGCAATCGAACTGCACGCGACCTATCCTCTGGATGGCGCTCTTCAGTTTTATTCGTCCCCAACCCTCGAAAGGAGTGAAGTCCAGTGAAGCAGAACAATTCCTTATTTTACACCACCTTTAGTTTTACAGTATAACGAACTGAAGAAAAGAGCAACTCCATCATTCAGATAAGCACCCTGTTCTTATATCGTAGGCTCTAGGTCGGAAAAGAGCTACCCTCAAGTACAAGTTTAGCACCAACGTCAAGTAGAGCATCTATATCTATGCGACAACGTACGAGTGCCTCTTGACAATATGACAGACATGTTCAAGTGCGTACTTTATGCTACACTCTTACACTTGTCTGACACCTTAGAGGGAGTAAATTCAAATTAGTGACATGATGGAGATGATTTTCTGGCAAAGATATGGAATAAACTAAGGGGCCAAATAAAAGTATCAATAGTGATACAATAAATTTCAAAGATATCCATGTCAATTTTCACTAAGCGGAATCATAAGCGAACCAATAACGTTTGGTCGCTTGGAGTAACCACATTGAGAGCACACAATTGTCATTACTCTATGAGTGATGAATGAAGTAATGTTCTGATAATTTTATATTCCTTTAAAAAACTAAAGTCTTAAGTGCTGATAAACACCGTATAAAATTAGGGCCTCGCAATACTGCTTGAATACCGGCGCACAGGATTTAATTAATTGATCAGTAACCATAAAATCTAATTGAGTGACGTCGTTTAATTATTTAAGGTGGTGACTTTCATTTGAGTGAAAATTTCGATTAAGCATAACATATAACGAACGACCACAAAATGAGTATTTTCGGAGAGGTTGGAATTTTCATTTCAAACCATAATCAATGAATTAGACTGAGAATCGATTTCCGAAAACTAATTGTTAAACCATTACCAGCAGCTTGTATTGTATTGCATTTTCCAATTAGCAATTTATGTTTTATAAGAGATTTTTGAACAATGTTTAGGCCTTAAAAATGCTTTAAAATTTCGATAAAAGTTGCAATCTTGGTTCTTCTTACATGCTTTGCCTCAAAAAAGAAACGGTTTCGTTCTATTTTTAATATGTTGCTGGTTTTCTGATAATTTAAATCATGTGTGAAGTGGTCCAATGCCTTTCGTATTATAGGTCTTAAATACCCTTGTCACGGAAATAACAATCAGGAAACGGTGGGTTCGATTCTTGGTACGATTGAGAAGAGTTTCGGGATGTAAATTTTCTTTCCAGGGCAGTTTGCCACATAATATACACAATTTCATCCATTGGTATTGGCATCGTAAGCTCTCTAGTTTTCTCTAGTGTCTAGTTTCTCTAGTGTGAGTGCAATTACAACACTGAGTTGACAGTTGAGTGCACGCAAAACACTCACTATCCCCTTCCCGACAATTCTGGGAAACCAGTTTTCTACATTTTAATTATAATCCATACGATCAATACATTCAAAACGAACAAAGCAGGCGATGTTGTCGTTCTAAATTCCGAAGAAAAATCCCTAGCAAAGTTTATTTCCATGTCTCCAGGATACGATGAATGTCGATCCTCCAAGAGCAAATCTTCTGCCATGTGGTGTAAGCAGCAATCGTGAGAGAAGGCTAGAAGCGAATGTATGTTTGGATTTTACGTTCGTAATTCTTTGTTTCTTCCTTCGGAATTAATCGATCGTCTCGTCAGTGCTATTGGAATGAAAATTACTCAGTATGTATTACGGGAAGCTTTGCAAGAAGCTTCCACTAATGTAGAAACCGATGCATGTGTATTGCTAATCGATAAAGCATTTGCATCGCTACAACAGATCAGTGCTACTTCAGCTGGCGCCCCCGGGATACAGCGCCGGTTCTTAGAAGAGGAAATTGCTGATTTGGTAAGCTCGTTTCAATATATTTATTTGTTTCAGCATCTACATAAGCAATTCTTAGCAATCTCAGCATCTTAGCAATTCAAACAGTGTAAACTACACTTATAAATTATGTAATACAACTAACATCTAAAAATGAATGTCCTCCGTCACACTTTGTGAGAGACCCCAGCATCATCCTTACTGTTGGCTTGGATCGGCCCATGTTTGTCCTCGAGAGTTTTCAATAACCTTGTCTTCACAATGAAAAGCCTCCATCACACTTTGTGAGTGGCCACAAATGGCATCTTTCCGTTGGTTCAATAAGGCTGTTAAGCGTAGTTAAGAGGCCTGTTTTTTGTATGTAGTGGGCCATTATCACACTTTGTGAATCGGTACTAAATGAATATTGGTGTATCTCCTGAAGACCTACTGGATAAGGATTAGTCAGAGGGTGGAGATAAACAGGAGGTGGAGGTGCGGAGGATTCCTCGGGTGTCACGACAGCACGTTCCATTTTCCTCGTTGACCTCCGTTTGGGGCGGGTTGGGGCGGGTTGGCGCTGGTATTGCCTTAATTTGGGATCACCTGTATTTGTACATTGAGGATGTATGTTGCATTATCTGTTTGTTCTCTGTGTACTTGCAGCTGATCTGGCAGTGACGGTGTGGTGGCCTTGAGCGGCCAATCATTCTCATGTATGTATGTATGTATGTATGGTAGCCACCATCCCTTCATGCCCTTGGCTTGGATGCAGCTCCACTTAATAGAAAGATCAAATTGAGCCACCGATCTGAATTCACAATATCGCTGTATGAAGGGCCAAAAACGGAGGGGTGGACCCGTAAGCAGAGACACTCACGCGAAATCCACGAGAAATTAAGAATCTCCTTCCAACGATACGATCCAACAATTCGAATAACCCAATTCGCAATACTTATTAAGCTTTCTACAGGATGGCTTGTTAAGAAGGGCGCGTCACTCTCACTGAAACTGTTGGAGTAGAATTCGCAGCATCACAATCGAATCGGTAGGTAAAGAAAATGATAATGCTCGTTCCCTCCTAGACTCAGGCAGTCAATCAAACCATCGTCCAATTTCAGCTTGAATGATACCCTGATGCTCCTTCCCAACCCAGTATTTATTATATATAATTACATAATATGTCATAATATGCAATAAATGTAGTAGTAATAGAGCAATGAAATATACTATAATATTTAATTAAAATATGCCATGGTTGGAATTCGTCATCCTGTAATTTAAATATGTTATAAATAAAATAATATATGAAATATTAAAATTGTAATAACAGGCATATATAATATATGCAGCTTGGTGCATCTTTACAGCTCAATCAGTGGCAGATGAATACAACTCTGGAATGTGAAGGTCTTATTGCAACTAAATAAAATATAAACCATTTAATTATACATGAATCAAAAAAATATGTATTTATTCATGACATATAGATATACATAATCAGCAGAATTGAAGAGCATTTATTAATTTTAATAATATTCAATGATTTAAATTCATAGAAAAACACCTTTACATACAATGAAATAAAATATCTGTACATACTATCTGGAATCAATTTCCTTGTAAACTTGAAGCAAATGAAATTTAATTATTATTATTAATCTTTTAGTAAATTTTTTCAATATGATATACTAATATATATAATGATGATATGATGAAAACAATACGATATTGTAATAGTATACACATAAAAATTAAATGCACCTATTTGTCTTTTCTGCTGTGATGTTAGATGATTGAAACTCTGAAATGGCGAAAATTTCCAAAGTGATATAATGAAAGAAAGTTGATCACCGGGCAGCCAAGCAGAATAGCAAAGAAAATTTAAGCAAACAATTAGCCGAAATAACTTTCATATGATTATGATTACTGCCCAAAAACGGAAGCTTAATAAATCCACAAAAAAGAAAAAAAAAACAGAGAGAAAAAGAAAAATGAAATTTGAATTCTCCGATAACTCTTGCTTTCTACTGGGCCCATAAATAATTCTTTATATCTGTGCAATAGAAAATGAGAGATCATAAACAATTTTAGTTTTTGAATTATTAAACTTTTCTTGAAATTTTATTTAGTAGAATTTGTCGTATGATCCTTTCTAAACAAAAACGTCAAAAACCATCCTATCTTTTCAAATACATATCGTGGGTTAGGTCGGATAAAACTTACGACGATGCATAAATGCGAACCTGAAAATAGCTTTAAAAATATTGTGAAGGGATGTTATAATATAAAATGATAGTAACAATTATATTTGTACTGTCTGCATGTCTGTAGACTGATGTCCAGCTGCAATTGTAGACGTACTTGCATTATCATTGCCACGAAGGAAACAAAAAAATTAAAATTATTAAACAACACTTGGGAATTCCATAGATGATCTGAAATTATACACCGTATAAAGAATACTTCCATTTTTTGTGGTAGGGTAAGATTTCAGCATGCCACCTTCCTACATCGCGTTGGTGAAACTGCTTCCTAAGGTATAGCTGACGCGATACAGCGTTTATTACTCAACCGCTGGATGCCAGGAGCTGTTTGAGCTGCACCTCCTTGGTGGACAGACGCTCGGAACGCACCTCCTCAATCTAGCTGAAGTCACCCCCCCTCCCTCCCCCCCGTCCCCCCCCTCTTTGGCGGTCTTTTTTCTCTTTTTCCCCCGCCGGGCCTTTTGCCTGTTTTTTTCCGGGCGTCGCTCCATCCCAGTTGTCTACTCACCATTTTGCAGCCCTTGAGCGGCCAATCATTCTCATGCTCACAAAAGATTATTCAATATTTTGAATTAAATGGAATATTTTTTATTTTAATCTAGTAAACTAAAAATGAGACACACAAAAATGATCACCAAAAATTCATTTTAAAACGGATACTTCTCAAATTTTCTGGGATCAAATAACTATATATTAGCTATGTTTTGGCATAATTTCCTCCCTCAAGCTAAATGCTCGTACATTTCTCTTAACTTGGGCGAGGCTTTGTCCAGCATCCTTACACAATTTCTTCCAGTTTTTCTTCAAAGCTTCATCGGTTTTGAATGTTTTTCCGCTTTTCTTCAACTTCTTCTTCATTATCGCCCAAAACTTTTCGATCGGACGAAGTTCTGGTGTATTTGGCGGGTTCGCCTCCTTCGGGACCACATTAACGCCCTTCGCTTCGTACCAATCCATGACAGGCTTGGCGTAGGAAGAGCACCAGGAAGGGCAGCAAGCACGGAGGAAGCGGAGGAAGGGCAGCAAGCGCTTCTTCAAGCATTCTTCTCGATAAATCTGCCCGTTTATGGTGCCGGTTGTAACGAACGGCTTGCTGTACCGTCCGCACTCGCAGATTGCCTGCCACAACAGGTACTTCTTCGCGAATTTGTCCATCTTTCTCTTCCGGAACTTTTCCGGAAACCTCCATGCAGAACGTACCCACACAAAACTCGAGGCCGGGGATTTGTTTGGTGTCCGCCTTGATATATGTCTCGTCGTCCATGACGAGACAGCCTGGCTTGACCAGCCACTCACGGTACAGCTTCCGCGCACGCAATTTGGCCACCGTGTTTTGTTTGTCAGTCCGGTTTGACGCCTTCCTGACCTTAAAAACACGTAGCCCATGGTCTACGAATTGACCTTTGTGGCCACGTCTCGGGTGGAAAGGTTCGGGTTATTCTTAAAGTACTGCCTTATCTTCCGCGCCTTCTCTGGGTATTCCGTTTTCGGTTTTCAGCCGTTTCCAGCGCGCCGCTCGATGGTCTTCGTCTCCTGGAACATCTTCACAACGCGGAACACGGTGGAATTGTGGATTCCAAGCCTTTTGTCGATCCATCTGTGCGGCTGACCAGGATTATCGATCACCGCGCCTAAGATTTTCTGGCGTAGCTCTTCTTGTTTCGAATGCATCTTGAAAACTACTTGACAGATCGCGATAAAATTACACATAAACATAACACTCTAAACTAGCATTACCCAAAATTTCATAAATTTTTACCCACGCGATCAAAAGTTACACCCATAACAAAGTGTCGCATTTTTTCCGAGTCCAATCTTTATTGTTTATTGAAATCAGCTATGTTAGTCGAGCAGACCTTTTTTTGTTTTTACAAACCAGTACTAGCGGTTTAGCCGTATCTATTGATCCAGCAGTGCTACTGATATAAATAAGGTTGGTTAACTGTGGGTAAAACGGACAGTTCTAACATTTATCTGTTGAATTTCATATATGTGCTGATCAAGCATATCAATGTGATTAAAAAATTATTAATCAAGTTATATATGAACGTAACGCAATGTTGTTGCTGCAATCCAAAAAATCTCATAAATTTTCTTTCACCATCCTTTCTTATATTCTCAGACATTTTACCTTTTCAGAGAGTAAGTAATGTCACTAAAACCTTAAGCCATATGGGGCTAGGGCTATATTTTATGCTTAAGTTCTAACCGTTTGAAAAAAAAGGGAACATAACTTATCCTTCTTAGACTAGATGCTCCCAACGACCATTTTTTAATAAATTTTTGATCTGTACACCACACAATGCATTCTGTTTATCTATTCTCTCCGACTAGTAATGTGTGTGAGTCAATCAAAGTTTTTATTAATAAGTCAAATTCTTTTTCTTTTTCAAGTTCAGTTAATACAGAATATAGGAGAAATATTCAGCTAAGCTTCCTATTTACCGAATGCGAATTGCCGGGTCTTTCGTTTAACACCTGCCATAAGTCTCCTTGACCACTTTTTTCGCCGCAGAACGCCAGTTTGCCTTGAACTGTTTCTCGCTCACAACAGCTTTTTGAGTCTTCTTAAGGTTCCGCTTGACGATGGCACAATATTGTTCGATTGGGTGGAGCTCTGGCGTGTTGGGAGGGTTCTTGTCCTTGGGCACCACTTGAACGTTGTTGGCAGCATACCACTCCATGGCCTTTTTTCCGTAATGGCAAGATGCCAAATCCGACCAAAATAGAACGGAACAATTGTGTCGCTTCAGGAAAGGCAGTAGACGTTTTTGTAGGCACTCGCTCAGATAAATTTCCTGGTTGACGGTTACGGTCGCAATTTAAACGTTGCTCTTCAAGACACAGGTACCGATGGCGTGCCACACCAGATATTTTCTCGTGAACTTTGGTAGTTTAATGTGCTTGAAAATATCTGCCACCTTTCTCCGTCTGGTTGCCGTATAAAATTCCTGTCCAGGAACCTGTTCAAAGTCTGCCTTGACGTAAGTTTCATCGTCCTGTACCACGCAATCGAACTTCGTCAGCATCGTCGTATAGAACTTTCGCGATCGTGCTTTGGCCGACATGTTTTGTTTATCGTCGCGATTTTGAGTCACCACTTTCTAGTAAGTCGACAGTCCAGCTGGTTTTTTGACTGTATCCACTCCCAGCTTCTTTGCGACATCTCGGACGGAGAGGTTGGGGTTCCGTTCGAAACAGCGGGCAACTCTTTTTGTCGTTGCTGTGGCCTCCGGCTTTCGATTTCCCCCCGATCCAGCTTTCCTGGCTATCGACAAACGTTCACCGAACACTTTTAATACGTTGGTAACAGTTGATTTAGCCACATTCAACAATTTCGCCAACTTGGCGTGAGAGTCGTTTAGATTTTGATGCGTTGCTTCTCTTCCTTTGACGACATTTTGATAACTGAAGTGCTAATCTCAAAATTAAAATAGAGGCATGATGCTACACGCACACATCTGCAAAATGAGGGGTGTGCAAAATTTTTTAATGCACGTTGAAAGGAAATGCGTCAAGTTTAAGTCGACCAAATTTTGATCGAAACACCCTTTTTTCAATTTGAGGTGCAAGTTTAAACTGTGTCATAGAATTTCCTATGCAGTGGACTTCTAGGCCGTGGCCATAAGTATTGTGGTTTTGTGGGGTGCGGAGGGCCCTTTTAGGAACTATCGTATCGTATTGTATCACTAGGGTCTCTCTCTCTATCTTTTCGGGATTTGCCGTGTAACATTTCAATGCGGAATTGTAAATTCATGATTTTATGATTTTATTTTTGCAGTATTTTTAACCGGTCCAAAAAGCGCTACCTTAACCACCTACCCTAATGTTGCGATAGATTCAGTGGGAGTTCTTCCAGCAATAATCACGGACCCAGAATTGGATGGTAATTAGCTCAAAGCTAGAATTTTTTATATATTTCAGTATAAGTGTAACGATAGTTTTAATCTTCTACTCACAATTCAGTCTCCTCACTTAGTTATCACCTATTGCACAACAGAGTTTGATTTTCAATTTCTAGCCTGAAAGTTTTATTAGTTAGTAACATATCTTAATTGTAAATACTAACTTTAATTAATTCACCCTTTTTACGTGTTTATAATTTAATAAATTTCAAAGTCCTCGTTCACTTCACTGTTATCCGTTTACCAATATAATCTTTGTTCTCTGTTATCTTTCTTATCTAATTTCACCCGTCCTCCTCGGTGACGGCTGAGGTTCGCGCATCGGCCGTTGAGTGTAAGGGTCATGTTGGGTACCGTTAGTAGTAACGCTGCGAGGGGCTGTTGCGGCTAACATCCTCACCCCCGTGTTGCCTCAACTTCCGGTTGAGCGTCACCAGAACTTGCTATATCCAGCACAGCCAACTTCGTAGCAGGTCTCTTCAATATCCCACTAGACGTCTGTACATCCGCTTGACGGGTTACTCCATCCTTTCCCGGCATCGTACGTACGGCTTTCCCTCGTATCCATCGATTCCCAACGTGCTCGTCAGCCACGAGTACGAGGTCTCCTTCTTTAATAGGTTTGACGTCCTGAAACCACTTCGTCCTTCGTGTGATCATGGGAAGGTATTCAATCACGCACCGTCGCCAGAAATTGTTGAGAGTGTGCTTCACCTTGTTCCAACTGTTTTTTAATGCCATTCCTGCATCCATTGGAAACTTCTCTGGTTCTCGTACACCATTTGAACTCAATAGCAAGAAATGGTTGGGAGTCAGTGATTCAGTGTCAGATGTCTCTAAAGGAACGAATGTAAGTGGCCAGGAATTTATCATACTTTCTGCCTCAGCAAGTACTGTAGCGAAAGACTCATCATCCAGCTTTCGCATTACCGGAATCGATTTCAAAGCAGATTTCACAGCGCGAACCATCCTTTCCCAACAGCCCCTCATGTGTAGAGCGGCATGCGGGTTAAACTTCCACTGTGTATTGGCATTCGTGAAGGTGCTGCCCAGATGAGTATTTATCCTAGTGATTTCCTCTATCAGTTCCCGGCTAGCTCCTACGAAATTTGTACCGTTGTCGGAGTATATCACCAAAGGAGAACCTCGTCGTGCAATGAATCTCCTTATTGCCTTCTTGCACGCATCACTGGATAGGCTGGCAACTGCCTCTAGGTGGATGGCTCTTATAGTAAGGCATGTGAAAAGGCAGACCCATCGTTTCACCGCACTTCTTCCAACTTTCACTAAATATGGGCCAAAAAGGTCTACACCTACATATGTGAAAGGGCGTACAGAGGGTTCCATTCGTATTGCTGGGAGCAGCCCCATTTTCGGAGCAACGGGTACCGCTTTATGTACAAGGCACCACATGCAACGTTTCCTCGACAACCGTATCTCAACTCGCAGCCGAGGCACATAATACTTCTGACGCAACTCGTTGACGATAGCATGACCGTATTTCCGATGGTAGTAGTCCAGCAGCAATTCCGTAATATGATGATGTCTAGGCAGGATGATGGGAAATTTCGCATCGTAGGGCATAGCCTGCGCTTCCTACTCGTATCATCCCGTATTCGTCTGGAAATGGAGACAGCTTAACGAGATTGCTGGATGTTCCTAGTCGCCTCCTGGTACATTCTTCTACTCTATTGCTTTTCAAGATCGCCACTTCACCCGGAAAAGCTTCAAATTGTGCAGTTAACCATAAAGTCCTTTCCGCCTTCTGTATTTCCGCACTTGTCAACCCAACCGTATCCGTAGATTCTTCTCGATGATTGCAGACTATTGATGAAATGGTGAACATATGCTGTAGCATGCAGAAGTCACTCAAATTTTGAAAATCTGCCAGTGTCTAACACCGGTTGTCTGACAAGATGACTGCACACAAACGCCTCTCGCAATTCCTTGTAACATTAATCGGTGTCTTCTTCCGAGGTCATCTGCGATTCTGCATCATGGTTGTATAGAATGTCAGGTCCCTGAAACCAACGACTGTCCACATTGAAACCGGGCCCTTTTCCCCACTTCGTCGCTTCGTCTGCTACATTGGCTTTAGTTGAGATCCGTCGCCATTCATCAACGCTCAACAGGCTTAACATTTCGTTGATCCTGAACGCGACGAACTGCCGGTATCGTCGAATATCTGATTTTATCCACGAACAGACGGTCGATGAGTAACTATAGAAGTTAGTTTTTCGTATGTGCAATGAATGGTTCTCCTCTATGGTCTTCCACAAACGAGCTCCCAGCAACGCTGCTATCAATTCCAAGCGTGGAATCGATAGTCCCCGCAGTGGTGCCACCTTCGTCTTTGACGAGACTAAAGCAACCCTTATCTGACCATTGTCTTTTATGCGGAAGTATCCGACCGCTGCATAGGCTTGTTCGCGCGCGTCTACAAACACGTGAAGTTCAAGCGATTTAAAGCTGTCTGGATTGTAGTTCGGGAAGTAGCAACGAGGAATACGTAGCGCTTCAATCTTCTTGAGTACCACTATCCAATCCATCCAACTCGTAGCGAACTCCATTGAAATTTGGCTGTCCCAGTCTGTGCCCGTACGCCATACCTCTTGGATGAGGATTTTACCGTGGATTACAAAGGATCCCTCTAAGCCCAAAGAGTCAAAGATACTCATTACGAGTCGAAGCATCTCTCGTTGTGTGGGAATCGCAGAACCGTCTACTAGGTGGCGAACTTTATCACAGAACTTCAGAGAAAACGCAAAGACGTCCTCTTGTTGCAACCAACCCATCCCCAATATTCGCTCAAACGTGACTTCCTTATCGGGTAGCATGGATTTCGTTTGTTTCATATTTGCCTCGCCCAATTTGGCTAACACGCTTTTATCACTTGACATCCAATTGCGGATATGGAATTCCGCTCGCCTGTGCACCTCGATTACTTCCTTGGCTACCTCGATCGCTTCTTCCGCAGTTTCGAAGCTGTCAACGTAGTCATCTACATAGTGCCTCATCTTCACTGCCGCTGCTCCCCTAGGAAGCTCCAGTTCGTGTTTCGATGCGTTCAAGTTCTTAATGTATTGAGACTGCGCTGGTGAGCCGGCCGCTCCAAAGATTGCTACATCGGAGACCATAATGCTCATCGGCAACTCAGGAGAATCTCTGTACGGGAAAAGTAAAGCATTTGCAAAAACATTTCCTTAATATCTGCGGACACTGTAACTTGGCGTTCGCGGTACGGAAATAATACGGACAATAACGGCGTCAAGAGATCTGGACTCTTCAGCAGCATCGAGTTCAGTGACACGCCCTCCACCTTTGCTGCGGCATCCCAGATTACTTGAATTTTCCCAGGTTTCTTCTCGTTGACAACCACCCCAATCGGCAAGAACCATGTGCGCCTTAAGTCGAATCCATCCAACTCCTTCTTCGTTGCCTCGTGAACGTACCCTTTCGATTTGAAGTCCGATATTTGTTGACGAACGCTGTCGTACAGGTCCGAATTCCGCGCCAGCCGTTTTTCAAGACATTTGAAGCGTCGTTCGGCCATTGGTCTGCTATCTGGAAACTCGATATAGTCATGTTTCCAGAGCAGACCTGTTTCTTACCTCCCGTTTTCCAATCGTCGTGTAGTTTCTGCCAGGATCTTGCAAGCACGTTGTTCCTCTGCTCCTTTCACGGCTGGTGCAGCCGCTACTCCAAGGCTCTCAATGTCGAAGAAATGTTGGACGTATTCATGAAGATCAGCGTTTGTTATCCCAGTGTTCACATACAACTGACTATGAAGTGTAAGTTTCCGCAGACTGCTGCATATAGCCCAGCCAATCCTGGTCTTCGTGGCTATTGGCTCGTTTGTATTGACCTGTCGAAGCTTAAGCGTAGCCAACAGATGTGCATTGCTCAGTCCAATGAGTATTCCCGGTACAGCAGATTTGTAGCTCTGAACCGGAAGATTATTGAGATGGCTGAACCGCACTGCAAGCTCCGCGAAATCCATGGTTTGTTGGGGAAGTCCCAGGTTCCCAACGGTATACACCTCGGTGAGCTTGAACCGTTTACTGCCATCCGCCTCTGATATGTCAATCGTGACGACTTCTGATCCAGTTATCTTCTTGTTGATACCTCCAGTCCATTGTAGGTGCAACGTCTCCACATCACCGTAGGCTCCAATTGCATCTGCGATGGATTGCTCTACCAGCGTTACCGACGATCCGTCGTCGAGGAAGGCGTACGTGTTTACTTTACCTTTTTGCCCAAACAAGGTTACTGGAAGGACACGAAACAGTGCTGAGGAAGACAGCTGACGATGCACACTAACTACTGCGCTGGAAGATTTTGGATCTACTGGTGGCTTGAAATGGAGCAAACGGTGATGCCGCTTCGAGCAATCATTGATCCCACAAACATCTCTTTTGCAGGGAAAACGTGCGTGTGACGTGAGGCATCGAGAACAAAGTTTATGTGCCTTTTCTGCTTTCCATTTGCCATCCAAATCCAGACTTTCGAACGACGTGCAGTTCATAATCTCGTGACTGTCAACATTGCAGACCACACAAGATTTTCCATTCCGCGTACCGTCGTGTCTTGTTCTCTGCGTTTCTTCACTGGATCTGTTATTAACTGCCACTTCTCGAAGTTTTCCTTTCCGCTGATCCGTTGGAATATGCGTGTTCAGGAACGATTTCTCTTTAGGCTTGCTCTGTTCATCTTTTGTAACTTTCTGAGGAAGACACACATGTTGCGTTACGCCGCTCGCTGCTGGAGATATCTTGGCCATGTATTGACTGAATACCTGCAGGTCTACCAGTGGAACCTGCTCTTGGCAAAGCACCCAGCTAAACTTCGCCGTTGCTGGTAGCTTGTCAACCAGTTCTTGTAGGAGAATTGGATTCGACAGATGTCTTTCCAAACCGACAGCCTTCAGATGCCCGCAAAGATTCTGCACAACAAGTCCGAAACTCACCAACGTTTCCAATCTATCTGCTTTTGGTGAAGGAGTTGACCGAACTCTTGCGATAATGTTGTTGACGATATGTTCCAGACGACCATACAGTTGCCGTAGTGTTGATACAATTTGCGGTACCGTACCGCGGTACCGCGAAGTAGTTTGATCACCTACCAAAGGCTGCCCTACGTTACCTGTCATGTTAGCATTACACTGCTCCATTCTTTCAACTTTGTCACAAAGAGCCCAGTAGTCCTTTTCCGCTTGTCTCCGAAGTCACACTGCTTCATACTCTCGTTGCTTTGTAGCTTCAAGATCGGAGAGCCACCTCTGTTCTGCTTCTCTTACACGGATAGTCTCGTTCTCCAGTTCGTTGACCTGGCGTTGAAGTACATCACAATCCCGGTTTAGCTGTTCAAGTTGTTTGCGTATGTCCACCTCTGAAGTTTGCAACCGTTCAATTTCTTCACGACTCTTTTTTTCCACATATTTTATCGCATCCCGTAATGCTGCTTGCTCACGATCGTATTGTTTTTTCAGAAGTTCAATCTTCGATTGCAAGGCCGCTTGTTGGCGGGTACGATTTTCAATCAGATCTCGCAAACCTTCCTCCGATTCACGAATCGGATCCAGTTCACTGGCGTGCTGTGACTCCAACGTCCTGATTTTGTTCATCAGGTCTACTTCCCGTTTACGCCTCGTGTCAACATCCAGCTGATGTCCCAACATCAAATCCTGGATTTGATTATCCGCTTCCGATCGTTGCCGTTGTAAAGCTATTTGATTGCGTATCTCTCCAGTTTCGACACTCCACCGTTTGTAACAGTGGATACCCAAACGTTTATTTTTTGGGATCACTCCGGTATTCGCCGTATGAATTTTTTCAACTTCCAGCAATTCTACCAAGGGTTTGAGATTGACGAGAGACAGTTTGGATGTGTCCTTGTCTTCGTCGTTTTCTACTGCACTTTCAAGAGAATCGTTCGGATTTCCTATTGAACGCTCCCCACGGTTGTTGGAATTGATCCGTCCTCTAATCCCGTAACTGCTTTGTCACGAACAACTTGAGAGACCACAAGTGCAGGAGTTCCCAACGGCGTTGAAGAGGATGTGTTTTGCCAGGATTTACAGTCTCCAGTTGATCATCGTTCGCAGGCGGTGGTGTAGGCGTCTTTCCAACGACTGCCTCGCCGGAAATCTCGGCGGCCCCGGTCTGCTTCACCCAATATTCTGTTCGCTGCGCACTCCGCTGACTACTCCGCATGCTTCGCACACTTCTCGCCTCATCTTCGTCCTGTTGTTTTAGCAATTCATGCCTCCGCGCTATGAACTGTTTCCCGCGTTCCAGCTTTTCGCGTAGCTCTCGTTCGACCAAAGCTCTCTCTCTTTCAACTCGTTCTCGTTCCAAATCCTCCAGCAATTTCTTTTCTTCTTCCAGACGCTGCAGTTCACGATCCAATCTAGCCTTACGCATCGTAGAGGTCATCGAAATTCCACTGGTCACACTCGGTGTCGCTTCGCGAGCATTCGATATACATCCACACGAGAAACTGGATGAAAGTACCGTTTCTGCGTTGACTTCAGCGCATGTAAAATGGCACCAGCGGTTACAGTTTAGACACTGTACCATGTACCGTTCGGCGTTGTTCGACCTATCGCATCTAATGCACTCATGCAGTTCTCCTCCGTTACTGTCGACCATCGACGGAAGAAACGAGTCCTCGGATGAACGATTCGACACCTTATCATCATCGCCTGATGTGAGGTTATTGTTTTTATTCTGCATAGTCTGCGATCGGGTTTGTCGAACAATCGATTGATGATTCATCATAATTGAGATGAATTCTTTGAGAATCTGTTGCGATAGATTCCGTGGGAGGACCCAGAATTGGATGGTAATTAGCTCAAAGCTAGAATTTTTTATATATTTCAGTATAAGTGTAACGATAGTTTTAATCTTCTACTCACAATTCAGTCTCCTCACTTAGTTATCACCTATTGCACAACAGAGTTTGATTTTCAATTTCTAGCCTGAAAGTTTTATTAGTTAGTAACATATCTTAATTGTAAATACTAACTTTAATTAATTCACCCTTTTTACGTGTTTATAATTTAATAAATTTCAAAGTCCTCGTTCACTTCACTGTTATCCGTTTACCAATATAATCTTTGTTCTCTGTTATCTTTCTTATCTAATTTCACCCGTCCTCCTCGGTGACGGCTGAGGTTCGCGCATCGGCCGTTGATTGTAAGGGTCGTGTTGGGTACCGTTAGTAGTAACGCTGCGAGGGGCTGTTGCGGCTAACACCTAACCTATCCTTGTTCCTTCCCATGGAGTGAGCACCTATATTAATCTCATTTCTATATCATCCTTTAAATAAAACGATGTAGTCTGAATAGTACTGAGTTCGCTAAGAAAACAAACCATCCTTCACTGCCCAATTTTTGTTCATCAGGGAGTATTAGGGGGGCCTCCATGTGGTCTGATAGACTAGTTCGCCATTACCCCTCCTTCGCCATCGGCTTTGGACTGACTTGCGCTCTTATTGCCCCACCAAATGCTGCAAAATGAAAATGAAAAAAATTTGTCCAATGACCATTTTAATCCTTTCTTCTTCCTGTAATGATTTAGAAGTATCTTGTGCCTTGAACGTACTGGGCTTTAGGTAATACGTTTTTATTACCTAACGCCCATTTAGGCTTCCTTGTTTATTTCTCTTTACAGGCTCGACTGTTGAAGCTACTAATTTTATCAATTTTAACAACTATTGACCATCATTTGGATATTAACTGTTAACACAAAATACGTCGGATATTATTCTGTTAAATGATCCTAATACATGTTGTTGCTCCATAGAACCAGCAAAAAGGAAATCACCATTTTAGAAATGTCTACATGGAAGGTGTATAATTCTAAAACATTATCTAGCTAAGGCTACCTATTTTGCTGTATAAAATTACATACGCTCTATAAATACTTATTTCCTTATTATTTTCTATATTTGATATATATTGCATGAACCTTATTATAATTAATTGATTTAAACATTTCAATACTGGAATGGGAGGGTGCAAAAGGCATCATTGAAGTTGCAGTTGGACAAAGGAGTGGACAGCCAACCGCAGTCTAGGAGGGGATGTGTCTATCATTTATGATTGCTATATTACAGTCCAACAGTTGTAATGAATTTGACGCGCCTTTCTCAAACAAACCATCTAGAGGAAAGCTTAACTGAATTGCGTATTTTGTTATTCGTTTTATCGGATCATATTGCTGGAAGGAGATTCTTTTAATCCCGCAAGTTTCGCGTAAGTGTGTCTGCTTACGGGCCTGTCCAACCCTTTTTGGCCCTTCATACAGCAGTATGTTGAATTTAAAACGGTAACCAAGCATGATCTTTCTGTTAAGTGTAACCGCATGCAGGGAAAGGCCCACGCAAGGATGATGGCTCCCTACATACATACATACATACAAACACATAAGGGAAGGTCCATTAATTATGTCACACAGTAAAGGGGGAGGGGGGGGGGTTCTTGGAAAACGTGCCAATCTGTACAAAAAAATTTGAAGGCCCATACAAACAACGTAACAAGGGGGGGGGGGGTTGGTTGGTGTTACAAAAAGTCACTTTTTGCGTGACATAATTAATGGACTTCCCTAAGCAAAATCTCGCAACATAGCTAGCTGAGCACATGTGTGTGTGTGTGTGTGTGTGTGTGTGTGTGTGTGTGTGTGTGTGTGTGTGTGTGTGTGTGTGTGTGTGTGTGTGTGTGTGTGTGTGTGTGTGTGTGTGTGTGTGTGTGTGTGTGTGTGTGTGTGTGTGTGTGTGTGTGTGTGTGTGTGTGTGTGACGATTATTGTCACAATAATGAAGATATGAACGAAACCGTACTTGAAGGCCTATTATAATAGTAATCAAACAGTCTAGTCTCCGATTACATACTGAGCTATTTGTGAACCGATTTTAGTTTTGTAAGCGTCAAATTAAAATAATTAAAATCTTCAAATAACTGGTCGAAATTGCATTATGATTGGATAATTCTTCATGGAGATATGACCAAAACAATACCTGAGAGCACATAACTGCGAGATGAAAATATACTCGTTGCAGTTCAAAACCGAACAAGACCACTCATCCCACTCGATGCCGCTTGCATTCTATTGTTCCGCATCTGGTGCGTTGTATAGCACATACAGCGGACTACCCACACTATGCGACTCTATAGAATTAGAGCAGGATCGATTGGCTCGAGTGGTCCTGCTTTGAACTGCAACGAGTATATTCGAAAATAACACAAAGTCTCAATTTAAACTACACAATTTTCAACGAACACGTACTTATTAGGCATCTTGAATCCATATCGATAATCAAAATTTACGCTTAGGATTGTCTAATAATTCATTCTATTGACTGAATATATGAAATTTCTTATGTAATTTTTGTAATTTCCCCTTTTATATAACTAACATAAACAGGTCGTTAAAGACTATTAATGGCAATATTTTAATCACATCGATGAACAATACGTTCAGGATTGACAAATAGTTCATTTTATAAACCCAATGTATGACAGATCGAATATTCCTGGATCTTCATGGAATTTCTGATGAAAATATGTATCCAGAACCATATTGGTCACATTTGAGTTCGTAATTCTGATGAAGTGTAAGAAGGGTTCAGTCTCACCATCGGTGGATTAATTCGGGTTTCTTACATTGGACCGCAGACATTTTAATCGCATCCTCTTTTCGTGCGATCTCCACTAACATCCACTGGTGAAATATCTAGCAAAATTGTAATAGAATCTCTCATCTGCCGATTTGGTGTACAAGTACCTGCAAACTATACGTATCTGTTAAGGGCTTACGCTGAAGCATTCTCGACGGCAGCCATTACCTCAACATTTACAATTGATATAACTTAGAATCTGTACTAGATATTGAATATTTCATCACATCAGTTTGTATGCTTACTTGCTGTGAGCAATCTGATGGAGTTCGATTCGACGTTCATTCACTAAAAATCGAGATTTATCAATTTTAAATAGCGAGGTAAGTGTGCGAGAGATAAAATATAGGAAAAAATACATGGAGGAGTAATTCACCTTAAGAGCAATGCACCCATCGATGAGGATTCCGTTTAGATGTTTGACAAAATCAATAGTAGCAGCCACAAAAATGTACAGGCAATTGGAAGAAGATCTAGTAAATATAAACATTTTTATTTTATTTTATTAGAAAATGCGTCAAAGCGGATTTTAAAATATCATCTAGTTCCTTAATTCCGATTTCAACAAGTTACAGTAACAAAATGTGATAGCTACATATTATATTAAAAAGAAACAAAACAACCGCACTGCTACAGTTACAACACTTCGGCATGCCGTAACAAAGCCTTGCTGTAGCTTGCCGTTGTCGTTGTCACTCATCACGGAATCTGGTAATCATGATGTTCTAGCACAGCATGGTCGCACTGTTGAACGATGGAATAAGCGGATCGCAAGCTGACTATAACGGCGAACGAGAGACGCCACAGCTTTTCGCCATCATCATGTCTATAAAATGTATGTAGCACTACACACTTTCACCCTCAATCTGATATCAGTATTCCACGCCAGTCTCCGAGAGGGTATTGTTGTTGACTCCTTTTTGTCACAATCTCAATCACGAGCTGTGAATAAAAATGGTGGCAGAAAAAAGAATCTATACAAATTTATTTTCGATGAATAAACATAATGAAAAAGCCCCTCTTTTAAAATTGTATACATTTTTCCCTTCTGCCATCATCATCACCATCCAGATCGGTCGGATAGGGTGACGACAACGGGGATGTTGCTGCTCGAATTGAAATAAAACGTTATCGCATTTGGGCGTTACTATAATAATGTACAGAAAAAGTTTTCCTTATTCACAGCTCGATGCGAAAACTGATGGGACGCAAATTGAAAATGTTTTAATTTTGGATGGAAAGGTTCACGCTCGCTCGCTTCCTTTCCCTTTTTGTGCCATTATCGTCGGGTAACCCACAGTTGTACACATTTTTCGGTTCCATGTCGTGCTGAAATGTGATGGCTTCATTCAGTTCACCACTGTACCGATTTCTATCACTCTCTTTCTCGACAAGGGTGTTGCTAGCTACCAACCGGAGCGATATGGATCTGAAAAGATGCCTTTTGTAACCAACAACTCACAGGACCGAGTGAAACTAGCCGTGGGATGAAATTATTTCAATTAGGTGAAACATGTATATTGTGTATCACGCTTCGGTGTGGTTTAAGGTTGAGTTTTGAAAAGCGAGCATCGGATCGAACCCGATTCATACGCTGGTCACGTAGCACGGTATGCTTTTAGTACAAATTGGGCAATTTTATGATGAGCATGAATAACGCATCTTTTGAAAGGCACTATTTGCTTATACATGCATGTATACACTGATAGCGATAGAAATGGAGAACGCAAATCAATTTTTAGAGAGTATGAACTATAAGAGATGAGAAATCTTAAAATATCATTTATTATTATAAGGAGTATCTATAAACGGTACATGTTACTGAGTAGCAGTACCCACATATGATTAATGAGTTCAACAACCATAACTCACATGCTAAATTTTCATAAGGTCGAATGTAAACAACGGTTGTACAGGCAAATGAATTTGTTAAAAATTAAGACCTAAAGAAAATAATATTAATATAAACAGAGGTTAACATATCAAGTTACAAGTAAAGCCCTGCTAATTTCGAATCAATACGCATAAAGTAAGGTAAATCGTTAATTTCGAACAGTTTCATCATAATAAAGTGATGAAAACGTTCGAAATTTCTTAAGAACAAGTTGATCGCCATGTTGTCATCGTTTATTTGTCGATTATTGCTGAATTAATGGCATATTTGGTACATAGACCAAATCAAGGGGCTAGGCAAACATTACATCCCCTAACCCTACCTAACCCTAAATTTTTAATCCAACACTGAAAATTTATTTTCGTAAATTAGCTTTCACTCGTTTTTTAAACACATTAACACATTTTAACATAGAACAAATGCCTCGTATATTATATGAAACATTCATATTACTTTTTATCTGGTGAAATGGTATTATTACATCTTTTGGTATAATTTACGCAATTAATTTCGTGAACACCAGTCAATTGCTGCTTCTCTTTTGTCGTACTCATGCATGTTGCTGTTGCTGCTGGGATGGGCGGGAATAATTTATTTATCCCAAAATTAAAATGAAAGCACTGTCGAAAGTTAAAACTTTATACTCATTAATCAAGTATCTTCTTATGAGTCATCATGGCCTAGTGAGATCAACCACGGATTCAATAACAGCTCTTTCCAAAAATACAGAACCGAACCCAATGTCAGAAACATTTAAAAAAAAATGCTGCACAACTCCACGTGGTTGCGCTTTCAATCACATTTCGAGTCGATGTAGTAGATTTATCAGTCATTCATGCAACCACCAGAGAGACGTTTCTTTTTAATTTACAACAAAATGTTCGTAGCTCTTTGTATTGTTTTTGTTAAATGCACGAATGTTCTTTCTGCGTCAACAAATGCTTCGTGTTTTTGACAGTTGCGCATGTGGCATTAGTTAAGAAGGTAGCTTCAAAAAAGTACAAATCAGTTTCGTTGCAGTTACAGACCAATAAGTTTACTTCCTTCAATAAGTAAACTTTTTGAAAAGATAATTTTGAATAGAATGATGCTCCACATCAGTACAAACTCATTTTTTGCAGATTAGCAATTTGGATTTCGCCATGGCCATTCAACTACTCATCAACTCTTAAGAGTTACTAATTTAATTCGTTCAAACAAATCTGAAGGCCTCTCAACTGGAGTTGCTCTTCTAGACATAGAAAAAGCATTCGACAGTGTTTGGCATGAAGGTTTGATTGCTAAATTGAAAAACTTCAATTTTCCGCCCTATATTATGAAATTAATTCAAAATTATTCAACTGACAGAACTCTGCAGGTACATTATCAAAATTCCAAATCTGATCGACTACCTGTTAGAGCTGGAGTTCCTCAGGGTAGCGTTCTTGGGCCGATATTATACAACATTTTTACTTCCGACCTCCCTGATTTGCCTCAGGGTTGCCAGAAATCCTTGTTTGCCGATGACACAGTCATTTTCGCATAAGGAAGAAGTCTTCGTGTCATTTGCAGGAGACTGCAGAAAATTTTAAACATTTTCTCTTCCCAAAACTCAACTTATAATATCCCCACATAAACCTAGAGCTTCCTTTTTGAAACCTAGTAGTAGTCATATAGTTACTATGAACGGTGTTCCAATTTCTTGGTCAAGTCAAGTGAAATACCTTGGTCTGGTACATGATCGAAAATTAAAGTTTAAAGATCACATTGAAGGCATTCAAGCCAAATGTAATAAATATATAAAATGTTTTTATCCTCTTATAAACAGAAAATCCAAACTTTGTCTGAAGAACAAACTACTAATATTAAAACAAATTTTTAGACCAACCATGCTTTATGCTGTTTCAATATGGTCGAGTTGTTGTGCTACCAGGAAAACAAACACTTCAAAGGATTCAGAACTAAGTTCTGAAGATGATTTTGAAGCTGCCTTCTTGGTACAGTACTAACGAATTATAAAATACTAACATAGAATTTTGAATAATGAGACTTTAGAACAAATGTCCAACCATAATTAATCCAGACAAAAATCGTTGCAATCTTCTTTTGCAATGATTAATTCCCTTCATGCTTAGTTAAAATTAATTTTAGATTGTTTTTTGTTGTTATACTGACACGAAAGAATAAAAACCTGTTAAAAATACTGAACTGCTAAGGCATGAACAATGTAAACAAAATTAGGTACATATTTTAACAATTAATGTTGATACTTTACGGTATTAGTTGAAGCACCTATATTAACATGAAATGTAAATATGGATAAATTGAGAACAAATAAAGAGTTAAAAAACATTAAAAAAACGAAACTCTTCGTTGCAGAAAACAACGAATAGATTCGTTAGTCCTACCTTCGATTTTGTAATAAACTAATGGTCAGTGTAGACTTCGTCGGCATTTTTTATCACCGGACTGGCCAGACTGAGCAGTTATAACATGTTAAAAGCCTATCTTGATGACGAATCTCTTGTTGAAATTATTTGACAACCGTTATAACATGTTATAACTCTGTACTCTGAACAAGGTAATAGAAAGTTATACAAGAGTTTTTTTGTTTGTAAATCTCGCGTGATAAATTCGAATTTCTTCTTCTGCGTATGTATGTATATGCAACAAAAGTGCGGCAAAATGAAACACAAATTTTCATCGTTTGAAATTATTCCACTATCAGATTAGTTAGTCTAATTTGTATTGCAGTTTGATTTTAAGAAACTTTGATGTTAATTTGAATTTTAAGAGTGTTGTTTGATGACTAATTTCATCTGAAAAAAAAGAAAAAAAAACTAAAAAATGAACGTTTATGTTTTTAAATAAATGCTTATGAAGTTTGGTCAACTATTTCCAAACATTCTCATTTTTCAAACCAAATGACAATTTATTAAAGTTATATTTTTTATTCTTACTGACTATTTGGCAACCAAATAAAAAAAGGCTAGCACTTTTTTTTCAATAGTAACTATTGAAAACAATTTCTGCCAAATTTGGCCCCTGTGATAACAGATTTGAATAGATTTGGCCACCGAACTAAAAATAGCTCAGCATCCGTTTTCAGATGAATGCATTTCAGAGGGCGACGCCCATTTATGTGACTCAAAACTTTCAATACGCCTACAACTGCCTACAACATAGACCCTTCCAACGCATTACGACTGGAAAGAAAGAAATGCAAAATGCCCAAACGTATAATTTTAGTTGTTGGACCGCACGACCGCACGGAGAGCAATTTTTATCAATTCATAATTGAACTCGTTAACGGTAATGATAAGGCATTATTGATTGGGCTTGTTTTTGTAATATTATAATCGATTGAAAGCCTTGATGGTGCTCCGGGGTTCCCATTTGTATTTATAGCCTTTATACAGCTCCAATAAATAAAACAACACTCCCACACTGAAATTAGCGGAAAATCAAGCCAAACTGGAATTATGTATAATACAACCATCGGAACTTGCATTCTAGATATGAAACGTTCAAAAATATTGTATTTGTTTTGTTTAATTATCTTCATTATTTTATTATGCGTGGAAGTATACATGTTCAAAAAATAAAGTCGTTCGGGCTGACTAATAGCGATTTTCTTTTAATTCGTTTATTTGTACAGGCTCAATCGAATCAACTTTACAGAGCCATGTTTTCATATTAATAATATATACATCATTTATCTTAAAACTAACGTTTAGGGAATAGAACCGATTACTCTCGGCCGTCTCGAGATTAATAGGAATAACAATTGAACGGATGGGAAGAGGGGTGGGAATTTGAAGTATATTTTACAAAGCCCGTTTATTTTAAATTCGGAATTGGCTAAACACTTATAACTATACAACTTTGGTTTTCTTTTGACTTAAACATTTTTGAGAAAGAAAAAAAACACACAAACACAGATAAAAAAAAACTTATAGTAAACATACAGGTTAAACTAACTACAATGTTGATGATGATGATGATGATGTAATACTACCATCTATTGTAGCAAGGTAACTTACCATAGCAGTGGAATAATCTGAAAAACGATTTGATCAGGATTCTATTATTGTTTGTAATCATCAAGCTCCTGTATGATGGGCCAAAAACGTTTGGGCGGGCCCGTAAGCAGAGACACTTACGCGAAACCTGCGAATATAGGGAAGAGAATCTCCTTCCAAAAGCAAGTTCACACTTACAGCACTAGAATCGAGCCCTCGATTGACAGAATAAGCCCAACAGATGTGGTCGAAGAGACCGCCCTCGTTCCACGAAATGTTAGCAATAGGGAGGAGGCAGTCCCATGCTCCCTATCCAAATCGTTTCACTTGGGTGCCATGATGGTCCCTCCTTTTCCCCGTTGTATGTTTTGTTAATATTTAGTATATTTTATACACATAAAATTAACATATCATTATAGACGAAAATGCTAATATATTCAAATTTCAAACTTGAACGATACATCCAATGGATTGTTACTGAAACATAAATAAAAATTAGATATGTATTAATATCCTACTAGTCCTCAAAGAGCTGACAACAGAATATATCATTCCAAATATCAAAGATAAAATTTCAATAAAAGATATTATTTTATAAGACATGTTGAAATATTTTTTCTCTATACTGTTTTAGTAACATTTCAAAGATAGCAATTGGAGTGATCGAAGAGTTCGGTTTGATGATTTCTGAAATAAACGGCGTATATTATCATAGTGTCAATAAACACAATATCATAATATAATCCTACATTGCTTATAAGAACATGCCAGTCTTTTATGCATAAATAGTTGAAGTTCAGAAGTGCAATTTTAAATTATATGTTATGCTGAAATGCTGAACAACAAATTGAGCCTTTGATGCCTGTCATGTTGCTCCAGGCTCTTACATGGTTTTGGAATGCAAAGATGATTTCAAAGCGTGCCGAAATTATTAATAAAATGAGAATGGAAAATATACAATATGATTTAAAGGTACACGATCTTCAGTTGCACCCCCTCACTTCGCTATTGTTATATTGACAACATTGCCCAGGCTACGCCAACCAGGGTCTCCATGTTTCAGCTGGCAGTCTTTTGTGATCATATGACTCGTGGAGGCGTGAGCGTGAGCTAGGAACATATGAGGACGAGAGGTCGGTCGCACCCTCCTTCGAAGCTGTCAACTCACCATTTGAAGCCCAACTACAATCTAAGACTAATGTTAGTCAAAAACACATAAACGAGTTTCGTAAACTCCAGATCACGTACAGCCAAAATATAGCTCAGATCTGACTCCACGATGCTCATGTGATCTGCGTCCTGGTAAACTAATAGCGATGATTTACGGAAATGTACATTATGTAGCTTCGAAGCATTCGCTGCCCTGGAACATGCACCTTTGTCGTCATGTTTAGCGATATCTTTTGTATTCGGTCTTCGAGATGATCCTAGTCTACCGCTATGTTATCCTGCCTTGACCGACCAACGAGTGGTGTCGAGCCTCACAATGCAAACAGGAGAACCTTGAACATTCGCGAGCTAGATGGTCTTGTTAGACAATGAGAGTTATTCCGAGAGTCTAAGTGAATTTTGCCACTTGGTAAATTGAGAAAAGTCATCTACAGAGACGTCCGACTGTCCGTTTGATTTGACCTCGAGAGTCACGTATCTGGGGTTGACTTTTCTCACTACACCAAATGACAAAAGTCACTTCGACTCTCAGAATAACCCTTAACGATATCTTCAGATAGGCTTGAGCACGTGTGGAGTGAACACCCGACAGACACTTAGCGTTGTTTGACTGAACGGCGTCGATGCTGACCTCCGTAGAAAATTCTATTTCGGTTGTACGAACTGATTGGCATTCTAGTTCTACCTTCGTCGGCCTAGCTTCAAGAATCTGCATTCAGCGTTGTAGGAACTCCTGCAGGTTCTTACTCCTTTTGTAGACGAATCTTCTTCCTAATCTCGTCTTGTGGTAGGAACGAGTAGAGAACTTAACAAATCTACCGGCTGTTGTCCCTATATTCCACAGGTTTGATTTTTTCGTCAAGCATCGGAATCACACAGTTGAAACCATCCACTAATTTATGGAGATCCCTGATCGATACCTTACTAAGTCAATCAGTGCTTTGGCTAATTTACCAGGCCGCTCCGTCATCGCAAATGAATCTTCGAGCGTTCTTAATCGAATCGGTTGGCGGTTGGTGGAGAATAAGAAGCGCTTCGGCTAGACTTACACATGTTCTAACATACCTGAAAGGTAGTTTTTTTTATTATCCGCCTATTTCCTCAAATGGTAACATTCACCGACGCCAGGAAGACGACTCCACTACCTGGACCCGACCTATCGACTCCTGAATATGAGCCGGGACCAACGGCTTTGCTTCCCTTCCGAAGGAAGACGTGACCAGATTTTTTCGCCTCAGAAAAACCACCGACGTCGACTGGGATTGAACCCAGATCCACTGGGGTGCCAAGTACACCACCGACGCCGGATCTGAAAGGTAGTTGAAAACAATGATTTGTTCCTAATGAACAGCCGATGTTGCTTTTCGAATTTGTATCCCCACTCACTGATGAAGGACAATCACAAATGAAGACGATGGCAGGAAACTGCAGTGCGCATACAAATTACAAGTGATCAAATTCACGATGGCAATTGGATCCTTTCAAAATATTGAATGGGCTGCTGGATCTATCGAGGAGCCTAGAAATGGCAACTGTTGTACATACAAACAACCATATACCCTTCTATAAAGGAGCCCTTTGTGAGTCGAAGGTTGGGCCTCTCATGCACGTTAACTGGTGCAGGAATGTTTTCGTGGTCAAAGCATATAGATTGGACCATTCTGAGGAATGAGGTAGTGGTGATTGTTACCAACAGGAGTAGTAGTTTGGCTCACGGAGAATACTGAAGGTTGATAAAGAATGCTAGGGTAAGCTTTTTGTTTCACGTATAAAGAAGCATGAAAGTGCAGTATGGTTTTATTTTTACAAGTGTTGCCACACTCCCTGGGCACAACGGGTAGGTGGAGATGACGACCAATACTCACGATCAGCATGACATGTGTCAACGTTAGACAAACCGAGCAGAAGAAAAAAGGAAGAAGAAAATCTATTGAATTAAGCGTGAAACTAAAAATTAGATGTTCGCTAAAATTGATTAAAGTGTATTTCAAGTAGTTAAAGCTAAATTAGATAACCTAGGCTTATTTATTTTCAAAGGTGAGCGATATTTTCAGATTGACATAGAGTTTTTATAATTATTATAATTTCCCTTTGCTAGTTGTCACAGATAACTTAGTGCCTACGAGCACAAGAACCATAACCTTTGTTGCTTGGAATCGAACACTGAAAAAGTAAGTCTTATATCTAAATTTGTTATCCTACCCAGATTAATAATTCAATAAACGATTTGTAGCTTTGAAGCTGCCAAACAGGAGCTATCAAATCGGCGTTTCAGATTCCGCAACAATAACTTCAAAGTTTTTCATAGCAGCAGTATTGCATGAGAAAAATTAACAATGAGTGCAAGTGGACAACATTCCTGCAAGAAATGTTCAAGGCGGGACTCGGCGGACAACATGGTCTGCTGTGACTGCTGCGATGGTTGGGAGCATTACGGATGTGCTGGCGTGACTGACTCCATCAGTGATACAAATCGATCGTTTGTATGTGTTAATTGCACAGAAGAGGCCCGCGCAAATCCATTGAATGCTACTCCCGAGGGTGAAGAGAATAAGGAATTGGAGGAACATGTATTCATTGCCGAATCCGATCAAAACACCGGAGCCATCCCTAAGGTCAAAAGTAAAAATAAAAATGCTGTCGAGTCCGTATGTTCGGTCAACACGTCGGCCTCCAGTAAAAGGTCTCAGAGAATACAGATGTGTCTGGATCTGCTAGAGGAGACCAAAAAGGTGAAAATGCGAATGCTTGAAAAGAAAGAGAAGTACTTGCAGGCGAAATTTGATTTGTTGATGAAGTTGGGTGAAGATGATGATGCGAGCAAAAAAAGTATAGTGAGCGCACGGTGCAAACAAAAAAGGCTGGAAAAGTGGTTAGATGATGGATCGGAAATGCAGAACATCAACAAACCTGTTATTGATCCACCCCGGAAATTTCCAACTGTCCCAGAAGTCAAAGGTAAGGCAGGTGAATTTGTAACGCAGGAGAAAAACTCAGCAGTTCCTACTTCTAAAACTG
Organism: Aedes koreicus; assembly: GCA_024533555.2. Lineage (NCBI taxonomy): Eukaryota > Metazoa > Arthropoda > Insecta > Diptera > Culicidae > Aedes > Aedes koreicus. Next base: position 285,397 of record JAHHFK020002770.1, on the reverse strand, counting down.
AGTCTGTTTTGAAGAGTCTGGAGCGAGTAACTGCGATTGATCAAACCCAAGAAACCTTGACTTCAGAACAAGCAGGTCGGACTTCGATGACAGACTTAATCTCGCCTACTGCCATCACCACATCAGCACCTCCTTGTTTAACACAACCTCAGCAGTCGCATATCTGGCCACTAGTTGATGGAAATACAAGAGCTTCCGAAAATCATCACTTGGATCACTACACCAGCATGGCACAGTCTAAGAGTAAAGTCCAGTTCAACCAGTCAGCGAGACCCGTGGGAGTAGTCGATAGGTCGTCGATGCCTTGGACCGTGAGAACACCTGCAACGTCATGTGTATATTCACAGGCACCGTTAGGTACAGTAACCGCGCCGGATTATGTTCATCGAAACAATACAGCACCCGTATTTACATCACACAGCACACCGCATCACGCAACAGTAGCTCAGGCGTTTAATAGTGAGTATGGTTATCAGCCAATAGAGTTTGTACAAAATCAAGTTCGTACGACGGCGACTAGTTTATCAACAGCTTGGAATAGTGGGTTTTCAGTACCAACCGTTGAATCCGGTTTAGAACCTAGCACGTTTGCTCTACGAATGCCACACCCAGTGTCGAGTTCGTCTTCAATTGCAGCTTGTAATACCAACATACCCGTCAGTAATCGGTTTGGCATAGTAAGTCAATCTGGCATGGAACAAAACCAGTATCCTACTTCAATGTCGTGTCACATATCGGGTCCATCGTTTATTCCTTCGACCTCAGGTGTCTTCGCTGTCCCACCACCAGGTAGTGGTATGTACGGTACACAGAACTACCTGCCACCTCCTTCATCTTTGGGCCCAACAGGACCACAGATGGCAGCACGTCAAGTAATGCCACGAGAATTGCCTACGTTTTCAGGGGACCCAGAAGATTGGCCAATCTTCTACAGCTCATTTCGAAACACTACCGATGTATGCGGTTATAACGACGCTGAAAACTTAGCAAGACTGCAACGTTGTCTACGAGGAAGTGCTCTGGAAGCTGTCAGGAGTCGACTGCTATTGCCGGCGTCGGTTCCGTTTATAATCGAGACACTTCGCAAATTATATGGAAAACCAGAAGTGCTGATCAACTCGCTGTTGAAAAAAGTCCGTAACACTCCTTCCCCTAAGGCAGAGAATCTCAATTCGATCATCACCTTCGGTCTAGCAGTTCAAAACTTCATTGATCATATGGTCATCTCCGACCAGCAGTTTCATTTGGCCAATCCCATGCTTCTGCAGGAGTTTGTGGAAAAGTTGCCTACAACTCTTAAAATGCAGTGGGGTTACTACAAAAGCGCTGTTTCGAATGTTAACCTGGCGACATTCAATGCCTTTATGTCAGGTCTGGTCAACTTGGCGTCCGACCTTTCATTCAACATGGAGATTAGTCAACAAAGTACCGTGAAACGTGTAGATAAGCACAAGGAAAAGCTTTTTGTCCACACCCAAGACACACCGAAATTAGTTCCTGATAAGAAGCAAGATGACATGGACAAGTCTTCAGTCGCCAAAGGATGTTCGTATTGCGAAAACACAAATCACCAGATATCGAACTGTCGAAAATTCAAGTAAGGAATGTGGCAAAGACGGTTACCGTATCCGTCACCACGAGCTTTTGCACACCGATCGAGTGGCACCAGTAGCGTCGACGGCAAGCAACACCCATCGAGTAGAGCAACAGAACCACCACTTCAATCACTCGTTTGCTCTTTTCCGTTATGTACCCGTAACGATTTTTGGGAATGGTAGACAGGTAAATATATTTGCCTTCCTGGACGAGGGTTCTAGTTCAACTCTTCTCGAATCCAGAATTGCTAACCAGCTGGGAGTAGATGGACCGGCGTCGTCCCTCTGGCTTTCATGGACTGGTAACATAACCAGGGAGGAAAAGGAATCCAAATGCATCGAAGTGACGATTTATGGCAGAGGACAAAAGAAGAAGTTTGCTATTGGAAACATGCAGACTGTTGATGATCTGCAGCTTCCCAAACAATCTTTCGACTACAAATGTCTAGTCCAGCAATTCCCTTATTTGAAAGGACTTCCTCTAGAAAGTTACTCAGAGGCTACTCCGAGAATGATAATCGGGTTAGAACATGTACGTCTATTAACGACACTAAAACTACGTGAAGGTGGAGAAACAGGACCAGTAGCCGTCAAAACAAGACTGGGCTGGTGTGCATATGGAAAAGGATCAGGCGATGATCACAACAAGATGCGGCAGTTGAATTTTCACCATAGTGAGGTCGTCTCCAACCAGTCACTGCACGACTTGATGAAGCGTTTCTTCGAGGTAGAGGAAGCAACAGTTACACGGAAGCTGGAGGCAGACGACGATAGGCGAGCACTCGATATCCTGGAAAAAACTACAATTCGCATAGAAGGTCGCTTCGAAACGGGCTTGCTATGGCGAACAGAATTTGTTTCGTTCCCTGATAGCCTACCTATGGCTACTAGGAGATTGCTTTTACTGGAAAAACGCCTGAAACGGAACCCAGAACTGGAATTGAAAGTTAAAGCACAGATTGAAGCGTATGAAGCAAAACACTACGCACATAAAGCGTCTATAGCAGAGTTGGAACAAGCAGATCCTAAACGAGTCTGGTACCTTCCACTTGGAGTGGTCACCAGTGAGAAAAAACCTGGTAAAATCCGTTTGATTTGGGATGCGGCCGCTAAAGTGGGAGGGGTGAGCTTCAACGACTTTCTGCTTAAGGGACCGAACTTGCTCACTTCGTTACCCGAAGTCCTTCTTCGGTTTCGAGAAAGAAATATCGCGATTTGCGGGGACATTTGTGAAATGTTTCACCAGGTTAGGATTCGGGAACAAGATAAACAATCGCAGCGCTTTTTATGGCGAAATAGTCCGGATGAACCCATTCAAACGTATATCATGGATGTGTCTACCTTTGGCGCCACATGCTCACCATGCTCAGCGCAGTTTATTAAAAATAAAAACGCTTGCGAGTTTTCCGAAGCTTATCCACGTGCGGTGGATGCGTTTGTTGACCCGGTTTGTTTTCAACGTTAAATCCAAAACGGAACAAACAGAGAATCTCCTGGCAGGAACAGAGAACAGAGAACCTCCTTCCAATAGCAAGTAAACATTTATAGGACTAGCCGACGATTGACAGAATAAACCCAATAGATAGGGACGAAGAGCGCGAGAGAGAGAGAGAGAGAAAAAGAGAGAAAACAAAAATGACTAGTGAAAGGAGGCGTGAGATATTACTGCCCGCGGAGGTGAATGAGATTCGGGTGGTGAATTTCCAGTTACTGGTGGTTGCCAAGTATCACGTTATTGTCCAACCACACGTTGTCAGTGAGCCGTAGCCTAAGTCATGGCAGTGAGGTTCATGTAAGGGGGCGGGGGTCGCCCAAACTTACTGGAACCCTAAATCGTATGTGCTTTGGCCCCGTTAACGAACGCGTGGAACGTCGGTAACCATCAACGAAGGAAATTGAACCACCCATCGCGAAATCCGATTTTTAAGCAATTTTCGGTGGACGGGAGACCCGAGTTATGAATACACGATCCCGCCGTACTGGACGACACCGGATTTTAAATGGACGATCCCCAGCAGCAGAAAACCAGCCTTTGCCGTGCATCCAGGTTACCAGCTCGTACTGTGCCTCTCTCTCTCTCTCTTCTACGCGCATGCTACACTGCCATGGGCCCACCGATCCAGAACGGCTACGACGAACGTGGGGCTATGTAATGAATTTATAAACCCTTGTGTGTTCGACAAAAAAAATACCTTTAAGTAATCGACAGGGTACCCGGCTGCCCACCAAATTCATATGATTATAACTCTGGCTATTATTGACCGATTTTAATTTTTTTTTTTTTGGCACCGTTAGATTCAAAAACTTATTCACTTTAGGCAAATTATCAGCAATGACCATTTGAATTCATCTGTTTCCCGTAAATCCGGGTTTCCGGGGCAGTGGTCCGGTACGGAGACACTATTTGGAAACATCTATTGGATTTCCGGGAATGGAAGCTAAATCTTTGAAATAATTCCTAGAAACTATTTCTATTTCATCATGCGCCATATGCCGACTTGTTCCTAAGACGCCCAAACAGGTTCCCGTGGGGCCTAGAGTGGCCATGACCTTAATAGAAGGAAACCCTGGCAATATGGGTATCAAAGTTCATGAAATTTCGCCAGTAGGCTAATTCTCAACGTTTAGTGGCCATCTGATGATTTGTCCTCAGACCTGTCTTTCCGGAACAAGTTCCCGTGGGGCCTCGAGTGGCCATAAACATTTTCAGCAGAAAACCCTGGCAATATGGGTGTCAAAATTCATGAAATTTCTCCAGTAGGATATTTCTCAACGTTATGTGGCCAACCTGTTCCGGATTAACGGGTTCGAGGACAAATCATAAAATGGCCACAAAACGTTGAGAAATATCCTACTCGAGAAATTTCATGAATTTTGATACCCATATTGCCAGGGTTTTCTACTGGAAATGTTCATGGCCACCCGAGTCCCCACGGGAACCTGTTCCGAAAAGACAGGTCCGGGGACATATCATCAGATGGCCACTAAACGTTGAGAAATATCCTACTGGAGAAATTTCATGAATTTTGAAACCAATATTGCCAGGGTTTCCTTCTAATTATGTTCATGGCCACTCTAGGCCCCACAGGAACCTGTTACAGAATGGCCGATCCAGGAACAAGTTTGGCCTACGGCCCACAATAGAATAGTCATAATTTCTAGGAAGTATTCCAAAGATTTTGACATCCATTCCTGGAAATTAATACATGTTCCAAAATTGTGACTTCGTACCGGAACACAGCCCCGGAAACCCGGATTTTCAGGATTCAGATGAATTCAAAGGGTCATTGCTGATAATGTCTCTAAAGCGAATGAGTTTTTGAATCTAACGATGCCAAAAGAATTACAATCGGTCAACAATTGCCAGAGTTATAATCATTTGAATTTGGTGGGTACCCGGGTACCCTGTCGATCACTTAAGAGGTAAAAAAAAATCGAAGTCCCCCTCTTCGGTCCCCCTTGCTACTATACGAAATGTTTTTATGCAAAAAGTTGCCTTCCAACTTTTATTAAGATGTCACTGAATAACAGCATCCTGTTTTGCAATAAACTATGAAATTTCGTAATGTAAAACATGAAAAGGTACCCGGGTACCCTGTCGATCACATAAGGTTTAAAGAAAATATAAAATAAAGCTTTTTTCTTGTGCCGTGCCTATTTCTTTAGGTAAAAACTGTCTATGTGTCCTTTTCTGGTCCGCTGTTGATCCTTTGATGTTATAAGGTGTGTCCTCCTGTAGCAAGTAAATGCAAACCCTGTATAGAAAGAGCTCTGAGCTAGCGAATTATAACAAGATCCAGTTTGACCAGTTTATGTTGGATAACGGCCCGATCGAAGTGATGCTCATCTCCAGTTGCCCTTCACCAGAGAAATATCCACCTTGATCCCTTTTCGTTCGGGCTTAGTCCTTCCATCAATCTCCTTCCTCTTGTGGGCACAATTAAATGCAGCACAAACACATGTATTTCCTAATTTACAACAATTTTACATTTTTACATTTTCGATCAACCGCTTCTCGGATTTGGCCTCAACAGTGTTGGAATACATGCTGCGTTTAAGTTGAGTCCCGAAATTCTCGATTAGCCTCAGCTGGAGAACCCCCAAATCACGATTCGCCGGAAAAATCTCCTTGACCATTTTTTCAGTTGCTAAGTCTAGGTAGTTGGACCTGCGCTTTGGCATGGCGATGTCCATAGACTGGAGGTACTTTTTGACGGTTTGTTCCATTTCACCAGCCAAGGACACGGAAGCATTTCATCCCTACCCTCTTGGTTTTGCACTTCGGCGTCTGCTGTAGTTACGGTTGCGCAGGCTTCCACTCGTTGCTCTTTCCCTCTTCCAGCAAGGCGATGATCTGCGGAATATTCCGAATCTACTGTATCCCATCGACTCAAAGTGCAGCCCTACCAGCTATACAATCGAACGGCTTTCGGGACATAAACCACGGGACATATGTAATTTGACCAGTAATTTGATCTTTTGTAGTATATCCCGCATCCTTTGCTTAGTGCATGTTGCTTCTCATGAACAAGTTCCAACTAGCGTATCTGTGTTTCTTTCCGAACACTGATTACGAAACAGCTCTTATAACTGAAAACGGTTGAGCATCTTTGATCAAACAGTAGAAGAATCCCATAGCGAAATTATTCATCAATAATATCGGAAGTATTTATTCATCATAAATAAACAAGTTTTTGCTCTAACTTTTAAATTTTAAATTTTCCAACAAAGTTGTCTTTAGATGTGTTTTAAGAACTTAAAAAGATAAAACTTTTGACGTATAAATCTTGCCAATATCTCTTACCGTTAGTGATTCATTTTATTAACGTCTCTTTAAACTGTACGTCTGCTGTAGACGTTTTAAAGGGTGTCCACGATGAAATTGCCACACACAAAATTGATTCGCAAAATTCGAGTTTTCATCCGATTGCCATCAAATTTTCAGGGATAGAGAAATAACTATTAAACTTCATTTTACCATTTTACTCGTATTTTATTTACAGTCCATACGCAAATGCCCGCACCTTGGCCTTAACCCCGGCCATAAGATTCTGCACAACCTGTGAATCAACCGTTTTTTGCATGTAAACCCATACTTTCTTCAGTTCCTCGACTGTCTTCACTACCTTAGGTCGTTTAAGAAGGTGCTGCTTCATAATCGCCCAGTACTTCTCGATGGGGCGGAGCTCCGGAGTGTTGGGAGGGTTGAACATTTTCGGCACAAAATTGACCTTATTGTCCGCATACCACTTCAGCACGTCCTTGGAGTAGTGGCATGAGGCCAAATCCGGCCAGAAGATTGTTGGGACGTTGTGGGCCTTCAGGAGAGGAAGCAGTCGCTTCTGGAGGCACTCTTTTATGTACACCTGTCCGTTCATCGTGTCCTGGGTCACGAAAGGTGCACTCCGCTTCCCGCACGTGCAGATGGCTTGCCAAACCAGGAATTTCTTCGCAAATTTGGACATCTTCTGAGTGCGGACATGCTCCGGAACGCTGAACTTATCCTTGGCCGTGAAAAACAGGTTGCCGGGGATCTGTTTGAAGTCGGCCTTCACATATGTTTCGTCGTCCATGATGCAGCATTCAACTTTCGTCAGCATGTTGAGGTACAACTTCCTGGCACGGGTTTTGGCGGACTTGTTCTGCTTCTCGTCGCGATTAGGGGCCTTTTGTACCTTGAACGTGCGAAGCCCAGCCTAAGTTTTGGCCTTCTGGACAAAACTTCGGCTTAGGTGCAGCTTCTTAGCCACATCCCGAACGGAGGCGTTCGGATTTCGGTTGAAGGCCCCAACTACGCGGTTGTGATTTTTGGTGTTGTACGGAATACTTTTTCCTTCACTTCTGGGCTTCCGATCAGTGGTCAACCGTTCCTCGAACCGCTTAATCACTCGCGACACCGTGGAATTCGCGATTCCCAACGTTTTAGCGATGGAACGATGCGAGAGATCCTTGTTCTCGTGATGAATGCGCAAGATTTTATCACGCACGAGCTGTTCTTTCGACTCCATTTCCGCGAGTTTTGATCACAGGACTTTAAAACTTGTAGGATGTAAATAATGCACTATGAACTAAATCCATCCAAATTTTCATTAAATTCTACCCAACGGTTAAAAAGTTAGAGCAATTTCATAGTGTGGCAATTTCATCGTGGACACCCTTTAGTTCATTCGAGACGGCTACCGTTAGTGAGTTATTTATGATTTTGTTGTAAAATTACGCCCATTTCAAATGTGTTTTACTCAATTTGAAAAAATTACTCACGTTCAAACTTCAGATATGATATGCAAACATAAAAATTCTTTCAAATGCTGTTGAAAAATGGTATCTAGAGAGATCCACATTTGAAAAAGGCCTATTTTTACAAAAACTATACTTATAATAACTTTTTTGACATACGATAGCGATAATTGGCACATAGCACATAAAAAGAATCGATGAGAAGACAAATTTGTTGAAAAAAGATGAATAAAAAAGTTAAAGCAAAATACCTGTTTTTTTTAGGGACACTCTATGCTACGTAGGAAAAATTGCTCTAATTCGGTAATTTTAAAAGCTACAGAAAAAAAAATTAATCAAAGTTGTAATCTACAACTTTTTCTGAAGAATAGGGTATGTGTCCCTTGACTCAGCCTAATATGTAACAATCGATTACGTTATTTGTTATAACTCATAAAATATTTAAGCTGGAAGCAATATTTAACTAGTTATACACTTGTCTAGATATGTTTAATAAGACATTTGGTAGTATGTATCACGAAATGTTACACAACTCATTTTATAAAGTCCGAAACTTTCAAAGAATATGGATGTAATGTCGGTATGTAAGCAATAAATTGGGTCTATTAATGGATTCAACTTCGTCCCATTCGATAGATTTGTTATTAAATGTTGATTACGTACGATTTTTTTCTGATTTAAGGCGTTGCTAGCTGTATTCGCTCTACGCAACAACAAAAATTATCATAACAAACTAATATAAAACTGCTTAGAAACACTTAAGTGATTTTCAAATATGATTTATCGGCCATTCCATAATCAAACCATTATAATTCACTCTACACAGATTTTGTTCCTTTGATTTTTGTTTAGATGAGCCATTTGAAAAACATTCAACCGAAACTAACGCATTTTTATTGAAATTTTACCTATAACAACATTTTTACTACGCTTTCTATACAACAGACCATAGTTGGGAACATAGAATAAAATATGTTTCTAACATTAGGTCTACGGTTTTCTAGTTAAATCATTGTTATTTTAGCTATTTGAACAGTTATTTTAGTTCGTGTGACTATTTTCTGTACACCAAGTAATACAGCCAACTTGGTTTATCGGTTTAATTTAGCCAAATTTAGATCATTCGAAGATCGTATAGATAATCTGTTCACCTTAACCAGTCAAATCATGATATTTCAAAAAGGTAAGGAAACTGTAAATTACGCGGAAATGAACAACTATAAATTGATTAATAATGTCTCAATTGGTTTGAATTAAATCGGTCATCCTGATAGGAACATAATTTTGTTGATTATCGCCGAATAAATGACATATTCGGTACATAGGCCGAAGGAAGGAGCTAGGCTAATATTACATCCCGTTACCCTATATGCATTTATTTCTGCAAATAAGAAAGTTATATTTTCGATTTCTTTGAAAATAAGGACCACCATAATTTTCATTCACACCACAAGAAGGACCTCATTATTAAAAACAACTTAGTAGACGACAATTTCGCTCGAAAACTTCAAACTTAGGCTAAAAATGTATCTTCCCAACTAACATCGGTGTTGAATTAGAGCTTGTTCAAACAAATTTGTAGAAACTATTCAGCTATTCTTGAAGAAACAGCTGAATAGATTCTCCAAATTTGCTTGAACAAGCTCTAATTCAACACCGATGTTTGTTGGGTTTCCAGCAAAATTCGCATTCTGGACCACTGCACATTGATCCAGAATGCGACTTTAGCTTGAAAGATACGTTTTCAGCCTAAGTTTGAAGTTTTGGAGCAAAGTTATTTTGTACAAAGTTGTTTCTAATAATAAGACAAATTAAATAACAGTTCTAGAGCAAATTTTCAATAGGTCGTAAGTAACAATGTAAACAAAAATTATGTTTTTTCACGGAATGATAACTTGGGTACTCCACAATTTGAATTATGCACAACATAATATGAATTGCTGCAAATTGCTGCTATATATTATTTAACAAAATTGGCTTAAGTCACTAGCAACTCCATAACGAACTTTTGTCGCATTCGTCGCTTTGTCAGTTTGACTTAAGTGCTTTTCTGTGCTCCGCACCGACCTATCCAGCCGAAACAGACTAGATGAATGCGATACATTATTTTGCGATACGACGTAACGCACCACAAAAGTTCAACTCAGTGGACGCAGTGGTTCTACGCCCCAACAAAAAAAAACGCACCAGGCGGATGTAACGTGATAGCTTTCCGAACGCCTTATAATGTGGTCGTATTTTCACTAGTTGAAGTTAAAAGATTTTGAAGTTGAAATTGATTTTATTGAATAAATCGATTTGGAATTCAACTAAATGGAAATCTTTATTGAAGTAAAGTCAAGCCTTGCATAACTTTGTTGGTTCCACATATATGCTTCAAATATTATGGCTTGGTTCAAAAACTAGGAATTGAAACTAATTTCCAAAACTTCTACATTGATTTTCTTGATGATAGCAATATGTTACTTACGACCTATTAAAAATTAGCTCTAGAGTTAGTATCTTAGAGTATACTATAAGTATGGATATACTTATTTTGCCTGATACGAGAGACTATAATATTATTTTCGACCCCAGTATCAGATAAAACTTAAAACTTTATGTTTCGTAATATCGCATATGATAGAATAGTCCAAAAAAAGGATAATACGCACATTTATTGTTACTAAAATACGATTATATAAGAAAAAAAATAATCAAATACTGATATATAGTAAGGGATGGATACACTTATTTTATATACTGCATAATGAAAATTTTATCTTTTTGAGAACCAACCCGACTGCCATCAGCAACCATTCAAAAGCTGTCGAAAAGTATCAGAAATTTACCATGGCTCGGTGATATTCCGATGGATTTGCACCGCAAGAGGAGCTTCAAAATTTATTACGGGAGAACATTTACGACGCGCGATCACTATACTCACTCATTGAAAAAAGTTTCTATTTTGAATTTTTTTTCTGAAAGAAGTGGATGCAAACGAAGTAATAAATATAAACGCGTCCACTCACGGGCAAAACATACTTCGATCTAAGTTACGTTTGACCAATTGTCGTTAAAATAAAAAATGCCTTGGAAGAGTCATCATCCTGTATCCTTTATTGACAGATTTTCATTATCAGTTATAGCTACCAGTACATTAGATTCACTTCACGATAAGTTTTCATAACTTAATATTTATAACCTTTATCAATCTGAAATTTTCGTCACTCAATGTCACAAATTGATAATAATGAGAAATTGTCAACCAAAAACATTGATAATTGACAAAAATACAGAAGCTTGAACATTATGTTTATTGGGAAAAACGTTTGTTCGTCTTTTCTGCTTCTGAGTGTACTTTACTTCAACATAGTGTTCTGAATGCACTTTCATATGCATTGTTTGAAGGCTTACTATGCCACAGATATGTATGAATTTGAAGTTGCTACTTTAAAAGTCCAGAGAACTCAATTAATTTCCAAGATAAGAAAAATTCTCGATCAAACGCTGAAATTGAACTCGAACTCTTCTAACATTGTAATATCGAGCTTTTTCCGACTAGAATATCACAGGCCTCCATTTCCAAAACTACTAGCTTTGATTTTTCACCTCCCAGGCCTTCTTGCTGGTTTTATATTTCAGCATATGAAAGTGTTGAATTTCAGAGAAAACTACATGGGTTTTGAAATAATCACAAAGATAAGAATATAGCACATCATTCTTATTACTTTTATCTTCTGGTTAGCAATGTTAATTTTTTTATATCACAAAAATATCCTCAGTACCTCTTTTTTTTATGTATTCTTGAGTCTTCTGTGGTATAAATACGCCACAAACAGGGCTGGCAAATGTCATTTTCAATGAAAAATGACCAACGATTTTTACCGAATTACGTCTGAAAATCTCATCGGGCGAGAAAACGATGACGAAGATTTTCTTCTAAATCTCATAGAATTTTCCGTCATGACAGCACGTGATAGTATTTTGGTCATCGCTATTACAAGCACATTTATTGATATAATTTTAAGTTTCATTACAAAACTTCAAATAAAATTTCCACTCTATCGATTACGTATTATTATATGGGTAATTTCAAGTAAGATAATTAGAAATTTGTGAAACAAAATCGTATGAGAAAAAATCTCATGACTGCATGATGGTGTAAGATTGACAAAAAGCTTATGATAGTTCATTTCGTCTCGTGACAGTGAGATGGTCTGTTTTTTCATCGTCACATGATGGCCGTGAGATTTACCAGCTCTGGCCACAAATGTAGACCAAAAAGCTCAATGTTTTACATTACCGTCCCTTATTATGTTGCCGTTATTTACTCAAGCATTCAACCAGCAAATGATATTGGTGCCACATGGCAGATAGGTTCTAAATGGACAAAAACATTCATCGTACCTATAACGAACTAATTTTCCTTCGAACAAACATACATACACCCAAACAAATATGTCGACTCACTGCCGTCAACCCAGCATGAAGGAACACGAGACACAGTTATGATTGCAATATGGATAGAAAACAATTTCCAATGGCGCCAATCTGTGCAATTATGCACTTTTGTTTCTACTTTTTTTTAATCGATGGTTATCTTCTCTCCATACAATGGATTTTCCCGAAAGAAACATGGAGAAAAGCATAATTGCTCTGCTCAATTTAGATAACTACGGTGAGGTTACACGCTTGTTATTCTTACCTCAGGCACGAAACAAATGTTTAAGCTTAATTCGTCTTCCTTTTGTCGAAAATCGAAAGCACATGATATCAACCCTTGCTATAGGATAGGTAGGGTACCACCAGACACTAAACCCAAACCAAACACAGTTGAAGCAAGTCATTCCCGCGCACTGCCATCATGGGTCGTTTTCTCTGAAAGCCAGCTGAAGTGCTCGTCGTCACTCGACGCATCCCAGAAAACCGAACCGAAAGACTACCACTACTTAGCATTGTTTGCTTTAGAAAATGAGCTGTTTCCAGATAATCATGTAATTTGAAGTAGCACAAAACAGAAAAAAGCTTCTCTCATTTCCACACCAGCAGAAACGAGACATGACTCTATAGACGAAATGCTTCAAAATGATTCTAGCTCTAGATAATCATCAGATACCCTTCATAACATGGAATTGATTTTAAGCAATTTAAAATTTGTAATTTTATAATAACATCTTTTAGCGAGATGGCTAGTTGAACGTTTTGCCTAGCCTTTTGTTTCTGCCTTGGTTCACTCAACCATGTATTTATTGAGTGGTTTGTTTTGAGTACACACTTCCATATACGTTTTGGGTGATTGTTTCGATGTTTTCTTTTTATAAACTTGTACTCCATATACCCACCCAATTATGGCGGAATTTACCGTAACACTAATAATCACTTACTTTAAAATTCTAGCGTGATGTCGCTTGTTTGGAAAATGATTTGCAACTATTTCTTAAACGCTTTCCTTCCTCACTGCTCACGGCTCGCATAATTTCACAATCTGCCACTGTTGCTTCTAATAAAACACTCATCAGTACGCTGTTGCAGCATGAGACGGCAACTTTTTCTTCTTTCAAAGTATGCAGCACTTTGTAGGAATGAACTTCTACGGAAACAAGCACTCATTTGTCTCCAATTTATGTCAAAAACGTTTGAAGGCAGCAAATCAAAATGAAGAATCAAATTACCTTCTTTTGTCGACAACAAATAAATCCCATTACATCAATATTTGGCATGTCATATAAAGATTGAGATGTGCTCTAAATGCGATTGGATTTCAACACGTACAGTTGGAGGAAGAAAAGTTGCATTTAAACCACAGAACCACAGAGGTCATTTTGCATCGATAGTAAAAAAAAGAACGATATGCTAAAAAAAAAAATTCTTATCAACACTTACAGCTCTTTGCTTGTAGTATCAGTATCCAATTAACTTAATGCTCAATGAATCTACGATTATAATAGTTTTATTGAAACAAAGTCGACCATTTAATGAACAACCAATCATGCCTCAGGTTTCTTAGGTTCAAGTGAAACGAGTTTAAATGACCTTCAGCTTGAACATTTTAAAATTCCATATTATATTATTATCATTATCGATATGTTCAGTCGCAGGTATGATCGTAATAATTCACTCACGATAGTTTGGAAGACTGCCAGGGTCAGGGTATCAGATAGCGTAATCGGTAAAGGCATGGTATCGCCACTCCAGAGACGGCGGGTTCGATGTCCGGTTCAGTCGTTCGATTAGGAAAAGTCCCAACTTTTATTTGCATTGCGTATTATTGTTTATTTTTGCCACATAATATAAGTGCAAATTGTATGTATTGGTAGTGGCAACAATTAAAAAGTGTGGAAGTGTAATTAGAACACTAAGATGAGTACCGGCAATAAATTTTATGGGAAAAGTAATAAGCTAGAAATACAAAAAAAAGAAGATGCTTGGAGAGTCTTAAAAAGTCTGTGCTTAAAAAAATACTATGATCCATATAAACATTCCAAGCGCAGTAAAGGGCATGTTCACGAAAAATTATACACACAAAAATTATCGGATTCTTTTGAAAGTTGAACAAAATAAAGATCAGCTAATAAGCTATGATTTCTATTATTCATTTCACTCTACTTCTTTTCTCATTCTAAATGCTCTCACCTTTCTTTTGATTTCTTCCCTTAATTTTTGTACATCAACGCATCTGTTTGGTCACTTTCATCCAGACTTTCTTCAATGCTAGCTCATTTTTGATTATCTTAGGATTCTCCAAAGTTCTGTCTTCATGATAGCCGGCATTCTTCAATCTGGTGGAATTCCAGTGAACTGGAAGGATTCATGTTTTTGGGCACAAAAGACACCTTATTGGTCTCATACCACCCCAACACGTTCCTAACATAGTGGCATGAGTAAACCCTTGTCATTCTTTAAGGAATATCCAGAGTTGTTTTTGAAGACACTCTTCACAGTTTAAAAAAAACATGTAATTTTCAGCGTCATCTAATGTACATAAAGGGAACGCTAGATTTGGCAGAAATTAATGGGACATTTCAAGTACATTTAAGACAAATAACGCCTGAATCTAGTCTTTTGTATGAAAGATTTTAAACATTGTTGTATGGCGCATGAAAGATTGCAAACAATTTCGTTGTTTACGCTTCCTTTGGCTTGAAATTAAACGAGGTGAAATTTTACGCGCTTGTTAAAACTCATTATTTTTTTCTGTGTTGCATATATAGGGTTACGGAATGTAATTTTAGCCTAGCTCTTTCCATTTATAGTTCCAGAACTGATGAAAGGAACGCTAATTTCGCTGCATACGCAAATCGCCTGACAGAATTTTTTAGCGAATTTCGACATTTTATTCATCCTAACAATGTCTGAAACGTAAAACTTTGACTTAGCCATCAAATATTCCTCTCCGGGTAGAGCTTCCAGGCCCAGGTTTTAGTACCACCATTTTGCATTTCAAGTATGTTTGGGGCCTTATGGGTATGTAGTTTTTCCGTCATATTAGGTACTGATACGAGTTGGAATGCTAGCATAAATAATGAAGAAGTTTTCGGAGCTCGTTTCAATGTTTTTTGGAATGTTCGTGATAAATTGCTGTCCAGTAAGAAATCTGGTGAAAGAGTATTAATTGCAATTTGTCCCGATTATGAATCAGAAAAAATTGCATCAAGTAAAGGCAAAGAGTTTGATCATGTCTGGGTCAAATTTTCTATTGGAAATCAAGTTCATGTATTTGCAGCAGTGTATTTCAAAATTGGAGCCGGAAGCAAATGTTCACATTTACGGCGACTTTAATCAACGGACAGCCAATTTTATTGTTGATGACGAAAAGTAATCTTTTTTTATACCTATTGTGCGAGACAATAAAACACTTCATTCTCTATTTGACAAAAGTGTGGAGTTTATTATTTACTCATATGACTGATAATTTCTCCTCAATGGCGAAAAGAAATTCCACACCACAATTGAATACTCCATATTTATACCCGACAACTTTTTAATGTTTGACGGAGATTTATTCTAATCATACTTTGATTTAGAACAAACAAACTACGGGAACATCATAAACAAATTAAACTCGATTGATTGGCAAACTCTATTTTGCAATAGTACCTAAAAAAAACAAAGAAAAAAATTCCAATAAATCAAAAGTTCCGGTATGGTATAGCCGAAAAATAAAAAAAAACCTAATAAATAGAAAACAGAAAGTGCACAAATCACACAAATTATTTGACTGTATGTGACCAGTTGAATCTAAAAATAAAAAATGCATATGAAGCACATAATATTGGGCCACTGCGAGATGTTACAGTTGATAATATATCTCTCAAAAAAATCTTAATTAGTCTAGATACACTGGATACATCGCAGAGTGCTAGGTCAGAGGGTTTGCCAGCAATTCTTTTAAAAACGCTATCGACGGAGTTTGTTTTGTCTATTGAATTCATTAAATATTCTTCCGTAAATATGGAAGGAATCGTATTGGATCCCAATTTTCAAAAGGTGGAAAATAATCGTGGGGTGGCTATAATATCTTGCATCCCAAAGTTATTCGAATCTATAGTTAATCACAAAAAATTCACACAAGTTAAATTTCTAGCATTCAACATGGTTTTGTTAGAGGACGTTCAACGACTACTAATTTGTTGAATTTTGTTACATTTTAGATTAACACAATGGACAAGAACATTATGTTGAAGCATTATATATTGACTTTAGTAAAGCGTTTGATAGGGGTTGATATCCCTCTCTTTGTATTTAAATTATCTAAGCTAGGGTTCAATGACGGACTTTTAAAGTGGGTTTAATTGTACTTGACCGGTAGAACACAAAGAGTAAGATTCGAAGGAAAATTGTCATCAGTAGTGGGTGTGACATTTTTTGTACCACAAGGATTCCATCATGGACCACTACTGTTAATTTAGTTTGTGAACGATGTACAACATATTTCAAACTTCTTGAATGTTTTAACCTTTACGCATATGTTGCATTTCAACAGGAAATTGATCGTTTTCACATCTGGTGTACGAAAAGTTTGTTATAACTCAATGTGTAAAATGCAATTCCATTTCATTTACAAGAAAGCACGTTACTACACAAGAAGTAATTACACGAGGCCAGGAAAGATGCAGTCAAGTTAGAGACTTAGGTGTTATATTCGACTCTAAATTAACCTTTGTTAATCATTATAATAACTTTTTCTAAGTAAAAGACAAGCAACATGCTCGAGTTCATTAAAAAATTAGTTTGCAGTTTAATGATCCCTACACAATAAAAACGGGTCCTCCCTTAGCTCAGTCGGTAAAGGCGCAGCTACAAAGCAACACCATGCTGAAGGTGGCTGGGTTAGCTTCCCGGTCTGGTCTAGGAATTTTTCGTTAAGAAAAATTTCTCTAAAATTAACTAAGTCCGACGGCAATGGGCTCTCCTCTCTGTTAGACTTGATCAAGCTTTAATAACCACTGATTATCCTTATCATGCCATTGTATGAAGGGCCACAAACGGGTTGGGTGGATCGATAGGCAATATCACTTATACGTTTCTACAGGGATATAAAGAATCTCCTTCCAACAACAAGATTGAACAATTGGTCATAAGAGCGAGCTATCTAACATAAGGATGCCCCAATGGGTGGAAAGAAGAGCCCGCCCGCTAATCACAAACTGTTAGCAATGGGGCGTTGACATTCCCACTCTTCCCATCCAGAGTGCTTCAATCGAGTGCCCTGATGGTCCCTCCCATTCCCATGAAATATTCATATCATAGTGTATATATTTATTTAAAAGAAACATACTACAAGCATTCGTATCTACTATATTTGATCTTCATTCGGTTGATCCTGAAATGCAAGAATTATTGTAAAGTGTTAAAGTGTAGAGTTCTTTGGTGGAGCGCTTAAGCACGTTTTCGTTCGTTTACACCGATAGCAGCAATTCACCAAAATCTTGATTTGAGGTATCCTGAAAAAAATTGTTATGTCTATTGAAATTTTACAAAGCTAACATGTTTACATTTTAATTTACTGTTGCCATGGTCACTATTTGCCGCTTGATGCTGATTTTATTTTAGCAATCGGCTTTTATTTTTGCTGGCCTAATAGTTATTGCTCCTGAGTAAGGTTAACAGGAAAAATTTAATTGAAAGGGAGTTAAAGACAAATGTATGTATGTATGTAAGGTAGCCACCGTCCCTTCTAAGACCTTGGTTTATATGCAGCTTCACTTAATAGTATGATCAAATTGAGTTACCGGTTTGTATTCACAGTAACGCTGTATGAAGGGCCAAAAACGGTGGGGCGGACCCGTAAGCAGAGACACTTACGCGAAACCCGCGGGAACATAAGATTCTCCTTCCAACGATATAATCCAACAAATCGAATAACCCAATTCGCAATACTTATTAAGCTTTCTACGGGATGGCTTGTTAAGAAGGGCACGTCACTCTCGCTGAAACTGTTGGAGTAGAATTCACAGCATCACAATCGAATTGGTAGGATAAAAAAATGACACTGTTTGTTCTCTCCTAGATGCCGGGTGTCATACCACTCCATTGTCGAATTCCAGCTTGAGTGATTCCCTGATGCTCTCACCCTTCGTATTTTATATTCAATGTCATATAATAATATACAAAACATAGGGAATGAATAATATAATGCTAAAAAATATAGGGAATAAATATTATAATGAAACAGAATACAATGAATGAACATAAGAATGATATTTGAAAATTGGAAATATCATTCTTATCAATATGCAACTCTAGGAGTGGACAGCAATTTTCTGCTAGAACCAAAGATGTGAAGAGAAAGTATTGATACGTCCTTAAGTGCACGGCAGATTGTGAAATTGAATAGAAGTAGTTGAAATTGAGCGTAGGGCATGAGGGGCTTCAAATGGTGAGTTGACAACTTCGAAGGAGGGTGCGACCGACCTCTGGTCCCCACAAGTTCCTATTTCACGCCTCCACGAGTCATATGATCACAAAAGACTGGCAGCTGACACATGGAGACGCTGGTTGGCGTAGCCTGGAAAATGTTGTCATTTTGACAATAGCGAAGTGAGGGGGTGTGAATCTTTAGTCCCTGTTCCTATAAATCAAATTGTATATCCTTACCTCTAATTCATATCATATTATTTTCCATTCTCATTTAATTAATAATTTCAGCACGCATTTGGAATCTTTGAAATGTAACAACATATAGAACGGCTAAAAGAAGAATTTTTACAACATGTCTTATAAAATAATATCTTTAATTAAAATTTTATCTTAGATATTTGGAATGATCTATTCTGTTTTCAGCTTTTGCAGAACTAGTAGGATATTAATACATGTCTTATTTTTATTTATTTATTTTTTTCAGTAACCAGCCAGTAGATTTCAGATATATTTTGTACATATTATGTTCTCGTGTTGACTTACTGTAGCCGCTTTTTACATGAATTTTACAAGTTATTTAATTTGTGTAATGTGTAATTTGTTATTCCATGTTCATCAATCAAGTTTGAAATTTAGCATTTTTGATTTTATGATATCTTCATTTGTTGTGTACAAATTATACTAAATATTAAGTAACATATAACGGGGAAAGCGAGGGACTATCAAGGCACCCAAGTGAAACGATTTGGATAGGGAGCATGGGACTGCCTATCCTCCCTATTGTTAACATTTCGCGGAACGAGGGTGAGTTCTTCGAACCCCATCTATTGGGTTTATTCTGTCAATCGAAGGCTCAATTCTAGTGCTGTGAGTGTGAACTTGCTTTTGGAAGGAGATTCCCTTCCCTATATTCGCGGGTTTTGCGTATGTGTCTCTGCTTACGGGCCCGTCCATTTTTGGCCCATCATACATGAGCTTGATGATCACAAATATCAATAGAATCCTTTATTTTTTTTATTAATCTTTATTTTACGTCGGTCTATTTCCTCACATGGTGACAACACCGACGCCAGGAAGACGACTCCACCACCTGGACCCTACCCTAACGACTCATGAATATGAACCGGGACCAACGGCTTTACTTTCCTTCCGAAGGAAGACGTGACCAGATTTTTTCGCCTCAGAAAAACCACCGACGTCGACTGGGATTGAATCCAGACCCACTGGGGTGCCAAGTAGCAGTCACGCTTACCACTACACCACCGACGCCGGCCAATAGAAACCTGATCAAATCGTTTTTCAGATTATTCCACTGCTATGGAAAATTACCTTGCTACAATAGATGGCAGTATTACATTATCATCATCAATCGTCATCAGAAGAAAAAAAAACTTTTTTGAGTAGAATTTGTCGTATATGATCCTTTCTCAAAAAAACGTTAAAAACCTACACATTGATTGTTGTTTTTGTATTCTCCCAAGCGCGGAAGTAACGATCTTTGATGAAGTTTGTCAGAAGCAGAGAATTTATCATCTCCATGCGAAGCGCTAGGAGTGGACGGTAATTTATTGCTAGAACGAATAGACATGCAGAGAAAGTGTATTTGATAGTTCCGTATAGGGCAACGGCAGGCTTTGAAAATTGAATATATTATAGATACGAATGCTTGTAGTATTCATATATTATAGATACGAATGCTTGTAGTATTTTTCATTTACATAAATATATACACTATTATATAAATATTTCATGGGAATGGGAGGGACCATCAGGGCACCCGATTGAAGCACTCTGGATGGGATGAGTGGGAATGCCAACTCTCCATTGCTAACAGTTTGTGAATAGAGGGCGGGCTCTTCTCCCCGCCCATTGGGGCATCCTCATGTTAGATAGCTCGCTCTTTTGACCAATTGTTCAATCTTGTTGTTGGAAGGAGATTCTTTATATCCCTGTGGATACGTATAAATGATGTTGCATACACGGAGAAAAAAATAAAGTCATATCAATAATATTCCGATCCCGATCAAGCATATTTGTGCATTGACTTTTATATAATAATTTTTTGAGATTGTTTCACGCATAATACAATAGATCGAAGAATAATGGAAGCTTCAATTAAACAGAATTGATGATCTAATTAGAGCATGAAATAGGGTTGAATCAACCATATTATGCTAACATCAACAATATTCATTGTTGATGATTTGACAGCTCTCTGATTCTCGTGATAAATTCAATAATGTTTATGTTTAATTTGACCTTATGAACTAATGGTATCGGATGGTTGGTTTAAGCATACACAGAGATTCGTTCAAATGATGTTATGGTTGGTTCCAAAAATCAAAAAAATCGTTAAATTTACGATAAAAGTTCCTATAATGGTGGTATTTTAGTGCAATATGTTCTAATTGGAACATTTTGCACTAAAATACCACCATTATAGGAACGTTTACTCAATTAGCACATATTCTTTGGATATTACGAAATTAAACAACATATAACAATGTTTGAAAATTGGAAATATCATTCTTATCAACATGCGACCCTAGGAGTGGACAGCAAATTGCACTTGGTTTGGTCTGCTAGTCGCGGTGGAGGAAGAAGCGCTTCGACTTCTTCACGCTCGATTAATTGTAGCGCATCAATGTCGTACCCGTTAGCTGAAATCAAAATTCATTAAAACTACTTTAAAGAATAGTTACAATTTGCTTACATACCTACAAACTCTTCGATGCCCGCCGCGGATAATCCAAACGATTTCAATAATTCTACCACTTCTTCGTCAACATAAAACTCTTCAACCTGGTCGTCGTCCAAGTCAACCCAGTGATCTGCCGCCGCCATGATATTTTTTTTCCTTCGCTTTGTCGTTGAGTGCGGATTGCAGCCACGAGGCTCAGTAGAGCTGCTATATGCCCTATTTAACCTTCCAGTATGAGTGATTCAACGATAAACACGGATTCAAATAATGACATGTATGCTTGATTTAAGCATTTAATGGTTGATGTTCAATAACGTTGATTCAAATGAAATATATGCTTGATGTAAACATCAAATCATTTTCAAACAACCATTTAAATTAACTATGTCAAGAATATCTTCGAAGCTTGGGATAACTATGGCAAAAGTTATATCAATCATGCATCATTTCTGTCCGTGTATCCCCCCTCCCTCCCCCTACAAAACTTTCTACACGGGCCCCTCTCCTTTCTTTCCGCCTGTGGTACCACTACCCCCCCCCCCCCCCAAATTCGTCCCCTCCCGCCCCCCCCGCCAATTCTTTTTTTTTCCCCCCTTTTCACACTTTTTTTACACATGTTGTTCTTTCCCCCAAAAATCCCCCCACCAAAAAAAAAAATAAGTTTTTATCCTTTACTTTATTTTTTATTATTACGTTCGTTCGAAAGTGGTCATATTACAGCTAAACCTCAACACATAGAGAACAAAGAAGAACCTCGGAAACAGTGAGGAAATATTAGAATTGGTTCATTTTTGACTTAAGTATATCGCATCAATAATATTTTTTCCTATATTATTCGTAACAAACCCTGTTGTCCAAAATAGACTTGTAGAAAAAAAACACAATTACCACTATTTTATACTGAAAAAGTTTTCTAAATAATGTACAACCTGTCAAAATAATTGATTACCAAGACATTTCACCGTTTTCAAACATTGCTCCAGGGGGCGACACCGGCGAAGTGATAAATATCCATACTCACCTCAGGACAAGTCACACAAAAATACCCAAAAAGATGTATAAGTGACTATGATGGGAGGTGAACCAGCCCTTACGGTAAACGAATATAAGCGAATTGAAATTAGTGGCCGCATCCGCATACGAGAAATTACCATGGGAAATTATAAGGTTAGATGACTCCTAATGATTTTTGTTTGCCTTTATATTGATGTTTGCATATGACACATCATGCTCACTGCATAATATTTGACGCAAAGATGATTTTGTTTAATTAATTAAATTGATAATTGTTAAAATAAAAGTATTCAAGCAACGATCCATTATTTATTTAATCAATACAGGTGAAAAGATGCGTATCAAACGCTCCGATTTGATTAAAACTTAATACAATAGTATATATTTAAAATTTGAAACATATTAAATATAAAGAAATGCTCTAATTATATGGCTCCAATGTTATGGAGGATAGGCAGCTCATGAGCGTTATCAATAAGAGGGAAGCAAATTAAGTTTCACCTGAGCAAGTTTCTTCACAATATCGCTGAACTTTGAAGAGTTTACCTCCAGTGTTGACGGTAATGGAGGAGGTTCAATATTCTCGTCCACTGTTCGTATAACTCAAGTAACACAACTTGTTATGTAAAGTTCAAAAGTTCATCTTTCAGACATGGCCCCATGTATTTTTCTGGCATGCATAGCTTAATTTTTGTCTCGAATATGACCAAAACAGCGCAATCAATCAGTAAATCAGTGAAATTTCATTTGGCTCTAGAACTTATAGAAAAATTCACGTATCTTGCAGGCTGCCACACTGAACTCAAATAGTTCTCTCAAAAATCTATTCAAGCTTTTTTTGTCGATAATGTTATATTTAATGCATCCTAGCTAGTGATAGTTTTGAAGTACATGCAGAAAATAATACCTGGAAAATTATTCGCTTCTGACCAATTTCGCTTGTCGGCTTGATGAAGCATAGAAACAGCTGAAATATTTGTCATTGATATTATTCTGAAAATCATTTATACTTAACATTTTGTACCCACCTTTGCCCCTGTAGTACATATTATGATGAATGTGAAACCCTGCATCATAACTGAAATCCAAATTGGTTTTAGCAAATGGCTTGGTTTCTTTGTGGTGTCCAAATTGGTTCGTGTTAAAATACAATCCATGACTTCAGCCTTACTGAACCTCTGGAAAACCGATGCAGCACTAGCTCCGGAAGATGCTTCGTGTTGGATCATTTATTGCCGCATCCATTTAAAGCACAAAATCACGGCATGTAATTAAGGTGAATCATTTTTTGTATAAATTTAATATACATTTCAACAAAAGACCAGTAAATTAGCTTGAGTGTGATAGCAGAACAACAGACTGGGAAAACTTCAACAGACGTTTGACTCGATAGTCAAGCTATTTATTGTTTTTAGCAACTCCACAGGAACTGATAAGGGCGGGGGGGATATAAACACTCGCCAAGTTGCCAGGTGTCATTTTTATCTCCTCTCGCGGACGCTCACCGCGTTTTTCTCACCCACTAACTAATCAGAACTATTAACCTCCCCTCTACTTACCTTGGTTCAAACATTAAGTCATAAATTGGAACTTCATCACCATCGAGACATAGTAAAAAACGTGATAGCTTTCAAAAACTCAGCCGGCCACCGTATAATTTCCTCAATAATAATTACACTTTATAATTTCAATACAGTTAACCATTTCGAAGCCTGACTATACAAAGAATGAGCATGCAAGCAAATAAATTCAAAATAGATGTTTTTTTTAAATTCATCGACTTGAAATTTTTACTTGGATTTTACTTGATCTACTTCAGATGATCTCGTCGTTGATAATAATATGCAAGTTTATTTTGCACGATCTCATTGAGTAGATTCATATCATAAGGAAATTCGACTACAGACCCTCCCAGAAAGAAAGGGTACACCTTCAGTTCGTTTAAAAACATGTGTATTTTTAATTTATCAACTTTTATTCTTACATATGGTTTCTCAACTTTATTTTTCAACAGTTCATATAAGATTGTTGATGACTTTTTCACATATAAGCTAGTTTTCGAACTTTTCCTCTAACGTTCTTCAACAGGTTGTGCATAGATTGATTAGCAACGGGCATCTAGACCCTTGTCCAATCTCTTTTGAACTTTTCCACTGTATCAGCTGGCTGAACATGTGTACGAAGATACCTCTTAACTAGAGTCCAAAATCGTTCGATGGGACGAATTTCAGGGCAATTTGAAGGATTCATGTGCTTAGGTACAATTATAACTTTTCCTAATTGTACCAGTCCATGGTCAACTTAGCGTAATGACACGAAACAAGGTCGGCCAGAATATTACAGGATTGTCATGTTGACGAATCAGCGGCAACAGGTATTTTTTCAAGCATGATTGACGTAAATATCTGCATTCAATGCTCCATTTACGATGTACGGCTTCGTAAATTTACCACAAGAGCAAATTGCCTGCCTTGATCATCGCCTTTTTACCAAATTTTTCAGTGAAAACAGAGGTGTCAGCCTCGTCAACATCATCATCATCAAGAATCGTGTAATTTGCGATCCCGGCAATGCTTTATAATCCAACTTCGAATACGTTTCGTCGTCCATCATGATGCAGTACTTATTCTTGGCGAAAACTGTGTCATACAGTTTCCGCGCTCGTGGTTTCACGCTGGCTGCTTGTGCAGGACTTCTTTTTGGCTGCTTCTGCTTCTGCTTCTTGTACGTCATCAGCTTCAAGCTCTCTTTGGCTCGTTGAACGTTGGACTTCGAGGTGTTCAGCATTTTGGCCAAATCGTGAACTGATGCCCCTTTTGCCTTAGAAAAAGCTCGGTCAATTTTGTTGTCCAATGTGGGCTTCTTTTTTTCGTCCACTTCATGGCAGGTCCGCAGGGGAATACTCCTCCCCGAACTTCCGGATTGCAATACACACCGCTTTCACACCAACGTTTTCCAGTTTGGCCAACTTTCTTAGTGAATAATCCTGGAATAGTGCTCCGATGTGCACGATGGCACGGCATTTTTCAACGGAAAACTTTCCCATCTCTCGAAATGCGCGTGAAACTTTGCTTTGTGTTGTGTTAAGTTTGATGTTTAGGTGTAAACAATGAGATGGAGCCAACAGACTACAACAAAAAATGTATGTTCGAATTGCAGCGTTAGAAAAGCGTGCCCTTATTTTCTGGGACATTCTATAGCCGATAGTGACACCCGTAGCTTAAATCCACAATGAATTTTAAATCGGCAATTAAGTAAAACTGATTCCCTCGAAACAGTTGTCAAACGCCAGGTTTTTGCTTGGTAGTCACAAAAGAGGACAATTGTCTTCTGTCTAAGGATCGCATATGACAGCTAAACGAGCAAAGTAGTTCATAGATTAACCCAATAAATTTCAATGAAAGAAAATTTATATTGACATGAAATTCATAATTTCGGACACATTTCTTTCAGTGTAGATTTTGAATTATTTCATGGATCACTGAAACGTTTTAATTATATGACAGCTAAAACTCTCCACTTTACTTCGTGGTACAATAAGTTTACGTTCTTTTTGCATTTGGTGAAATGACGTCGAATCAAATGGAATTGCGAAAACGCATTTTGAATGGCAGCAAAATCCGACGTTGTCGGTACCGAGGTTGTCGGCACGCGATCTTGCCAAGAAACTAAAACTACCAAAAAGTACCGTGTTTAGTTTATGCAAATTGTTTGACCAGCGCTTGTGTGTGGATCGGAAAGATGCGCCCGCCAAATGGACAAGAGAAAAATCTCAACCTTTCTATGCTAAAAAATCTCAACCTTTCTATGCTAAATGTGACTCGCAAAGTTGAAAAATCAAAACCATATGTGCAAAAAGTAAAACAAAGGCATGGAATTAAGGTGTACAAAGTTAAAAACGTGCCCAAGCGTTATGACAATCAAAATTTTGCTGCAAAAAGTCGTGCTAAGTAGCTTTACACCAAGTTTTTGGAGAAAAAAATGTTGCACCATAATGGACGACGAAACATATGTCTTTTAACAGCTTCCGGGTCTGACTTTTCATACCGCACTTCAAAAAACCACCGTTGTCGAGTATTTCCGGACAAAGAATGTGAATAAATTCCCCAAGAAGTATTCGGCTTGGCACACCATATGTAGTTGTGGTCGAAAATCCAAGTTACGTTGCTATCGGCACTATCAACAAGGATGTGTACAAGAAATAATGTTTGCAAAAGTTCTGTTTTGGCCTGATTTTTCCTCTTTTTACTATGCAAAATCCGTCATGAAATGGTATAAGGCACAATAGGTCAAATACGTGCCGAAAATTGCCAATCCGCCCTACCTTCTAAAACTTTGTCGAATTGAAAAATACTGGGCTCTTGTTAAGCGCAAACTCTTTGAAACTAAGAAATCATCAAATGGAATAGACGATTTCAATAGAAGAGACCACCATCCCTCGCGTATCTGAGTATACTGTACGGAATCTGATGGCCGTTGTACCACAGAAAGTTCTAAAATTTTATTGAAAGAAGGATTTACATCTCAATCAACTGTTTTTACTGTATATATAACTCTGTTATACTTAAAATCCACAACCGGCTTTGCGGAATTATGTATCGATTTTTTTATTGCTGGCATTGTCTTTGTGTCCGAAATTTAACGTGCACAGAAAAAAAAAACTAAATTTTCATTGTGATGCCATTGTCATGCGACACTTTTAATACGTTGGTAACAGTTGATTTAGCCGCATTCCACTATTTCGCCAACTTGGCGTGAGAGTAGTTTGGATTTCCTTTCGATGAAAGGAAATGCGTCATGTTTAAGTCGACCAAATTTTGATCGAAACACCCTTTATCAGAGCACGTAAAATTTTTATTCATTCTACACGAAGCAGCAACTTATATGAAGTAGTTTTATCAAAGACGAGCTTTTGCATGCAATATTATCGACAATGTGTGGAATTTCTCAGAACATTACACGATGAATAATGCATTATTTTATATTTTGTGACGCTCCATTTATGTGCATCATATTGAACATAAATTCACGCTACTTTTTCGAGCTATGTGGACAGGCTAAAGCCTGTCCTTGATAACAAGCGCGGTGTGATTTAATATTCTAGGAAAGTGTGCTTATGTTTGTTTCAATGAAAATACAAGTATATTTCGATGTTTTTTAATTCTCCAGTTTTGTGCATGATTTTTTATTTGAAATTAACAAATCAATAGATCACTATTCAAACGTGTTCATTATGTTTTGCTGTGGAACAGCACTTTTCTTACCATAAGTCACTGCACTACAACTCGTGTATACCACGGCCACTCTATTGAAACCATAAACACTTTAGAAAAACATTGATTTGGTACTTTTGTTCATAATTTAGACCATTGATAATTTCCTCCTCAACAGAACATCAATGAAAAAAAGATAAAATTGTGTATGAATACACAATGTATGAATAGGCTATAAAATTTGTTTGTTTTGTTTCTTAGTTATCAAGATTTTCAGCCTCGGGCTGGTTCATCTCCCGTCGTAGTCACTCAAAAACCGCTTTTGGGCATTTTTGTAACTTGTCCGGTGTGAGATTCACACCCGTGACTTTGGCATGAGAGGTACGGATGCTAACCACTACGCCGGGGTCGCCCCTTCAGAGGCTATAAAATCTTATATGGTATGATTTCTTATATTCGTATGATTTCTGGACTAACCAACACGATTGTGTTAGTTAGCATTGTGGAGCTCCGTGTTTCTTTCCCACCAATAATTGGATTATTCAATAAAGACTCATTAGCCATTAAGAGCTTATTTGTAAAAAATGTATCAATTATTATATACCATCAATATTGATCCGAACAATTTCTAGTTTTGTATATTATAGTATTTTAAACCATTCAAAAATTCAAAAGCTTTAAGCAATGTATTCTGTACGTCTCTAACTAATCTTATATGTAAATATGATCGAAATTTAAAAGAAACGTCCGAACTTGCTATCGAATAAGCAGCTTCAGTAATTCCTGTGAAGTAACTTCTACACCACAAGGCATCATGTTCATGAGCCTCGCAACTACTCTTTTGCTCATGATTAAATATCATTATCGGAAAGCACTGTAAGGCGTAATTATAACCTTCCAGGAAAAGTGCCTGCAGGTACTCAAATGTTCCTACCCTCATCATTTTACTCAGCAGGATACCCAACGTCAATATGGCGTAATTCTATATCGTATCACATTTTCCTCATTCACCATTCCCACAATGCTTCCCAGTCAATATGAAATGTATGAATATTAATAATCTCCCAGATTTGATTTCAGCGCCATTGTAAGGCCATGTAACATTTTCTATATGCCATCCGTAATGATACGACAGATTATGTACGTAACAACCACATGAATCGCTACCATCATTGTTTATCCAGTAAATGTACGCATGAGTACATAGGAACATACCCCTTTTCTATGATTTATGCCCCTCGATGGCGAACACGAACCACCTAGGCAACGGCGGTTGCGTGATTTCTTCTTTACCATAGTTTCCATCCCTCAATCATTGGTTGAAAGGCGGAGCTAACGATGCCGCCTTTTTCGTATACTACCCTAGCACTATGCGCACTCTTTCGGAGTAACATCTAAACAAGCCTAAACTTCAAGCATCGAAGGCGCTCAAACTCGTTTAAAGATATAGCCTCAAACTGATCAAAACGCCACCTCATGGTTTACTAGGAAAATAACTTTGCTCACGGTTGTTGGAATCTCCTCATATATTGGAAATCGGTAACTCAAATTTGCAAAACCGTACGAGCGCTCAAAACGAGTTACCCAAAGTTACCTTGCACTTTATGGTCGTAGTTAATGCCAGAGTTGAGAATAGAAGAGTTACACAAAGGGGAACACGCAATACTTATTTCGATTAATTATCATTTTGCCCACCAGATTTTACGGCAGAAAATAGCTCTGGTAGAGTCAAGTAACGTACAATTAATTGTTCCTTCAGCTACTACAAATTACATATTCTACCAGGTCTGTTAGTAGTCATTTCGGCTCAATACGATTCATTTGTCGATAACTCGTTCCAGATGCTGATTTTGAAAATATCACAGAAGATAAAATTGTGCTTGATAATTTTTAGAAATTTGTCTTAACATCAGGGGCTGGATAGTCAAAAAGAAATTGGATATAGTTTTTAGATCAGGAAGTACCAGCATATCGGTCGTAAGCTCGATCCCAAGCTTATTGAATCACCCCTAAAACCATAACTCACAACGAACAACCCGTCAAATATTCAGCCAAATAACACAGCGAATCAAAACAAAAGCAAAGATTCTAGTACTGGAAAGCGCAAGATTGTATTGCAAGGTGCAAGGTCCTATACTTGGGACCAAGGGCTTCTCAAGCAGTGAACCAATTTTCATGTCAGACGAGCTAGAGTTGGCGATCGATACGCATAGCAGATTGCTAAGCAGAAGATTTTTAACCGGTGGAGAAAAAGTGTGTGTGTGTATGCCTTCCGGGAGTAGTTCACAGGAAGAATTGGATGAGGCATTTCCATTTTAAGATGTTCTATTTCCAGAGAGTGTGTAATGGCATTTTAACCAACAATCACTGTGCAACTAGCGATTTGAAATTGGTTCACTGTTGTAGAACCCCTAGTTCCGAAATACACCTTGCAGTCTGCACCTTGCCATGCTCTCTTGCGCCTTTCAGTACCTTTTGATACAAGTATCTAGGAAATTAATTAATTAATTTTAGAGTCCCAGTCTCCGCTATTTAAACCCTTTGAGGAGTGAGAGCACTCTTCAAAGACACGCCCCTTTATCAGTCAAAATAGGATTCTTTGTAAAGAAAACAAACAATGACTCCGATGGTGACCATGCATCAGAACCCTAGTAATAACCAATTCAAACTATAGAACATCAAATAGAAAATGAGAATTCACATAAATGAATACTAACCATATTTTTCTTATTCCAAGCTCATCCTCAGTGGCTCAATCTGAGTATTGTAACTTTTCACAAGGCATAAAACGTAATAAGGACTAATATATGTTCCTTTGACTACAAAAACAAATATGTTCCCTAGTGTGAATTAATTCAGACTAGGGTTCGGTGGTAGATCAGATACTCCGTAACGCACCACGAAAAGGTCATGAATTGACGATGGGCATTCTCAGACATTCTTCTCTTTCCAAAGAGCAAGTAATTGCTACTAAATGCTTAAGTCCCAACCGTTTGAAAAGAAATGGAGCAGCACATAACTTTCTTAGACGAGATGTTCCCAACGACCATTTGAAAATAAATTTTGGTTCCGTACACCAAACAGGGCAGTCTATTTAACTATTCTCTCCAACTTTTTATTTCCCTTTTCCTTTGATATCTACTGAAGGCTAGGTGGGTTCCCCGTGTTTTTTTTGGTAGATACCAAATTCTCCCTATCTCCAACGCTGGCATAGACGTGGCCAGGTGAGCGATCGAGGAGTGTCTTCGTGAAGATTATTGCGTGAAGAAACGTATCAGTAACTGGTGTCATTTCATGGTGACATGAAATGCCTTCAACGAATTATTCCTCATCGTAGCTCCACTACGAGATGTGCAAACGTCAATGCTATGCTATGCTAAGCTATTTTGCAGCACGACGCTGGGAATGTTGGCTTATATTGCTGAAAATGTTAGTTGGGTTACGTTAGATGTTTTTTTTTATTTTTCAGTTGGTTTATGAGTTAAACGTATCTAAGCTTAATATCATAGTCCTGGGAGCGTTCGCATGGTCTGAAGTAGGAAGTTTAGCACATATCAAAGTACACATATCATATGTGAAAATTTGGTTGTGTCTCTTTTAAAAACTGACCTGAAAAACAACAACATCTTTCAACAGCACAACGATTAAAAGCACACCGTGAAAAAACCTATTGCAATTTTCAAGTGAAACCGAATCAAAATGGTCGAAAAATCCCCTGATTTAGAATCCGATTCCGAAATCCGTGGGGTTATCTGAGCGATAAAGTTGTCAAGACATTTTTAACAAACAAATATAACTATTTTGAAGATTACGAAACGAGCAGAAAAAAATCTGAATTTTCATTATGATGTAAGTATTCGAGCATGTAAAATTGTATTTCCTTACACACGAAGGAGCAACTTGCATGAAATAGTTGTAATAAAGAAGAGCTTTTGTTTACAACATTATCCGAAATGAATGGAATGTCCCAGAACTTTACACGATTTATAATGTTAATTTGTAAGTTTTGTCACACTCCATTTATGTGCATGACATTGAACAGAAATTCACACTACGTTTTTGAGCTGTGCAGCCTGGGAACATATTGATCAAACAGAAAAAAATAATTAATTTTAACATGCGCGTAAAATTTCCCCTCGTCTAATTCCAAGCCAAAGGACGCGTAAACAACGAAATTGTTTGCAATTTTTCATGCGCCACACAACAATGTTTGCAATCTTTAATGCAACAGGCTAGATTCAGGCGTTCTCTGGCTTAAATTTACATGAAATATCCCAAAATTTTCTGCCAAATCTAGCGTTCCCTTTATGTGCATTAGATAACGCAGAAAATTCAATGTTTCTTTTTATCTGTGCAGGGATCTTTGATTGAGTTTCTTAATAGTGCGTGTAAAGAGTGTTTGTAGGGTCTCTATTTTTCCATTGTGGGATTGGTTTATAAAGGGTGTATTCGATAAAAATGGCACACAGAAAATCTTCTGTAACTTTTGAATCGTATGAGTCTAAAACCTAGAAATTTGAGTAGATCTTATCCATAGTGTATTATTTACATCTGCCAAGTTTCATAGTCATACATTCAGTAGTTCCAGTCATGTCGTCGAAACAAGAAATTGTCCGTGAGAAAATTTTGTGCACTCACAATCAAAATCCAGGGGCGTCCCACCGGTGGATTGCTAAAAGGCTTGGAATTGCAAATACAACTGTGTCTCGTGTAATAAGAACCTTCAAGGAGCGTCTGAGTGTCCAAAGGAAGGAAGGGAGTGGTCGTAAAAGTGGTCCAATGGACAGTAAAATGGCCAGGAAAGTCGTACAACAATTCAAGAACCGTCCAAATATGTCAATTCGAGATGTCGCTAAAAAGTCTAAGGTGTCAGTCGATTTTGTGCAGAAAACCATGAAGCGTGCTGGGTTACATGTTTACAAAGTGCAAAAAGCCCCAAACCGGAATGAAAAACAAAACATCACTGCGAAAACCCGCGCCCGGAAACTTTACACGAAGCTGCTCACCAAATCCGGTTGCATCGTGATGGATGACGAAACATACGTCAAGGCCGACTTCCGTCAACTTCCTGGGCAAGAATATTTCGTTGCCAAGTCGAAGTTCGATGTTCCGGAGGATGTTCGAAAGAAGAAACTATCGAAATTTGCAAAGAAGTTTCTAATCTGGCAGGCGATTTGCGGATGTGGTGAAATAAGTGCTCCCTTCATCGCTTCCGGAAAAATAAACGGTGCGATTTACACCGAAGAGTGCCTTAAGAAGCGTCTCTTGCCATTCATTAAGAAGCACAAAGGATCAACTCTGTTTTGGCCTGATCTAGCATCCTGCCACTACGCTCGAAACGTATTGGAGTGGTACCGAGCCAACGGAGTCAATTTTGTGCCAAAGGATATGAACCCACCAAATTCACCGGAACTTCGTCCAATTGAAAAATTCTGGGCAATTATGAAAACGGAACTTCGCAAACATCCCAAAACTATAAAAACAGAGCTAGAATTGAAGAAAATTTGGGTAAAAACAACAAAAACACTGGGAAAATCGGTTGTACAAAATTTGATGGGTGGAGTGAAAAGGAAGGTGCGGGCATTCGGGATGGGAGACGAAATTGATAAAAGAAATGTTGTAAATCAAAACTCATTAGTAGTTCTTCATTCCCTGAAAATTTCAAGAAAATCCGATAATCAGTTTAATTTTGATGAGTATATATGTGTGTGCCATTTTTATCGAATACACCCTTTATATTAGGTGCGCAACTAAGTTCCTTCTGTTTAGCAGTAGATGGCGCCAGTAGTAAGTGCTGGTCGAATTTTGCACATCTCAAGCGTCATAAACCAAGCTCAGACATATGGTAAACAAACCGCTTTGCCAAATCAGTGATTTTGGTTTAGTGTTATATATTTTGATTGTTTGAAGATGTCTGATTTCGTGCCAAATAATCGTCATTTGCGGGAAGTGTTGATTTTCTTCTTTCATTCGGAGAAAACGGCGGCTGAAGCACATCGAGAGCTCCAAAAAGTTTACGGTGATGCTGCTCTGAGTCAAACAACGTGTCGTGATTGGTTTCGTCGCTTCAAAAACGGTGATTTCAGTGTTGATGATCGTCCGCGTGAAGGAAGGCCAAAAAACTTCGAAGACTCTGAATTGGAGGCATTGCACGATGAGGATCCGTGTAAAACGCAAGAAGAGCTTGGTTCAGGATTAGGAGTTTCCCGCCAAGCCGTTTCTAAGCGATTGCATGCGTTGGGAATGATTCAAAAGCACGATTTGGAGCCAAGAGATGTTGAGCGTCGTTTTTTCGTCTGTGAATAACTGCTCCAGCGGCAAAAAAAGGAAGAGTTTTCTACATCGCATTGTGACGGGTGACGAAAAATGGATTCATTACAGTAACCCAAAACGGAAACATTCATGGGGACTGCCCGGGCATGCTTCAACATCGTTGCCTAGGCCGAATATTCACGCTGCGAAGGTTATGCTGTGTATTTGGTGGGACCAAGTTGGTGTTATTTATTATGAGCTGTTGAAACCAAATGAAACCATTACCGGGGAACGGTATCGAACTCAATTGTTGCGATTGAGCCGAGCACTGCACGAAAAACGGCCACAATACGAGCACAGACACGAAAAAGTGATTCTTCAGCATGACAACGCTCGACCTAACGTTGCGAAACCCGTGAAAACCTACTTGGAAACGCTCAAATGGGAAGTCCTACCCCACCCGCCATATTCTCACCGTCCGATTATTACTTATTCCGTTCGATGGCACATGGTCTCACTTGTCAGCAATTCCACTCATATGATGACATCTCAAAATGGCTTGATTCTTGGATAGCAT
This sequence comes from Aedes koreicus, assembly GCA_024533555.2. Lineage (NCBI taxonomy): Eukaryota > Metazoa > Arthropoda > Insecta > Diptera > Culicidae > Aedes > Aedes koreicus. The sequence goes on along the minus strand of JAHHFK020002770.1, from coordinate 250,966 downwards.
CAAAAGACGAACAGTTCTATCGAAATGGTATTCACGTTCTTCCAGAAAGATGGGAAAAAGTCGTTGCTAGTGATGGGCAATACTTTGAATAATTCGTTTGTAACCTTTGTTTTCAAAATAAAGTTCCTTTTTCACCAAAAAACAGCGAGAACTTAGTTGCGCACCTAATACTAATCGGCTTTTGACACAAAATGGTGAAAGCTTTCTCTCATGCATGTTCTTCTTTCATATTTCTCACCAACTTGAATAATGAAAACAAATAAATACTTTGGAACTCAGTTAAAACTACTGCAGTGAGGAATGCTAGAAGGTAGACATCTTAATCTAGCATTAAATTTAATAGCAATATTATGATCGTTTGTGTGTGGTGTAGTATTATAATACTATAGTAGGGTATGTGTCCCTTGACTCAGCCTAATATGCAACAATCGATTACATGTTTTACCATAACTCGTAAAGTATTTGAGCTGGAAACGATATTTAACTAGTTATACACTTGCTTAGATATGTTCAATATGCCATTTGGTAGTATGTATCACGAAAAGTTACACAACTCATTTTATAAAGTCAGAAACTTTCGAGGGATATGGATGTAATGTCGGTCTATTAGCGCCAAATTGGGTCTATTCATGGATGCAAGTTCGTCCCATTCGATAGATTTGTTATTAAATGTTGTCTTCGTACGATTTTTTTCTGATTTTCTGATTCAATGCGTTTCCAGCTGTATTCGCTCTACCCAACAAACAATTTCATAAATCAAACTATACTTAAACTGCTAAAAAACACTTAAGTGATTTTCACATATGATTTAGCGACCATTTGATAATCAAAACATTATAATTCACTCTACACAGATTTTGTTCCTTTAGTTTGTGTTCAGATGACCCATATGGAAAACTTTCAACCGAAACTCAGACATTTTTATTGTAAATTTTGCCAATAACAACATTTTTACCACGCTTTCCATATAACAGGCCATAGTTGGGAACGTGGAAAAAAATATGTTCCTAACATTGGGTCTATGGTTTTCTTGTTAAATCACTGTTATTTTACCTATGTGACCTGTTAGTTTTTAACGTGTGACTATTTTCTGTACATCTTGGCTGTATTTTTCGGTTTATAGGTTCAATTTCTGCAAATTAATATCATTCGAAGATCGTGTAGATATTCTGTTCAGCTTAACCATTAAAGTCATATTGTCTAAAAAGTTGAGGAAATCGAAAATTACGTGGAAGTGAACAACTATTAATTGATTAATAATGTCTCAACTGCTTTGAAATAAATCGGTCATCCTGATAGGAATATAATTTTGTTGATTATCGGCGAATTAATGACATGTTTGGTACATAGGCCGAATGAAGGAGCTAGGCTGACATTACATCCCGTTACCCTATTTATACATTCCTATTCCTAGTATAGTCACTAGATTAATTTATATATTTTTTATATATTTATAAACACAATACTCTCCACCAATTCATTGTAATAAAACCAGTAATGCACGATTGGCACCGCCAAGTGACAGTTCAAATTGGATCCCGTAGTTGTATCCGCCAGACTATGAATCTAGTGACTATATATAGTATATATACATTCCGCATTATGTACTCTATCTACTCAAAATAATTATATACTCTATCTACTCAAAATAAAAAATGCTGTTACATACCACATGTTAACAATCATGAGAGAAAAAGTCAATCTCAGCGATTCGGAACAAACAATACGAAGTCAAATATAATTAGGCGGAAATGAGCACTTTTCTTTCAGTTTGAAAACAACTCAATTTCGATATATATATAAATATATATTTTTTTTAATATCAATAAAAAGAGTGAAATTGTATTAATAAACTACAAAAGATTATGAAAATTATATCAACTTTGCAAAAGTAAGCGTAAGCATATAATCAAGTTTGAAAAAGTTTCGAGGCGATGATAAATTTAGTTTTGGATGAGCACTTTATTTGTACCAGTACTATATGTTTTAGGGATAAAAGAATCGTTTTATCGTTTTTTTTTTTTTGGCGCGCGTTCGCTGAATAAACCATCCCCAGCACCGTCGGGAGCGATCGAAAGTGATCCTCCGGCCGTAGTCCGTGTACTGTGGCACTACATCGGGGCGTAGAATCGCCGCCATAGCGAGAGCTAATCATCCAGAATTCCTTGGACCGCTGCGTAAGCAGCAACGGACCGAGAAACCAACCGGAAATGAAACCGGTAGAGCAGCCACTTGCATTATCGTCGAAGGGCCCCAATGTGACATCGGATCGTCGGTAAGGGGAAACAGTAAAAATGAGTCTTTAATTCCATTCTTTCCCTTTAATTTTATTTTCCACCACATCCCCCCCCACCACCACACACACCTACACTATTTTTTTTATTTTTTTATAATTTCTCACTAAATTTATATTAATATCATCTATTCAACCATTACAACACGATGTATGTCGCCCTCCCCCCCCCCGGCCCGTGGTTTTTTTTTCCTCTTCATTAAACTGATTTAATAGCGGGTGGAAACAATACCACGATCCCCAGGCTTCACCTACGACTTTAATATCGATATTAGCACGCAAGACGATAAGGAGTGTATCGAAAAGTAGTTATAAACATTCGATGCGTGATTACGCATAAACTACTGTATATATTTTTAGCGTGTAAGCGCCATTTGCTTTGTTTACATGTCAAAAATGATTATTCGGTTCATTCATTTCCGTTGATAAAGTTGTATTCAAAATGTCGCGAATTGAATTTGAGACTAAAAAGAAAATTCTGCACACTTGGTGCACCGAAAAGGGTGTTACTTACAACCAGATTGCGAAAAGAGTAAATGTTCACCCGGCAAGTGTAAAACGCATCATCGAAAAGTTTGGTAAGGAGTGCTCCCTCAAGGATTTACCAAGAAGTGGCCGGAAACCCGGCTCCAGCAACCCCGATTTGGACCAAAAAGTTGTGGATTATATTCAACGGAACAAATCTGCCTCTACTCGCGATCTAGCCAAGAAGTTCAGGACCAGCATCGGAATGATTCAACGAATCAAGCGCAGGAATGACTTGAAGACGTACAAAAAGCAGAAAGTGCCCAAACAAACTCCGGAACAAAAGTCTCGTGCCAAAACCAGGGCTCGAAAGCTGTACAGCTGCATTTTGGACAATGTCGACCAGTGCATTTTGATGGATGACGAAACATACGTTAAAGAAGATTCAAGAACGCTACCGGGGCCGCAGTTTTATACTAAATCTGTTGGGGAACGTGTGCCAACCGCAGATACGACTGTTGCGATGGAGAAATTCGGTCAGAAGGTGCTCATTTGGCAAGCTATTTGCACATGTGGCTTACGTTCTTCAATTTTCTATACAAAAGGAACTATAAATGCTGAGATTTATCAAAAGGAATGTTTGAAGAACAGGTTGCTACCATTGTATAGAAAGCACCAGTCCCCTCCTCTCTTCTGGCCAGATTTGGCATCGGCACATTACGCCAAATCCACTCTACAGTGGCTGACGGAGAATAACATCAAGTTCGTAGAAAAAGACATCAACCCACCAAACTGTCCCCAGTTGCGACCGATCGAACGCTATTGGGCAATAGTCAAGCGTATATTTAAGAAGGATGGTACAGTGTCCCAAAACATGACCGATTTTAAGAAAAATTGGGCAGCGGCATCCAGGAAGTGCACAAAGGTCACTGTGCAGAATTTGATGGCAGGTGTCAAATCAAAGGTACGGGCATTCTACAGAAATGAACATGATGACTAGTTTTTCCGTTTGGATCTTTTGTAAACATGTTAAGCTATAATAAACTGAAATAATATGTTAATTTTAACCATGTTTTCATGCCTATTTTATTATTTGGAAGTTTATAACTACTTTTCGATACACTCCACTTTTTTGAGGAACTCCTTTGAAAATAATAGCACTCCGCCAAAGATTGCTCCTATCGTCAACTTAGCGGCATACAAAATTATATTGTGTTTTAAAAATAAAAAAATAAAAAGATTTGCAAAATAATAAATGGTTAAATAATACTTCAGTTACGACTGCGACTGAAATTATCATCAAAGCAAAAGAGAGGTAAACTATAGCTAGCGTTTTCAATGCCAGCCAAAGGAAGACTGTTTGCAGTCAGCCGTGCATTTATATTTCAGTTCACGGTCGTATAGTGTTTTATTCGCATGACCTATTTGTCAACTCTTGATGTGATATTGCGTCATAAGACATTATTTCGCATCATATTGTATTTACTTTTAAGTGAAAACGTCCTGCAGGAATAGCTCCGTACCAAACTTGTAATTTTTCCATCTTTGTGTAGAACTTTTCAACACTTTTTACGATAACATTGAAGACTCAAGGCATGGAGGTTGGAAGTAATTCAAAGAGAATGTTAAAAACTCGTTGCAGCAGAAAAAAATGACTGCGTAATAAATCATGGGGGATTATGGGGGAAATTCGGAACACTCAACGTGTGCGCAACACATTCCTTCGAAAACCCCAACAATCAATATATTTCTCATATCGTTTTCAAAAGAATTAGTTGAGCCTTTATTTTTGCTTTTTAATTTATCAATGAAGTCCAGTATTCTTCCCGTCATTTGGAAGAAGTCATTTTTAATCCCAATTTTCAAAAGTGGTAAAAAATCTGATATAAAAAATTACCGTGGGGTTGCTATTGTATCTTGCATCCCTAAACTATTTGAATCTATTATAAATGACAAAATTTTCTCTCAAGCTAAAATATTGATTACTAATAAGCAACATGGTTTTGTAAAAGGGAAATCAATATCTACTAACTTGATCAACTTCTTAACATTTTCGTTAAACGTAATGGATACAGGTCATTATGTAGAAGTAGTATATACCGATTTTAGTAAAGCCTTGGACAGAGTAGACATACCTTTGCTGCTTTTTAAGTTATCAAAGTTAGGATTTAATCCAAGATTACTGAAATGGATCGAGTCCTACTTGACAACAAGAACGCAAAGAGTAAGACTTGACGGCAATCTCTCTAAAATAGTAAATGTCACATCTGGAGTGCCACAAGGTTCACATCTTGGTCCCTTATTATTTGTTTTATTTGTTAACGATGTAGAAAACATTTTGAAAGTTCTTCAAGTCTCAGTATATGCAGACGACATGAAACTGTTTATGGAAATACAAAAACCAAATGATCTTGATATTTTTCAACACGAAATCAATAATTTTTACACCTGGTGTAAAAAATGCTTGTTAGAACTTAACGTTAAAAAATGCACCTCTATATCGTTTTCGAGAAAGCAATCCATAACACAAAAAACAGTTTCTCTAGGTCAGATAGTAATTGAAAGATGTCATCAAAATTAGAGACCTAGGAGTAATACATGACTCTAAGTTATCCTTTGCTGATCACTACAATAATATCATCTATAAAGCAAATAACATGCTTGGGTTATTAAAAATTCATCCTACGATGAATCAAACAATTGGGCAGTTGAAGGATCGGTTTCGTTTTCTAATAATGTTTGCTTACGTTAAATAACTACAACAAACATTACTAACTAATCCTTCAACTGCCCAATTGGTTGATTCATCGTAGGATGAATATAGGAACAATGAGATTAATATGGGGGCAGTTCCCCTAGTTTGCATTTCAATGACCCTTACACATTAAAAAAAAACTATATGTGGCATCTGTGAGGCCCATGCTAGAATACTGTAACGTTGTTTGGGCTCCATATCAAGGAAAATATGTAAACCGTATAGAATCGGTTCAGAGACAGTTTGTGTTGTTACTTAAATTTTTATGCTCCTACTCGCTCTCTAAGAAATAGAAATTTATTTTTTATAAACAATCAAAGAACGAACTATGCCAAAAATGCTCATTTTAATAGAATGATGTCCTGTTTCAACACATACAGCGAAACGATTGATATCACAATGAATAAAAATACAATTAAAAAGTTTTTTTTGCTAGGCTAACTAGACAATAGTTAATTAAAATCTCTTCGATGTTAAGCAAAAATGTAACAAGGTCTACGAAATGATTGACGACAAATAAAAAACTAAAACTAAAACTAAAATAGGAAACTAGCGATTTAAAATTGGTTCACTGCTTTGGAATTCCTTTATCTCAAGTACAGCTGGCACCTTGCACCTTGCAATACATTCTTGCGCTTTTCGGTACTACAATCTTTGTTTTTGTGTTATTTTGACAGAATATTTGAGAAGTTATTCGTTGTCAGTTGTGTTTTGAGGGATGATTTATTCAGCTTGAGACCGAGCTTAGGACCGATGCGCTGATACCTATTTTCGATTGACCATCCAGCCCCTGGAAACACTACAAGCCTTCAAAAAAGTTCCGGTTCTAGTTCAAGTCCATCGTCCTTGAAAGACCCTTATTTATGTATATTGATAGCATATTTGTAGATTTTTGAGAAAATCAAATAGATTTTCTACGTATTCAATATTCAGAAAAATGCAGCACGCTAATTTTTGTAACCGAGAGTCACGTTGCATAATGTAGTACTTTTCGAAACTCAAAAGTATTTCATATACTTTATGCTACTTGCACATTATGCCACTGATTTTTTTTTTAAATTAGCAATAGTTGGCCATGATTCTAAACGACAACCAACATACAGCGTAAAGAAAACCAGCCCATAGTGATGCGCAGTTGAAAAAGGATTATTAGACCAACCGCACCAATACGGTAATATCAGTAAATTGTTACCCTGTTTGACAACTCGACACCGCACCGGTGGTTGGTAACCGTGTTGGAAAATGACAATTTGCTCGCTCAGTGAGCAACCGGTTCGTAAATTTGACATCCCGACCCAACCGAGCCGAGCGTTGCTTTTTGAAGAAAAATAAGCAAAACAAGTTGAAACGTTAAAACAACATCTTCAACTGGAAGACTTTCATTTCAATTTGAGTGTTTCCAATTTGTTTTTGAAAGTGTTAATTGCTAATTTCACGTTTATTGTGATATGTTGTGAAAAAATGGGTGCATCAAAACCCCGTGGAAGGAATTGGACGCAACAAGACAACGAAATGCTTTGCAGGGCTTGGCTGGATGTTTCCCAGGATCCAATCTTTAGGACAAATCAGAACGTCTAAAACCTGTACGGAAGAGTATTCAAACTATACACTGCACGAAATATAACGAAAGCGGTGCGAGAATAAATTTGAGTATTATTGTGTTACCTTTTTATAAACGACCGGTGCGAAAGTGGGTGGCTACATTAAAATAGGAACGCTCTCTGTCATCAAAATATTACCCAAATACGAACCTACCAGTGGGGATGGTCTTATCAGTACATGTAGATCAAAAATTTGATCGGAGGCGCCCAACACGGAATTGAAATTGAAGTTGGGATGAATCCATGCTAACTCAATTTGGAACGTTCATTAAGTACGTCACGCAAGAAATGCTCTTAACTAACCTACCCCCCCTTCTTCTTAATAACGCTTATTGCATAGACATCAAACAATTTTTCAATGCATCGTCACAGTTTCAAACCCTCGCCCTTCTACCCCTGAAAGCGGTACTGGGCGGGTTTGATTTATTTGTGAGTTGCAAATTGCAATGTGGTGAAGATAAATTGGTTCTAGGCTTAACATGAAAATAGATACAGAGTTTTTCATTTTTTTATTCAAAATTTTAAATAATTAAAAACATAAAATATATACCACACAAAATCGAGAAATAAAAGTCAAACACCAGAATTCACTCTTGACGCTCTGAACATGCACAAACAGCCTAGCTTTTTAACATAAAGTTGGGAACATTGTTGAGTGCAGTTGCAAATGTGTAGCCATCTTTAAGATTGTTGCCTAACTTGACTGTGTTGTTTGCCACAGCGCCAAAGCCTCCAAAGACTCTCCCTACTAGGCCGCGAGTTGCAGTCGATGTATTGTTCTCTAGCGACCTCATAAACATCCGCTTTCCTGAAAATATTTTTTTCAATAAATTTAAGCAGCCAATGAAGTAACAACGATATTACCTACCTATTAAAAATTTCAGTAGAGTGCTATTGAATTCTGTCGACATTTCTTGGTGTGGCGTATGACCAGAATGTTCAATTATTTTGATTATGAAGTTTTCACAGTAGTCTGAGCTCTTGACTACTGATTCTAACTTGTATATTCGATCCTCGTTCCCTGTTATAATCAGACATGGGCACTGCAGAGTCTCACCTTCTTTTATCCGGTAGAACATGAAGTTTCGATAGTAGTTGAGAGGACCCCGCCAGTCATCCGTATGGCTGAACGTATATTTGTAGGCCTCCATGAGATTGTTTATCACAGATCCATTAGTTCCAGACACGAACATCTTTTCCTTTTGAATATGAGGATAGCATTTTTTCAAAACACGTTCCGCATTGTGTTGCATCTCCATTTCCGGTAGATATGGCAGCTGACATAACAAAAATGATAAGCAACTAAGATTACCTGCCAAACTAAAACAATACCTGTACAAATTCTAGCCATCTTCGATTGAATGGTGAATTTCGTGGCAAATTATCCCATAAAAGGTTTGGATGAGGGGTTGATACGCTGACAAACTTGTCTACCAGTTCAGGATTGGTGTGCGTAAAGGTCCACCCAATTATGGCCCCCAGGTCATGACCAACGATCGACACGCTTTTGGCACTTATGGCTATCAAAAATTTGCGTAGGTCATCACAAATCTTTTTCGGAGTGTATTCAAAACGCCACAGTGGTTTATCGGAGTCGTTGAATCCCTTCAAATCCAATGCAATCACGTGAAAGTATTGAGACAATTCTGAAATCTGAAGGAGTATTAACACAATGTTTTGAATTATATTTCAAATAGGAATACTTGCCTGATAACGCCACCCAATCCAGCTGTCAGGAAAACCATGAAGAAGAAGTACTGTTGAGTTGCTTCGGTTTCCAGCTTCGACATAATGCAGCTTTGTGTTCTGTAACAACAACAAAATCGTTAGTATTTTTCACATCTAGGTTTTAGTTTATTTTCGTTTACAGGGCCGCTGTACAGTGATCGGAAAAGAAGGATGCTGTCAAAAGCTATAGTGTGTAGAGTCTGTAATTTGAAGAAACTATGCTGAAGACACTATATGTACTATAGGGGCTGTGTAGACATGATGAAAATGGATATAGTTTTTGGCTCAGGAAGTACCAGCACATCGGTCCCAAGCTTATTGAACCACCCCTAAAAACATAACTCACAACGAACAAGCCCTCAAATATTCTGCCAAAATAACTCAGCGAATCAAAAAAACAAAAAGAAAGATTTTAGTACCGAAAAGCGCAAGAATGTATTGCAAGATGCAATGTGCAAGGTGTACTTGGGAGCAAGGGGTTGTAAAGCAGTGAGCCAATTTTAAATTGCTAGTTTCCAATTGATTGTTGCTATATATCTTGCTCGTTATTTGACCTAGCTATAACTATTTTGCTGCTATAATAAGGGTGTCCCAATATCAGTTTTCTAAATTATTATTTTTTGTTTCAAATTTTTCGGAAATGTTGTCCTCAAATGAGATGTAGAGAAAATAATGGCACATATGTTTACCAAACAAAGTATTTTGGTACGACTCATCATATAAAAGTAAGGAGTTATGTTAAGAAAAAAAAAAGTAAATGTTGGTTGAGAATTGTGCGTTTATAGAAAATGGAAACTTCGTATAATTTGTGAATATACTCGTTGCACTTCCAAACAGGACAAGACCACTCGTGTCAATCGATCCTGATCTAATTCTATAGAGTCGCATAGGATGGATGCTAGAAGCAATCTAACATTTATGGATTATATTTTTTTATAAGCTCAAGTGTGTTTCACCCTACACGGGATTCGAACCAAGGTTTCTCACGACTGATCGATGGATGCTGAATGCATTAATGCTCTTAGCCAAGAGAGCAATGGAATTATATAAGAAAACTGCATAATATTAAGGCAGCATACTCTCTGGTCTCTTAGTCTTTCTATGAAAAAAAAAATCCATGCTGCTATTTTTAGATTTTTTTTTTGCTAAACACGTCGAGACTACGATACCCTAATTTTTTATCAGTGTAACCTCAACCTGGTCCAGTTTGAAACTGTATAAAAAAAACTATATGAGAATGAAGATTCCTCGTTGAAAAAACAGCTTAGCCCTCAACAAACAAACAAAAACCTCGATCATAAGTTTCTCATTTCCAAAGTCAAATTCGAAAAAGTCATCCAGATGATACTGCACCAATGCTACTTTTTAGCTAGCAATGAAGCATTTATTGAGATAATGCAATAATGCATCACTTAATGCGTATTTAAAGTTAAGTTGTTTTTAGAAATATAGTAATGCATCATAACATTTTTAATGTTAAGGTAATGCTACATAGCATGGAAGTTGTTGAAAAAATGTGATATGGCATTACTGTTGCTGATAGACGGTCAAATTAGTGTTATGATATAATGCTTGTGGTTACTTGGGTAGTATTGCTACCAAAGATGGGGAAACCACCAGGTGATCTATCAGCATATAGACCTATATGTCTGTTGGATACAGCGGATTAGGTGCTCGAGAAGGTAATCCTCAACAGACGGACAAATGGCTTCCGTAAAGGGAAGTCGACGGTGGATGCCATTCTGTCCGTTACCAAGACGGCTGAGGTGGAAATCCAGCGTAAGAGGCGAGGAGTCCGCTACTGCGCAGTAATCACCCTTGACGTGCGAAACGCATTCAATAGCGCCAGTTGGGTGGCTACCGCCAATTTGCTCCAACGCCTCCAGGTTTCTGGGTACCTGTAAAAGAGTCTGGGAAGTTATTTCCAGAATCGGGTACTGGTGTACAACACAGAGGTGGGCAAAGGCGTGTCCAGATCACCGCAGGCGTCCCGCAAGGTTCGATCCTAGGTCCAGTGCTATGGAACACGATGTACGACGAGGTATTACGACTGCCCAAATGGGATGAAGATAGTCGGGTTTGCAGACGATACCACCCGTGAGATATATGGTGAATCTATCAAAGAGGTGGAGCTAACGGCCTCACACTGCGTTGGCATTGTGGACAGATGGATGAGCTCTAGGAAACTGGAGCTTACCCATCACAAGACAGAGATCACAGTTGTTAACAACCGCAAATTGGAGAAACAGGTGACGATTCGTGCAGGCAATTGCACAATAGCTTCAAAGAGGTCCCTGAGGTACTTGGGGGATATGATCCACGACAAGCTGTCATTATCAGCTCAAGAAAGCCTCTATGGCTATATCGGCATTATCAAGCATGATGTCGAATAGCTCGGCGGTGCAAGCGAGCAAGCGTAAGCTCCTGGCCTGTCACCCTGTCTATACTAAGGTACGGTGGGTCGGCATGGATCACTGCTTTGAGTACTAAGAGCTACCTAGGTAAGCTCGAGAGTACACACAGGCTTATGTGCCTAAGAGTGGTCAGTGCATACCGAACGGTGTCACGCGACGCCAATAGGCATCGTCATAAAAGAGGATGTAGAGTGCTTCGAACAACGTGGCACAAAAAGTTTTCGGAAGAGCACTAAAGGCATCTATGGTTAAGTGGCAGCGTGAATGGAACAACCCCACTAAAGGTCGGTGGACCCACCGACTAAACCCGGAACTATTCACTTAACGCATATTCTGTCAGGCCATGGCTGCTTTAGACAGTATCTGCATAAATACGGGCATGCATAGTCCTCCGCATGCACCGAGTGCGTGGGAGTTGAGGAAACCGCGGAACATGTGTTCTTCGCATGTCCTCGCTTCGAAGACGCGAGATCCGGCATGATAGCCGTAAGCGGTCACTTCACGACTCCGGACAATCTCGTCCGGATGATGTGTCAAGACCGGGACATCTGGGACGCGGTATGCATAGCAGTCTCCCAGATTGTCCTCGATCTCCAACTAAAATGGCGGTACGACCAATGTCAGGTCACAGGGACCACCTAACTACTAGGTCCTAGGTAGTTAGACATAGCGGGTGCTTAACAGCACAATAGTCCCCTCCCCGAAGTAAAACCAAAAGGTGGTTCCGGGAAGGACCCAGGGTCTAAGTCACGGGTGGGTTTTTAGTGGGTCGAGGAGTTGGGACCCTCTTCCCCACACCCTGAGTTCTTCAGGTGTCCATCCCGTAACAAAAAGATTTTCCATCCCGTAAAAAAAGACATCCGTTCGTCGAACTAATCCGAATGGTATATGACACTCGCCCCTCCGGGTCTCGGTTAAAAAGTCGAGTTTCCAAGCGATCTTCATACTCCTCCTTTGGCGTAAGAAGGGTATAAAACATGTTTTTGTTTTTGGTTTTGTTATTGTTTCGACGTCAATTGGCCAGAAAACCAGAAACTTTGTGGTTTAAATGGGAAATAAGCACTGGCGTAGCTAGACGAAAATTTTGGAGGGCGCCTATGGGAGCCTGTTGCAATTGGAAGTTCTTCAAACTATGATTAAATAAGAGTTCTTGAAAGTTTTATTTGATTAAATATCCTCATGTTTTTCTATCGTGGACATATTAACTGTAACCGATAATATAATGTAACTTTTAATTATTACTATCACAAAGTGTCATACGGACACGAATCGTTTATTGAGATAGTTTTACCAAAAAAAAAATCATTCCCGATCGCAGCAAGCCCTAATTAGAATTGACGTCTTTTTCTTTTGCTAGAGATTTCGCGAAAACACAAATTTTTTCAGTATTAAATATCAAATATTCCAAGAAAAAAGTGGATATAGTTTTTGGGGGAACTCGGAAGTGACCGTGCACATCGTTCCCGATCGCAGCGAACCCGGTGTTTTGTAGTGTGTGTTAGCGTTTGTTTTGGTTATCATGGCATTACGCGACAACAGAAATTTTGTTCAGTAACTTCGTTGAAACGGAAATGCATTAAAATTAAACATTGCATTCATTGATCTGGAAGGGAACCGAACATGGTGACGTCCATCTAGAACCCAAATATATTTGTTGGGAGGCCAGCTTTGACATCCTAGTGTATCCCCTTCTTGCCTACTCTGCTCTGGGGTAGCGTTTGTTAAAAGAATGTGAGCTCGATCGCATACTACCGTTCAAATGCCCTTCCGCTCAATTTCAAACTTGCATCTTTCAATTTCCTAGCTGCCGTACTCTAACGGAACTATCAATACTTTCTTTTCATTTTCTTTGTTCTAGCAATAAATTACTGTTCACTCCTAGAGCCTCTCATGTTGATTTGAAATTATCTGCTTCTGACAAATTTCATCATCGATCGTTACTCCGCGCATTGGGAGAATACAGAAACCAACAATCAAAGTGTATCCTAGAAAAGATGCTCGCTACATTTTTCGTTATATTTGATCTACAATTCGGGTGAACTCTTTCCATTATGTCATCCTGTTGACTAAATTCAATTGGTTGCTTCTTAAGAAAAAGCTTGATTGTTCTTGTTTTGGTCAGGTTTGGTGCATTGTTGGAGCCTGTAATCGCTCAATGCTGTATTGTAATGCAGTAAAGTTTCGAAACTATGTTTAGCTTAAAATGCTATGACGATAGTTTTTGATCATGTCTCTACCGTCAGAGGAAAAACATATTTTCAGACATTCTTATCTTTGTAAAGAGCGCCTCATAGAGGACGTAAGAACCCAATGCAACAAAATGGTATCAAAGGTATTCGAACTGTTTTCGGCCAGTAATAGAGCTGTCGCACATTGGCCAGTGTTTACTCCGCACCGACATGCATAAAGTCATCGTGACAAGCTTGAAGAACCCCAGCGCCTGAATCAGGATTTGGTATAATCTTCCAATCGTACAGGTGATCTGCTAGATCGTTATGAATTTGATCGCTGGAGGGTTTTGTTGGATGTGGTGTGGGAGTAAAATTTGCTGAAGGGGAGGTTGGGAGCAAAGAGGAAAATCGGTAAGGAGAGGAATATTCTGGGAGAGAAGGGAACGTGTGGGGAAGAAAAGATCTCCTGCATGTGTCGGTTGATGAGAGCGCTTTACATTTTAACGCCGGCAGTTGCAGTTTTAGTCCGCCATGCTCCCTTCTACTGCCCTAACTGCTGCATAGGGATTCGTGCGGGCAGTCCACGAAATAGGAATGTCCCCATCGTTGATGTAAGTTTTGCCGTATGCAGGCACTGCGGTGGAATTACAGACGAGAGGTACCACACCTTCGCTGTGATGAACGTGTTTAATAAGATCACTTTCTGCTACAGGGTAAGGGAGCGCATGTTATGCAATCAAATAAGTTGCGAAATTTTGGATACTAAGGCATCCCGGTTTAGCTTTACCATCATTCTCACTGAGTTGGTGAAAACAACGCCCAGAACCTTCACACTCTCCTTTGTCTGCAGGTCGATTGTTTGTGTTGAGGTGGCAATCACCGTGATATTATCAGCGTACGCAACGCAGGGGTCATCCCCACACACACACACACGCTCCATTCGTATAAGCAGGAGATATAGATAGAGTACGAAGAGCAACATCGCCTTTATGTACGGATCGTTCTATGCGGAACGGCTGAGAAAGGTGCCCATTCACAAGCAGGCGTGGTGTGAGGTATCAGCCACACGGAAGAGCCAGCTGACGATATGTTGGTTGATACCAAGCGAAAGAAAGGTTCGATGTAGCATCTCCTGAGAAACCCGATCGAACGCGTGGTGGAGGTCGAACAATATCATCTTACCTCTCTGCTTTCTCGCGATTAGCTGGGTGACATGATCCTTGAGGGAGAGTGTAGCTTGAAAAATGGAGCGGTCGTTGTTGGCGCATTTTTGGGCGTCGCTCAGAATGGTTCCGATCCGATGGTTCCGCATTAAAAGCTCCAGACGGGCCTTTATCACACGGCAGAGAATTTTGAAGTCAACGTTGAGCAGGCTGATCGGGCGATATGCTCTCAATGTTCAATTTCCACCTCTTTTTTCGACGAGCACAATTGTGCCATCAGTGAATTACGAAGGAAACTCATTCGTCATGGCTTCGTTAATAACGAAATAGAGTTCCCCATATATGGCGTCAAATGTTCGAAGATAGAATTCAACTGGCAGACGAGCCCCTCCCCAGAGTTTTTCGTTTCTGCGACGTTCGGATGGCATTTTGTAACCCATCTACACTGATATCTGCCATACTGCCCTTTGCTCTTGGGAACGATTCTCTCTCGTTTTCGAAACGTTCTCCCTCCACCTGCCTCACCTATTTCGCTGAATACAGATCCCCGAAGTATCGGAACACGGGCTGCTCTATCTCTAAAGAGTCCTGAATTTGTTCTCCTCGCTCGTTCTGCATTTCTGTAATCGTTGTTTTTTTCCGAGTTTCTTTCACTGTGTAAACTGCCGCTGTAGTGTAAGCATTTGCGCTTTGACGCGATTGATGGTAACCAGCATGGTGGGACTCTGGTAATACCCTTGATACGCTAGCCGTAGCTGCGTGTACAGGCGATGGTATTCCGCGTTGTAGGCGATGTAGGTTTCACGAGACTTCCAGCGGCAGAAGGATTCTATTTTTCGTTTCGCACATGTGAGCCACCATGCCATCCAGTTGGGGAAATTTCTCCGTCAGCGGGTCCAAAACTGAAGCCCAGTGCTGATGTATATGCGATCGAGCCTGGATGCCGCATTATGTGTAACGTACGTGGGTGCGGGGATTGTGGGGTACAGTTTAAGCCAGATATCGTGGAGCTGAAGCTGCCGTACGGTCGCCTGGAGAGCGGGACTATTGTTTGCGCCCGTTGAGTCGCACGGACGAAGCACGCAGTTAAAATCACCAGCGAGGATGACGTGTTGCGTGTTGAAACGAAGGTAAAATGCGATCGTGCCATTGAAAAAACGTTCTCTTTCCGCGCGCAAAACTGTCCCCGACGGCGCGTAAACATTACACAGAGTCGTGTTTTGCACCCTTGAGGCTATCAGGCGGCCATCCAAGCTCTTCTCCACATGCGAGAATTGTATGTGGTCCTTTAGCGCGATCGCCGTTCCCCTCCTTGCCTGGTCCACATTGCAGACAACGTTGAAACCCGGAAGGGAGAGCTGCTCATTCTCCACCTCCTGCAGGAAAACAACATCTAGTTCCAGCTATCGAATAAATGTCCGGAGAGCGTCAATTTTCGTTGCGTTCGTTATATTGTTAATGTTTATAGAAGCTATGTTGTAACTGGAGAACTCAGCCATTAGGACATTTCATTACTCCCGTCTCGCTTGTCGTTAGGATCGTTCTCCACGCGAGCCTTCTTGCCTGGTGGTCGGTTGCGGAGCTGTCTTTTGGAGCTGGTTGAACCGACAGACGAGTCTGTTTCGTTGCCATCGGACTTTCCACTAGAAGTTTTGCGATCCACTCCGCCGCTAGCAGGGGGCTGATGACCTGTAAAGGGGGTCAACAACCCGCTGTCCGATGGTTGAGTCGAAGCCAAGATAGTGGCTAACGGGGGGAAATTTTGTTCGGTCAGGACAATTGGTGGCATCAGCTTCTGTTGCTGGCAGTGAGGAATTTGTTTCGGTGGTGGCATGGTTCGGGTGGCTTGATTCTGAGTTGGCTTCGTTTGGTTCGCACTGGGAGCGATTTGGTTTGAGTTTGTGTTGGTTTGGTCGGGAGTATGGTCGCTTTGACTCGATTTTTTTTGAAGGCGTCTGCTTTGCGGCATCGGCGTAAGATTTTTGAACGAGCAGTTTTTTATTCTGCACACAGGTAGCACCGACGTGTATATATTCACGGCAGTGTCTGCATGTTTGCAGCTGCCCGAAGTACGATACATTCGTCACTTCACCGTCGATGGTGACCCACGACTCAATGTTTTGTTTGACCTTCATTTTGGCAATACGAACACCCCTTGAAATCCCAGGGGAAATCAGTATCGGCTCCGCATCGTTGCTCTCGAATTGCGTTGACATCGCCGTACTTTCCCAGAAAGTCGGCAATTTTTCGATCCGACACGTCCTCGGACAAATCGTGCAGCCTCACCTCCACTGCTCCATCTTCCAGAGTGATCCTAAGTGGGTATTTTTTCCCATCCACTGAGATCTCGTGTTGGTTGTCGTGTTCTTCGCAAATTCGTTGTGCTAACGCCAGGTCAACGACTTTCACGAAGGAGACACCGAGGGCTCTGCTGTTCTGGATCCGTAACACTTCACCTTGTTTCAGACCCAACATGGTCGCACAGAACACTTTGCACTTTGGCGTTGTCCGGCTTCTTCGGCACGTTCGCAAAGTCAATTCGAAAAGTATTTTCCCGACGGCCCATCGCGAAGTCGTTTGGACGCACTGCGACACGGAACGGCTCAGCGATGAACAGGGAGAAAAAATCACACAGTTGGCACTGGTACTAGCTTGTATTCGACTTCACGGCAGAAAAAAACGCGTGTGTTCTACTTAGAAGTTGAGCACTAACTGTTGAATTTGTGATGAGATTGTGTACAACGGTATCGGTCAAACAATTTTTTTCAGTAGATACACGTAAAGACAAAATATTTTCCAAGCAAATGAAATGTTGATTACAGGAATCGCCCTTAAATTGACCGAGGTATGGCCATTTCCGTGAAACAGGTTCTGATGAAGGGTCCTGGATGCGGTTAACTCTTTATTTTACTCAAAACATGCCATGTGACCGCCCCTTTTTCTTGGTTTTTCATCACAAACCTTACTATAAACTTAAAGTGGGTCCTTGACCATATTGGCTACTCCTGGAACCACCTAAACGTCCCCGGGAGAACATGTAGTAGAGGCAATTTACTCCAAAACATGCCGTGTGGCAGCTCTATCTTCATGATTTTTCATAATTATGATTTTGATAGACTTGAGAAAGCCATTGGTTACATTGGCCACTCACGGAACATTTTTTGGGGGAACCTGTAGTAAGGAACGATTACGATTTTACGGACGTTCTGAGAGTGGCCAATATGGTCAAGGATCCACTTTAAGTTTTTAATAAGATTTGTGATGAAAAACCAAGAAGAAAGGTAAATATATCATTCCCTTGATATATAACGGTTAATTTTTCACATTTTATTGCTAAATGTTGCTAAAAGTATGGCTCAAATTGATGAATTTTATGGATCATTTCTATTTTTTTGTGGATTTTCACCAGAATCATTTTTTGTGTGGATTTTTACCAGAGTCTTATGGGTCAAGAATGCGTTTTTATAGAACGATTTTCAATTTTTCGTGGATCATTTCTTCAGTTTTAAAGGTGCAAACTTAGGGCTGCCATAGTTCTTTACGTGCACGAGTGCTCTTTACCAAATTTATTGGGAAGCATGTGTCGCAGTTGGGGTCGTAAAACAACATGAGATCGCAATAGTAGCAATATTTAAGCCGCATAGCTAAAGGAACAGACATGATAATAAATCTGAGTAGTAGTGCAGTCAACGATCGATTTCTTTTATTAAATTTTAACCCAAAATTGAAATAATTCCGGCATAATTTATAGATCATACATATTATTTAAGATGCACAAAATTGATCTGCTATGGACCATATTTAGAAGTTAACGGTTCATTTTTCAAACCTATTATGGATCATTGGCGATTTATTTATGGAATATTTATAATAATTTTGTGATCATGTTCATATATTTTAGTTCACCAACGTTACATTCTATGGATCAATTTTACATGTTTAAGGAATGATATTGAACCTTTTATGGAACATTTGCAATATGTTCATGGGTAATTCGTACAATTTTATCGATCATACCCTAGATATATAACGGTACATTTTCGACATTTTATTGCTAAAATTTACATAAAGTAAGGATCACATTGCTGTAACTTATGGATCATTTTCATTTTTTTATGGATTTTCATCACAGTTTTATTGGTCATAAATACGTTTTTTATGGAACGAATTTCAATTTTTCATGGATCATTTCTTCAGTTTAAAGGGGCAGACTTCTCCTTTATCGCCTGAAAAGACTCTCCCTTTTGCTGACGTGTCTGGTATATAGTCGTTCGAAGAACTGGATTGAGATCAGGTTGTCTGAACTCATTTTTCAGCTGTCGTATCATTGAGACCAGTTTCGAAGAAAACGTTTCTACGAGAAGTGTACCAGCTTAGTGCCGGGCCTTCAAATAAATGAACCAACAAATCGAATAGATCATTATCTATGACGTGTTCGTAAATAGCTAGATGTTCCACGTGAGACAAAATGCGTTCAGTCCCATTCCGTGGTCACTTCCCGCATATTTCTTGATTTTCCACTGAAGCCATATGAGGCCAGGACCGTTTGAAGAGAAATGGAGTATCACATAACCTTCTTAGACTAGATGCTCCCAACGACCATTTTTAAATAAGTTTTTGTTCTGTACATCAAACATGACATTCTATTTAACTATTCTCTCCGACTATTCATTTCTCTTTTCCTTTGATATCTACTGAAGGCTACGTGAGTTCTCCGTGTCTTCTTAAGGTAGATACCGAATAAAGGTATACATTCTTTGGTAACCAAGCTAATTTCGAGCAACGATGCCAACAAAATATTTTTGTAGCTTTTAAATAAACCGATTTAGAACAATTTAATCAACTTAGATATTTTAAAGTGTTCCTACAAAAAAACAAGTTAACTTTTTATTTCAAATTTAACTACAAAGTAATCTTCAGATAGTTTTTAGAACTTAAATGTAACTTTTGACTTATTAATCTTGCCCATATCTTCTATCGAGACGGAAGAGGCATATAGTTGCATTTCATTATTATATGAACGTTGTTTGGAAATTCTTTAAAACATCGTGTTATTTTCATCACATTTCAGTATTCACATTTCAGTACCTTCAAATTTCAGTATACATTCATCGACTAATGGTTGAGCTGTATAGATGTATATAGTTGCATCTTATTATTAGTTGCATATCATTATTGTTTTTACTATGAAAAATAATCATAAAAAAATGTTATCTGTTTCAGGGTTGTAGGGAGGGTGATTCCAGGTAGGGTAGATGTCTTACTGCTGTGTAGCATAAGGTCTTTTTCTGTTAACCACCCACACTTGTGAGTGGCCCCAACGGCATCCCTACCATTGGTTTAAATCGGTCCTCAAACTCGGTGTTTTTAACGTATTCTTGTATTCCATTGAAATAAACCACCCACACTTGTGAGTGGCCCCAACAGTATCCTTATTGTTGGTTTAAATCGGTCCTCAAGCTCGATGTATTAACATATATTTTTGTATTCTGCTTAAATAAACCATTCACACTTGTGAGTGGCCCCAACAGCATCCTTACTGTTGGTTTAAACCGGTGCCAAAATTTGAATAGCTTGAATGTGCATCTCTGTACAGAGAATAAATCGGGAACATAGTCAAATATCTTATTCGCTGCCGACGTCAGTTGAATTCAGCACACCGTTTACCAAAACGGATCCCGCTGCCAACCCAACCATTTTATCCAACATCCCAGTGATTTCTCGTGGAAGTGCAGAGGTGTTCTCAGCTTCCAATAAAGCAAGTATCACGTCTACATATTCCTACCCATTTCCTACTTGACCTGCATTCGGGCGAGGCCGGCGCCGGTATTGCCTTAGTTTGAGATCACCAGTTTTTACACATTGAGGATGTATTCTAGTCCCAAGCATCATCTTTTGGTTCTTTGTGTAATAAAAGCTGATCTGGCAATAACGGAGTAGCAACCTCGGGCGGTCAATCATGCTCATGCTCATGCTCATAAATCTTGCCCATATCTTTTACCGTTAGCGAGTCAAAATGCAGTTGAGAAATATTTTTTCTGTCTGCCCCAACCAGAGAGATCAATATTTGAAATAGGCCTATTTTTTACAAAAACCATAATAACTTTTGTTTGACATACGATAGCGACAAGTTTAGTACACTAAAGGTTGTATTTTTTATTGTTTTAGAATCAATGGGAAGACAACTTTGCTGAAAAATTTGAAATAATAAAGTTCAAGCAAAATAACTGTTTTTTATAGGGACACTCTAAGCTACGTAGGAAAAATTGCTCTAATTCGGTCATTTCAAAAGCTACAGAAAATTTTATGCAATCAAAGTTGCTTGAAATTTACTCATCTACAACTTTTTTTCGAATATATGCCTTTATTTCTGCAATTAAAAAGTTAGATTTTCGATTTCTCTGAAAACAAGGACCACCCTCGTTTTCATTTACATCAAAAGAAGGGCCTCATTATTAAAACCATCTTTGTAGAAGACAACTTTGCTCCAAAACTTCAAACTAAGGCTGAAAATGATCTTTCCAGCTAAATTCGCATTCTGAACCACTGTGCAATGGAGTGAGCCCATTTTTAATGGCTAGTTTCCTATTGTTTGTTCGTTCAACATCTTCGGATCGTCAAGAAGTTTGTTTTAATAAGGCAGTATGTTTGACATATATTAAGACTTTGTTTTCCATACAGGGGTACACTCTGTGAGTACGAAAAATGACAACGTCACGAAAAGTGGTTAGCTTCCAAAATTTGTGTATCAATCAATTGTAAATGATTCTAACAATTATTGCATTGTTTGAAAATATTCGTTGTTAGTAATGGGGATGGTAGTTGATCAAGTCTTCCAGTCCACTTCTTAGCACCTTGCTATGAGTACCAGGTGGTTACCCAACGATTGCCTGTCAATCTGTCAAATTTGATTCGAAAAAGTCCACGTTTATGTATGTCCATAAAAAATATAAGTATAACAAAAAACTAATTTTCTGAAATCATATTAATCATATAGTCGAGCACCTTTGAGATAATTTTTTACGATCATTTTAAGAAACTAAAGAAATAAGTACAAGAATATAAAAAATATATCTGATTATAAAAAACCCTAATTAATCCACCGATGGTGAGACTGAACCCTTCTTACACTTCACCAGAATTACGAACTCAAATGTGGCCAATATGGTACTGGATACATATTTTCTTCAAAAATTCCAGGAAAATCCAGGAATATTCGATATGTCATACATTAAGTTTATAAAATGAACTATTTGTCAATTCTGAACGTATTGTTCATCGATGTGATGAGAATATTGCCAAAAGGGAAAATCGCATAAATATTAGAAATTTCATATAATCAGTCGATAGAATGAATTATAAGCCAACCCTAAGCGTCAATTTTGATTATCGATATGGTTTCAAGATGCTTAATAAGTAAATGTTCGTTGAAAACTGTATAGTTATAGTAAATGGAGACTTTGTGTAATTTTCGAATATACTCGTTGCAGTTCAAAACTAGACCACTCGAGCCAATCGATCCTGCTCTAATTCTATAGAGTCGCATAGCTAGTCCGCTGTATGTGCTATACAATGCACCAGATGCAGAACAATAGAATGCAAGCGGTGTCGATTAGTGCGCGTTGTGTTTTCCGGTTTTGAACTGCAACGAGTATATTTTCATCTCCCAATTATTGTTTTGGTCATATCTCCATGAGAAAATATTCAATCATAATTAAATTTTGACCAGTTATTTGAGGACTTATTAACTTTAATTTGGCACCAACAAAACTAAAATCGGTACAAATATAGCTCAGTATGTAATCGGAGACTAAACTGTTAGATTACTATTATAATAGGCCGTCAAGTACTGTTTCGTTCATATCTTCGTAACGAAATGTCCGAATAAAAAAAAATCAATAGCGTTCTATGGGAATGTTGAAGCTTTCATTTGCCGTCAACAGAACTGAAATTGGGCTACAAATGGCTGAGAAACCGATGTGACATTATTTGTAACGCACACACACATACACACACACATACCCACACACACAACACACACACACACACACACACACACACACACACACACACACACACACACACACACACACACACACACACACACACACACACACACACACACACACACACACACACACACACATACACACACATACACACACACACACACATACACACACATACACACACACACACACACACACACACACACACACACACACACACACACACATACATACACACAGACATGTGCTCAGTTCGTCGAGCTGAGTCGAATGGTATATGACACTCGGCCCTCTGGGCCTCGGATAAAAAGTCGAGTTTTCAAGCGATCTTAATACCCTTCTTTTGGTGTAAGAAGGATAAAAAAGAGGGAAGTTGTAGAAATATACTATGTTTCAAATATTCAATACATAAAATGAAGTATTAGACAATCCTTACCGTCAGTTCTGACTATCTCATGCGTCATAAAACGTAACAGATGCAAACAGGATCGATTAGTGCGAGTTGGGTTTTCCGGTTTTGAACTGCAACGAATTATGTGCAATTATGTGCTCTCAGGTATTGTTTTGGTCATATCTCCATGAAGGATTATGCAATCATAATGAAATTTTGACCAGTTATTTGAAGATTCTATAACTTCAATTTGGCGCTAACAAAACTAAAATCGGTACACAAATAGCTCAGTATGTAATCGGAGACTAAACTGTTTGATTACTGTTATAATAGGCCGTCAAGTACTGTTTCGTTCATATCTTCGTAACGAAATGTCCGAATAAAAAAAATCAATAGCGTTCTATGGGAATTTTGTCGCTTTCATTTGCCGTCAACAGAACTGAAATCGGTTCACAAATGGCTGAGAAACCGATGTGACATTATTTGTAACGCACACACACACACACACACACACACACACACACACACACACACACATACACACACAAAAACTGACATGTGCTCAGTTCGTCGAGCTGAGTCGAATGGTATATGACACTCGGCCCTCTGGGCCTCGGATAAAAAGTCGAGTTTTCAAGCGATCTTAATACCCTTCTTTTGGTGTAAGAAGGGTAAAAACACAACACTGGCTGTTTTGTTTGTTTTGTTTATTGTTTGGATCGCAAGTAATTCGTGGTTTTACTCGTATTAAATTGGATTTGTTGTGTCGTATTACGTGTCGCTTAGTTTATTATTTTATCGTTCGTCTCTGCGGGAAGAAGTTATTTTCGTCTTGTGCGTATTCGCGTAAATAATTCGTTTTTTTTTTTTTATTTGTACGTGTAGTGTCATTTGCTGCCTCATCGTTATCATCGATTGCTTCCGAACCCATTTTTTGCTGGCGAATAACTATTGTCAACCACATCGACCAAAAGCCGGCCCATCGTGCTGCTGCTTACGTTATTGCTGTGTGTGCATGTGCATACTCAATAGCGGTTTCCTGAAACTACATGTGTTACCATGAACGGAGGAAAAATTGCGTCAAGTGCTGCGAAGCGATCACTGGCATTGAACTCGTTTCTTGTCGTGGATACTGTTGTTGCATATTTTATTTGACATGTGCGAATGTGTCTCGGGCTCTTTTGCGATTTTTCTCGCCACAACGCAAAAATGTGCCGAGCTGTTCGAGAATTTACATATCCGTTTCATTACGACACGACGAAAAATCACCGCACACTGAAATATAGCAGGTTACGCATAAGTTCAGACCTTGTATTCAGCCGCCATCGGTTAAGAACTGACCCTTTATCGATCCCATCCGAGCTACAAAACGACTTCGTGGACCTGATTTGGTACAAAAGCAACCGAATTCCAATCTCGTTCTAAGCAGCTAGACCACAATGTAATGTCTACTACAGCCTGCGCAAAGTTAGCGAACAAATTATGGCTCTAGCTGTCTCGCATACGACCGGATGATACCGCTTAAGAGGAAAGTTTGGCTCTGGTAAGAGCAAACATTGACACGACACAGAACCCATTGTCAAACTAGTGGCCACAGGAACTGACACCAGCAACATAACCTTTGTTTCATTCAAAGTCGGGCTGGACTCTTCCTTAATGACGAACGCAATGGATCTATCGTCGTGGCCAGAAGGAATTATGTTGCGTGAGTTTGAAGACTTTCTTCTTTCTTTCTTAGCGTTTCAAGCTTATTGTTTTCGCCATTAGCTTATTGCTTGCTCTCACCTTAGTGTTCTCTGTTCTAAATGCATTTTCACAGTTATTAATTGAGAGCTTTCGATCCCAGGTACCATTTTTGCATTAGTATGATTATTGTGTGACAAGTACAATCATACCCTATGCCCTGGGAGTCGAGAAATGTTCCTTAAGGAAAAAATCCTTGACGAGACCGGGAACCGAACCCAGCCACCTCTAGCATGGTGTTGCTTTGTAGCCACGCCTTAGATACAATCAGCAATCAGCTGTTTATTTGCCGAGATTCATTGTCAAGTAACTATAAACAACACTCTATCGCATGTTTTTACCCCGGGACGCACCGAACAGAGCACTCGAAGCCGTCAACTCCCACGCACCTTCGTCAACGCATTCCAGCCAGCGATCAACAGCCACCCCGTCCTTATGTGTGGGTATGGACTAGTAAGTACGTATCCGCTAATTGCCCATCAAGACCTGATTCGCCCTCCGTTTCCAGCATTTTTCCATCAGTCAGCGAAATAAACTTTCGATATTCATAATATTGCATTATGATTTTTTGCCGCAAGAAATCAGTATGAATTTCATTAATTCGTCTTATAAAATATACTGATATTGGAAAAACCTGGAATAACCAGGAATCGAACCTTGAACGTTGAGGTTACGGGTCCAGTGATTTGACCACTAGTCTAAATCAACGCTTGTAAACAGGAAAGGCTAAAAGCGTACAAGAACAACATCGAGAAAAACAAAATCCATTCAAAAGTCACGCTTATGAAATTCAAAAGCATCGTTCATAAGTGGTATCTTATGAAATTTTTGAGTTTATTTGCCTGAGTGATTGCTTCCTGACACATCTCAACAACCACCGCTTGTTAGCCGAACACCAGGACGCACCGAACATAGTTGTTCGTTGGTTTATTATCAAAACGTCCGTGGAATGCAGACCGAGATCAACGAGTTTTACTGCTACACCCTAGATTGCCATTTTGACGTCATTATTTAAATCGAGATAGGGCTCGACGATGCTATCAATTCGACCTAGCGTTTAATGTGTACCAATGTGACCGAAACCAAATGAACAGTAAATGTCGTTTCGAAAGGGTTCTAATTGCTGTGCATCGTAATTTCCTCAGTAGCAGTGTCAAAGTATCCAATGGACAAACGTGAGAACAAGTCTGTGTATCGATGATGATTGGATCCAAACGACTATTGCTTTGTTTCCCCAAACAAAAGTATTGAAGGGGCATATTGAGCTTGATAACAGAGGTTCTGACAACTATTGCCTGCTGGTATGCGGTGACTTTATTCAACCGACACGCAAAAAAAATTTTGTAAACCTAATAATATTCGACGTATAATCAAAAAGAATTTCATTTTGTTTTGGAAGCAAAATAAATAAGTTTTGTTATCCAGTCTGTATGTTTTTTTTTTGAAAATGCATGGATTGTAAAATTAAAAAAGGTATACAAGAGTTTTTATCGTTCTGACGTAAGCTGTCAAATTGACAGCTGGGCCAGCAACAATATTTTTTTTTTCTAAAGATATTTCTTGTCATTTCAATTTATTTTTCAGAGAATATAAACAAACATAAAAAGAATAAAAATATCATGATTGAATTAATACGAGCCTTGTTATAATTTTTATGTCATTTTGATTTTGTTCTTAAAATAACTGCAATGGGAATTTAAACCCTTTTCTTCATTATTTACAAATAAGGATATTTTAACCAGTAAGTTAGTAAAACTGCATAGCTGTTTTATTCTCACATCAATTTCATTTTGAGTTTTGAGTTTTGAGTACAACAGTGTCTTCTTATTTAATTCTTGTAATAATAGAACATAGCTTCAGAAATTTCCGATTTAAGTTACCTGGAGATCTTTTCATCAAGATCAAAACAAAACATGTCGGTCATGCACTGCACACTCGTATAAATGTACTCAACATACACAAGATTTACACAACATATATTTTTACTTATACTTATGAAGCAATGTTTACAAATGGCTTGAGGCAGGTTAATAGTTTCGTCAATACAATTGAAAAACGTTTGGACCTGGTATTTACAAATTTCTCGGAATATCTTGACTTAATTGCATCATCGTCTCCTCTGTTGCCTATTGATAATCACCACGCACCAGTAGTTTTACTGCTTGACAATAGCGACGCGCCAACATTACTTGACAACCAAAATTAATGCTTTTAGTTTGACTATTCTGCATGCGATTTTGACCTGGTAGATTGGGAACGACGGTGCCGTGGACCGTCATCAGCTTTTTATGGATCACTCTATGATGTTATCAATCGCCATGTTCCTCGAAAAAAAACCTGCTTCGATCTCAGTTTTCAACCAACCGTTGTGGACTCCCTATCTGCGTAACCATCGCAACAATCTTCGTAAGATGCGTAACCGATATTTCATTACGAAAAACGAGTCCGACAGAGCTAGACTTCGCGAGCTTGAATCGGAGTATAAAGCCCTCCTTTCGGCAACGCATGAAAGCTATTTGATCAGGATTCAGACAACCGTCAAGCAAACCCCTTTTTGCTTCTGGGATTACATCAAGCAGCGGGAAGCTAGTCACGGCGTTCCTGGCTCTGTCAACTTCAATGGAAATACTTCTCAATCTAGCTCAGAAGCAGCCAATCTCTTTGCCACATTCTTCGAAAGCTTGTTAGTAAAGCTTCTCCCGTTCAACGTCGGAACCTTTTTGAACAGATACCGTCTTATGACATTAGTTTGGCATGCATACAGTTTCTACGAATGATGTTCGGAAAGCCCTCGAAGACCTCGACTCAACGAAAGTACCGGAACAGATAGCCTACCTCCTGTATTTTTGAATCATTGCGCCACTACTATTGCAATGCCCATCGCTGCAGTTTTCACCCGCTCACTCCAGGACAGAACATTCCCAATTGCATGGAAAACGGCGTCCATAGTACCGATCCATAAGTCCAAAAGTTACACTTGTGTCGAAAATTATCGTGGAGTATCCATACTTTGCACTCTTAGTAAGGTTTTCGAAAAGCTAATCTACTCAGTATTATACCGATCATCTCCGTTGCTCAACATGGCTTTGTGAAGCACCGTTCTACAACATCGAACCTAATGTGCTACGTTTCAGCGATATCACGTGAACTAGAGTCAAAGAGACAAGTGAATTCGGTGTATATCGGTGTACTTTGCGAAAGCGTTTGATGCAGTACCGCACAATCTCATCGTTGGAAAAATGAGCCACCTAGGATTTCCAACATGGATCACTGAATGGCTCTACTCGTACCTGTCTAATCGCAATGCTTTCATAACTGTGAATTCAGTGCGTTCCAGGACATTCAACATACCAGCTGGAGTACCCCCAGAACAGTGTTCTCGGCCCTCTTATTTTTATTATTTATGTGAATGACTTATGTGAACTGCTTTCATCGTCAAAACTTTCATTCGGCGATGATCTGAAATTTTTCCGCGAGATTATCTCTCCCGCCGATCGTGTCGATGTTCAGGAGGATATAAACCATTTGCTAGTCTGGTGTGGTGCCCACGACATGCGCGCATACAACAAAAAGTGCAAAGTAATAACTTACACCCGCTGCAAAAACGTTATTCTGCACCAGTATTATATGGGATCGGATTCTCTGAAACGTGTAAGTTCTATCTGTGATCTGGGTGTTACGATTAAATCGAAGCTGAGGTTCAATGAGCACATAAGCATCGTTATTGCTAAAGCATACACTGTGCTTGGTTTTATTCGTCATCATGCTTCAGGCTTCACTGACGTTTATTGCCTTAAGACGCTTTTTTGCTCGCTAGTTCGCAGCATCTTAGAATACGCCTCACCGGTTTGGTCTCCATCTTACGTCACGCATACTCTTACAATTGAGCGAGTTCAGAAAAGTTTCATGAGGTTTGCCTTGCGTCGGCTCCCATGGAATGATCCACTCAACCTTCCCGCTTATCCCGACCGATGCAAGTTGATTGATTTGGAAACCCTCTCAGCCAGGCGTATTAAACTACAACGGCTGTTCATCTTCGACCTTATAATGGGCCATGTGGATTGTCCCGAACTCCTAGAATTAATTCCGTGGAACACTCCTCCTCTTCGGTTCCGAAACTCCCCATTACTGGCAATTCCGTTTTACAGAACGAACTTCGGATTCAATCATTGTTTTAACTTGTGTTTGCGATCCTTTAATGATGTATGTAATGAATTTGATTTTATTTTGTCTAAAAATGTGTTTAGGTTTAGATTAAGCTATTCGAAGTCGAAGATGGTGTACAATAAATTAAATAAATAAACAAAAGGGAAAAGCATAGTTTAGAAACATTAAAATTTATTGTTGTTTATGTATATTTTCTTTTATCACATGAAATAGGATATATGTATGACTAGCTTTTGCATTAAATCTGTGAACGAAAACATTAATTTACGCTCAATTCAAATACACTATTATTGAATCAAAATCAGTATATTTTTAAATCGACAATAGTATAAATTGAAAAGTAGTTCATTCAAAACATACAGAATCTTACATTGACAATATATGAAATAATTTTATCAAAACAATAAAATACAATATAATTTCAAAAGAAATGTTTTGCTTAAATTCAACAATTATAATTTTTGGTTCAATACAACAAAACTTCTCTCCGTGTGGAGTGACCTGGAATTACTCTGATGGCCACACACTTAGAAATTATGAATTTTACACAAGACGTAATTCAGGTTTGTAAAAAGTCGGGGAACGTAAAGAAATATTTCGTTTAAAATTATGTCTCCTGAAACTGATACATACGCAATTCGACGAAAGATGTGTTTGATTGAATTTATTTTCTCCTCTCTTTTAACTCATTCTTATGTGACATTTTGGTAGTGTGCAGATTCAACCTGTGAACCCTATTCTTTCATCAAGAGCTAGCTTGTTATTGATTGACGGTATGGATTTCCTTAACATGCATCATATAAATCTCATGCACAACCCATTAGGACGCATTCCCGATTTGTTCTTTAACCATACGGATCTTCCTGTTGAAATACCGAGTTCTATTTCCCTATTTTTTTTATTATTTTTTTTTTTTCAATTGACCTTCATCACTCGCCGCTGGTTGTCAGCCTACCATCTCTAGTTGATGACCACTGCATGGTGTGAATTAGAATGTTGAACTTGCGTTAGAATAGAACAAAATTGACTTCAATGCTCTTTTGAATTATCTCCCCGTCATTGACTGAGACGTTATTTTTAATGGACTGAGTGCTGATGAAATGGCTGAAACCGTGTGCGCTGCACTGAATAATTGGATGAATACGTTGCTACTGCGTTGCAACAAAAACTAAAACGAACACGAAATGTTTCGCAGTGTAAACTCCGGCGGTACCGTTCTCTGGCAAATAAGCGTAGTTTTCACTTGGCGTATAATGAGTGCCGTAAACTAAACTCTTCACGCTACAAATCGTATGTATTACGAGTACAAAATTATTTAAGGTGATACCAACAATCAATGTGCAACTAGCGATTTGAAATTGGTTCTGCCCCCCGCCCACTACTCCCCCTCCACTATTCTCTTTCTTCCCCCCCCCCCTATTCTTTGTTTTTTTTTTTTCACTTTTTTTTTCACATTTAAAATTTTTTGTGTGCTTTTGGGGTTTTCTTGGGCCCTTGGCCCCTCTACTTACCAAGAAAAATATCGTATTTGTTCGGGACCTACTGGTCTTAGTGTCTGGTGGCTTCGAAGTTTTTGGAGCTATGTAAATTCTAAGAGGAAAAACTATAAGGGACAGCCCAATAGGGTTGTACGCAAAGTTGAAGTAGGACTACGTAGCACTTTGTAATGAATGTTATTATTATTATTTTTAATTGCCTGTATTAGAATAAAGGCTTCATTGATCGATTGGATCAAGAAGCATTGCCGAAAATCAGTGAAGTTGTGTATTACCTACGACCGGTTGATGTAGACTAAGGTAAACAGTTTCGTTTGTTTCGTAGAGCAACATTGCAATGTAGGTGCTGTTCTAACAGGACGTTGCATCGGCATACATAGATAAGTAAGTATGTTAGAAAATTCTATGATATGCTCTTTACAAATCTTTTGGCGGTCCTAGACTGCGTTTAAATGTTGGTATGATGAAAAGACAACGGCTGTGCTGGTAGTGGTGATTGTGTTGGTATGATCGACTAGCTGGAGACCATTATCCTTATCGCGTTATAGATTGTTGAAAGTCTGTTTGGGAATTCAAAGTCAATAATTAATGATATTTTTTAACATTGACTTGACAATTGACAATCAGTTCCAACTGATTGAAACTAAAATCTCGAAAATCTATCGAGTAGTGATAATGTTATTAGCGTTCAATGTGTTTCAAATATTCGTGGTCGTTCAAATGGTCGCTATTTTTCAAATTTTCATTTGATCCTAACGTTTGCATTAAAAATATGGACTTTTTTCGGATGGTGATTAAAAACAAAGCTAAGATAGATAATTGCTTTTGATAAATTTCCCATGGAAGGCTATTATTTAAGCTTACTTGCAAAACAAAATTCTACGCCCTTGCGAGCGGCCTTCCGGCAGTTGACCGGAACATTCACTATGGCGGACGAAAACATGCATGTAGTCATGTTTTTGAGTTCTTTCTTCGTTTTATTTATCGATTCCTCCTCAATTTTCGCGACAAAATTTGTTGAAGTAGATCTTACGCTTCAGGTTAGCCCAGAAATTCTCGATGGGACGCAGCTGGGGGACGTTGGGCGGGTTCGTCGACTCTGGTACCACATCGATATTCAGCCACTCCATCTCCCCCAACGATCGCTTCGAGTAGTGGGCCGACGCCAGATCCGGCCGGAACATCGCGTCTTCGCCCTTATGGTATTTCTTGATGAACGACGCAACTTCCGGCAGGAATTTCGTACTATAAGCAGAGCAGAGCAGCGTTGACAACCCCTTCTCGCTGATTGTCAGCCACAGCAGCACCTTCTTAGGGAACTTGGTGTGTGAAATGAACTTCACCTCGGAGCTCACTTCCTTCGTGGGGGAAGTAAAATACGAAGTGCCCTGCCAGTCGTTGCCATCAAGGGTGAGATAGGTCTCGTCGTTCATCACCACCGCCACGTCGCGATTCGCCCGGAAAATCGAGTAGACCATCTTATTCAGCCGCTGCCGCTACGTCATTGCCTGCAGCTCCGAAACCAGTGGACGCGACTTCTGCTTCCTGACATGTATGTTCATGTTTGCCAGGTACTTTTTCACTGTTTGGCCGGTTGAACCGACCTCCCGGCCAAGCGCACGCAGCTATGTAGCCACTTTTCCTTCGGTCTTCCTCTTCAGCATCCTTTGGAGCTTCTTGTCGCTCAGGGTCGTCGGCTGTCCGGAACCGGGCTTACTTTAGATGCTTGGATTGTTGTCTAATAATGCCAAGATGCTGAAGATACCGGAACGGGCGTATACGGCGTCCACGACAGCCGACTTTCAAATTATAGCAAATCATAGAGAGATGTTACTTTGATGTAGCAACTTGCAGAGTAATAACAACATGAAATTTACAGTGGCATCTCAAATAACCTGGTCACATTGATACGAACTATTATTGTAATGCGGAATTGTAAATAAACGATTTTATGATCTTCTTTTTGCAGTATTTTTAACCGGTCTAAAACGCCCTACCTTAACCACCTACCCTAACCTATCCTTGTTCCTTCCCATGGAGTTCATGTGGTCTGAATAGACTAGTTCGCCTTTACCCCTCTTTCATCATCGGCTTTGGACTAACTTGCGCAGTTATTGCCCCACCAAATGCAGCAAAATGAAAATGAAAATTAAAAGACTTGCGCACCCGCATAACAATGTTTTGCTACAAAATAGGTCTAACCAGTTTGCTTGCTGCGCACCTTTGCGTCTGAGGCAAAGCTGCACCAGCGCGTGGTTCATTCTTCTAATCAATACGCGGTTTTCACATACACTGCCAAAGAAGAACCTAAGGGCACGTCGTTCGAAAACTCCAAGTGCTTGCAAGTCCTCCTCGAGCATTGTACACGTCTCATGCCCATAAAGCACTACCGATCTTATCAGCGTCTTGAACATAGTACACGTAGTATGGGGATACAATTTATCAGACGTCAAGGTATTGTGGAGTCCATAGTAAACACGACTTCCAGCAATAATCCGTCTTGAAATACGTCACCAATGATCCGAGGTACACAAATTCATTCTGACGGCGCCAGTAAGCGTGGTTGCCTATCACCCCAGTTGGTCTGGTATCGATTCCAGTCGCCACCGTTGGGATTTTCTGAGACGAAAAATCTCTGATCACGTCTTTCTTCGGAAGGGAAGTAAAGCCGTTGGTCCTAGCATATATGTTGAAGGGTTCGATGTGTAAGGCCAGGTCTTCTCTCTGGCGTGGCGAACCAGCCTCAGGCTGAAAGTCACTTAAATACGAAACAAAAAATACCCCACCACCCACCCCCCCCCCACCCCCCTCCCCCACCCACGCCCGCCCAAAGCCAATCCAACCCCCGCCCCCCCCCCTCCCCCCACCACACCCTCCTCCTTCCTCTCCTCTTCCTCACCCTCCCCCCCCTCCTCTCTATGAAACACCACCACCTCCCCCACCATAATTTTTTTTTTTTTTTTTTTTTTTTTTTTTGTTTTTTTTTTTCCCGGCCTGGTTGGTCCCTTACCGAGCCAGAGACCCGGGCTGGTTTTTTTGAAAATTTTACCCCCCCCCCCCAGGCCCCAAAGTGCGGCACAATAAAAAAAAAAAAGCGGAAAAAACCCCCCTTTTCGAGGAATACCCCGCGTTTTTCAAACGAGTCCTATAATGCACCCGGCATCCGCACACATTACTGTTCACCATCGACCGTAGCCTTGATTTCAGCTTGAACAGTTTTGTCAGTTTCCTGGAACACAATTCTCGTCCGTAATCTTCCATATTGCATCACGATCAATAGGATCTTATGTGGCCTTTAAATCGATGAATAGGTGATGTGTAGGGTCTTGATATTTGCGGCCTTTTTGAAGACTCGACGTAAAGTATTGGGTGCGCAACTAAGTTCCCGCTGTTTAGCAATAGATAGTAAGTGCTGGTCGAATGTTGTACATCTCAAGCGTCATAAACCAAGCTCAGACATATGGTAAACAAACCGCTTTGCCAAATCAGCGATTTTGGTTTAGTGTTATATATTTTGGTTGTTTGAAGATGTCTGATTTCGTGCCAAATAATCGTCATTTGCGGGAAGTGTTGATTTTCTTCTTTCATTCGGAGAAAACGGCGGCTGAAGCACATCGAGAGCTCCAAAAAGTTTACGGTGATGCTGCTCTGAGTGAAACAACGTGTCGTGATTGGTTTCGTCGCTTCAAAAACGGTGATTTCAGTGTTGATGATCGTCCGCGTGAAGGAAGGCCAAAAAACTTCGAAGACTCTGAATTGGAGGCATTGCTCGATGAGGATCCGTGTCAAACGCAAGAAGAGCTTGGTTCAGGATTAGGAGTTTCCCGCCAAGCCGTTTCTAAGCGATTGCATGCGTTGGGAATGATTCAAAAAGGAACTTGGGTTCTTTACGATTTGAAGCCAAGAGATGTTGAGCGTCGTTTTTTCGTCTGTGAACAACTGCTCCAGCGGCAAAAAAGGAAGAGTTTTCTACATCGCATTGTGACGGGTGACGAAAAATGGATTCATTGCAGTAACCCAAAACGGAAACATTCATGGGGACTGCCCGGGCATGCTTGAACATCGTCGCCTAGGCCGAATATTCACGCTGCGAAGGTTATGCTGTGTATTTGGTGGGACCAAGTTGGTGTTATTTATTATGAGCTGTTGAAACCAAACGAAACCATTACCGGGGAACGGTATCGAACTCAATTGATGCGATTGAGCCGAGCACTGCACGAAAAACGGCCACAATACGAGCACAGACACGAAAAAGTGATTCTTCAGCATGACAACGCTCGACCTAACGTTGCGAAACCCGTGAAAACCTACTTGGAAACGCTCAAATGGGAAGTCCTACCCCACCCGCCATATTCTCCTGATATTGCCCCGTCCGATTATTACTTGTTCCGTTCGATGGCACATGGTCTCACTGGTCAGCAATTCCACTCATATGATGACATCTCAAAATGGCTTGATTCTTGGATAGCATCAAAAGACGAACAATTCTATCGAAATGGTATTCACGTTCTACCAGAAAGATAGGAAAAAGTCGTAGCTAGTGATGGGCAATACTTTGAATAATTCGTTTGTAACCTTTGTTTTCAAAATAAAGTTCCTTTTTCACCAAAAAACAGCGAGAACTTAGTTGCGCACCTAATACATAACGACGTAACGTAAAGATTGTATCTACTGTCGATCACCAGTTCACAAAACCGGTTTGATAACTTCCTACAAATCTGTTTGCTAGTGGTGATAGACGGATGCAGATGATCTGGGGTAGCTTTTAATAGGCCGCGTTGAAGATAGCGATCACTGGATAGTTCTCAGTTTCTAACTTGTCACTTTTTTTGCCGCTTAGGCATATAACTTCCTCTTTCCACTACTCCGGTAGCTGTTCAGTATTCCAAATTTTGCCTATCACTCGATGCAGACAAGTGCAAGTGACCCATGACCCAATGAGCCCATGGAAGTCAAGAAAATTCCAACCCGAAAGATCCCTTCGACCGGATCGGGAATCCTTCAGCTTACCGAAGTAAGAACCGTATTCTTACCGACTGAGCTATCTTAGGCCACAACAAAACCAATTTTTGGGACATTAATCCTAGTTAATATTAAGTTGAAGTTATTGAAAACGTTATTTTGAGCTGCTATAATGGTGATCAATTAATCTTGAGGTATACTATTTTTCTGTGTGTCAATATTTTGCACTGTCACCAAGAGATACATGTTCTGTTCAGAGAATATATTCTAAAATACCAAGACTAGGTTGCCTCATTCACAACAGCCAACGGATCAATAAATTTTCAACGTGGTTTTTCTCGACGTGTTGTTTTTCTCGATAGGACTGATATGCTTGTATATTCATGCATAGTCATTCACTGTTGAACTTTTTTGAAACGAATACAAAGATTGAAGAGATATCTTGTTGTTTGAAAATGTTTTCCACGACGAATCAATAGACTATGTGACAAAAATGCTTCTCAAGCATTTTACGTTGCTCTCTATTATTTCTATAATTCCGAAGCTAGCCAATCAAGCGGCAGTAGTAAGCGTTTTTCTTATAGTCAATTTAATTATAATCCAGTTAAGAGACTTGGTAGTGAAAACAATGTAGTTGTTAGACGAATCGAGCTTGAGCATAGTTTTATATTTCGGATGGTCTCATGAAGATCTGCTGTCGAACAAAAAAAAGTTTTAACTAAAAGCCTGCTAAGTTTTTAGCTGAAAAAGCTGAAATTGTATTGAACAAACTATTGGACAATAAAATGAAACTGCCATAAAAAAAGTAAAGAACAATCATATTGAACATCTGTGGATGGACTAATTTGAAATTTTCCATGAAATACACTTTCACTCATGACAGAAATAAAAAATAAATCGGAACACAAATATTTTGTACATAACTTGAACATTTAAAACATTCGCCATGCCTTATAATTCTCTTTAAATATGTAACTATTTCTAACTTCTAGTAAATCACGAGTTATTGGTCTACTCAGTTAACAAAGCTTCAAGTTATTCTTCTGCAATGCTTATCAAACAGAAAATATTGGAAACTACTGGCTCCGTAAAGCTAACAAGGTTGAAACTCTTTAAAATAAGCTAACATAAAAAAGTTTTCGAGAGAAAAAAAAACTATAGATGTTGTTAGTCTTTGATCTCGTCAACGGTATCCTCGGCTGCCCTTTCTTACATCTTAGGGCCAATTTATTCCCCACTGCTTAAGCCTTAAACCAGGTATATGAGTCTACGTAGATTGAAATATAGCCATCCAAGAGCGTGTGCACAATAGTCGATTAAAGTCGTATATTTTCAGATCATTTTTGTTTGAAATACTGTATAGAGTGAAAATTATCCAAAGCAATGCAAACATTACTTATTTTAACAAGAATACATTTCATAGTAGAATATGCGTTCTAGATACGTAAAGCATTAAGCTCCATACCACAAAAGTTCAATTCTGTGGACACAGTGGTTCAACGCCCCGACAAAAAAAAACCTCCAAAAACATTGACAACACTACCGGTCAACTTATTGCACTAAGGTAGTTCTTATGGAAGCAAAAAGCTTTAATGACGCACTTTAAGCTCAGCTGTCCACCTTAATGGAGAAATGATCATGAAAAAATATTCTAGATTCTGTCATTCTCGACACCACCGCTGAATCGCACGTAACCACGACCCTGCCCACATGCTTCAGCATGAGCACTTGAATAATATTAGGACCTTCAACGTGTTCGTAATAGGAAACTCATCATTATCAGCCGATCACACCACGCTGGCACTGGCTATGGTGGGCATTCACATTGAATCCCGTTAATCACATGTTTATTTACCTCGAGCTTCACGTACGAATGCCGCCCCATCTTGGTTTCGGTCATGAAATTCGGCTGCATGTTTGGAAACTGGACTTGCTCGATTGATCTTCGCATGATGGTGGTCTTATTTACACGACTTTTAATGCATTCAAACAGCCATTTCAGAAGCACTATCAAGTTTTCAATCAAGCACCGAAGGTACACTTTAAAGATCTGTTTCTTGGGTACGACTTCAAGGACTTCATATTTATTAGTTTTAGACATTTTGATTTTCAAGTTGGATCAACTTCACTGATTAGGTAATTTTCGCATTACTCTTCACTTCAAACCATTTTCTATAGTTGCTAGTTGCAGTTATAACAATTGCGCCACCATGGCGCCACTCACTCTCAACTAACTTGATTAATTTCACATCTGAAACTGACTAGACTTTGGTACTGGCCAACACAACGAAGGCTTATTCACATTCGAATGCAGCATTAAAAGATTAAAGCAGGCGTATCAGTTTTTACTATCAGCTTGTTTAAAAATGTCTTATAACATTTGCCCTTTTCCACTATAGGTGGTTCACATCAGACACCATTCACGAGATTCACCAAAACATCCCACTTGTTTGTGATGTTGTTCCGCTGCAATTATGGAACACAAAATAACTCCAAACGAAGCACATTTGTTTCCCAAAAAGAACCCAACGCAATAAACACTAATCACATTTGACCATTGCAATACAACCTGTCGTTTGAATTTGACTCACACACCCAAAAACGCTTTTCGGCAGCATAAAGTAAACATATTCTATCCATGTTGTAGTGATGACAAAGCATAAGAAAGTTACCATCATCTAGCACAGTTCAAAGTCCATCAACTTAGTGACGTAGAAGGGGTTCCACCTTCCCGCCTGCTGGCAACACGTGACTCGTACTTGAATACGCGCTACACTCATGCAACAGCTATGTTCATTTGCGTAGTATAAAACAAAACGTTCGAGTTGATGCGTAATAAAGATAAGAATCAGCTTATCTTCCATAGAATCTAGCGAAATGCACACACACTAAATTCGGTCTTTGCCTGTGAGCTCAAACCTTATGCAAATTGTCTATACAAATCAGGTCTATCCATTCTGCAAAATCGCGTATAACTAGAATTGAGTGTATGATCAAAGTTTTCTTCCAGACATCTGCATCACACCGCCGTTCACTTGCAACTGACATCGACTGCATCTAATCAGAATGTTTCCATATGTAGCTGATTATCAATGCATGTATTCGTGCCGGAAGCTAATCATGCCGACGTGACGGTTTGTTCGATGTTTTTTTACCATGTGCTGCTTCTTCACATTGCCTAGGGTAAATGATCAGTGGTCCAATACGTTCGAAATTAGAAACATTAGGACATAGGTTTGGTATTGGTGACATCTTCTTGGAACAATAACAATGCAAAATAGGATTCTTATTTTGAATCAAAAATTGTATGATTTATCTACATTATCTGAAAGAGCTTTTTTCATCTTGATTTCAAATAAATTAAAAAAAAAGGTTCAATAATACCATCTATTGTAAAAAAAAAAATCAAAGGAATTTAATGCCAGAGATATCATATTGATCATACTGCCATCTTGATTGTAAAGTTTTCCCATCTAAAATGAAGCATTCCCATCTAAAATGAAGAAACAAATAAATGTTTCATAATATGCCAATAAAAATGAACAGAAATCCGCTAACTGGACCAATGCTTACTAAGATCTGTACGTATCTCTTGTGATCGATTCTCCAAAAAAAATCGTCAATAGGTTAATGCATTTGTGCTCATTTCTATTGGCAATCATTTTAACAATTTTATGAAACATTTACTTTTTTCATCTTTTCATTGCAGAGCTCGGGTAAATTGGCAAACTATTGAGCACTACATAAAATGATGCTTGCAGCATTTGATTAGCATAGCATAGCATTTTCCGACCCTACACAATCCTGGGTTGGCTGTTGGAGAGACGATGAAAGTGCCAGAAGAGCTGCCTTGGGTATGACAGGCTCTACATTCATCGATCTATTTGCACAACACCTGGCCAGGGTCCCTATGATCAGCAAGGGATGGGAGGGAAGTGTTGATTAGTTGTCTACTTAATAAGATTCTAAAATGCTACCTTCATAGACATCTGGAGTTGGAAATTGGATGAGATTGTGCGAGAGGCTTTTCTTCTTTTTTTTTTTAAAAAGACCATGCAATTTCGTAGTTGCTACTTTGTTACTGAACAGAACTAGTGTAATTGCACAGAGAACCACTTAGATGGAGCTTGGGAGTAGCATTACATCTTCAATGTACAAGTTCACTAGTTCTATTTATAGATCAGTACCGACGCCGGCCACGTCCTCACGGTCTGTTGGGTAGGGGGAAGAAGGATGATTAGTTTGGCAATCGTTGTTATTAGAGACCGTGATCAGCACTGCCGACAATTGCCGAGGGAAGGATAGTTGTGTTAGTGAGGCAGGTTATTTTTACATCATGGATGCACTGTGGTAAGTGATGCAATCAATGAAAGAAAGCGCAGTAGACTGCTTTTTATATTAAATCTAGTGGTGATAGAAAGAGGCAAGTGACAAATGGCAAGGACGGGCCTGGGATTGAGCTCCCGACCACCTGCTCAGTAAGCAGAACAGATAACCACTGAGCTACACAACCGGGTATTTGTGCGGGAAGCTTTCCTTGGTGAGAAAGCATATGTATATTTATATACACAGCCATTCCATAATTCCAACATTAATACTATATACCAACGCGTCCTACGTGAACCTCGCGGTTATGTCCGTGATATAACCCACCTCTATTTTTTTATTCGGGCGCAATACCTTGACAACTGGCAATTAACCCTTAAGAGCTAGATAGACATTATTTATCGTATAAATTTTGCATTGCTTCACTAACAGCAAAAGAGATTGCTGGTTCTGGTACGTTCTTGCTCCCAATACAGCTAAAGTCCGTCCGATCGCTATCGATCGCTTTAGGAATAGTGTAATAGCATAGATAACTCTAAGACCAGTAGGTCCCGAACAAATACGATTTTTTTCTTGGCTCAAACAGTACTAGCAGATCGGTCCCAAGCTCGGTCCCAAGCTTAATAATACGCCCCTAATAATGAACTCACACGAACACACTCTCAAATATTCTGTCAAAATAACACAGCAAATCAAAACAAAGGCGCAAATATGTATAGTTAGGTGCTGGCTTCAAGGTGTACTTCGGACCAGGGGGTTCTACAACAGTGAACCAATTTCAAATCGCTAGTTGCATATTGATTGTTGGTAATAGGTAGTAGAAATTAGTAAAAATAAACCGTCGTGGAGTAAAACCAGCGGATGGATAGTCATGAAGAAAACGATTTTTTTTGGCTCAGGAAGTACTAGCACAGCGGTCCCAAGCTTAATGATTCGCCCCTATGACCGTAACTCACACCAATACACTCTCAAATATTCTATCAAAATAACATAGCGAATCAAAACAAGAACAAAGATACTTGTACCAAAAGGTACTGAAACTAGGGGTTCTACAACAGTGAACCAATTTCAAATCGCTAGTTGCACATTGATTGTTGAGAAAACCGTATTTTTAATGAACAAGTATCAGATGCTCGCTAAATAAAGCTGTTGCAGTCAAAGATTAATTTTTGAAAAAAATGTCCAAAAATTCTTCCCGGGACGGCACGAACAACGTCTTTGATTGGCAATTCTCGGCAAATTATTCAAAACGACGTATAGTACCCCCACGGAAATTAACTTAGGGGTGTTCCGATCAAAATTAGGTCAAATAGTAATGTGTGTGAGTCGAGGTTTTATTAATAAGTCAAATTATCTTTCTTTTTCAAGTTCAGTTAATACAGAATACAGGAGAAATATTTTGCTAAGCTTCCTTTTTACCGAATGCGAATTGCCGGGTCTTTCGTTTAACACCTGCCATAAGATTTTGTACAGTCTCCTTGTCCACTTTATTCGCCGCAGAACGCCAGTTTGCCTTGAACTGTTTCTCGCTCACAACAGCTTTTTGAATCTTCTTAAGGTTCCGCTGGACGATGGCCCAATGTTGTTCGATTGGGCGGAGCTCTGGCGTGTTGGGAGGGTTCTTGTCCTTAAGCACCACTTGAACGTTGTTGACAGCATACCACTCCATGGCCTTTTTTCCGTAATGGCAACATGCCAAATCCGGCCAAAATAGAACGGAACAATTGTGTCGCTTCAGGAAAGGCAGTAGACGTCTTTGTAAGCACTCGCTCAGATAAATTTCCTGGTTGACGGTTCCGGTCGCAATGTAAACGTTGCTCTTTAAGCCACAGGTACAGATGGCCTGCCACACCAGATATTTGTTCGCGAACTTTGACAATTTAATGTGCTTGAAAATATCTGCCACCTTTCCCCGTCCGGTTGCCGTAAAAAATTCCTGTCCATGAAGCTGTTTAAAGTCTGCCTTGACGTAAGGTTCATCGTTCTGTACCACGCAATCGAACTTCGTCTGTATCGTCGTATAGAACTTTCGCAATCGTGCTTTGGCCGACGTGTTTTGTTTATCGTCACAATTTGGAGTCACCACTTTCTTGTAAGACGACAGTCCAGCTCGTTTTTTAGCTCTATCCACGGTTGAAGGCAACACTCCCAGCTTCTTTGCGACATCTTGGACGGAGAGGTTGGGGTTCCGCTCGAAACTGTGGCCTCCGGCTTTCGATTTCTCCCCGATCCAGCTTTCCTAGCTGTCGACAAACGTTCACCGAAAACTTTTAATACGTTGGATACAGTTGATTTAGCCACATTCAACAATTTCGCCAACTTGGCGTGAGAGTAGTTTGGATTTTCGCCATGCACGTGCAAAATTTTGATGCGTTGCTTCTCCTCCTTCGACATTTTGATAACTGAAGTGCTAATCTCAAAATCAAAATAGTGACATGATGCTACACGCACACATCTTTAAAATGAGGGGAGTGCAAAATTTTTTAATGCATGACGAAAGAAAATGTGTCAAGTTTAAGTTGACCAAATTTTGATCGAAAAATCTTTTATCACCATCACGTTATAGAAATGTTATTCCTTGTGTTGGTGGTCCTAGTTTGCGTGAAAGTGCTAAGGATTTCACGAATTTAACGTTTGAATCTTTCTTCCCCTTTGTTTACAAAATCAGATACGTCGTTTTAAATAAGTTGTCGAGAATTTGTAACTCTTTGCTCCCTTGTTGCTGTTTGATAAATGTAACAAACTTTTTCTTACTTTCACATTCGTGAAATAAACAAACATTGTCCAGAGATATTCTGCAGTGCTAAAAAATTACCGAACTACAACTAAATTGAATATCGCGCATGGATGACAGATTGTGTCATTAAGTTATACCTAATTTTGAAGTGATGTTCCGAACATTTTAGCATAAACTTCATTGGTCAAAGGTCTTTTAAATAAGGCGATATAAGACTGAAATTCACCCAAGTTTCCTGTAAACAAACTTCTCTGCATAGTATCATTATTTATTGTTTTATTTGAATAATTACTGAGATTTGTGAACATGAAGTTGGATGGTAGCGTAAGATCTACATTAATCGCTCATTGATGTGATTATTTTATTATCATTGTTTATATGACTTCTTTATTAAATCCGATCAGTTTGTAACTTTTTTCAATGTAGCTTTTGGTTTTGTTCTTTTTTTGTAATTAGACAAGCATAATTAATATAGGTACTCATTATCAGCAGAAAATAGCTTCCTGAGGGTTGTTTGTGTCCTTCATTCATAACCAGAATTCTTCGTTATGGCCTCATCTAAATGCAATACAGTACTCAACGGTCCAACAGCAACGTATATATTTTCAGAGCGATTTTATTTATAGAACGTTTTCCTACTTGTAATGCCATGCTGATACATCCATAAGCGTTTCACAATTCATGAAGATTACATGTATCAGTTATGCGTATCACATCATGATACAACAACTTGATTTGCGA
Organism: Aedes koreicus; assembly: GCA_024533555.2. Classification (NCBI taxonomy): domain Eukaryota; kingdom Metazoa; phylum Arthropoda; class Insecta; order Diptera; family Culicidae; genus Aedes; species Aedes koreicus. Next base: position 207,804 of record JAHHFK020002770.1, on the reverse strand, counting down.
TACATTTTTATTTATTTATATGTTACCTAAATCAGGTAATCCCCCAGTCATTTTCAACTCCGTTCTCAGTCCAACCGTTGATGTATTTTCCTGCATCATAGTAACCGTCGGTTTGGTTTTCATTCCGTAGCCAGGTTTTTTACCAGCAACAAATAATTTTCCTCCACCACCGGTCTCAACACCTTCATCTTTGTCGTCGTCGTCGTCTTCATCAGGATCGGAGTTCTTCTCCAGTTCCACTCTTGTGGGCGGACATCATTTATCCCATAGGCCGATTTCCTTCATCTTAGTCTGGAAGTATCGCTCGAGTGTGTTGGCGCAGCTGTTGGCATAGAAACGGCAATTACTCACTGTTATCCAATTAGACAAAACCAAAACGAATGGTTAAAATATAGCACCTACCGATAATATTCTGTCTCTGGAGAGTTATACAATCGGCAATTGGTGAATATACGGGCCATGTCTGCCATGAAAAGCCTACGCGCTACGTAATACCTAGTATGGGAACATAATCGTATTAAATCTGATCAGCATACATGTATTGTTTGTTGTTTATGTACTTGTTTTTCAGTCTTTCACCCATAGTTTTTAGGTCCATTGGGTATTTGATGTGGTCGTAGTAGTCTGGAACTTCAGCGGGATTGACCGGTTTCAGAAATGGCCATGCAGCCGAATGCTGGCGAACCGATTGAAGAACACCAGTCAACGCGTTTGATAGCTTATCTGGATCAGCAGACTCTTCGAGAGGACGGGATGTACGTTGAGTGCGGAACTGAGGCCGCCATCCAACTTCACGCAATCCTGGGATGGACTCAATTGGGATGCTACGCAGCTGTGTTAATAAATCGAATTGTTTATAAGAAATCTGATCAGAAATGTTTGATCCTATGCATACTCCTTCTTTAAAACACGTGAGACCAGGGTGAACCTTCTGAACCTCTTGCTGGCGCTGAGCAATCAATTCTTTCACAATTTCCTTCTGCTTTCGAATAACTGAACTGAATTGAGTGTAAATCAAGCTCGGATGCAATTCACAGTGCATAAGTGTCGCTCCTTCGTATTCCTTGATGTATCCTGAAATGGATCAACTTAAGACGCCGCTGCTCCCGTAAAAATTCAATGTTCCTACATACCCGCATAGACGTGTCTCGCTACTTTGATATCTTTGGAAAATCCTTGCTTCTTGAAATATCCGATGGCGAATTCATCAGCATAGGTTAAAAAGTGCTTGATACCGCGTTGGGTGCTGTAGTCCTTCAAGTGATTCATCAAATGAGTGCCATAACCCTTGACCTGCTCGCTGCTGGTAACAGCGCAAAAGACAATTTCGGTAAAGCCCTGGGATGCAAAAGTTCTAAAACAGATACCCCCAATCGGACGACCATCCTTCACCAATGCCAGGGTTTTATGCTTTCTGTAATTAGATATACAGGTAGTGTCATATATTGTTTAGCGTTTTTCGATGAAGGTAAAAAGCTTATCATCCATCCAAAATCTAATTCTTATTATTTTTTGTTTTTCAAGCTCCTTCCAAACTTCGTAATCGAAAAATTCATGTATGAATTAGAAAACCTGATTAGTAATAACATTCATTCGCAGTACTGTAATTCAACTTGCCTAGGTCATTGTACTTACGGATCAAAAACCAGCTGACTAATGTACTCCCTCGGCATACCCGGAAGTTGATGAGCAAACACACTATGCAATCCCAGAAGCCAAAGCATCGACTCTTTGGTTACCGGTTTGGTTAGCGAATTGCCCACGACATGAAATTCAATCTCCCGACGATTCTCTTCCGCCTTAGCAGCTTCGTCTCGTGGAGCATTAGGTGGGAATACCACTTCCGTTCGGCTAGTGTAGTTCGAATCGTTGATTCTTTTTAGTGCTTTCAAAACCACCTCATCCGGAAGGTCCTCACACTCGGAATCTTTCTTGTATCGCTTGGGATCGTTGGTCTTTTTACCACTTGAGGAAGCTGCCACCTCATGTTGCCGTTTCTTCTGAAGCATCAACGATGCAGTGGGTTTAAAGTTTTGATCCCAGATTTGTGAATCTTCGTTGATAACTTCATGTTTCAAAGCTTCTAGGAACTTCGGTAACTGTGCCAACATAAGGCGCTTTTCGGGAGGCATCCTGTCCCTCTCAGTCTTGCACTTTGTCAGAAGCTGTTGGTAAACGTACTGATAGACAGCTTTAAGTAGAGTTCTACCAAACACAATAGACGTCTCGAAGTGACGCAAAGAACTGCAGAATGCAGGGACGTGACAGAACACCAACCAACGGGTGTAGTTAATCTTGTAATTTGAAGCATCTTCGTGACTTAAATCTTTACGAGCGCTCGGTGCTTCAAAGTTCCAATGATTTAGGCAATGAAGAAACGTTTTAGCCACCTCAGTCATTGTTTCCAGCTCTCCAGGATTCAGATGGCTGTATTTGTGCAAAACAAAGTTGGTTACCGCTTTCGAAATGGATGGTTGCTCAAAGGGAGGATCTCCCAGTGGACCTCGAATCACCGCTTGTGATCTAGTAAGGATGCATTGTCTTAACAGCTAAAAGGATAAGAATATTTGTGAAAATTTTTCGGTCCAATCCCATAAACTTACCCGAAATAAATAAGCATAGACTTTTTTCGTATCGGTATCCGTCTCTCTCAGCATACTCATATAAAGGTTCTCCACATCTACGATTGCGCCCAGTAGTTCATTTATCTGATCATCACTTATGTCTCCCAGATGAGTGATATGACTTTCCAAGCTGTGTTTACAGTTGGGATTCCGGCATTCCTCCTGGAAATTGGGACAGTAGTCCACTTCCACGTCCTTGTGGCGGTTCTCTTCCGGTGTTTTCCAGCCCGTGCAACGACAGTCCGTTCCCTGGCATGCCGAGTACATCGACAACTTGGTCAGCTTTTGATTTCGCGGAAGTTGATAGACCCTTTGTTTACGCTGGAGAATTCTTTCGATACTATCCTGCCGGGTTGCCTCTTGCGATCCAGTAGCGCCCGACGAACGATCATCTTGCTTCTCGGTTTTGACTTCTACCGAATGCTTCGAGTGATCGTTCATTATTTGTTTCCTTATTTAGCACCGTTGAAATTTAGTTTAGTTTACAATATGTCGCTGGAGTATAGAAATCGACAGTTTTTATTGACGCTTTTGGTTCTGATGCGAGCTCTCCTAGGGCAGCAAATCAACAGAGCCTAGCTGAAAATATAAACAATATTCATACCATCATTGGTGCCTCCTACAACACTCTAACGAAAAACAGGGAAAAGCATGGAAGAACAGATTTTTTTATCAATTTATATAGTTGCTTTGAAAAGTTTGCGTGCATCGTTAGAAAATAATGATAGGAATGATTATAACTATTCGAGTTAGGCCATTTTAATTTATTGCGCTATCCGGTTACACTCACGAATTCCAACAGAATTTGACGTAAGGTTGTGCTACAAAATAAATGCACGCTATCTGGGACAACTCACCTTTCAGTTAAATTCATATCGCGCAGGTTGATATTTCAAGAACAACATGTGAAAAGGCCACATAAGCTTTTGTATACAAACCTTTGTAGGTTCGCTTCCCATAAACGGCTGGAGCTCACACAAACAAACACCACCATAAAGAAGAAGTAAATTTTCCCCACATTTTGACGTTTTCTAATTGTATGAATGATCTCCGGTTGGCGAGAAACGGGAATGGAAGGGTTTTTTTTACAAAAGCTTATCTGACCTTTTTCACATGTGGCTCTTGATTTGTTGCGTTTGAACGACATCGATCTTGTCAGTGCGTCCTGGTAGCTCATTGAGTGCGACCGACCTTCAGTCAGCTGTTCTTTTGTGTTAGAGGCGCCACGGAAAAATAAATCCAGCAGTTCCAAGGCACTTTCAAACATGCAGGAATCATACCCGGTGATAAGAAAAGTTCCCACTCACATAATGACGTGGGGAAAGTGGATCGAAGAATCGCTAGACGACAGTAAAGAGATTGTAATTTGTATCACCGGCAATCCCGGTCTACCCGGATTCTACACCAAGTTCCTTTCTACTGTACACGAATGTCTCAACAAAGAGATGCCTGTGTGGGTTATCGGTGTGTTTTCGTGCAGCTTATAGATTCGATGTTTCTCACTAAGCTAATTACCTCTCGCCCACCACAGGTCACGCCGGACATGACGAAGCAAGTGACAGCCCGTACAAAAAACCGGTACCACCGATTGAGAAAAATGAACAGCTCTACAATCTCAATGGGCAGCTGCAACACAAAGTTGAATTCATTCGTAAATACGTTCCAGCTGGAGTAAAAATACACCTGATAGGACATTCCATCGGTTGCTATTTGGCCTTGGAACTGCTGAAAATTCCCGACATTAGCGAGCGCATACAGCATTGCTATTTCTTATTTCCGACTATTGAGCGTATGGCAAGTGCTCGAAATGGGTTTATTCTAACCAGAATCATCAATCCTGTATACTTCGTAGTGCAGTGGTTTTATAGGTGCTTCGCAATGTTGCCAAACTTCATTAAAATTTGGATCATATACTGCTATTTCCTTTTGTCCAGAACACCAAAATATTTCCTGGGAACGGCACTGAAGTACACGAATCCAGCTGTCATAGATAAGGTTTGGTTTATGGCTTTGGACGAAATGGAAAAGGTACAGAACCTGGATATAGCAATAATCGAAAGCAATAAACACAGATTAAAATTCTACTATGGAACAACCGACGGCTGGGTTCCGGTTAAATATTACAAAGAACTGATGCAAAAGATTCCTGGAGCAGACGCTGAATTATGTACGAGGAAGTTCGAACATGCATTCGTGTTACGGTCGGCTGCCCAGATGGGTTTCATGGTCGGCGAATGGATTCTGAAGCATCGGGTAATTGTTTGAGCAGAATACATCAGCCAAGATTGAACTGAACGTTAAGATGCTTTAAAGTGAGACGAGCACACTTAGAAATTGATTACTTTTTTTATCGTATTTTTTTTTTCAAATATAACGCAAAGCGGGATTATTTTTGTCTTTTTTATGTTTGTTGTATGTAGCGTGAGACTCAATATTAACATCAAAAGGCAACTTTTCCCCTATGATGTGTGAGTATAGGGTTTAAAAACATGTCAAAAATAGGAACACCAGAACACTGACAAAATAGTCTTCTAAGCTTATTACTAAGGACATTATGAGATAGATTAAATTCTAGTTCATTGGTCACTCTGTTGAATACACACTGCAAGCCAAGGAGTGCGCTATTATTGACATAGATACTATGTCGGTCGAAGGTCGAAGCGTTGTTTGGTTTCGTAGTGCCCCTGCTTTACTCCCAGGTTCTTCAGATTCTTGAAAATAGCGCCTGGTCGCTCACCTTCCAAACACTTTTTTATCACCACAGAATTTTTAATGGTTTGTGTTAACATAAAGCAAGATTACACCAATACATAGATAGTGTATGAACTGTAGCTTCACCACTACGACGATATGATAAGTGTTTGAGTATATATTGGACACGATGTAATACTGAAGGCTGCGTGGGTTCCATGTGTCTTCTTATGGTAGATACCAAATCTCCTACGGTTATATGGACATGGCCAGGTGAGTGATCAAGGCGTGTCTTCATGGAGATTATTGCGTGAAGAAACGTTCCAGTAACTGCTTTCGTTTCATGGTCTTCAACGAATTTCCTCATCGTAGCTCCATCCACGAGGTGTGCAAACGTCAATGCTAATGTTAATGTCAATAATTTGTCGTCTGTATCAAGACCTGACCTCGGAATCGAAGCATGCTTTGGTCACGAGCAGGATTGCAATCTGTGATCATCAATATCGTTAAATAACTAACCGCCCAAACACAATGATAACGGATGGCTTCGATATGTCCAACTAGAATCGGCTTGGATCTAGCCTGTTTGCTTTCCGACAAGCAGGCTTACTCAGATTGGGCTTTGCCGTTGCCGTTCAGGTTCCGTTATCATTGTTTGGGCCATAATGGTTAAACGCCTGAATTCATTCTACGCGTATGCTTTAGGATCTTAATTGAAGTGTGATGCAGGCAAAGGGTAGAACGGTCAAAAATTGGTCAAACATGATTAAGTGCACATCAATCTTTATTTGTTTTTGAAGTTCATCGCCTACAAAAGACAGGAAAATTATTTGATAAGGCTAACCGATTTTCCAAATGCGAACTGTCGGGCTTTACGTTTCATACCCTCCATCATGTTTTGTACAGCTGTTATATTCACCTTATTCTCACTTTCAACTTTTTTTTGAGTTCTCTTGAGGTTTCTCTTTACGATTGCCCAATATTTTTCAATTGGGCGCAGTTCCGGTGATTTTGGAGGGTTTTTCGCCTAGGGTACGATTTGCACACTATTGGCGGTATATTATTCCTGAGCCATTTTTCCGTAGTGGCAAGAAGCGAGTGTAGAGTAGAAATGCGATAAAATCAATAAAAATTAAATCAATTCAATGTTATTCGTGTTTTGTAGTTCTTTAGGAACAAAGAAATCTGAATTGTATTGTCTGGTAATTCTATCGCATGTATATGCGCGTGAATTAAATTGAAAAAAAAAGAAGAAACATATTTTTTCATCCCGCGGTTGTCAGCCCTCAGATAAGAAATTGTAACATTGTACTTATTTAAAATATGCTCTGAGTCGAAGTAAGTAGTAGATGAAAATAGACCCTATGCACCTTATTCACCGCATAAAAGAATAAATTCTAATTTAAAGAACAATTTAACATTTACGTTCATCAAAACGAGCGAAAATGAAAATACGCCAACTCTAGCGACACGTGAACCAATCAGAAGATCCCAAGCAGGAATACTGAAAAACCGTGGGAAATCATTACTATTTGCCGCGCGAAACCCGCGAACCAATCAGAAACACGCAAAACACGTGGAAAGAAACTCGCGCGCAAAGCGCAAATAAAAGCGCCAGCCGTTTCGCGGATTCGTCAGTCAAAAAACGATCGCAAAGGAGTATACAGTCCCACTAAGGAAGGAAACAAAACAAAGTAGCCGCGTCTTCTACAACAGAGCCAAGCAGCACTCATCGGCCGCAGTAGGAGCTTTTAAGGCCTCCCCAATCACCGCGATGAGATTACATGGCGGCTTATGAGAGCGCACAAACCGACGCGATGCGTTTTTTAAGGCCTCCCCAAACTGCAGCGTTTCCGATATCTCTGATGGAAAGGTTGGGATTTCGTTTGAAAATGCTGGCCACTATTCTTCCATTAGCTGCGGCTTCCTGGTTTCGGTTTCCTCCTGATGCTGGCTTCCTGGAAGTCATCAGACGTTCTCCGAACACGTTTATAACATTCGTCACAGTTTATTTGGCAATATTAAGTGATTTTGCCAAGGCGGCGTGGGAATAATTTGGATTTTGCTTATGCGCGTGCAAAATTTTGATACGCTGCTCTTCTTACTTCGACGCCATTTTGACAACTGAATAAAAAATGGCAAACACAAAATAGAGTCAACATTTCGTACGCATACACCTACAAAATGAGGTGTGTTCAAGTTTTTTAAATGCACGATTAAAAAAAAACTACGTCATATTTCAGTCGACCAAGTTTTTACCGTTCCATCCTTTAGGTACGTTTTGCCCTTTAATTGTGGATTCTATCATTAATTCATCTCGTAGTCTGGCCCAAGGTGAATTTAATATCTCAGGTGGTCTCAATACTGTATATGAGAATTTCAGCCATGTTTAAATGCATACTAATACGATCCATATCAAGTAAAATACTGGTCTGGAATACTGAAGTTGTCTCCTTTACACCTATGCAACAGTGCCTATGATGTCAAACTCGCAGATCCATTTTAAACCAAACGAGTAAAGGAGATGATTAGTTTCACACTGCCAGGCCTATGTTCTATGCCATGGGATATAAAGCGTCAGGCTGGAAGGTTTGTTTACCAATATTTCGGGGGGAAAGTGCACGTGCTAATGTGTTTAAACAAAACGTTTAGCCCATACCGTTTACATAAATATATAACTCTTCACTCTTACGCAAAAATGCAATCAACAACTATCATTATGTGCGTAATACAGTATTGAGTATTCCTTACTCTTTCGCTCCACTGCTAAATCTCATTTGATACCCCGCTACTCCACCCGTCTTACCAACCAACTGAAGAAAATAGACCACCTGAGATATTAAATTCACCTTGCCCCCCCACCCATATTTTTTTTGTTGACAAGGAGAGAGAGAGAGCGTGCCTTTTGTTGTTTGTTGACAAAAAAAAAAAAATATAGAAACACCACAAAAAAGGGAAAAAATTTTTGAAAATAAAAAAAAAGGGAGAAAATATTCTTCCCAGGAGAGAAAGAAAAAAAAAAAGAAAAAAAAAAAAAAAAACACCCCCGAAAACAAAAACCCCAAAACCCCCCCAAAAAAAACTTTCCACAAAAAAAAAAAAAAAACCCGTGGTGCGGCCAAACCCCAAAAAAAAAAAAAAGGAAGCCCACCCCAAATATTGGCCCCCCCCCCCCCCGGGGAAAAAAAAAACCCCCCCAAAAACCGAAGGCCAAAAGGAAATAAGGCTTTTGATCCTCGAGGGACAACCGAGTGCCGTTTGCGGAGCTCAGCACATTTGGCAAGAGGCTTCTTCCTACCAATTCCGAAAAGGAACCTTCATATCCCACTCTGGCCCTACAAACAGTTATTATTCGGCCATTTGAATTTGAAGACGAAATATGTTTCGGACTTGAGGAGCAACATTGCGTTGGCGAGAAAGCCGGGTCAACAGAGTTGTCGTCTTCGTTTGGTTTACATGCAGACGAGCTTTCATGTTTTAAGGTGAAATTTAAATAAATATCTTTTGACGTATTAATCCAGCTGTTACCAGAACAACCCCAGCTGGTCATTTGTATAGGAAGGCTGTCTCGGGAAACGATTTTTGCATTAAATATAAGGGCAACCCACATGTCTTTGTAAAATGTATCGTATATCTTCGTAGCTTGATACATGGGGTTTCATCATCATATTCATCATTTCAAGATCATATCGGATAAATCTGCGCTGCACTGCTTCAATCCTTTCGACGCGTTCAGATGATGTGGACTTTATACCATTGAACAGTACTCGTTTGTCGAAATAAAAAATAAAACTACAAGGTACATCCCAATGGGGTTGTGCGCAAAGTTGACGTATGACTACGCAGTGTCCCGGTTGCAGCCATATGCTGCGACATTTCACTTAGACTTTCCCAAAGTTATTTGATTCCTATCGAATGGTAGCAACTCTATCCAAGGCACTAGAACGTAAGACACACTTTCAAGCACTGATTGGAATTTGAAGAGAACATTACCAGCATTGAACAACTAGTTATAAGAAAATGATGACTGTGATAGGGAAATCATCACATGCCAGCAAACAGCGGACAGCGATTGCATGAAAGCAAACTTCAAACAAGTTATTTAGTTATTGGTTATGTTCAATAACGTTTGCATTAAAAAAAACGGACTTTTTCGGATGGTGAAAATTGCTGTCCACTCCTAGAGTTGCATATTGATAAGAATGATATTTCCAATTTTCAAACATTATAATTAATTACGTGCTTCGTGCAACAACATACAACATGATTAGTTTAAATGTATTTGACTCAAGAGTGGCAAACTGTTTCGATCGTCCTGGAAAGGACGGATTTAGTTGACGGGGGAGAAACATGGTTCGTGATTGAACTTGGGCTTTCTTCTTGGTTCAGCTCCTCGTCGTTGCGGGTGGCATGCACAGCATGCTCTGCACAGCTCCACGGCTGCCGAAAAACTAAATCAAAATGCGAAGGTGTACCCGTTATATGTCATTCATGGCTGCCTAGGAGGCGTTCCTTACTAAAATATAAAGTCTGTGCTAGGATTATACTGTGCATTTGGTTAATTTACTCTGAAAAATCGACATTATAAGACATAACCTAGTATTTACGTTATTTTCAATAGCTTAATGTTGAAAATCAATGAATTTCAAAATCAAAACTGATGCGTGGAAATATTCCAGATAGATTGGTGCAAAGATTTTGTAAATGGGTCATGAAATGAATTAGTTATTAACGTTCAAAACCTAAGCATATTTCGTGACGCTCCAAATTTTCGTACTCACAACGTGTATTGAAAACAAAGACATAATCCTACGTCAAAAATGTCGCAGGAGCAGATGATCAATCATTTTTTTAAGGAATGTAGAAGGAATTCCATCCGGACCTGCATATTTCTAGGATTTCAATAATGATACGAGTTAATTAACGGATATGCTGTTGTTGTTGTTGTTTCGTATTTACGTGATTTTAAGCCTAAGGCTAGAATGGAATACAACAATTTTAGAAGATTTATAATAGAAAGAAAGAAAGGAAACATATTAGCAGTCCAATTCCCACTCATCCCCCACTTCGGGATGAGAGAACGAACGAGAGTTGGAACAACTGTTGGAGAAAAGCAGCAACAGTTTTTGCACCAGATAAGGCAAGCCTCAACCGGGCTGCAAAATGGTGAGTAGACACCTGGGATGGAGCGTGCGTCCCCGCAACATTGCTATGGTCCTCAAAAGTTCCTACCTCATGCTTCCACGGGTCAAGAGATGACAAAGACCGCCAGCTAAGGGTTGCGTACTTAGCTGGTAGTGCAGCCTGGGCACTGTTGTTCTTCTGACTTCAGCTAGATTGAGGAGGTGCGTGCCGAGCGTCTGTCCACCAAGGAGGTGCGGCTCAAACAGCGTCTGTCCTGGCATCCAGCGGTTGAGTAAGAAACGCTGTATCGCGTCAACTATAGGTGGCAGCCGCACCAAGGCGATGAAGGCAGCGTGACCCCGGCAAAGAAGCATGCTGAAATCTTACCCTACCACGAAAAACGGAAGTATTCTTTATACGGTATATAATTTCAGATCATCCATGGAATTCCCAAGTGTTGTATAATAATTTTGAATTGTTTTTTTCCCCCGTGGCTATGATAATGCAAGTCCGTCTACAATTGCAGCAGGATCAGTAGACATACAGACATTACAAATATAATTGTTATTATAATTTTATTTTATAACATCCCTTCACAATATTATTCAATGCTATTTTCAGCTTCGCATTTGCATCGTTGTAAGTTTTGGCCCACCCAACTCACGTTGTGTATTTGAAAAGATAGGATGGTTTTTACATTTTTTTTTTAGAGAGAGGATAATATACGACAAATTCTACAAAAAAACTAACATTGTTTATGAGCCTACCTTTTCTATTTTACAGACATAAAGAATCATTTAAGGGACCAGTAGGAAAAAAGATATATCGGAGAATTTCCTGTCATTCCTTTTTAATTTTTTTTTTTTGTTTTGGATTTATTGAGTTTCCGTTTTTGGACAGTAATCATACTCGTATGAAATTTATTTGCTTAAATTTTCTTTGCTATTTTGCTAGGATGCCAGGTGATCAACTTTATTTCATTATATCACGTTGGAATTTTCGCTATTTTAGAGTTTCAATCATCTAACATTGCAGCGGAAGAGGCAAATAGCGGCATTTAATTATTATATGTACAATATGTAGTATTTCTTTACAACATCGTATTATTTCCATCATATCATGACCTTCACATTTTCATGCAACAAACCTGATTTAGGCGGTATCTGGCTTAAACACGAAACATACATTCAATTTATGATATCTAGCATTCCTTATATGTCCAGTATATAACGCAGAAAATTACAACTGTGGTAGGCTTTTGAAAATTACGGAATCTGTGGTAGGCTTTTGCACTTATTGCTGAATGTATTTTTCATTTCCGGTTTACAAATGGACTTTTTACCAATTCTGAGCTGATCTGATTCATGCAGCGCTGTGCGCCATTTGGCTAGTGTCTGATTTTACATTTCAACCTTTGTCATTACTTGATCATAACTCACAATATCATTATATTTGGTAATATTGTATTATTGATTTTACTTCAAAGATGATTAAAACATTACTTATTGTTTTTTGCCCATTTATCTTTAACTCCCTTCCACTTAAATCTTCCCATTCCTAACTCGGTAGCAATAACTATTAGGTCAGCAAAAATAAAAGCGGACTGCTATTATAAAATCAGCATCAAGTAGCAAATAGTGACCATGGCAACAGTAAATTAAAATGTATAAATGTTAGTTTTGTAAAATTTCAATAGATTTAATAAACTTTTTCAGGATACTTCAAATCAAAATTTTGGTGAAATGCTGCTATCGCTGAAAACGAACGTAAACGTGCTTAAGCGCGAACCACAGAACTCTGCACTTTAACATTTTACAACATTTCTTGCATTTCAGGATCAATCGAATAAAGATCATATATTATAGATACGAATGCTTGTAGTATTTTTCATTCACATAAATATATACACCATTATATAAATATTTCATGGGAATGGGAGGGACCATCAGGGCACCCGATTGAAGCACTCTGGATGGGGAGAGTGGGAATGCCAACTCCCCACTGCTAACAGTTTGTGAATAGAGGGCGGGCTCTTCTCCCCGCCCATTGGGGCATAGATGGGTAGATAGCTTGCTCTTTTGACCAATTGTTCAGTCTTGTTGTTGGAAGGAGATTCTTTATATCCCTGTGGATACGTATAAGTGATGTTGCATATCGATCCACCCAACCACTTTTTGGCCCTTCATACAACGGCATGATAAGGATAATCAGTGGTTATTAAAGCTTGATCAAGTCTAACAGAGAGGAGAGCCCATTGCTGTCGGACTTAGTTTCCGTGCTACAATGGGTGGTAGTACATATCATACATCATACATCACAAAAACAACCCCCACCCAAAAAAAAAAAAAAATAAATAAACAACACACACAACAAAAAAAACACAACACAAACAAAAAAAAAACAGGAAAAAAGAGAGAACACAACAGAAGACAACCCCGCACAATAACCGAAGATATACGGTATTTTTTTGAAAAGAAAGGCCCAAAAAAAACAAAAAAAATTAAAATAAAAAAAAAAACACAAGGAAGGCAGTTATAAAGAAAAAAAAAAAAAAAAAAAAATAACACCCGCAGCAAAATAAAAACAAAATGCCAACAGCAGAACAAAGGAAATTCAGCTAGTGAGAATTGGGTTGAGGATTTTAATTGGAAACGTGCCAAGCACGGCACTAGAATTGAGTCTTGTCTTAACGATATACAAGTGTAGAAGTGTTTTACTTTCGCTCCTGATAGTAGAAAAACTCCTGACTCCTCCTAGTACATAAAACAGCTGAACCTAATCAAGAACTGCAAGAAGGCGAAAACGACCTGGGAAAAGCTGCGGGTACATTACGAGAAGGCAACACTAACGTCCAAAGTGCCCATTCTCAGCGGATCTGTGACAAACGATATTCCGACGGCGAGGATTTCAAGCAGCACATTTGTTCGAAATGGAGAGCCTGTTCGAACGGCTGACAATGACTGCCGAGGATTTATGCAAGAGTTTGCAGGTAGCTATGGTGTTCCGAAGTCTCCCGGAATCTTTTTCGACATTGACCACATTTAATGTTGAACCTGATCAAATCTAAGGTGGTCGATGAAGTAGCGAAGCGATGTTCGAGCGCTGTGTCGGAATTTATCCTGAAGTCACACCACGTGAAGCAGAAGAAAATTGTGTGTCAAAAACTGGGGAACAAGCAGAGGGATTGTCCTTGGATTCGCCTATAAATTCGTACGTTTGTATACCAATCGGTCGTGATATTTGTATTCGTTGTTTTACGTGTATTGAAAACAAAAAAATCATTTTTTCGTTCTCCCGTGTCCCGTAAATAAACTGTGAAGTGTTTTGTGCGTTTTCTCATTTAAGTGACGTTCCGGTGTGTTGTTTTACCACCTTCGCGAGTGGCTTTTGTTTTGCTGTTTTTTTTTTTTATCTGACCACACAACAAAAGCGTACTGCTCCCCACGCCAATTTTTTCCGCTGAAGCGACATCTGCTGGCGATTATTGGAAACTACCACTTGTGAGCTTTTACCGGATTGATAAAGACTACGCGTAGGCGCATCAGGATGGCGAAAAACTGTGGTAAATGCTCGGAAGTAATTACTGGAATCGATGTTGTTGTGTGCCGTGGTTACTGTGGAGCTTTCTTCCATATGAACGCATGCTCAGGTGTGACACGGGCAATGCAATCGTACTTCACATCACACAGGAAAAATCTTTTCTGGATGTGCGATGGTTGTGCCGACCTGTTTGAGAACTCTCATTTTCGCTCGATTTCATACCAAGCCGATGAAAAGTCCCCTCTCATCGCGCTTACGTCTGCAATTGCTGATCTACGGACAGAAATCAAGCAACTACACTCAAAGCCAACTATCAGTTCCTCACCAATAACAAACACACGTTGGCCTGTTATCGATCAGCGAAGAGGTATAAAACGCCCCCGTGTGATCGAGTCAAATGAGCGCGCTTCAGAAAGTTGCTGCGTGGGTAGCAAAAAGAAAACTGAAGACAATATTGTATCGGTTCCGATTTGCAAGAGCGAAATTGATCATCGGTTTTGGCTCTACATTTCAAAAATTTGTCCGGAGGTCACAGTCGAAGCAGTATGTGCGATGACGAAAGCCAACCTTAATATCGACATCGATCCAACCGTGGTGAAGCTGGTACCGAAGGGCAAAACTATTGAATCGCTTTCCTTCGTCTCCTTCAAAATTGGCCTTGATCCTTCACTTAAACGTAAAGCACTGGATCCCGAAACATGGCCTGAAGGACTTCTATTTCGAGAATTTGAAGACTACGGATCCTCAAAATTTCGGCACCCGCTGATGAAGAACTTGCAAGCAACACCCTCACCTCTTCATCAAACTCAATCATCCGTCACTCCCATCATGGACCTGTGCTGAAGTGGTCCACTCCAGTTCGCAACAACTTTAATTTTTTGGATGCTCCATTGCCAGTTTTTATTTCAACACCGGGATGCACGCCTGGAAGCCTTACGGAAGCCCCTTATCCTCTCGTCACAGTCGAGTCACTCCCGCCAGCGTTCTACAGCCATCCCGGGCCTGTGTATGAGTTTGGAGAAGGGGTCTTCCAACTAGTTTTAACAGGCAAGTATGCATGCAATGAGAACTCCTTCCTCCCGGTAACGTTTGTCGCTTCCAGCAACCCAACACCAGCCATTCTCTGTTCGAACTCTCAACGCTCGTCGCACGGTTTGAGGGTTTTCAATGTACCACTTTCTTCGAGCAAGCCCGCAACAGACGTCACAACACCGGGATGCACGCCTGCAAGTCTCATGGAAGCCCCAAATCCCCTCGTCACAGTCGAGCCACTCCTGCCAGCGACCTGCAGCCATCCCGGCCCTGTGTATGAGTTTGGAGAAGGGGTCTTCCAAATCGTCAACGCAGGCAAGTACGCACATGTTAGGAGTTTTTCTCCCTCAGTAATGTCCACCGCTTCTAGTCGCCACATTCTAACCGAACTTCACTCCGAGAACGAAGCTATCGAAATTGTTGAACCATCTATCACGGAAGCGAATACACCTAACATCGCCTCACCTAGCATGCCAACAAATCGTCAGGCATCCGATGCGCCTATCGTGGAGAAATGTGCTCCCGATCGCACTCTTTCCGCGTACTACCAGAATGTCAGGGGCTTGCGCACAAAAATCCCTCAGCTACGTTTGGCACTATCTAGCTGTGATTATGACGTGCTTATCTTCACGGAAACATGGCTCCGGGCAGATATTGACAGCAGAGAAATTTCGTCCGATTACATTTTCTTCCGTTGTGATCGTAATGCATTGACGAGTCAGCATTTGCGGGGTGGTGGTGTGCTAATTGCGGTTAAAAGCTCACTGAAATGCAATTCTGTTTCGATGCTTAACTGCAATGAACTCGAACAAATCGCAGTTTGCATAAAGTTGAATTCTCGTTCGCTTTATATAGTTGCTATCTATCTCCCACCTAATTCGAATACCGAGTTATATACTGCTCATGCCAGTGCGGTACAACTTGTTGCAGATCGTTTGACCGAGAATGACATTATTTTGTCTGTCGGCGACTTTAATCTTCCTAACTTGCGATGGCATCTCGATAAGGACATTAATGGATACATTCCTTCGAATGTCTCCACTGATACTGAGCTGGACTTTACAGAAGCAATGTTTACGAATGGCTTGAGGCAGATTAATAGTTTCGTCAATGCAAATGAAAAACTTTTGGACCTGGTATTTACCAATTTCCCGGAATATCTTGACTTAATTGCACCATCGTCTCCTCTGTTGCCTATTGATAATCACCACGCACCAGTAGTTTTACTGCTTGACGATAGCGACGCGCCAACATCACTTGACAACCAAAATCAATGTTTTAAGTTTGACTATTCCGCATGCGATTTTGACTTGGTAAACTCCATTCTAGTGAACATTGATTGGGAACGATTATTAAACGACGGTGCCGTGGACCAGATGCTATCAGCCTTTTATGGATCACTCTATGATGTTATCAATCGCCATGTTCCTCGAAAAAAACCTGCTTCGATTTCAGTTTTCAACCAACCGTGGTGGACTCCCGATCTGCGTAGCCGGCGCAACAATCTTCGTAAGATGCGTAATCGATATTTCATTACGAAAAATGAGTCCGACAGAGCTAGACTTCGCGAGCTTGAATCGGAGTATAAAGCCCTCCTTTCGGCAACGCATGAAAGCTACTTGCTCAGGATTCAGACAACCGTCAAACAAAACCCCTCTCGCTTCTGGGAGTACATCAAGCAGCGCAAAGCTAGTCACGGCGTTCCTGGCTCTGTCAACTTCAATGGAACTACTTCTCAATCTAGCTCAGAAGCAGCCAATCTCTTTGCCACATTCTTCGAAAGCGTGTTTAGTAAAGCTTCTCCTGTTCAACGTCGGAACCCCTTTGAACAGATACCGTCCTATGACATTAGTTTGGCATGCATACAGTTTTCTACGAATGATGTTCGGAAAGCCCTTGAAGACCTCGACTCAACGAAAGGACCCGGAATAGATAGCCTGCCTCCTGTATTTTTGAAGAATTGCGCCACTACTCTTGCAATGCCCATCGCTGCAGTTTTCAACCGCTCACTCAAGGACAGAACATTCCCAATTGCATGGAAAACGGCGTCCATAGTACCGATCCATAAGTCCGGAAGTTACACTTGTGTCGAAAATTATCGTGGAGTATCCATACTTTGCACTCTCAGTAAGGTTTTCGAAAAGCTAATCTACTCAGTATTATACAGAGCTGTTGCACCGATCATCTCCGTTGCTCAACATGGCTTTGTGAAGCACCGTTCTACAACATCGAACCTAATGTGCTACGTTTCAGCGATATCACGTGAACTGGAGTCAAAGCGACAAGTGGATTCGGTTTATATCGACTTTGCAAAAGCGTTTGATGCAGTACCGCACAATCTCATCATTGGAAAAATGAGCCACCTAGGCTTTCCAACATGGATCACTGAATGGCTCTACTCGTACCTGTCTAATCGAAATGCTTTCGTAACTGTGAATTCAGTGCGTTCCAGGACATTCAACATACCATCTGGAGTGCCCCAGGGCAGTGTTCTCGGCCCTCTTATTTTCATTATTTATGTGAATGACTTGTGTGAACTGCTTTCATCGTCCAAACTTTCATTCGCCGATGATCTGAAATTTTTCCGCGTGATTATCTCTCCCGCCGATTGTATCGAAGTTCAGGAGGATATAAACCGCTTGCTAGTCTGGTGCGGTGACAACGGCATGCGCGCAAACAATAAAAAGTGCAAAATAATAACTTACACCCGCTGCAACAACGTCATTCTGCACCAGTATTATATGGGATCGGATTCTCTGGAACGTGTAAGTTCTATCTGTGATCTGGGTGTTACGATTGATTCGAAGCTGAGGTTCAATGAGCACATGAGCATCGTTGTTGCCAAGGCATACACTGTGCTTGGTTTCATTCGTCGTCATGCTTCAGGCTTCAATGACGTTTATTGCCTTAAGACGCTTTTTTGCTCGCTAGTTCGCAGCATCTTAGAATACGCCTCACCGGTGTGGTCTCCATCTTACGTCACGCATACTCTTGCAATTGAGCGGGTTCAGAAAAGTTTCATGAGGTTTGCCTTGCGTCGGCTCCCATGGAATGATCCAGTCAACCTTCCCGCTTATCCCGACCGTTGCAAGCTGATTGATTTGGAAACCCTCTCAGCCAGGCGTATTAAACTGCAACGGCTGTTCATCTACGACCTTATAATGGGCCATGTGGATTGTCCCGAACTCCTAGAACTGATTCCGTGGAACACTCCTCCTCGTCGGTTCCGAAACTCCCCATTACTGGCAATTCCGTTTCACAGAACGAACTTCGGATTCAATCATTGTTTTAACTTGTGTTTGCGATCTTTTAATGGTGTATGTGACGAGTTTGATTTTATTTTGTCTAAAAATGTGTTTAGTGCTAGAATTAGAGGTTTAGATTAAGTTATTCTAAGTAATCAGTCTGTACGACATAGTCGAAGATGGTGTACAATAAATAAATAAATAAGAGACTGAACCCTTCCTACACTTCACCAAAATTACGAACTCAAATGTTGCCAATATTGTACTGGATACATATTTTCATCAGAAATTCCAGGAAGATCCAGGAATTTTCAATATGTCATAGATTCAGTTTATAAATTGAAATTTTTGTCAATCCTGAACGTATTGTTCATCGATGTGATTAAAATATTGCCATTAATAGTCTTTAACGACCTGTTTATGTAAGTTATATGAATGGGGAAATTACGTAAATATTAAAAAATGCCATATATTAGTCCATAGAATGAATTATTAGACAATCCTAAGCGTCAATTTTGATTATCGGTATGGATTCAAGATGCTTAATAAGTACATGTTCGTTGAAAATTGTGCAGTTATAGTAAATTGAGACTTTGAGTAATTTTCGAATATATCGAGCCAATCGATCCTGGATAATCCTGAAGGATTATCCAATCATAATTAAATCAGTTTTTTAAAGATTTTATAACATTAACTTGGCGCTAACAAAACTAAAATCGGTACACAAATAGCTCAGTATAGAATCGTAAAAAATCAATAGCGTTGTATGGGAATGTTGTTGCTTTCATTTGCCGTCAACAGAACTGAAATCAGTTCACAAATGGCTGGGAAACCGATGTGACATTATTTGTAACACACACACACACACACACACACACACACACACACACACACACACACACACACACACACACACACACACACACACACACACACACACACACACACACACACACACACACACACACACACACACACACACACACACACACACACACACACACACACACACACACACACACACACACACACACACACACACACACACACACACACACACACACACACACACACACACACACACACACACACATTTGGATTAAAAGTCGAGTTTTCAAGCGATCTTAATACCCTTCTTTTGGTGTAAGAAGGGAAAATAAAGTGTCTTCAGTAAAGTTGCTTTAAATTAAATTTCTACGAACTTTTCTTTGCATCACCCTTCTATTGTGCTTTGTTCAAAAGTTAACAACAGCGCACAGTGATTCCATTCCATACAAAAGGCGGAAAAAAGTCTAAAAATGGTATTTACATAGCTAAGTTACGTGTTTCCAAGTAATTTTTCGCCGCTGATTTCAAATATGTTATCTAAATTGTCATATTAGGCCAGAATTTCGAGATATGGCCTCCTGGAGTATCCGGAACATCCGATAAAATGTCGAATTCATTTGTCTCGTGCTAAAGCAATACGATTGTTTTCAAAACCATTTGTACATAAAATGGAAGAAGCAAAGCGATGTGGAGATGTACGGCTCTAAGTGGCCGTGTCATGGTCTTCCGGAAGCTCCGGAACATTCGTAAAATTTGATAACGTAGCAATTCAAAACCAAAAAGATGAAGTGGATCTCAGAATTCTGCAATACTAGGTAGGTTTGTTCCTTTTCGAAAAATATATGACTCGAATTTTTCATGTTGTCATTAGGGTGATCCACTTTAAATAGGGTGGTCCAAAAACGAAATTTTAGAAAATATATATTTCTAAAGAATTATAATTTTTGAACCATTTTTTTTTAGATGTAAGCATATTAAAAATAATAAGTTATTGTTTTAAGGGTTAGTATGAATATAAAAAAAAATTAGAAATAACTAAAAAATGTCCAGTTTTTATAATTTTAGTGTCGACTACAATTTTCAAGTTTATTTCAATTAAGGAAATCCAGACAAAATAACGTAAAGTCATCATAATGATTGTAATGATTTATTCCAATGTGTGTATTCATTCCTTCATTTATGGGTCCAGATGAACAAGAGCTATCGAAAAATTCAATTTTTTATCTTTTTGCATGTTTGTTTTATTAAGATTCAGTTTTTGGATTCATACTCATTTGAAATTTATTTCGCCTTATTATTATCTGTTTCCAGTTTCAGTTCAGTTCAGTTTCAATATGTGAAAAAAGTCATTATTGGTCATACCAATTTCAAAAATCCGTATTTCTGTGAAAAATTTAGGTAGCATATTAGAAATGTGGCTTTTTTCACCGATATTTCAGCATGGTCAATATCGGTTTTTTTCACCGATATTTCAGCATGGTCAATATCGGGTGAAAAAGGGAAATACTCTTGTAGGTGCGTCAACTTTGACGCAAGCTGTAGTCCAAACCACTCGATGGAAACATTTTAAATTTTGTCCACATCATTTTCTATATTTGTTTAGTCTATGATGACATTTCTATTATGCTACCTAAATGTTTCACAGATATACGGATTTTTGAAAATGTTATGTCCAAAAACGATTTTTTTCACATATGTTCTGAAAACTTAAAATTTATAAATCTTATCAATATGAAATTTTTGTCAAATGAGGTCTATACATTGGTCATAATGTTTTCAAATTTTAAGACAAAAATATTGATAATTGACAAAGTTACAGAAGGTTGAACATAGCGTTTTTTGGAAGCAAAATTTTGCTCGGCATTTTTTTTTTGCTACTGAGTGTATGCATATGAGCAAACAGTTAAAATGAACCCATCAAGGTTTCCAAGCTACCATGTGATCAAGAGCATGAAACAAGTTTGCTGACCTTTAGCCAAGTCAATCGAAGAGTCATCTTCAAAAATTCAGGTAGACATAAATATCCACTTGTTTTTCCAGTACACCAACTTTAAATGTTTCTTTCTTTTTAGGTCAAAGTACAGGTACTCATGAATCATACAGCAGAAAGAATCATTCAGGTCATCGATGCGGAAATCACCCAACAAATGAATACCAACGATGACACAGAGCTAGTGCTTTAAAGCAGCAGGGATATGGATGGCTCTACAGGCTATTCACAATACCACCAAGCGCTATCAACGCCAAATCAAAAGGATGACAGTGACGTCTTTTCAGTGACAGCAACTCCTATACAACTTTATTACCAGAACAACAAGAAAAGCATTTTGTGGCATTATTTAACACCCCAAAGCATTTGGTTATGTAGGATAGTTATGCTGGAATTTGTCAAATAATCAAAAGATTCTCTTGGTACTTAACACCAGGAGATATATTGAAAATCAAATAAGTGAGCTTGTTCCAGTAAAAATCCAATTATCGAATGGCGAATTTGTTTCAAGTACTTTTATTTTCGTTATGAGTATGATCGACGGCAAAGTTCTAAATTATGTAACCAATACTTCTTCCATGTCCAACTGTCTAATTTGTGGAGCTACTCCAAATGTAATAAGTGATATAGAGGTAATACTTTTGTTTTTATCAAATTTTAAGTGCCATAAAAATAACACTGTATATTTTTTACTTTAAAGAAGCTTGAAGCAGGATACGAATCAAACGAAGATGCTCTTGAATACGGCATATCTCCACTGCACGCTTGGATGCGATTTTTTGAATGTTTATTACATATTTCCTACAGGATGGAAATTGAAAAGTGGAAGATCACGAAGGATTTAAAGGCCAAATATCTTGATCGGAAAAAACTCGTTACTGAAATTTTTTTATAGTTGATCAACCCAGGGCAGGCGAATCAGGGACCAGCACAACAGGAAACGTGGGTCAAAATGCATTTTCAAATCCCGAATTACTTTCCAAAGTTTTGGACATCTACGAAGAACTTATTGTTAGATTTCGTAATATTTTAATAGTAATCAATTGCCAAGATCCGATCAATCCTAAACAAATGGATGACTATTGTAAAGAAACATATCGGCGGTGTATTAATTTGTATGATTGGTATAAAATTCCAGCAACAGTGGATAAGGTACTCGCTCGCGCAGGAAGCATAATGATCCATTCACCGGCTCCTCTTGGCATGTTAGCTGAAGAAGCAGCAGAGTGCCAACATAAACTACTAAAAAAAAATTTTACCCATCATGCTAGGAAAAGGTCACGAGTTGATAATCTACATGACGTCTTTATTCGAGCTATGAACTCATCTGATCCTGATAAGTTCAATAAATCTTGGTAATAGATTGCGAAACAAGGTATCACTTGAATATCCAGATGTTATAAAATCACTTCTAGTGTTCGAAGATCTTGATAGCTCTGAACCCCAAGCACCCCCCCCAAATAAGGGAGATTTTAACAACTGGATGATTATTTTTCTCTTTATAAAAATATAAAAAATAAGAAGAATTGCTTGTGAATTATAATATATTTACTTTTCAGAGAAAGTTTTTTCTTTTCTTAAAACATCTTTATTATCTGTGTTTTGAAAGAAAATGAGAATTACAACTTTTCATGTATCATTCATATACTTCAAAGTAATAATTATGAGAGAGTCTCAACTTAAGAAATCTGCTCAACATATGTTTAAATATGTTTTAAAGTTGCTCATGAATGCTTTTCTGTTGTTCCATCTATAATCTCTAATGATTTTTTGAATCGAATATAAGCTTGGGTTCTTATAATGTACAACATTGTACGCCATTGCTTCAGCTACTATAAATAATGCAGCTTTTTTCCTGTAGCCTTTTTTACTCATACCATAATACAAAATTTCTTCTGGCGAGCGTAATTTGATTTTCAAATTTTTCCTTATAATATTTCCTATTCAATTCCAGACTGTTCCGGAGTCTCTACACTGTTTTATTCGATGAATGTTTTTATCAGGCTTATTACAAATTTCACAAATATTGTCATCTACTTTGTCCGTGTAGTTGTACATTTTAACTTTGTTTGGAATAACATCATTGAAAATTAAATATAGAACTGATCTAGCATTGGAACTTAGAAAGTTTTGATTAATGTTTTCCCATATGCAGTCCCACCAAAAATGTGGGTATTTTTCCTGAATATTTGGTACAATTTGCATCTCGTTAATGAAAAAATCGTACAAACATTTATTACTTTCTATACAATCGTGATTTGCGAGTTTTTTCGCTTCTTGGATCCATTTTTTACCATTTAACGATAACATGTTTTGATTGCCTTGATTTAACAGAAAGTGTTTAATTTTTTTGCCTGATTCAAACAACAAACTTTGCAACAATATATAAATAGTGCTTTGCATTGATTTTCAGGGTCAATTAATTTTAGACCTTTGCTATATTCGAGATACAACTGATTTCTATTAACTTTAAAGAAATGTGAGTTCCAGAGAAAATAGCCTGACTTTTTCTTAATTGCAGCCAAATGAGCATTATCTGGTGGCAAGATGTGAGAAACGTACCAGAGCTTTGATAAAAGAAACGAGTTTAAGATTGTGTTCCTTTCTAGCAAATTTATCTTCCTCGCACTATGTAACTGGCATGTAGCGGCAAATGAGTTCAATAGTTTGTCAAAATTGCATTTTATCATATCTTTCCATTTATCTTTGAATATTACTCCCAAAATCTTTATCTGTTGTTTTTCTTGAATCATTTGTGGGCCCAACTTACAGTTGTTAAACCTTATGTAGCCTGATTTCTCAAAGTTAATACTAATTGCAGCTTGTAGTGCGAAATCTTTTAAGATTGACATTACAAGATCAAATTCGTAATCATTCCTGACGATCAACGTTAAGTCATCTGCGTATGCCATTATCTTGATCCAATTACCTTCAATCATTAAACCTAACGTACTATCGTGTAGTTGCCGGATGAGAGGTTCCACGTAGAGCGAGAACAGCAGCATCGACAATGGACAACCTTGACGAACGGAACGTTGTATTTTCATAGAAGAAGTGAGAAAGCCATTTACCATGACCTGTGATGACGCATCGGCATACAGTCTCCGGATGAGGGTGATGAACTGCGTAGGAATTCCAAACTTCGCCAATGTCTCCCATAGTCGATCGTGGTCCACTGAATCGAAAGCTTTTTGAAGATCCACACTAACCAGCGCTATCTTCACTCGTTTGCCCTGCTGTGTCCTTGCTACGACCGTTCTTATTTTATCCAGGTTTTGCACACAAGACTTCCCCTCCAGCCCTGCAGTTTGACCATCACCTACTAGCGACTCCATGCAAACCTTGAGTCGGGTTGCACAAATTTTAACGAGAATCTTATAATCTGTATTCAGCAGACTGATTGGCCTGTAGTTCTGCAAGTCATTTTGGTCCCCAGACTTCGGAATCAAAATGATTATTCCCTTTGCAAAGTTTTCTTGTGGGGGAATAGAACCATCTAAAAATCCATTGAAAAGACGTAACAAATCATATTTCAATGAATCAAAATGCTTCTCATAAAATTCATAGGTGAGGCCATCAGGCCCTGGCGTTTTCTTTTTCGTTGCACTTTCGATGGTTCTACGCAACTCTTCCTCACTAATTGGTTCCACAAGGTTGTTTCCAAGATCTCGGGGTAACACTTTACCGATATGTCGAAGCGCTGCGTACTCAGCTTGCTGGATTGAAGGTTTCCGGAACTGCTTTTCAAAATGATCCTGTACTAACTGTTTCGTACTCAGACCATCTGGTGAATGCAATTTCATTACGGGTGTGTTGAAACCACGCTTCACCAATTTCTAAACCTGGTACATACTCAATTTTTCGTTTTCAAGCATTGTGGATGGTTGCACCTTGCTACGGAAACTGGAAAAACGCTGCTCTTCGACCTCGACGATTGCAGATTTGACCATGCTCATCCTGGGTTGCACGTTCAATCCTTCTGCTTGCTGTTCGATCAATTTGTTCAGCTCACTGTAGTGTTTCGCCTTCTTCCTCGCCATTAGCCTGATTGAAGTCATGTCGCCTTGCTTTTGAAATCGTACGACCACCACTCTGAAAAGTTCAGCTCATGCTTACGACGTTGTTTTAACTCCGACATGACTTGAATGAATCCCTCGGAGGTAGCTTCATCCTTCAGCAAGAAGTCATTTATTTTCCAATGACCTCTACCAATGATGGGAACGGCATTCTGAATGTTTATCTCGAACGTAAGGACAACGGCATGATGGTCAGAGAAGGGGACTGGAAGTGTTTCGTATTTTTTGGCCCGATGAATGAACTCTTTGTCACTGTAGAATCGGTCTAATCAGGAGGCCGAGTTGTGCCTTAAGAAGGTGAATTGACGGGATGCGGATCCTAGGTCAACCAATTTGAACAGACTTACTAGGTTGCGAAGCCCTTTATAGTAGACCTTGTTGTTGCTTTTCATATCTGGCCCATCCAGCATACAGTTAAAATCCCCTCCCAAGACCAACAGGTTTCCTTTGCACAAATGTGGAGATATCATATTTTGAAATAGATCGTCCCTTTCAGCATTGTACTGTGATCCAGAGTGACCATAGATATTGACTAGGTTCAATCCGTCGACTACCACCGAGATGATACGCCCACAGGGATCCATCATAATCTGATCGAAGGGAATAGTTTTTCGTATAAGTAAGGCTGTTCCAACGTTTTGCTCACTGCGATTAACAATTGCGTGATGGGAAGGCAGGAAACTGAAATCGTTGAACGACACTTCCTGGAGATGAACCGCATCCAAATCGTTCCTCAAAATAAATTCCTTCAGCAGGATTTTTTTCGATTCTATCGCAATAGCATTGATGTACACGGTGCAGATTTTCCTCACATAGTTCATTTTGTTTGTTGACAAAGTATCTGAGAGTGTTGAGTGACGGGTAATTCGTACTGCCGATAAAGAAAATCCGTTGACATTGCCTGTAGTCGTATGCCGTAGTCAGGTGATATCGAACATCACTAACACTTCTTCACATTGCTTCGTGATCTGCATCGGTTCGCCAAGCTTCTTTGTGTTTTAGATCTGAGGGATGTAGAGTCACTACTGGACCGCGCGGCAATTTCTTCCAACGGGTTTTGTTTTGCTGTCATATCACCATGGTGCACTACGTTTTTGCTTACGTGATTTTCTGGTCACCATTTTCTTCCGATCCCGATTTGCCACTTGACGTAAGCGGCCGCTTGTTTGACCGCTCTTGCCCTTCGATCATCTCTTCGTCGCTTGATTCCTGTTCGGAAAGCTTGGCAGCCATGTTCGGTTCATCCACGGCAATTGTTACCTCTTGTTCTAACACTTCAACGATGGGATTCTCCAACTCCTGGTTCTGCAGCGGGTTAGACGCGATTATCGTGGCCCTTTTTGACTACGGGATTAACGTGACCATCGACAGCTCCAATCTGTCATCGCTTTTGGACGATTATGCCGCTCCCTGAACAGCTCCAGCGTAGGTGGTTTTGCTAAATTGAGCCTCGCTCTCAATATGGCTGTGCACCGCCGCAACGTTTTGCATTGTCCCAGCTTCCTGTCTAACCGTTGCGGGAACCTTCTCACCTCCTTCCCTTGACCCTTTATCAGCGTTGTTCTGTGGACACTTAGCTTTCAGGTGCCCCTCCTGTTTGCACAAAAAACATCTCAGCGTTAGGCCCTCATAGTAAATTCTCCCTCGTCGGTTGAGAAAGTGGACAGTTGCTGGAATTTCCTTTTTGATATTCATAAAGACTCCTCGGACACCAGTGAAGAGATCCAACTCCAATTCTGCGGGAAACTTCTCGCGAATCATCCGTTTCACGTTTTCATACTTTCCTAATACCAACGACACATCAGTATCGGATATCTCCGGCGGCAAATCGAAAATCCTCACGTACCGGGTACATCCTCCAGCGACGGACATACGGACTTCAACCGTCTTTCCGTTGGAGTAACGGAACGTATGGATTTCTGGGTTATGCAAAAGGGCTTCCTTCATAGCTCGCTCAGACCTGAACTTGATGCAGACGATCCGTTCATCAGAAATGTTGTAGCCTGATTCCACGTCCGCTTTGTCAGCATCAAACCCCTTGATAAATCGGTCGATTTCCACGACGGTTGGCCCAGCAGCACCATCTGGGAACTGGAAAACTGGACATCTTGCTGATTCCTGTTCCCTTAATAAAGTAGCCTGTTAGGGCTTACAAGGAACCAAAACACGAACGATATGAGTGATTATGTGTGTTACTTTCAGCGCGGAGATTGATCATATACGTCTTCTCGCAAAGAGAACTGATCATCAACTGAAAAATAAAAAAAAAAAATTTATATTAAAATTTAATAAAAAAAAATTATTTTTATTTTGTAGTCTATTCATCCCTGCATTATAAAAAATGGAGACAAATCATCAACTTAGTTAAAGATGTTGATATGTGTTCATTAAAAAAAATGGAAACATATTAAAAAATAATCCTTTCGGCTAGTTTGAATGATTTATTTGCACGCAAAAAAATATTTCCCGGGGTGGGGGGGGGTGGTGGGTTGGCAGATAAGTTTGTGAGGGGGGAGGAGGGGGAGGTTTGGTAGACAAATAATACTTCACCAAAACACCTGGTTGATAAAACAATACTCTTATATAACATATATAAAAAATGTGGGGGGGGGGTCCGATCTTGGCTAGAAAGGGGGAGGGCTTCCACCCCCACCTCTCCTATTTAATCTTATGCACAGCAACCTTATTCTTGTTTTGATTTGCATTTGAACTACCCCTTAAATTAAAAACAAACGTTCAAGTTTATTGTTCAGGAATACATAGCTAAACTTACTACAATACTATCAAAAAGGCGGAAAAACAAAAAAAAAATATGTTTGGCCACCACTTTGTATGGAGCCGCCCATAGTGCAGCGGTGGAAGCCCTTCTACCGTCGTTACAGCTTCATCTATTTCTGTCCTAAATTTTGTCCAAACGATGTATCGGGTAAGTTGATGGATTCCGACAGATTGATCCCGGTGGCAACCGAAATTTGCATAGGCAAGTGATCACTACTCTGGAGAACCTGAATCACATCCCATGTGCAATCAAACGATAATGATTCCGAACAAAGTGTGAGGTCTAATCTACTGCTTAATGAGGATTGGCCAGCCAATCGTTCAAACATCTCCATTGTTTAAAACTTCCATATCGAAGTTGTCACAGAGATCATATTACAAAGAAGAACGGTTGTCATCGTACAAGATTGGCATACATGAGCGACAATTATGACACAAGTTTATGTCATAAGAGAAGCGAAAATAATTTCAACCAAACGCATATTTTGATGAGCTTTTGGTGAGAATACTTTTAATATAGTCCACCTTTAAAGTGTCCCGAATCCCGGTACGATGCAACCAGATAGCCGAAACCATTACACATCAGATCAATCCTATTACTTTCCATCAGCCATCGCTGCTCTTTCCCTTCCGCCCATCCATCCAAGCAGAGCACAACAAAGTGCATCCGTGGTGCGGCCATCGCGTTTGCGGCGCGCATTTAATTTCGTTATTATTACATTTATTCCACCCATTACGAACAAAGGCGCTAATGTTTGCGATTACACAAAATTACACGAACGTTCTCGTCGTCGTCGTCTTCGTCGTCGTCGCCGTCGCCGATCGCGAGTTGCAACGGTCTTCTAGCGAGACGACGTGTGGCAGAGAGTGCGGAGTGCGCGCAAATCAAAATGTCAGAGGTTAAATGTATTCAACTCGTCTTGCTCTGACTTGAGGTGGAACACGACGCCGACGAAGACGAAGACGCGACGTGTTGCACCGCACTATTGTGCATTTTGCTGTGTGAGTTTTATGTATGCATTCAGGCCGGGGTCTTCTGTTACACATTTGCCAGGGTCTCAGGTTGGGGGCGTTCAGCCTTGTTGTCTGTTGTCGGTGTGTATTACTCTATTCGGTATGTCAGGTGAGCGTAAGGTAGAAACGAGGAGGGGTGTGAATCGATATACGTGAACAAAACGAAAATTGATTGTGAAACATAAAGAAGGTAAATTGAAAATTGCATTTTCGTTTAGGGCGAGCTTCGTTTGCCTTCGGCCGGGGAGGGGGGAGACGGGAGGATGCACATGGCGATGGTCGCCTCAGCTAGCTGCCGCATGGCAGGCCATGTCGATCAGGTCTTGTCCGATGGTCGGTGGCGTGTTTGGACGAATAATGGCTAAATGTGAAACAGCCCCTCCGAATGGTCAATTATGGCTGTTGTAACAACTTGCAGTGTGATAAGAGTGGTGTGCCTTCGGAGTGCATTCTCCCCCTTCACTTGGTTGGGAAATTGAAGCACAGAGCATAGAAGATGTATTGACCTCATTAGGTGGGTACAACTAAATTCCGATTGTCTTGATCATGAGAGCGAATGTCTCTGGCAGTTTTGCTACCAGGGCAATCCAACTTGAAGGCCTGCAATCGCTCCTTACACAACCAACTTACGAAATGCGAACGCTTAACTCTAGAATAGCTACCTTGTGGTCGAAAATGATATACTGAAATGGTATCACTTTGCAAATAACATCTCCAAGACCGATATTACTCCCGTGGAAATAGCCCCTTCATGCTCTATCAAAACAATCTCATGTGAATCGTGATTCCTGATAATTGATTCGGATTTTCTCCCGATTCGAGGCTCATCCTCATCACTTCCCAACCGTGAGTGCATCATCATCATGTTTGGTCCGTGCATGAGCCATATAATTCATATAAAAGTTATAACATAATAACACACGACCGGCAGAAGCGAGAGCGCACCTCATTTCTCCTTTCAACTAGGCAATTTTCTGATTCCCATGTGAACCAACAATACCGGTATCCCTCCAAATTCACCCCTACCCCCCTTCCACAGAAAAACGCCTAACATTTTATAGAAAGAAAATTAATTTCCTTCACATCAAAACAATCCTTTCAGTGCACCAATCTAAGTTTGAGTCATCCCACACCCTCCGCCGCCGAAGTGGTCTGGAATTAATTATCGGTCGTGTTGTTGGTCAGTCCGATAAGCGGCCTCTTCGGAAGCACGCGTTCCAATGACGGGCTCTGGCCGGCTGGTCGGTCGGAGGAAGCAATTACGATCTGACGCCACCAGCACCTAGAATGCAGAATGTCGCTCGTGGGAGAATACGTGTTGCTGAGGTGCTTCCCCACAACTGTCCGGAGCGAGCTTCGAAACGGCGAAGAAACGGCTGATCACGAAATTTCGTGCAGCAACGGCGGCAGCAGTCAGCTAGTGGTTCACTTTTGATTAAGGACAATTTGATGTGAAATAAATTGAAATTGAAGCACAGTTAGTGCGATGAAATGCGCGCTGTGGAGCACGATATTGGGAGAGCGAATGTCCCTCGGAGCGTTATCATGGTTAACGAAATTTTAGTTGCATGAAAAATGGGAGGATTGCGCTAGAGTGCAAGGTTTTTGAATACTAATAACTCTACTTGGACTAAACAAAATTATTCTATTCATACGTCATTCGATAGGAAAATTCACAATTTTTGACTAAAACTAAAAATACGTGCTTCAAGTATAAAAGGTTCAATTATCTTCTCAAAAATGACCTACATTTCTCCCGTACAAATCATAACATGAACAGGTTGAACACTTGGTTTTCCTTATCAGAGTCCTCAAAAACGAGTAGCAAATGGTTCAAATTTGTCTTCTTCTTTTCTTTTCATAAAGTTTCCTTCCACATTTAACAGTGCGAGAGTGTTCGATTTAATAACGAAGCTCGTCCCCTCTAATGAATTTTGCTACCTACTGCATTCGCCCGATTCTATTATTCCCGTAGTATGCGACTCAGTATACAGGGTGTTCGGTTCCTTAGTACAAATATTTTCAGGGGCAATAGGGGATGATACTTGAAAAAAAAAAAAATTCTACGCATATGGTCAAATCTCAAAGTTTACAGAGCTATTGAACTTTTAATGTTTTGTTACATGTTAATCTTAAATTGGCTGTAACTCAAAAATGATGTTACCTTGCCAAAATCTTCTTCGTTCATTCGAAAATTAAAAATAAAATTTTCATATAAGCTCTGAGTAATTATAATTTAATGTCTTTTTATGGGTAAACTTTTTCTTACAAATCTTTTTGTTTCAAGGGTTTTTTCATGTTTTTGCATAAAACAAGCAATAAACATCAGTGATTAATTAAACAAAAACATGGCTTTAAAAGTGTTTTACAGTTCTCTCTTTGACATAAACTACCGTTAGCGAGTTTTTTACGATTTTCTTATAAAACTACGCCCTTTTCAAATGTGTTTAAAACAATTCAAAAAAATAACCTATCTCCAGTTTTCAAATACAATATGCAATAATACAAAAACTTTCAAATGCTGTTGAGAAATATTTTTTCTGTCCGTCCCAATCAAACAGATCAACATTTGAAAAAGTCGTTTTTTTAACAAATTGTTCTTAAATCAATGGGAACACAGTTTTGCTGAAAAAAATAAAAATAAAAAAGTTAGAGCAAAAAACTTGTTTTTTTTTTGTAGGGACACCCTAAGTTATCTAAGGAAAACTGGCCTGATCTCTACTTCCGATATTATTTATGAGTAATTTCACTATTGGAATTTTATTGCTGCTTGATCAAAGGAGCTTAATGGTTTTCAGTTAGAAGTGCTGTTTCGAAGTTAGAGTTTGGAAAGAAACACAGTTACTCTAGTTAGAACTTGTTGATAAAATCACACGGTGAATTTATTCGGTAGCTGCTGCAAATCAGAGTGATAATTGGCTGCGCGGAAATGTGACTTTTGCAGTGAATTCTCCAAAAACTTCACGGAAAAGGAAGCTAAAACCATTCTCCAACAGCTACAGAAGAACTCAGCAGAACCACCTGCGGGAAATAAAATCAAAATTTACAAATCAAAGATTACAAGGGCAGATGGTCGTCGTAATTCTGGAAAGGTATTTGAAAAATAGCGAAAAATCCAGAATCAGATCCTGCAGACTTATTTACATCTGAAACCAGTCATGATACCGCTGTATTAATGTCTCCTGAAAAAGCAATCGGCTTCATATGCTGAAATGGTTTTAGCAAGGCACAATACATGGACGTACGAATTACTACCAGCTGTTGAGAATTCAGTAAAATTTAACAGATTTCTGTGAAAACATCTAAGTGTGTACATCAAGTATTGTTTGTTGGTTCTTATGTTTGTTGATCTATAAAACTTATTGCTTTATTCGTTGATATAAAGGTATACATTCTTTGGTAAAATTGTAATCTAGCTAATTTCAAGCAACGTTGCTAACAAAAAATTTTGTAGTTTTTGAATAAACTGATTTAGAACAATTTTCCCTAAATAACTTAGGGGAAAAAAATTCTGTCTCCCTTCATCAGAGAAATCATCTTTTGAAAACAGTCCTATTTTTTTACAAAAACCACAATAACTTTTGTTTGACATACGATAGCGACAATTTCAGTACATCAAAAGTTGTATCTTTTATTGTTCTAGAATCAATGTGTCGCTTCTTCAGTCAACTTTCGGCCCTGGTTCGAGGCTTACTAGTGCTAGGCTCGACACTGTTTCTGCGACTGATTTCTGCTACGTTTCCCGGTTGGGAGAATCCACTTACTTAGAACCGCTTGTCCAAAACTCTTTCTCCTCCCCTGACGTCGGGGTTTCAATTGGGTTCTGGTTCTCGTTCACAACTGCTAGCTCTGTTTCCTCTCCTGGTTCGGGAGACTTCGCTTGCAATCGCCTGCATCCAGTCTTTCAGAAAGTCCTTGTAGGGATTTTTCTGAGGAGTACCGAGTTCCAAAGTTCTTTCGAAGGCCTCCTGGTTCGGGATTTGTTCGTGAAAAGTTTCGGATTCTAAAATGAGAATCAGGGAGTGAACATCGACTTCGGCCTCCTTGTTCAGGAAGTTTTGCTTCAAACTTGCTTTTATTGAAACTCTCTTAATCTAGTTATCTTAAGCCTACGAGTTGCATTCTCGATTTTTATTAAAGTATATAATCCTAAAAGTTCTTATGTAATTTTCCAGAACTTTCCATCACCCATTAGTTGCCATTGATTTTCTATCATTTGGCCTGATTCTAGGTGACGCTACGTTCGTCGTTGAAGAGTTTAATCTAGTTTTATTTTCTTTATATTCTATATCCCTCTCAGACCTAATATTTCTCATTATGCTCTCGTGTTTATATCTATTTCGTGACTCGGGTCTGAGAGGGAATTTAAGATTAAATGGCAACATTTGTGGCGTTCTTTCCTTAAGTCATATCCTTGGCTTAAGGCCAAACAGAGAAAAGACATGTTTAACATAATCGCGCTTGCTCATTAGCAGCGCGTGGGCGTGTTTTCTTATCTCGGGTGCGTGAAGCATTCTCGCCCAAGTGAAGCAGCTCATTATGTAAACCGCCAACCGTTCCTTTTCGTCCTACTTTTCATTTCATTTTCTTAAATTTAGCGTGAACGTCGGGATAAGTTTCTTCAAAGATATGGTTTGATTTTTGCATCTTACTTCTAGATTCAAATTTATTAGCCGGCGGTGACACAATGCGAACGCAGCTTTGCTGAACAAATTTAAATTTAAAAGTTAGAGCAAAATAACTGATTTTTATAGGGACACCCTAAGCTACGTAGAAAAAATTGCTCTAATTCGGTCATTTCAAAAGCTACAGAAAAATTTGTTCAACAACAGTTGCTTAAAATTTTGTCATCTACAACTTTTTTGAAGAATATATGCATTTGTTTCTGCAAATAAAAAAGTTAGATTTCCGATTTCTCTGAAAACTAGGATCACCCTAATTTCATTCAAACCAAAAGAAGGGCCTTATTTTTAGGAACAACTTAGTAGCAGACAACTTTGCTCCAAAACTTCAAACTTAGGCTGAAAACGTAGCTTTTCAGCAAAATTTGCATTCTGGACCACTGTGCACTGGTTGTACGGCATGAACACGGAGAAAAACAAAGATACAAAAAGCATATATTCTATGCTAAAACCAAATTCGATCTATGCAGTCGTTGAAATGTATAAACCAGGTTTATACTTTAATGAGAATAAATCAAATATATGCATTCCAATGCATTTATCAAATTAATGAATTCCAAAGCAAACTTTTAATATATGCATTGCAATGCATTAATCATATGTATGCATTGCAATAAACATTTCAAATAAATACATTACAATTCATTAATCAAATAATTGTGGTTTTTTGGAGGGTCTAAATTACGTTGGTTATCCTATGCTCAAATATATCTAACTTTCTGTGCAAATCATCGAGGCGAATATTCGAAATATCCAAATAATTGCAAAACACGTATCTTTCAAACAATTGCCAACATATACTAGTTCCTAGTTCTCAGTGAACCTGGAGATCACGGTTCGTACTATTTGACAACGAACGCTGCGACTGGTTTAGAATAAACCGGTCCTGGAAACTCCGAGAATGTTATCTGTTTCGTAGTTCGGCACTAGATCGCTGCGGACGGTTTAAAGTCGGTTCCTGGATGCTTCTGGGGATGTATTACACATTAATCATTGATTGAGCTAATTATAACTCAACTTCAATTACTAATAGCACAATCTGATAGAGGAATCAGGAACGGGTATTCTACCGGGTTGTTTTCGGAATTGAACTATAATTCGCAAGTGATCGTTTATAAAAAAAATATACATATGTGCAATATGCAATATGAAAATAATAATTATCTTAAATCTATTGCAATGCATAAAATTTATTGATTCAATGCATAATGTTTATGCATTGCAGTGATTTAAAAGGAATAAAGCGTAGAAAGGAATAAATAATACGCTTTTCAGCATTTTCGATTTTCTTCGTGTACAATCATACCCGATGTCCAGGAAGGAATTCTTAATCCTTAACGAAATGTTTGCAAAGCAAACCACATATATAATAAATTGTTCTTAGATGCGCCTCTACCGACTGACCTTAAGAAGCCCGACCAGAAAAAAAAGACCAGAATTTTTTTTTACCAGCCTTGTTGTGTGTGTGTGTCCAATCTAACATCCATCGGCCGGCAATGGTATTATGGAGAAAATCTGTTTACAACAATCATTCAAGTGACCATTGGAAGCAGCTTTAATCCGGGAGCTAGAAAGTGATGGCTCTACTGCAGATCCAGCAACCCATTTCAGAATGTCTGGAGAGTCACGCCCCTTCCGAGTTTACTTTCACATACAATAAGCCCCGCATGTTAACATTTCCGATATCATTTGGATAAGGGCACTGCAACGCACTTCCAGATTTGGAAATTTTAAATTTCCAAACCAGGAACGTATTTAGTATTATTGGAAAAAAAGAATATTGTTATATAGTTATAATCAGATAGATCTCACCCATGTCTGCCTCCTCAAGCACACTATCTTGTTCATTCGTAAAAATAACAATTTTCGACGTTGATTCGTAATGCACACGTTTCATGCACTCGCGATTAAATACGTGCAAAAATTAACGTAGCTAAACCGCCAGTTAGATATGCAACCTGCATAACAAAACTCTGTACACCCCGTGGTGAATGCACCTAAAATTATGTGCAAGCTATTCACCTGCCAATGCGCGTTGTTTGCGTTTGCTGCTTCTGACCAGCAAATTGCCGTTCTCAACATTGCGCTTGTCTTCTTTTTTCTTTCACTCCACATTCTGCCAATAATGCAAATCCCCGCAATGAGGCGACCCTATATCGAGCTTCAAAACTGCTAATAATCATCGATTCACTCGCGTCAAAGCGGAAAAACACTATAATCTAATAATTTATGCCCGAGTGTCACAATATTACCACTAATAACCAAAACTAACCTCAAGTAATTTTTCTTCCGGGCGCGAGGACGCAGCACAAAAACAAACAAAAAACGGGGAAGTAAAGATTGGACTCGGAATAAATGCGACACTTAGTTTTGGGTGTAACTTTTTATCGCGTGGGTAAAACTTTTTATTTTGGGCAATACTAGTTTAAAGTGTAATGTTTATGTGTGCAAAATTTTATCGCAATTTGTCAAGTAGTTTTCAAGATGCATTCGAAACAAGAAGAGCTACGCCAGCATATCTTGGGCGCGGTGATCGATAATTTTGGTCAGTCGCACAGATGGATCGGCAAAAGGCTTGGAATCCACCATTCCACCGTGTCCCGCGTTGTGAAGATGTTCCAGGAGACGAAGACCATCGAGCGGCGCGCTGAAAGCAGCCGAAAACCGAAAACGGAATACCCAGAGAAGGCGCGGAAGATAAGGCAGTACTTTAAGAATAACCCGAACTTTTCCACCCGATACGTGGCCAAAAAGGTCAATTCGTCGAAGTGGTTCATCCAGCAGACCATGAAGCGGGCTGGGCTTCGTGTATTTAAGGTCAGGTAGGCGCCAAACCGGACTGAAAGCAAAACACGGTGGCCGAATTGCGTGCGCGGAAGCTGTACCGTGAGTGGCTGGTCAAGCCAGGCTGTCTCGTCATGGAAGACGAGACATATATCAAGGCGGACACCAAAAAAATCCCCGGCCTTGAGTTTTTTGTCGGTACGTCCCGCATGGAGGTTCCGGAAGAGAAAGATGGACAAATTCGCGAAGAAGTACCTGTTGTGGCAGGCGATCTGCGAGTGCGGACGGTACAGCAAGCCGTTCGTTACAACCATTACAAGGCACCATAAACCGTTACAAGGGCACCATAAACGTCAGATTTATCGAGAGGAATGCTTGCAGGAGCGCTAGCTGCCCTTCCTCCGCTCTCACCGTGGTCCCACGCTGTTCTGGTCGGATCTCGCTTCGTGCCATTACGCCAAGCCTGTAATGGATTGGTACGAAGCGAAGGGCGTTAATGTGGTCCCGAAGGAAGCGAACCCGCCAAATACACCAGAACTTCGTCCGATCGAAAAGTTTTGGGCGATAATGAAGAAGAAGTTGAAGAAAAGCGGAAAAATATTCAAAACCGATGAAGCTTTGAAGAAAAACTGGGAGAAATTGTGTAAGGAAGATGGACAAAGCCTCGCCCAAGATCTCATGAGCAGTGTTAAGAGAAATGTACGAGCATTCAGCTTGGGGGAGGAAATTTAATAAATAAAACATGGCCTATATATAGTTATTTATTCCCTGAAAATTTTAGAAGTATCCGATTTAAAATGAATTTTTGGTGATCATTTTTGTGTGTCTCATTTTTCCCGAGTCCAGTCTTTACTACCGAAACTCACACATTTCGAGAGGGAATCGATTGTATTCACAACGGCTTACACAATGCACGCGGAGATTTTATGATTTCATCGTTAGTTCACGTTAAATTACGATTATTGTTTGATTATTTTTTCGCGAAAACGACGCAGCAAAAACAAAATACGTCAGTTTTGAAGCACGGCTTGCTGCGTTCACCTATCTTTTTCAGAATTTTTTACCAGCCTTGTTATGCCTATTTGATCTGTGAACGACGCTTTCATCTGCACAGATTTAAGAATTTTTTTAGTTTCCTGCGATATCTTATGCACGTATTTGAAATTTAAACGATATTTTATGTAAATTTATGCAAGATATCGCCGAAATCAGATTTGATGTATGAAAAAATGCACAACAAATTCATCATTTTTTGTGAGTAGCAAGTTATACAATATGTTAACATATAATTTAGATGTTATGGCCTGGGAGATTTTATCTCTGCAACGTAGACTGTTTGTGAAAACAACTGTTATGATATAGTGTTATGATGGATGTTCGTGTTATATCAATTACATAGTTTGTTTCATTTCAGTGACCTCAACAGGGTGCTTTGTTGCGATTTCTGTTAATTAATAAGAGCAAGGTAACCAAACAAAAGAGCATAAAATGATTTAGTTGTTTCCTTCTATTTGGAGGAATTAACTGTCAAAATTTTTGTATCCATAAACATTCAGGGCCCCTTACCCTCTGAACCACTAAAATGAACTTAAATCTTCAGAAGATAGCCCAACAAGGATTGTACGCAAAGGTGACGTAGGACTACGTAGCAATGAGCCATCTAGATCGCTTGAATATTCAAAGGGTGGCCGAAATAGATTTCGTATCGATACGCTCGTAAATTTCGTATTCTGGATTGCACTCCCATGCACTAAACGTCTTAGTCAGTTGGGACACTTTTATCCCATTGGATGGGTTTCATTCATCAGCAATTGCATACGGTTTCTACTAGGCT
This sequence comes from Aedes koreicus, assembly GCA_024533555.2. Lineage (NCBI taxonomy): Eukaryota > Metazoa > Arthropoda > Insecta > Diptera > Culicidae > Aedes > Aedes koreicus. Next base: position 169,562 of record JAHHFK020002770.1, on the reverse strand, counting down.
TATATGTAAATATACAACGTTGACAAATGTGCAAATGTTGAATACAGTCTTCGGCACTTATACACACATACACACCCAAACCGGTTACTGAAATCGACGCGTAGTGAATGTTCCGCTCAATTGGTGTAAAATTTTTGAAAATCGATCGTGAAATGGCTAAGCTATTAACATTCGAAATCTAAACATATTTCGTGATGCTCCTACTTTTTGCACTCGCAACATGTTCCCACACAGACGTTGTGCTACGTCAACATAACACCGTAAAAGGGGTTCAACGGGAATATTTTTTTTTATTGAACTGTATTCCGATTGTTCATCCCCACACCGACGGCAGTCCACGACATCCAATTCGATCCTGTTGCTTCCACCTAACCCGCGCGGGGGGGTTCGTCGCTTGTTGATTCTTTCATTACCTTCCATCGCAGTTCGTCATCGCCAAATTCGCTTTCATTCGAGTGGACGATAATTGGATCACGCTCCTCGCCGTGGAATGCTAGCCGGATTCACGCGTCATCAAGGTTGAAGGTCGTGCGTTTTCGATCTTCGTCTTTCCGTTTATTCCATTTGTGCGTTAAACAGCTGGTTCCTTTTCTGTTTTTCGATGCGTTTCGGGAATCAACTAGAAGAAGGAAAAAATTAACACATAGCTCGACGATCGATCAACAGCTGCTTGGAAGGTCAAAGTTGGAGTTTGCTGACGTATCCTGTCGTTGACCTGGTTGTGCTGTTGATGTATTTTGGTCAAAGACCACGTGTCATTTTACTGATGTTTTATTTCAATCAATCGGATTATTGATCAATGAGATTGATGGATACGTTCTTCGTGCCAGGTACACTAATTTTGTCTGTTGGGTAATTGATGGAGATGTGTAAATGAGTTCTATTTTTTTTTTTAAATAAAATGATCATTGATTATATTTTGCTTGAAGTTTTATCGTACCTGCCACTAAAAAGCCGTTTTGTGTGTTAATGTGACAAAACTTCACAACACTGATTATAATAAGTCACTGATAAAAGTTACAATAGGATGAGTTTCCATGATTTTTCATGGTTTTCTCACTCCTGGTAGACGAACGGTTTCTTCGAGAGCTAAACGTTTTGTAGATTCATTTCACGATGACCAATATAACACAGCTTTTGGCACTAATATTACAAAAATCATTGGCATCTAGCAACATCGGCTAAACCAGCCTTCTTCTTATTAATTTTAAGTATCTTCTAACGAGTCACCATGGGTTAGCTTCCAAAAGAACAGGATCACACCACATACCAAAAAACATTAAAAACGATGCACAACTTCTCTTGGCTGCACTTTTTTTTCGGTTTAAATTTCGAGTCAATTTAGCAGATCCATCACTCATGCATGCAACCACCAGAGAGACGTTTTTTTTTTTTTACAACTTATTTAAAACAACGTTTCTCATTTTGTAAACAAATAAGGGAAGAAAGATCCAAACTCTTAATTCTTGAAACCCTTAGCACGCAAACTAGAAACAGCAACACAAGGAACAAAATTTCTCTAACATGAGTTTCCTTAGGGTTCTGAGAGTTTTGAAAATTTACGTTTGCATATATGTTCCCCTCTTGTTATACAAAATCAGATACGTCATTTAACACTCCCTTTTCATTTTATTCAATGTTTGAGTACAATTGTATACTATCTCTTGTTTTTTTTTTAGGGCTGCAAAATGGTGAGTAGACATCTGGGATGGAGCGTGCGTCCCCGCAAAATAGCTATAGTCCTCACAAGTTCCTACCTCATGCTTCCACGGGTCAAGATATGACAAAGACCGCCAGCTAAGGGTTGCGTACTTAGCTGGTAGTGCAGCCTGGGCACTGTTGTCCTTCTGATTTCAGCTAGATTTAGGAGGTACGTGCCGAGCGTCTGTCCACCAAGGAGGTGCGGCTCAAACAGCGTCTGTCCTGGCATCCAACGGTTGAGTAAGAAACGCTGTATCGCGTCAACTATACATTAGGTGGCAGCCGCACCAAGGCGATGTAGGCAGCGTGACTCCGGTAAGGTAGCATGCTGAATTCTTACCCTACCACGAAAAATGGAAGTATTCTTTATACGGTATATAATTTCAGATCATCCATGGAATTCCCAAGTATTGTGTAATGGTTTTGAATTGTTTTCTTCCCCCGTGGCTATGATAATGCAAGTCCGTCTACAATTGCAGCAGGATCAGCAGACATGCAGACTTTACAAATATAATTGTTGTTTTAATTTTATTTTATAACATCCCTTCATAATATTTTTAATGCTATTTTCAGCTTCGCATTTGCATCGTTGTAAGTTTTGGCCCACCTAACTCACGTTATGTATTTGAAAAGATAGGATAGTTTTTTAAAATTTTTTCGAGAGAGGATTATATACGACAAATTCCTCAAAAAAAAAAAGAAAATTCTGCGTCCAAAATAATAAATTCAAAAACTAACTTTGTTTATCATCCTACATTTTTTTATTTTAAAGACATAAAGACATCAATTATGGGCCCAGTAGAAAAAAAGAGTTACCGAAGAATATCCTGTCATGTCCTGTTATTTGTAATTTTTTTCGTTTTGGATTTATTGAGTTTCCGTTTTTGGGCAGTAATCATACTCATATGAAATTGATTTCGCATAATTGTTTTCTTAAATTTTCTTTGCAATTTTGCTAGCCTGTCAGATGATCAACTTTAATTCATTATATCACGATGGAATTTTCGCTATTTTAGAGTTTCAATCATCTAACATCGCAGCGGAAGAGGCAAATAGTGGCATTTAATTATTATATGTACATTAGAATATTTTTTTTACAACACCCTTTTTTAATTTTTTTTTTAAAGATTATTAAAAAATTTTTTTTTTTCCCCCTTTTTTTTCCCCCCCCCCCCCCCAAAACCTCCCCTTTTCCCCCCCCGAACCAAAAACAATAAAAAAAAAACAAATAGAAGCAGATTGTTGTTATAAAATCAGCAACAAGCAGCATAAAGTGACCATGGTAACAGTAAATTAAAATGTATAAATGTTTGTTTTATTAAATTTCATTAGTGTTGTGGGGGAATTCGTCAAATCTTGTTTAGCAAACCAATCTATTTCAATGGTAAGCTTAAAGCTAAAAAGGAGATTTATTAGCATGATATACATAATAACTTTGTGAAACCTACATATTTTGGTGAACCTCTAGGAAAGGGATCTTATCTCAACTTCACGGGCCAATCTATCGCACTTTCCGTACTGTAGTTATAGGTATATAAATTTGCGAGTTTTAGGATGTAGGTAACATTATAACTTACTGTTCGGTTTACTTAATGTATCTAATTCGTGTTTTCGTCTCCGTATCAGATCAGAGTCTATCAATCTAGATTTAAGAAATTTAGGTTATTAATTCATTTAGGAAAATTCTATCGTAATGTTTCCATACCTCTGTAGATTTCTATGTCACTAATTTAATGTAGATAATATTCAAATTCATACACTTCTAAGCACTAAATGAATAACCGTTTACTTTAAGTAATTTAAGGCCTAATATCAATAGGGAATTTAGAGATTAATCGATAATATTTCACCTTAGGATAGAAATCGCATGCTACATGCTCATCAACACGCTCTTTGTTCTGGTTTTGTTGGATGGTCATACATTGCCTTTGTCCCTTTCAATTATTTTCAACGACCGGTTCGTTGGTCATTGTGTTGGTTACAACGTCGATTGACCACTGTGGGGACCACAGGCCTTTTCGGCCACAGTTGAGTTGTAGCAGAGGGGTGACGTGACAATTAGATTTAACAAACTTTTTCAGGATACCTCAAATCAAAATTGGTGAAATGCTGCTATCGCTGAAAACGAACGAAAACGTGCTTAAGCGCGAATCACGAACTCTACACTTTAACATTTTACAACATTTCTTGCATTTCAGGATCAACCGATTGAAGATCGTTTATTGTAGTATTTTTCATTTACATAAATATATACACTATTATATAAATATTTCATGGGAATGGGAGGGACCAACAGGGCACCCCCCTTGCGCTGAACTGGCCGGCTTGACGTGCCGCAAGGGCTCAGTAGGGATCAAGACCCGAAGCTAAGAGTCAGTTCCATTGTGGTTATATCACATTTATTAGCAGAGCAGCACATCGAAATTTTAGGTTCATTATTCTTTATATGCTATACAATTTCAGATCATCCATGGATATCCCAAGTTTTGTAAAATAATTTAAAATCATTTTTTTTCTGGTGGCCATGATACATTATCTAAGCTTTCAGGTTCATGGTGGATGTGCGGGTCCGTATACAATTGCAGCAGGACCACAATCTGCAGACACATAAATACAAATGAAATTGTTACCGTTTTATATTATAACATCCATTCACTACATTTTGTATGCTTTTTTATAAGTCATTTTCAGCTTCGCATTTATGCATCCTTGTCAGTTATAGCTCATCTAACTTACGTTATGTATTTGAAAAGATAGGAAGGTTTTGATTGTTTTTTTTTTTAGAAAGGATCATATTCGAAAAATTCTACTGAAAACAGCACTTTCTTTCTTCATCAGAAATATATATTAATTCAAAACCTAACAGTTTACAATCATTCATTTCCTGTTTCACAGACATGAGGAATCATTTATGGGTGTACAAGAGCTATAGAAAAATTCAATTTCCTAATTTTTTATTTTAGTTTTATTAAGATTCAGTTTTTAGAATCAACCTCATCTGAAATTTATTTCGCCTTATTATTAGCTGTCTTCAGTTTTTCTAATATTATCATGACATTAATACACATCTAATTTTTATTTTCAGTAACATACCAGTAGATGTCATATATATCTTATACCTACGCTTATTATGTTCTCTGACTATTATTGTGAAAACAAATTCTAATCTTAGTAGATCTTATTTCAATAGAAACTGCAACAGTCTTTCGATGAGTGGATGGTCAGATTAGTTACGGATATATGTATTCTACTATAGTTTACTGGCTTGCTGGTATTATTATTTTATATTTTAACGTCAGTTTATTATTTTATGTTGTGATATTAAATGGTTTGACATAATTGCATTTAAATTCATTTCATTAAAATTGCTATTTCAGATGAGACTCACTACATAAATTATTGCAAGGAAACGGAACAGCACATCGAAATTTAAGGTTTACTATTCTATTGCTATATAATTTCAGATTATACATGGATATTCCAAGTTTGATGAGATAATTTTAAATCAATTTTTTTTCTCGCAGCTACATTGTCTTAACTTTCAGGTCCACAAATGAAATTGTTATTATCATTCTTATATTCATTCACTATATTATTTGTCATTATAATATTCATTCGCTATATTTATTATAATTATAATATTAATTCACTATATTTTATACATTACTAAATGACATTAAATATATATTGGGAAGGGAGGGAGCATCAGGGTATCACTCAAGCTGGAATTGGACAATGGAGTGGTATGACAACCGGCGTCTAGGAGGGAACAAACAGTATCATTTTCTTTATCCTACCGATTCGATTGCGATCCTGCGAATTCTACTCCAACAGTTTCAGTGAGAGTGACGCGCCCTTCTTAACAAGCCATCCCGTAGAAAGCTTAATGAGTATTGCGAATTGGGTTATTCGATTTGTTGGATCGTATCGTTGGAAGGAGATTCTTATGTTCCCGCGGGTTTCGCGTAAGTGTCTCTGCTTACGGGTCCGCCCCACCGTTTTTGGCCCTTCATACAGCGTTACTGTGAATGCAAATCGGTAAATCAATTTGATCTTGCTATTAAGTGGAGCTGCATACATGACAAGGTCTTAGAAGGGATGGTGGCTACCTTACATACATACCTCTTATGACCAATTGTTCAATCTTCTTGTTGGAAGTAGATTCTTTATATCCCTGTGGAGACGTATAAGTGATGTTGCATATCGATCCACCCAACCCGTTCATACAATGGCATGATTAGGATAATCAGTGGTTATTAAGGCTTGATCAAGTCTAACAGAGAGGAGAAGAGCCCATTGATATCGGACATAGTTTCCGTGCTTCAAAGAGTGGTAGTTCATATCATATACTTATACGAATCCATCATACACAATTGTATACTATCTCTTTTTCTCTCACGAAAATGTTACACAATTTTCGTAAAAAGTAGATCTACTCAATTTTACGAGTAGATCAACTTTTAACAAAAATTGAGTAACATTTTCGTGAGAGAAAAAGAGATAGTAAACAATTGTACTCAAAAATTGAGTAAAATTAAACGGGAGTGTACATTACAGGGTGCGGCAGAAAATAATCCGAAAATGTTCAAACTTGAGTATTGGGTTAATTCGTGTAGCTATTCGTGTGACTAATTTCTGTCGAAAGTGTATTTGTTTATGTTTACTTTCAATGCTGCATCCAAACATTCTATTTGTTTTATTGCAAATTCGTCAAAATGTTCGCGAAAGAAGTGATCATCAGTTTGTTGCTCGCCCCGAAGAAGCCGAAAGAGATTGCTAAGGTGGTAGGGTGCCATTTGGCAACAGTTTACCGCATAAAAAAGTCCCTGCAGGATGGTTTCTAAGCAGCGAAAGCTGGGAAGCGGAAGTCCGCGCTTTGAACGCACGCCGAACGTGATCAAATCGGTCCGTGCAAATATGGCTCTCAACCCGGTGCGTTCCATAAGAAAACTTGCAAAGGAAGCCAATATTTCGGAGAAATCCATGCGGAGATTCATCAAAGAAGACCTGCATGCATCTTCCAGAGCCAGAGTGAAACGCCACTTGATTACGGACCGGATCAAGGAACTACGAGTGACTCGTTTCAAGAGATTGCTTTCCTTGTTGAAGAAGGAAAAAATGATAATCCTGTTCTCCGACGAAAAGCTTTTCAGCATCGATGCTGTGACCAACAGCCACATGGACCGGTTCATTTCACCGCAGAAAATGGAGAACGTTCCGGAAAAAGTAAAATTCAAATTTCAAACCAAACATCCGGCTGGTGTAATCATGTTTGGCTTGGTGGCGTCCAACGGTTTGAAAATGCCGCCTGTTTTCATTGATGGTGGAGTTAAAATCAATACAGAAGTGTATATCGGTATTTTAAAGGACCAAGTGCTGTCCTGGGTGAAGGCCAACTTCTCCGAGGACCAAAACGTTGTCCTACAGTAGGATGGAGCGCTGTTTCACACGTCCAATCGAACCCAACAATGGTTGAACGATAACATGAAGTTTTGGCCGAAGGATTTGTGGCCCCCTAGGAGTCCAGATCATAATCCGTTGGATTATTCGATTTGGGCATATGTTGAAGCACGAGCCTGCAAAACATCACACCCTAGTGTGAAAACCCTGAAGTCAACCATAACACGCACATGGCAGTCAATGTCGGAGGTCTCTGGTCTTCCAGCGTCAGCTTGAGGATGTTATTAATAAAAATGGAGGACACATTGAATAAATTTGTTTAAAAGGACTTATAAAGATAACTGCACTCGAAAATGTTGATATTATTGCTTGAATTAGTTGAAAATGAGATTTGAAAGAAATAGAACAAATTTTCGCATTATTTGCTGCCGCACCCTGTACATATCATATCATACATCATACACAAGTATGATATACAAATCTCTGTTTCTCTCACGAAAATGTTACTCAATTTTTGTAAAAAGTGAATCTACTCAATTTTATGAGTAGATCAACTTTTTACGAAAATTGAGTAACATTTCCGTGAGAGAAAAAGAGATAGTATACAATTGTACTCAAAAATTCAGCAAAATTAAACGGGAGTGTACATTAGTTGTCGAAATTTGTTAAAACAAATTCGTAGCTCTATGTATTGTTTCCGTACAATGCACGTATGCTGTGTCTGTATCAATAAATGCTTCGTTTTATTGACAGTTGAGTGTGTGGTATTGAGCACGAAGTTATCTTCATTAATAGTACAGAGCAGTTTCGTTACAGAAAATAACGAATAGATTTTTGAGTTCTAGCTTCAACTTCGTGATATAAACAACATATAATTTTAAGTGTGGCGTTTGTCAATTCGACCAAAACTGGCACAAAATTGGTTGTCTATGTTCATTATACGTATTCAATGTGTATCTTGTATTTATTTTAAGAAATACTTCTAAACTGACAACAAACTGATTTGAAAGCATAGGAAGCGCAGAGCATGATTATGCAATTGCTTCTGCTTCTGGTGATTTTTCATCGGGTTTAATAACGGAAATTATGAATGACGTGAAATTGCTGTCGTCTTTATGTTCAACAAAGCCACTTTGGAGCTAACAGATAGAACGAATGCCACCGACGATCCAATAATCTTATCCTTAATTTTCCAAAGATCTAGCATAGTTAAGATCATAGCGGACAATTCCTGAAGTCATGGAGGGCTGGCGTACTCTTGGCTCCAAACAGGTTTGGAAAAGTGGCTTGACCGATTATGATCACCGGAAACATCTTACGGACCTAGAGCAAAAGAAAAAAGTAAAAGCAAAGAGTAAAACTACAATAATGGAATATGGAAATTCATACTAACATTCTATTATTCCTAGTCGGGTATTTTCATCACTGCGACAATTTTCAAGATCTGTTGTGATAAATATACTAACATACTAACATAGCTACTAACCACAATACGGCATTCATACTAACAGGGATGCCAGATATTTTTTTATCAAATATCATCCATAAAAAATTGAAATGTCTGGAAATATCTAAAAAAGTCCGTAATTTTTTTTTGCAAAATTAGAATTCCTTTAACGAAAAGACGTTAAAAGAGAGCGAGTTATTTCATTTTCGCTAAATGTGTGATTATTTAAACATTTTTTGCATCTGTTTCTTGGACTGTATGCAATCAAACACTATTGTTTCATATTTTTAAATTGACACTTGAGCTTGAAGCGTTCGCATAGATAAAACAATTTTCTATAGTTCTTTTGTTCCCTATAACGTTCTTTCCAGTTTTGTATTTCAAAATTAAAATTGAGTTTTCATTTGATAAATTCAACAGACTTTTTCTTCTTTTTCTTAAATTAACGATTGAATTACAATGAATTACAGAGGCAATTTTTCGTTACATAAATTAAAAAGCTGAATTCAACTCCGGCTGCGGCCAAGTACAACGAGCCCTATACTAATGGGGCACTGATGGATATGCTCCGCATAGCTGGACCAATGCCAAAACGAGGCGAAACGAGAATTTTTTTAAATCTTGAGCCAACCTATTCGGCGGTAGCAGTTTGTGGTCTAGGAAGTAACTGTCTTCGTTACGACCCGACAGAAAAACTAGACCTGTCAAAAGAAGCAATTAGAGTAGCTGCTGCAACTGGACGTCGTGAGCTCCAGAAATTGGAAACCAACCGTATTTATGTGGAAGATTTCGGACATGCGGAATCCGCTGCCGAAGGATCCCATATGGGTATTTGGATTAGTCAGAACCTACGCAACCCGGAGAGTCGTTTGTTCATACCATACAGTTGTACTATGAGCCGGAAATGCCGTGCGATTCGAATGGATGGAAAATCGGTTTGGCAAAGGCTGAAGCCCAAAACCTTGCGCGCCAGTTGCAAGAGGCATCCGCTAGCCATATGACTCCAACGACATTTGCACAGAACGTGGTGCAAATCTTGTGCAATTTGGGTGTGAATGTAGAAGTCAAGGTACGTAGCTGGGCAGAAAGTCAAGGAATGACTTCGTTTCTGACGGTGGCCAAAGGATCATGCTAACCGCCAATATTCTTGGAGCTAAGCTATTACGGAACCAAACTCATAGAACGGCCGATTGTGCTGATCGGGTAAGGAAATACCAACGATAGTGGCGGTATTTGTGCCAAGAAGCTTCACGCGCTGCGAGATATGCGAGGTGATATGGCGGGTGCTGCCTGTGTGGTAGCCACGTGCTTGTGGCTACCACACAGGCCACTCTTATGTTCTTGTGAACATAAGAGCACTGATTCCACTCTGTGAGCACATGATTGGATGCAATGCTATCAAGCCGGGTGACGTCATAGCGGTGAAAAATGGAAAGAGCATTGAGGTTGTTAACAGCGATTACGAAGGACCGCTGGTTCTGGTTGATGCGCTACTATATGCAGTGAGCTTTGGGCCCAAATACATTGTGGATGATTCTACAATCTCGGACCATGTGCTGAATTCCTTCGGAACAGTTTGCACCAATTCCGAGGACCTGTGGCAATTGCCTTTAAAGGATCAAGAATGCAGGTATACACACGGGCGATCGCGTTTGGCGTATGCCTTTTTGTGGGACTATTTTACGCAGCAGATATGTTCTGCACAACATGTAGATGTGCAAAACTATGGCAAAAGTACGGGTGGAGAGGCGTGTACAGCAGCAGCCTTGCTGAAGGAATTTCTACCGTGCGGGCAATGGATGCACATTGCGCAAGCTTGCTGAAAAAACAAATTTAGCACGTCTCAACAGTAACTTTAAATACGATCCCGATATATGTATTAAGCAACTATGCATTTTCCTTATTTGGCTGAAAAAATTATCAATTGCTATTAAATTTTTTTTAATAATCGTTTATTTGTACAGGCTCAATTGAATCAACTTTACAGAGCCAAATTTTCATATTTATATACATCATTTATCTTAAAACTAAAGTTAGGAGGATAGAACCGATTACTCGCGGCCGTCTCGAGGTTAATAGGAATAACAAATTACGGATGGAAAAGAGGGTGGGAATTTAAAGTATGGTTTACATAACAAATTAAATTTCAATTCTAAATTATCTAAAAACTTATAACTATACAATTTATGGTTTTCTTTTTACTTGAACATTTTTTGAAAAAGAAAAAAAACACACATACACACATACACAGAAAAAAATAAAATTATAGTAAACATACAGGTTAAACTAACTACAATCTAAGGCTAATATTAGTCAAAAACACATATATAAGTTTCATGAGCTCCAGATCGCGTGCAGCCTAAATGTCTCGAATCGGTACATTGGGTTGTCTACCTCGAGCCCGAAGGGAATCATAAAGCTCAGATCTGACTGCACGATGCTCAGCACATGTATGTATGTATGGTAGCCACCATCCCTTCATGCCCTTGGCTTGGATGCAGCTCCACTTAATAGCAAGATCAAATTGAGCCACCGATCTGAATTCACAATATCGCTGTATGAAGGGCCAAAAACGGAGGGGTGGACCCGTAAGCAGAGACACTCACGCGAAATCCACGGGAAATTAAGAATCTCCTTCCAACGATACGATCCAACAATTCGAATAACCCAATTCGCAATACTTATTAAGCTTTCTACAGGATGGCTTGTTAAGAAGGGCGCGTCACTCTCACTGAAACTGTTGGAGTAGAATTCGCAGGATCGCAATCGAATCGGTAGGATAAAGAAAATGATAATGCTCGTTCCCTCCTAGACTCAGGCAGTCAATCAAACCATCGTCCAATTTCAGCTTGAATGATACCCTGATGCTCCCTCCCAACCCAATATTTATTATATATAATGTACATAATATGTCATAATATGCAATAAATGTAGTATGTAATAGAGCAATGAAATATACTATAATATTTAATTAAAATATGCCATGGTTGGAATTCGTCATCCTGTAATTTAAATATAGTTATAAATAAAATAATATGATGAAATAGTTAAAATTGTAATAATAGGCATATGATAATCATATGCAGCTTGGTGCATCTTTACAGCTCAATCAGTGGCAGATGAATATAACTCTGGAATGTGAAGGTCTTATTGCAACTAAATAAAATATAAACCATTTAATTATACATGAATCAAAAAAATATGTATTTATTCATGACATATAGATATACATAATCAGCAGAATTGAAGAGCATTTATTAATTTTAATAATATTCAATGATTTAAATTCATAGAATAACACCTTTACATACAATGAAATAAAATATCTGTACATACTATCTGGAATCAATTTCCTTGTAAACTTGAAGCAAATGAAATTTAATTATTATTATTAATCTTTTAGTAAATATTTTCAATATGATATACTAATATATATAATGATGATATGATGAAAACAATACGATGTTGTAATAGTATACACATAAAAATTAAATGCACCTATTTGTCTTTTCTGCTGTGATGTTAGATGATTGAAACTCTGAAATGGCGAAAATTTCCAAAGTGGTATAATGAAAGAAAGTTGATCACTGGGCAGCCAAGCAGAATAGCAAAGAAAATTTAAGCAAACAATTAGCCGAAATAACTTTCATATGATTATGATTACTGCCCAAAAACGGAAGCTTAATAAATCCACAAAAAAGAAAAAAAAACAGAGAGAAAAAGAAAAATGAAATTTGAATTCTCCGATAACTCTTGCTTTCTACTGGGCCCATAAATAATTCTTTATATCTGTGCAATAGAAAATGAGAGATCATAAACAATTTTAGTTTTTGAATTATTAAACTTTTCTTGAAATTTTATTTAGTAGAATTTGTCGTATGATCCTTTCTAAACAAAAACGTCAAAAACCATCCTATCTTTTCAAATACATATCGTGGGTTAGGTCGGCTAAAACTTACGACGATGCATAAATGCGAACCTGAAAATAGCTTTAAAAAAAAATAAAATGATAGTAACAATTATATTTGTACTGTCTGCATGTCTGTAGACTGATGTCCAGCTGCAATTGTAGACGTACTTGCATTATCATTGCCACGAAGGAAACAAAAAAATTAAAATTATTAAACAACACTTGGGAATTCCATAGATGATCTGAAATTATACACCGTATAAAGAATACTTCCATTTTTTGTGGTAGGGTAAGATTTCAGCATGCTACCTTCCTACATCGCGTTGGTGGGACTGCTTCCTAAGGTATAGCTGACGCGATACAGCGTTTATTACTCAACCGCTGGATGCCAGGAGCTGTTTGAGCTGCACCTCCTTGGTGGACAGACGCTCGGAACGCACCTCCTCAATCTAGCTGAAGTCAGAAGGACAACAGTGCCCAGGCTGCACTACCAGCTAAGTACGCAACCCTTAGCTGGCGGTCTTTGTCATCTCTTGACCCGTGGAAGCATGAGGTAGGAACTTGTGAGGACCAGTGCTATGTTGCGGGGACGTACGCTCCATCCCAGTTGTCTACTCACCATTTTGCAGCCCAGACCACGCCGCCCCCCCCACACCCCAAAAAAGTGTTTTCTGCCCCTAGAGCCCTCCCCCCACCCCCGCAGAGTTTTCTCCCCCCCCCCCCCCCGGTTAAAAAAAAACCCCAAAAAAAAAAAAATTGCCCAAGGGGGGAAAAACACCCCCAAGAAAGCTCCCCCCCCCACCCACCCCCTAAACCAAGATTTCTTCGACACCTTTGGGATGATAGAATGTTGCCATCGCCCCAAATCTCCTTTACTCCATTTATACTGCCAGCTGACGAGTGACTGTTGACGAAAAATAGGAAAAAAATCGTTGAAGGCGATTTGTCGATCACAAATATCGCCTTCCATAGTGGGCGCTATGGAAGCGAGTCCGCTTTCTCATTGCCCAGAATTGAACAATGGGATGGGACCCATACAAAGGTGATGATAAAATAACGCGAAGATAAAGCACTTAGAAGCTCCTGTATTTTCATGAGAAAATACGAGGAGTGCTTTACCGGCTCAAGGAGCGAATAGCCTCTATAGAACTGAGACTATCCTGAAAATGAAGTACTGATCCGGTGTAAAAGAGGCAACGATTTCTAGCGTAAAGTGTATTGCCGCTAATTCAGCGACATATGCGGAACAAGGAGCTTGAAGTTTACGATTGGCGCTATAAATTTCATTAAATATACCAAAGCCTGCTGACTCCTCTATCAAAGATCCGCCAGTGAAGAACGATTTAGTGGAATCAACTTGGCCAAACTTTGCAGCAAATATTACCGGAGCAATCATAGGACGATGATGCTCTGGGATTTCATGAAGCTCCTGCTTCATGGATAAATCAATATGAACCGAATTGTCGAAATCGGAGAAGCAAACACGATTGGAAATGTTCGGCGAAGGGCTGACATCCTGTGTTATGTACAAATGGTACAAGGTCATGAAGCGGGCTTGAGTATTCAACTCAAGGAGCTTCTCAAAATTTTCGATCACCTGGGGGTTCATAACATCACACCTGGTGAGGAGCCGGAGAGATAATTCTGAAAACCGATCCGAGAGTGGCAACATGCCAGCCAACACTTCAAGACTCATGGTGTCAGTCGAGTGCATGCAACCTAACGCGATACGAAGACACCGATCGAACCAGACCCCAAGATATTTAAATGACATGGAATGAGTTATCGGCTTACCCCAAATTTGAAGCTTCGGTTGTGCTGGGTTATGCTTCCTAGAAAAAACTACCAACTCAGTTTTCTCCGTAGAGAATTCGATACCTAGCTCTAGAGCCCAAATAGACAAATTGTCTAAGGTATCCTGTAAAGGTCCTTGCAGATCGACCCCATTGGGTCCCGTGACAGACACTACGCCGTCATCTGCAAGTTGTCTTAACATACAGTTGTCACTTAGACAACCGTCAATGTCTTTGACATAAAAATTATACAAAAGGGGGCTTAAACATGATCCCTGGGGGAGGCCCATGTAGCTAAATCGTGAAGCTGTAGAGGTTCCATGAGAAAAGATCATATGTTTCTCTGACAGCAAATTGTGCAAAAAATTATTCATTAATGGTGAAAAGCCACAAGCGTGGAGTTTATATGAAAGAACTTCAACAGATACTGAATCAAAAGCCCCCTTGATATCCAAGAAAACAGAAGCCATTTGCTCTTTTTTAGCAAAAGCTAACTGAATCTCTGTGGAAAGCAACGCGAGACAGTCGTTCGTTCCCTTACCCCTACGGAAACCATATTGAGTATCTGAAAGCAGGTTGTTCGTCTCAACCAATTTGTCCAGACGGAAGAGGATCAATTGCTATTATATAATCCAAAACAACCTAAAGAAAAGTTTTATTTTGTTCAATTCGAAGATCATAGAAAAATAATCTCAGATCGCGTCGTCAATGCGGTAGGTGTTTATTACCAGAAAAAAAAGAATCAATAATAAGGTTTATTATGCGCATTGTGTAAGTGAGACGACGCGATCTCACTTACGATGTGGCTTTCTGTTTAATTTGCACCTAACCCTAAGGAAACGTCTATTATTTAAGTACGTCACGCGTGACGATCCTTAATTATTTGATGTCCATACAAAAACCGTGACGAGGGGGTTTAAACTGGGCATTTTTGCGTAACGTACTTAATGGACGTTTCCTTAGCTGTTTTTAACGCAACGTACTCTGCACATATATAACATTTTGTAGTTAGGAGTTCTGCACTAATCTCCATGGGGCTGTTAGCAGTTTATAGTTTTTCCGTTTTGCCTTTCATTTATAACTCAGCTGCAAACAGATTCCCTATAGTGGGATTGAGGCGCAGTTCATATGAAAATCCCTACATTTTTGATTTTTTAATACCCCACTATCAACTAACAAAATATATTACAAACACAACTACTACAACAACAACAGAAGAGACCCCAACACCATTTAAAAAAAAACCCCTTAACCCCCTTTTCCCCCACTCTTTTGGGCCCCCCCCCCAAACCACCAATAAACCCCCCCACCCTAGGTTACAAAGGAACAATTTCCCCGACAAAAACCAAAAATCCCAAAAAAATAAGCTTTAGATAGGGAGGATGGTACAAAACGCACCGTTTAAGCAACATCGTGAATTACTAGTGAATGGAAGCTGAAATTTAGAAACACGTTATTGGGTATGGCGCATTACTATGTTTTCGTTGTAGATCAAATGTAATTTAAATTCAAAACGATGATTTTTCGTGATTTTTTAAACCTTTTCCAATTTGATACCAAGACGACACCGGGGTAAAACGCCTGTTTCATTGCTCAATATGCACCCCAAAATTGGGGTAAGACGCACCACAGCACTGGTATATGATGCACCACAATATTAGGATAGCATGCACCGCTTGTAAAAGGTAAACACACGGCTATAATAAGTTACTCAGAGTTGTGAAATGAGGAGGTTGCAACATCTCGCCACATCTTTTTAGCTCGAGCAACCAATGGGTATGGAATAAAGATAGCAAAACGTTGCAATATGTTGCCAACTCCTCATTATATACACGCTTAAAAAAAAGTACCCAATAGAGCATTTAAGTGTGGGAACCCAACTTTGGGTATAATTATGTTTACCTACCATTGGGTTCAAATTACATACGTTTGGGTAGAATTTTACC
Source organism: Aedes koreicus (assembly GCA_024533555.2). Lineage (NCBI taxonomy): Eukaryota > Metazoa > Arthropoda > Insecta > Diptera > Culicidae > Aedes > Aedes koreicus. Next base: position 153,365 of record JAHHFK020002770.1, on the reverse strand, counting down.
ATGAGTAAATTATTTATACTCAGCGGTAGATTAACATGATTATAACCAAAGTTGGTTTCCTACACTCAACTGCTCCACTGGGTACTTTTTTCTAAGCGTGTAGACGTATATAACGCCACGGTGCGTTCTGCCCCAGATTTAGTCTTGCATTGTTTTGTATAAATATTCTGAAAATATGTAGAATTATAGTGAAGTTTTGATACTATCTTGAAGTTTTTATTGTCAGCGATACATGTGAAGTGAATTTATTACTAACCATGGATGTTAACGCATGGTAAAAGCTTATTTTAAGAACACTATTATTTACATGTGAAGTACAGTCATTAAGATTTATTCAATTTTGATCATGTGTTGGTGTATTTAGTGCCTTATTGTACTACAAAATTATGAGTTATGCTGTTTTATGTATACATTGATAAAGTATCATTCCATAAAAACTATAGTTTTGAAGAATTGAGCACATTTATTGAGTGGGTCGTTCTACCTCACCAGTGCATTTTGTACTGTTCTCCCCTACTTAGCAAGAGAAAATTTAAATAGAAGATGGATTTTTTTTTTTGTTTGTGGTTGGGGGTGGGGTTTTTTTTTTCTTATCAAAAAAAAAAAAATTTTTTTTTTTTTTGTTTTTTTATTTTTTTCTTTCTTTTTGTAGTTGTTTATTTTATTTTTATTTTTTTTGTGGGAGGACTTTTTTCTTCTCTCTCTTCTTTTTTTTTTTTGTTTTTTTTTTTTTTTTTTTCTTGGGGGTTTAAAAAAAAAAAATTTTTTTTTCCATAAATTTTTTTGTTTCAATTTAAATTTGAGAACTTTCTAGAGGTGACTTTTGGGGCGTGGAATGACGCACATTTTGAGGATGCAGAATGGTTGCTAGTTATTGTCTAAAACAGACAAACAGACACAACACTTGCAGTTTCTTCATCGATTACGCATTAAACGGTGAATTCAAATGTTTCCTAGTTGGTAGTATCGCCGCGTTTGACGTTAACACATTACCGCCATCTGTTCAGCTTAATCATCCATCATAGTGTGCTCAACAGATGGGGCTGTTTTTTTTTTAAATGACGATGATTTGTAGTGCAAAATGTGAAATGTGTTATGTCTGTTTGTCTGTGATATAAATGATAATAAATAAATGGATATGGGCACTGCCAAAACCAGTAATACACTCGTGGAATTCACGTGAGAGCTACGTGATTTCCTCGTAAATCCACATTCTACGTGAAAGTCACTTAAATGTTACGTGATTTTTTACGTACAAATCGCTCGCACGTAATGTTCACCTGATTTTACTGAAAAAGATTTGGTTACGTGTTCAGGTGAAAATTACGTCAAGTTTCAAGTGGAGGCAGCGTGTGGGTTTTTTTATTGTAAAAATATAAACATTTCCATAAAAACTCGCGTTGTTACGCTCTATGATGGTAATTGTTGTTGCTGCTGGTAGAAAATTATGCAGAAAAAATGCAAAACTACCAATTTTAAAACGAGTTTTTCTCCTGAAGCGGACTGAAAATGGCGAAAATGAAAATGGCAAAAAAATTATTTACATACCAACGCTCAATGCATATCCATAACTAAGGAAAATTCTATCTGAGAATGATGTGAAATGTACTTTCCAATCAAATGTTAGATATTCTGGTTTGCGTTAACGTTCTTTGTTGTGCTTTTAGACCTGATGATCTTATTTCCAAGGATTTTTTGCACAGGAAAAAAAAATAAAGTCTATAAAGCAAGAAACACTGCCTTCATGGAAAGTTATATCGTATGCATTCCCATCTTTCAACTTGAATTCATATTGGCATCCAATAACACATTAGTTTAATAATAATATAATACACGCTATTATTTTTGCGCCTTGAACGCTTGAAATTTACATGATATCTACAAACAGTACCACCGCTCAGTTTTTTTTTAATAAAAAAAAGTTGTCACCGCCAAATTGTGTGCGTGCATTGTACGGGAGCATGGACAATTGTGTAGAACATTGTCTAAGAGTTCGAAAAAATTGTGTGTGACTGTGGAAATCGTAATGAGTATGTGTAGGATTTTGCGAATTCCCCGAAGCCGACATGATTTGAAGTGCCCAATCGACAAATGTCGACAAATGAGCACGTCAGCAAATCTCAAACCTAAAAAAACAGCTGAACTAAAATGGAATCAATTTTGAAACTGTTTTAAAAGGCCAATAAATAGAAGACTTTTGAAATCAACTAATCCTTTCTGAAGTAAGACGTGGCCAGAGATTTTTTCGCCTCAGAAAAATCACACCGACCTCGACTGGGATAGAACCCAGACCCGCTGGGGTATCAAGCAGCAGTCACACGCCTACTGCACCACCGGCACCGGCTTCTTGATGAATTTTGAAAATTACCTTTCAGAGCATATTGATTTTTTGCATGTTAGTTGTAGTTATTTAGGTGATTGATTGATCCCTGATTGATATTTGTTCATCTCAAGCAAAGTCATGAGCTCACAGTTGGTCCATCCCACCCGACCAGCCATTTCAACTCAATTTTGAGTCGTTTTTGACTCACTTTCGTCATTAGTGGAGTCACTCAAATTTGAGTAAATGTTACTGGTATTGACAAGTCGACAAATCAACAACATCGACTCCAATCAGATGGAGTTTGAGTGACTCCACTAATGACGAAAGTGAGTCAAAAACGACTCAAAATTGAGTTAAAATGGCTGGCCGTGCAAATAGCATATGCTCTTCAATTTGCTTTAGAAAATGATTTTTATGGAAACAAAACATCTCCAAGTAATAACCTGAAACACATCCGCCATCTTTTAACTGCGAACCGAAGCAAAACAAATGCCAGACCGCAACGATTGTTTACTTTTGCTAATTTCGCTAATTGCACCACACTTACGGCCCTCCTTGAATAGGGAAGTGGATCATTACTCCCAGGTGTAGCTATACAGCGAGCCAGTCAGGGGTAGAATAAAAGTGCAACCCTTCAATGAGTGGGGTCTTTGAATCACACGCCACGCCACAAACAAGTCAAGCTGTGTTTTTGCGGTCATTGAGCGAGCAGCAAACCTGATTCGCGTGATCTCAATGAACTGCTTTATTTTTTTTTGTAAACCCCTTCTGCTCAGCCATTATTCTTATCTTATCTCCGTGACAGTAATTATTATGAAATGCTAGCTCGAGCCGCCCCTTTTCGTCGTGCCATTGCCATCGACCACGGTTTATGGCCAGAAGATTGTCACTGCGGCAAAAGAGCATAGCCGAAACCCTTTTTTCCTTTCTTCGTTTCAGGGATGGGGAAGGAAGCTCTTGAGCAGTATAAGTATCTAGGTATTTTGCAAAACAAGTGAGCCAATGAATAAGAATGGGATCGTTGTTTGAGGGAGAGGGCTAAGCCATCACACTCTTCACAATTACTCGAATTAATTACTTCATTTCTGGTTCTTCCGCGCTGCATGTTTGGAAAACTGATGTTATTAGTTTATGATTATAATGAGCTATTGTGACAATTTAGGCAAAATAGTTTGAAAAAGTAGCTGAATTTTATGTTCAATGAATTCCACTGAATTCACTAAATCTTCTGGAAAGTCAGATATTTTAAGATAATCTGGGTTGTTTTTGGTCATTCAAACAGTCCTGAAGCTCAGAACTTGGGATCTACAGTTTAACTAAAGTTTTATGGCTAAAGACTGGACACGGAATAAATGAGACACACCAAAAATGATCACCAAAAATTCATTTTAAATCTGATAACTTACTTCACAAATTTTCAGGGATTAAATAACTATATATTAGCTATGTTTTATTTATTAGATTTCCTCCCCCAAGCTGAATGCTCGTACATTTCTCTTAACACTGCTCATGAGATCTTGGGCGAGGCTTTGTCCATCTTCCTGACACAATTTTTCCCAGTTTTTCTTCAAAGTTTCATCGGTTTTGAATGTTTTTCCGCTTTTCTTCAACTTCTTCGTCATTATCGCCCAAAACTTTTCGATCGGACGAAGTTCTCGTGTATTTGGCGGGTTCGCCTCCTTCGGGACCCCATTAACGCCCTTCGCTTCGTACCAATCCATTACAGGCTTGGCGTAACGGCACGAAGCGAGATCCGGCCAGAACAGCGTGGGACCACGGTGAGAGCGGAGGAAGGACAGCAAGCGCTTCTGCAAGCATTCCTATCGATAAATCTGCCCGTTTATGGTGCCGGTTGTAACGAACGGCTGTACCGTCCGCACTCGCAGATCGCCTGCCACAACATGTACTTCTTCGCGAATTTGTCCATCTTTCTCTTCCGGAACTTTTCCGCAACCTCCATGCGGGACGTACCGACAAAAAACTTGAGGCCGGGGATTTGTTTGGTGTCCTTGATATATATCTCGTCATCTATGACGAGACAGCCTGGCTTGACCAGGCACTCACGGTACAGCTTCCGCGCACGCAATTTGGCCACCGTGTTTTGCTTGTCAGTCCGGTTTGGCGCCTTCCTGACCTTAAAAACACGTAGCCCAGCCCGCTTCATGGTTTGCTGGACGAACCACTTCGACGAATTGACCTTTTTGGCCACGTCTCGAGGGGAAAGGTTCGGGTACTAAAGTACTACCCGTACTAGGTACGGGTAGGTAAAGTACTACCTTATCTTCCACGCCTTCTCTGGGTATTCCGTTTTCGGTTTTCGGCCGCTTCCAGCGCGCCGCTCGATGATCTTGTCCATTTTTTCCGAGTCTACTGAACTGAAAGTCCTCCCTTCTTCGTATAATATGCGCTTCAGTTATATCTTGACAATAGGCAGACATAGACGTATAAATTTTATCTGCACACTAGCAAGCCACTGGTGGTTGCCAAACCTCACCCAATTACTCAGCTGTAATAAAGTCATTACGCTAGATGCATAAATTATTATCTATGTTGGAAATATTGTTTCCGCGGAGAAAGAGAGGTAAATTAATCTTTTTTACAAAAGAGTCTACCTCATACATGCGTTAGCGCCCCCTGATTAGAAAGCTGGGGTAAAAAGTAAAATATATTGTGGAAATTCATTTCTCAATAAAGCATTCGTTTCAAGTAAGATTACACACTTAGAAATTATGAATTTTACACAAGACGTAATTCATGTTTGTTAAAAGTCGGGCTACGTAAGCAAAGATTTCGTGTAAAATTATGTCTCCTGAAACTGACAAATACGCAATTCGACAAAAGATGTGTTTGATTGGATATATTTTCTCATCTCTTTCAACTCATTCTTATGTGCTAAAGGACGCTTGCATGTGTCGGTCTCAGGGGACAGAAATGTACATGCCATTTTGGTAGTGTGTAGACATCTATTGAACATTTACATCGTCTTTAAATATTACATCAACTTGATATATGACACAATAAATTTAATTTGGTTGATGTAATTTTCCCCGCAACAGATTAATAAATCATAAAAACCGCTCCATTTATGTGCATTCCTTTAGTCAAATATTTGCACGATTTTTTCTAAGTGTGTAGTAAAGCATTCAACTGCATAGTAAACATCACCGCTGGAGCTCATTTGCTGCTTTATGAAAATCGTAGCTCACTACATCGTAAAAATTAACGAAATCTATTCCCTTGGAAACATTTCGACTACAAAGAGAGAGAGTGGTCGTCATCGAGAATAGATAAAGGCTCTACAGAACCTGACATCGTGCATCTATCAAGCGTCGTATCATTCAGCAAAGCCAGATCTAAAGTGCGACCGTTACGGTTCTCTAGGTTGTTGATTTGAGTAAGACCATGCATAGTGAATCCATCAAGTAATGCTGCACATGGCGCAGAGATATGTGATTCCAAAACATTTATTGCGGGATGGTCATTGCCCTCGGTCGTCCAAACTAAGCCGGACTGATTATAGTCTCCAAGTAAAAGAGCGTGATTGCTGATTCCGAAATGTGAAGACCCGACCGGAAGGTTATAACATAAAAATAACAAAATTATAACAAAACTTGTGACGATTAAATAATTATGATATACATTTGTTAAGAACGTTTTCATCTCGATAATTCTAAAACATACTTATAAAAAATTAAGATATAATGCTCTGGGAGGCACAATATGCGTAAAGAAATAATTTTTTTCTTACATTAGCTGATATGATTTTGCTACATCGTAACAAAACTCTTTCAAAGTTTGTTTTGTTTATGTTATATCTATATCATAGTTTGCTATAATCTTGTTACCTCTTGAGGATTATTTGTTACAATTTCTGTTATTTTAACAACATCCACGATCTCAATTCTAACAACCTCTGTTATAAAAACAGCGTAAAGGGTGTCCACGATGAAATTGCCACACTATGAAATTGCTCTAACTTTTTAACCGTTGGGTAGAATTTAATGAAAATTTTGGTGGATTTAGTTCATAGCGCATTATTTACATCCTGCAAGTTTTCAAGTCCTGTGATCAAAACTCGCGGAAATGGAGTCGAAAGAACAGCTCGTGCGTGATAAAATCTTGCGCATTCATCACGAGAACAAGGATCTCTCGCATCGTTCCATCGCTAAAACGTTGGGAATCGCGAATTCCACGGTGTCGCGAGTGATTAAGTGGTTCGAGGAACGGTTGACCACCGATCGGAAGCCCAGAAGTGAAGGAAAAAGTATTCCGTACAACACCAAAAATCACAACCGCGTAGTTGGGGCCTTCAACCGAAATCCGAACGCCTCCGTTCGGGATGTGGCTAAGAAGCTGTACCTAAGCCGAAGTTTTGTCCAGAAGGCCAAAACTAAGGCTGGGCTTCGAACGTTCAAGGTACAAAAGGCCCCTAATCGCGACGAGAAGCAGAACAAGTCCGCCAAAACCCGTGCCAGGAAGTTGTACCTCAACATGCTGACGAAAGTTGAATGCTGCATCATGGACGACGAAACATATGTGAAGGCCGACTTCAAACAGATCCCCGGCAACCTGTTTTTCACGGCCAAGAATAAGTTCAGCGTTCCGGAGCATGTCCGCACTCAGAAGATGTCCAAATTTGCGAAGAAATTCCTGGTTTGGCAAGTCATCTGCACGTGCGGGAAGCGGAGTGCACCTTTCGTGACCCAGGACACGATGAACGGACAGGTGTACATAAAAGAGTGCCTCCAGAAGTGGCTGCTTCCTCTCCTGAAGGCTCACAACGTCCCAACAATCTTCTGGCCGGATTTGGCCTCATGCCACTACTCCAAGGACGTGCTGAAGTGGTATGCGGACAATAAGGTCAATTTCGTGCCGAAAATGTTCAACCCTCCCAACACTCCGGAGCTCCGCCTCATCGAGAAGTACTGGGCGATTATGAAGCAGCACCTTCTTAAACGACCTAAGGTAGTGAAGACAGTCGAGGAACTGTAGAAAGTATGGGTTTACATGCAAAAAACGGTTGATTCACAGGTTGTGCAGAATCTTATGGCCGGGGTTAAGGCCAAGGTGCGGGCATTTGCGTATGGACTGTAAATAAAATACGAGTAAAATTATAAAATGAAGTTTAATAGTTATTTCTCAATCCCTGAAAATTTGATGGCAATCGGATGAAAACTCGAATTTTGCGAATCAATTTTGTGTGTGGCAATTTCATCGTGGACACCCTTTAACTGAATAACAAAACTTGAAATAATTTTGTTTTTCCCTTTTGGTCGGGGATACAGCTTCAACAGAGTCGATGTGGCTGGTTATGCAATTCATGTCGGTCTTGCGGTCAGGTGGAAGATACAGAACCCCTATGCTCACTGAATAGTAGGGTAATTTTATCTTCACCCAGAGCTGCTCTAGTGAAACATCGACTGGCGTAGGATCCAAAGAACAATTCAGGTTAGTGGATACAGCTATCAACACTCCACCACCTCGAGATTTTTTGCTGTTCAGAGAACTGCGGTCATTCTTTAAGACAGTGCATGATTGGCCGAACAGTTGTGGAGAAAAAATTTGTTCATTTAACCACGTGACATAATTCTGCGATTATTTAACAGAAAGGAAAACATCATCGATTTTTGCTCCTGAACCCCTAACGTTCTGGTAATAAACCCGAAATTGGTCACTTACGGCAGCCGATATGATGTAATTTCTCTGGGAGTTGTTCAAGCTTGAGTTCAGAGTTTCAACAGCATCAGGGAGTAAACTATTCGGATCGAAAGATCTATCGAGCGCAGGCTGGAAGGACTCGACTGTGATGGGGAGCTCAGGGGTTTCCAAAGTGCTGGAAGAGGAGCCTTCCGGGAGCGGTAAAATGTTGATAAATGAGCTGCGCGATGTACAAAACTTCGTCCGTGACGTCGTATGGCTGAGAGTTGAATTATTTTCAGAGGATGCAATGTTCATCATCGAGTTGTACTTGACTGGTAGGGCAAGCTGGAAGACTCCTTTGCCCGGTCCAAACACAGGGTCAGGATGACTAAAGAACACGGGCTGAATGATCTTGCCTGTGTGAGGGGGGCTCAAGAGCTTTCAAAAAGCCATATGATGTGCTTCCTGGGATCGTCGATATTGATTGGTGCGTAGCGGTTGACATGTTTGAGCTGCAAGGCGAGAGAACATCAGAGCAGAGAATGCGCTTATTAAATGGTTACTTGCCTAGAAAGACAATTTGAAACTCCCTGTGTCCGGCACTGACCACAGGGCCAGGACGACTTGCTGCATTTCTAGAGGGCTCGGGAATCAGCGCGACTGTATCAGTTAGATAAGGGGCCTCCGAAATGCCATATACGATGCATCCTGGGATGAGTAGCGTTGGTTGAATTAATGAAGCGGTATGGTTTGCTAATGGTTCGGAAGACGTGCAGCGAATCCGTTTTTTGGTTATGTTCGAATATGCAAACCGTAACACCTTGAGGACAATACCAAGAATCACCGACAATGTTGGAGGCAGATTTGCATACTGTCACTTTGAATGAGCCAAAGGACAGATCCTGTATGTTTTTTTCCGCGGTGAACTAGCTTACCCAAGTAACAATTTTAATTTTATTCCAGCCGTCTAACACTTCTCCTGGCTTTGTTGATAAAACTACAATCAAAACTGTTTTGTCTACCAACACCTCCTCTATGCTTCTTTAAAGCCAAAATTTGTACAAAATGGCCCACTCTATAGACGGTTGTGAAAACTAGTTAATAAAACCTTTATAAGAACATAAAGATTTTGAAAATGTTCTAGTGAAAGATGTTATGACCACTTGAGAACCTTCATAAAACCTATTGGCTGCCATGAAAACCAGAATGCGGCCAAATGACTACAGCTTTCAAACTTCACTGTGAAATCTAGGTTGGTTTTTATTGATCTGCTTTGTTCGATTCTCTGCTCTTCTGATTCATTTAGCAGTAAAAAAAAGGTCAATTGTTGCGGGAAATTTTGTTTGATAGCAAAATATCCAAAACAAATTGTGTTTTCTACAGCATATTATGCTCCAATATGCGCATTTATTATATGCGCATTTATTTTTATGGTGAATATTGGCGCGATATGAACCGAAAATTAATGCGCCTCGGAAATTATCCGAATTTACAACAACATAAATCAAATTAAAACAAATACATTCGATAAATTAATCATGAATTTCCTGCAAAGTGCTTGGAATTGGATGAGATTATCTAAAAGAATGCCGAAATAAGTCACCAATCTACATTTTATTTGCATACCATTGAAAATTTGATGCATTTATTTTTCCACATTTCAATTATTTCTTATATCTCAATATGGCGATTGGAAAATAATCACAGTTTTTCCATAAAACCAATTTTTCTTCGCAATGACTATTATAAAACTATTTGGTTATTTGGTGGCTTACCTGCATTTACTGGAGGCAAAATGGTTTTAAAATGCTTTTTCAACTGACCATAATAAGATAATATGAATGAGTCCTAAAACAGCATTTCAAAACAGCATTTTATGAGTTCATAAAGTCGAAATAAAACCTTTGATAGGAGTAAAGCGATTTTGAGAAAACGAAGTTCTAAGATCATTTTAAACAAGCTGTGTAGGTTCTCATAAACCTGACTAAAATATGAAACCTATTGGCACCTCTTGGTGCCATAATAAAACCAAATTGATTTCAAGTGGGTTTCATAAAACTTTAATAAAACTTAATAAAGCAGGATGGTGTTAGCAATGTTACTTGGGTAGTCACGTGCACTAAAAATAAGTCCACATTGCAAATATCAATGACATGCCGTTTGCCGTCGTCCATATCCTGATCAGGATCAAATGGAGTCACATAGAAAGATTCCATATCTGTAGATCCCAGTCTACTGTTAGCAGCTTTTAAATTTGGAACATTGAGAGCGGCATGATGGTCGGCGTGAGTTTCACCATTCTCTTTGCCTTTGGGTTGAGCAACTGTTGGTTTGTTGACTGTGACGGTAGGGCGATTCGACTGATGTGCAGAAGCAGCTGGAGTGGATGCGTTGATTCGAGTTGCATCCTTTACTGGGTTTGATGAACTGGAAACTATTTGCACACGTTTGTTCGAGCCTACGGTAAGCTTCTCCGGGATACGTGCAATAGAGCCGTTAATTTCGTCAAGCCCCTCAAAAAAGGATATCTCTTCGCAGGATCTTGAGCGGTTTTCGGATCATCAGCATTGTTGTCAAGGGTGAGCTGATCAATATTCTGTGAGAAGTTTTCAGACTGATTCGGTGGATTTGACGGTTGAGTTCCGTAAAGTGTTTTGTTGATTTTTCGAAGATTATCTCCATAATAACCACGCCGAGTGTCCATTGAATCAGTACAGATCAATAACTCACGTAATGCTTTCATTATAGTCCGCTCGCGATTGTACACAACAGGGTCAAAGTTATACTGCCATCAGGTGGTGAGTCCACCAGAAAACTCTCAATATATATATGTAGGCTATATACAGGAAAAAAATTGACAGCTAGTTTACAGCATCCAAGCCGAAAGCAGTGACGCCGGCTTCCCTTCAGAGAGAAGAAGTTCATCATCGTACCGCAAGATCCTGGGAGGCTCCTGGAGAAAGGTAAATGAATTTTCGGAAAATGGAAAGAGAATCAAAATCACTTGATGAGTTCCAAAAGAAGTGGACACAGTATTAGGGGCTATTCATAAACCACGTAGACTTTTTTGGGGGGAGGGGGGGGGGGTTTGACCAAAGTCTACGCTCCATACAAAATTTCAAAAAACTGTATGGAGAAAAGTCTACGAGGGGGGAGGGGGGGGGGGGGGTGAGATTTTCAAAAATGAGTCTACGTGGTTTATGAACCGGCCCTTACCTGCTTGCTTGTTCGAACATAAATTGCAGGAGTTAAATAAAAATTCCGCAAGTTTGGACGTGAAGATGAAATTTAACAATCTGGGGCATAGTTGAAACCGATTAATATTTTTATAAGAAAACCTATAGATAACTTTATCGGAAGCATTGAGAAAACGGCTAGTAGTCAATGAACAAAAAAATGACTTTTTTCATGGTTATTTCCAAGAACCGTCTGAGCCTACGGGAGCGAAAAATTCAAAATTTTGAATCCATCTGCTGTCCATATTACCGAAATTTTCAAAAATCTGCAGTTCTGTTTTTAAAAGGTTTGAGTGAATTTCGGGATGAAACAATAATTTAACACTACTTACTTATTTCAAGTGTTTATCAACGTTTGATGATATTTCTGTGCCATAGAAAGCACTGCTTAAAACATAATGGGTGTCTTCCTTAGGGTGTCAAAATTACTCCAAACTACTCTATGATGTTTTGACACAGCTAAACAAAAAAAAAAGTAACGACACTATTTGAAATCCACAAAGAATTTTAGTAGTTTACTACATAAGAGCATGAAGTTATGCAAACTTTGCGCACGGGTCGAACGGACAACATCGCCTCTATTTTTATTTCACCCCTTTCCAGCAATTTCCAAATTGTTCCTACCGCTTCCGAGGGAACATTCCTGCCCAGCTTGCAGTGAATGGAATCGGATGTGCCTGTAGCTGCTATTCCTAGAACTGAGCGGCCAGCTTAATATATGGGCACCAGATAGAAATTTCCGATAGCAACCTCTAAACGCTTAACTGTTCATCTGTTCTAATCGCACGCTAATCTTGGCATAGAAAAATGCTACTCTCGGCGGGCAAGGTCGATGTGCCGGATCGGATCATGTAACGAAATTCAACCGCCGGTTCAGTTAGTACAGAGAAATGCAAGCGCAGGCATATCGCGCTTTTTCAAGCTATTAATTTGAATTGAATAGGTGTGGGAGACTTCGTTCCAAGCACCCGGAGGCTGATCTTCTACCCAAGGCAGGTCGAGATAGTGTGTGCCATATGTAAGTGCAATCCGTGGCCATATCTGATAAGTGTGTCATTAACGAATTTGCGGGTCGGTAGTGATTCTACAATCAGTTCAAGCCGGGGTGTTTTTCTACTGAATGAAATTCAATGTCAATGGGTTAGTGTAGCGGAGCGGTGGTCGAAATGAGAAAAAGGTTGCACCTCAGCTCATTAAATGTAGTTCCCATACGGCAGCGACTTTGTTCGGTAATTGAAGGTGTATGGAAGATGTTGCTTTCCAGCAGTATTGGCCATCAATCATGACATGCTGGGCACTGGAGGAAAATTGTGTGAGATTATTAGCGTGGAACAGTTGAAAACAGAGCCGCATTCATCTCCGTGCACGCAAACTTTGTAAAAACGTTTCCACGTCCGGAGTACAACAATTCCCAGCCGAAGAGGTTGCTACTGATATAATTATGATGACTGAAAGACCATTCAATATGAATTTAACCGAAAAAAAAAGCTTCACAAAGACGACAAGGGCTGGCGAGATGAATCTTTTTAACCAACATGGGGCGCCTCTGGAACAGTAGCTGAATCATTCTTCTCTGGGACCTCGTCGTCTCCGATTCTATATGAGTTCGTTCCTTCTCTGATGACCGCATTGGGAGTCATTACTCATTCACCGGTCCCTTTTCCCCTCACCCTTTCCCGCGTTCCTCAGGGATACAAAGGAGATAAGTGAAAGAAAGAGCCCGGCGAGCGAGCGAGCGAGGAGTCAGCTCGATCATCATATCGGGCCAGTTTTGGTAGGTGCAGTGCGGCTACTGTGCGGCGCTGCTGAGCTGCGGCGGATATTCAACATCATCATTCAATTATCATGTAATGTGGAATAATTGCTTTCGCGCGGCTCCGTTCGGAGAGTTATTAAGAAATTGAAACGTTATAGGTGCCGCCACCATCGCGCGATCCGTTTGCATGTTTCGGCTGTTTTCTTTTGATTCGCAGCGTCGATGATCGCCGATGATCGGAACAGTTTAGACGGAAAGTGGTTAATTGTCGAAGCGCGAGTAGAATAGTAAGTGATTCTCGCATTTTACGGCGCAGATAATCGCTCCAGGCATTGATTGGTTTGATGTGAATAGTGGAGAAATGCCGATTCGGGTATCACATCGATAATTAATGATTTTCTAAAAGGTTGTGATTTTGGATGGAATCTATATGGCGATGGAAAAGGCTAAGTTGTTTTGCAAATGTATATTACATTTCATTGCTCGTAATGGATCGTGGTTTTAAAATTAAGTTTAGCAGGCAGTAAGTATTGGTAATTTAGCAATGAATTAAAAGCGAGTGGTTCTGCTAAGCAACAATTGAAAATTTGGACTATGATAGCTTCTTAATCGTTTATTGTTTAAATGATGCGTCCCCCCAAATTACCTACACACTTTCTTACAACACTCGACACCTTACGCCCCAAATACTCACAAATACCACCCCACTCCCCCAAATTTACACCAAATAAACCAACAAATATTTAATTTTTTTTTTTCTTCCTTTATTTACTCCATAGAGTTTTTCTTCCAATTTTTTCTCCCCCCACCAACAATTTATTAAACCACTTTCTTGGGCCCAACAGACAACTCCCCCACAAAAAAAAAACCAAACATACCCACAAAAAAAACCCGTTCTGAAATATGTCACCTCGTGTCACGAATTCAGGAACAGGTATTTTTTTCCTTTACGAATATATACCATGAACATACGTCATGGCAACGTGAACATTGTTCGCTAAAGCAAATGATAACGTCTGCGTAACGATGCTCTAAGTAGCGAAAACACCAATCCACCACCACCTTAGAAAAACTTTGTTCTAGAAATAAAAAATAAGTTCCCATTAACGTGATTGAACATTATTTAAAAGCATTGAAAATATTGATTATTTGACTATTCCGATGATCATGCACCAAGGAATAAAATGAATATGTACATCGGAAAATTGATAACTTGGGAAAAATGCAAGTTTTCCACACCAAACAGGCAATTGGCATCTAAAGACGATAGATTTAATTCACACATTATGAAAACAAACACTAATCAAATTCGCAAAAATTCATGCGAAAACGCAACCGCTGCGGATAATACAAAAAGTCAAATGTGGCGACGCATCTTCACCAACCACTAGCTCCAAAAAACACAGAGAAAAATTTGATAGTAAATTTTACCATTATTAGGGGTTAGGATGACTATTGCAGTATAGTGATTTTGAACCGACTATGATCATGGGCAAAACGACCATTAAAATTAGTTGATTCAACATTTACCATAATGTCAGAATAGTCCTTGTTGCCATGATCATAGCCAAGAATGGCTGTTTGCAGAACTGGCTGTTTGCAGAACTGGCTGTTAGCCAGTTGAGGTGGCAGATGTATCGGTGCCTCAACCTACCCCGCAGTGGGATGTTTGGCAATGATAGCGTCCTTGGTTCGAGTACTACTTTACCCATGCCCTTTCGCTCAATTTTCAATACTTCTATTCCATTTACAACCTACCGTACACTAACGGAACTTTCAACACTTTCTCTTCATATCTTTCATTCTAGCAAACATGACTGTCTACTCTTGGTGCCTCATGGCGATGAGCGAAACATCTCCTTCTACATCAATCATACTGATGCCAAAATGGTACCTGTCATCGAAAGCTCTCAATTAATTACTTTGGAAGTGCATTTAGAACACTAAGTGAAGGGCACTTAATAAGCGAATTGTGAAAGCAATCAGCTTGAAATGCTAAGAAAGAAGAGGACGAGAAGAAGTAATTCAACGGACATCCATGGCGTCCTTGAAACTTCACTGTAGATATTGGACTTTCATGTAAATCTCGGCAGTTTCCTGACATTCTATGGACTCTTCAGATGTTTTTCGGGCTGCACTTAAATTCTCAGGACTTTTTCGAAAATCTCGGGACTTAGTTGGATCTTTATAGTTTTTTTCAAGTTTTACAAAAACTCCCAAACTTAATCACAACACTGTCAGACAAAAGCAGCGAGACAAACAAACAATCAAATATACACGCTGAGACTCAATTACCCAAAAAAAGGTAATTGTTTCACCCATATATGGCTAACTGATGCAATACTTATAATATGGGTAAATTGTACTCACAAAAGTGGCTGAACTTAACTTATAATATGAGTTAAGTGATTCAACCTAAATATGAGTAAAAGCACTTTACCCATTTTTGGATGAAAAAATAAACATTGTCAGTTCGTATATTACGTTGGTACTCGATCCAATTCGTCATCGTCATCGTCATTGGCCATCGTTTCATTGAGGTCCATCACGGAAGTTGAAATTGGGGAGTAGAAGATGGAAGAACTGAAAAAACATTTGGATCCGGATTTGTTCCGATAATTAAACGGTGAATAGTAGGTTTTGACAGAGTTGTGACCTTGGAGTTGTATAAAGGAATACACTGCCAACACCACGATGAGGGGGAGGGGGGGGGGGGAATCACAAAATCTGAAAAAGTAATGCCGTTCATCTTTTCTAACCTGATGGGTTCTACCTTTCGATCAATAATTGTTTTGACCAACTGTTAATCACTTCTTCTTCATCACATCTCGGCAATATTTGCATTACTAGTTATGAAATTAATCAGCAGAAGTTCGTCCAATTAAAGAGCAAATGATATATTTGTGCTGAATAATTGATAAAAAAACATATTAAATTGAATAACAGATAACCGATTATTTTATTTGTTATCAAAAATTTTAATTAGAGAAATATAACCGTATTTGCGTCTAATTTCAAATTATTTTTTTAGATTTACCTAAATATGCGTGAAATTTACTTAAAATTGGTTACCCATAAATAATTAAACATTACCTATATTGTTAGTTCACCATTCTTACTCAAATATGGGTAAAGCGACTTTACCCATAAAATGAGTATGTGCACTTTTCCGCGATTATGGGTATAGTTTACTCATATTTGGATAAACCGATCTTAGCGTGTATAATTGCAATCGTTTGCAAACAGTGTAATACCTCATCAAATAAATTTGATGAACGTTGGTCAAGCATTCGATTTCCATATTTGGCCATACAATTTTTAGTCAAATATTTGCCAAATATAATCAAAGTGTGATAGAGTGAACAAACAACTTTGCAAATAGCATTATTTGGCGTATTGTCAAACAGTGTGATATTAGCTTTATATGTCATTTCAAAATTTCGAAAAATGCGAGCGTTACGCATAAGTGAAAGGTTTGTGGACGCTATTTACTCTCGGGTGTGCTGAACAGAATGCTTCATTCATACGCCATTGGATCACAAAAATTTACAATTTTTTTCGCATTATAATTTTAATTAAGTGCTATTAGTATAAATCGTTCATTTGTTTACATAAAAATGACCTACTTTTGCTGTCATACAAATCTGCATATGAAAAGATTGAAAATTTGGTTGTCCCTTTCCAGGTAAACGGGAAGCATATGGTTCAACATGTCTTCTTCTTGTTATTTCATGAAGTTTCATTTTATGTTCAATACTGCAATAGTTCGGGAAGACCGTAGAGTAGGTGAAGACTCTACGGGGCTGAGCTGCAAGCAACCCGGCGGGTCCAGGGGTCGCGGATGGTGGGGTTCCATCAGATATGATGGACAGCTTCTGAATACACGAATAAGTAGCCCTGGACGAGCGGCGGAGACTGTTTAGGATGGGACTGAGCAGTTGTTGGACTCTGTTGAGTTTCTTCCAAAAACCCACAAATATCCAAAAACAACCCTGACAAAAGCGAGCCACCCCGCTTTTTAAAAATAAGGGTAAAAGTCGTTTCGGGATAGTCATCCCAGCAAACACAGGATCGTATATGATAGCGGATATTTGTACAAGGTGGAAGCGATATACGTGCAGTTTACATGGAGTCAAATGAACACAAGTACGTACATCACCTCCACTTTGTACATATATTCGCTATCATATACGATTTTGTGTTTGCTGGGATACCATCTACCAGAGCTGCGGCAATACTCACGAGCTGGGAACAGCTTTCATCGTGATAGGTGAGATGCAGAAGTGGGTGATCGGATGGTGGCCGATCAACTCCCGAATGTGCAGGTTGAGAATCAAGGGCCGGCCCTCACCTCGGAAGTACCGATGACGACAGAGATGAATTCTACGCGCAGCTGGAGCGTGAATACGACCGCTGCCCAAACCATGATATCAAAATCATCATCGGGGATTTCAACGCTCAGGTTGGCCAGGAGGAGGAGTTTAAACCGGTGATTGGAAAGTTCAGCGCACACCAGCTGACCAACGAAAACGGCCTTCGACTTATCGACTTCGCCGCCTCCAAAAACATGGCCGTACGTAGTACCTTCTTTCAGCACAGCCTCCCACATCGGTACACCTGGAGGTCACTGAATCAAACGGAATCACAGCAGGCTGGAGAAACAAGCCACAAGCGACACAAGTTATCCCGATTGCAATTTGCACGGAAAACTTCTGCGGAGGATAACCTTACTGATATGATGAGAGAAGCTTTGACTTGGTCTGATCCCAAGATGGCATATCTATCGGTCAAATCAAGCGGCAAAAAATCATTCTGGAAGCATGACCCAGAGTTCGAAGCGCAGATGCTACAGTTCTGTGTATCTGACGAATAGGAACACGAACACATTTCCCAATCTAGCGAAAACGATGACGAATATAGTGAAGATGAGCGACAACTTTGAGTGAAGATGAGTTATCTGATGGTAATGGATAATATATTTTTTGTGGTGGTCCGAAAGGGCCCAGCTAACTTGTTTTATTCCAAATACATCTGAAAAGCGTATGGATAAATGGGAAATATTCCTAAAATATTGGGAAGTGGGGTAAAATCAGCAATATATCAGTTTCCCAACTCGTGCGGTGGCTGCAACCACCTTCATTAGATTTCTAGGAAAATTCTACATAAGAATTGGCCTACTTTGACTATCACAGACCCCTCCGAGCATAGATTATTCAGCAATGCTCGAAAATACGGGGAATTGGGGCAAAATAGCATTGCATAGCATAGCATAGAACATTTGCACAAAGCGTTGGGGGAGTCAAGGAGATAAGCCTATCCACTTCCACTTAACATTTCACCACAAATGATGAGTGTCGTAGACCCGCTTCTCTTTGTGCACCTGGCCACGTCCTTACAACTGTTTGAAAAATTGATAATTGTCTTGACATCTATTGCCGAAAGTGCTGGGAACCCAAACAACCTTCATAGACGTTCAAGAGATAAAAAGTTGGCGAGTTTCAAAATTTTCTTTGTGGAATGGTTACATATGTTCAATATAGTACAATGGTTATAATTAAAATAATATGATCAAATAATTTTCAAAAAAATAAAATAATGATAGGCATATCTATATTATATGTAGCTTGATGCCTCTTTACAGCTCAATCATTGGCAGATGAATGTACCTCTGGAATGTGAAGGTTATTTCACAATTAAATTAGGTATAAATATCCATAAAACATTTAATTATATAAGAAACAATACAAAATATGACACATGGATATATAATCAACAAAATTGAAGAACATTCATCAATTTCAAAATTAAATTATGTAATATCCAATGAAGTAAATTAATAGAAAACGCTTTAAGATACAATGCATAAAAATATCTATACAATCCAGAGTCACCTTTCTTGTAACCTTGAAGCAAATTAAAAATTTCATTATTGTTTTTAATTTTTCAATAATAATGTTAATATGATTCTTATAATATACAATGATGATATGATGAAATAAATACGATGTGATAATGAAATACTAAATAATATACATGTAATAATAGAATGCAGCAATTTGCCTTTTCTGCTGCAGTGTTAGATGATTGTTACTCTGAAAAGGTGAAAATTTCCAATATCTGTTATTGATTTTTGGATGAAAACATTTCATTATATCAAGACCATTCTTTCGTTATATCAAGAAAAAAAAATTGTACGCCTGCCGTTCAAAAAAAAACCTTAAAAACCTTCCTATCAAATGAATAACGTGGGTAAGGTGGGCTAAAACTTACAAAGATGCATAAATGCGAAGCTGTAAATTGCATAAAAAATATTGTGAAAGGATGTAATAATGTAAAATGATAGTGACAATTTAATTTGTAATATCTACATGGCTGCAAATTGTGGTCCTGCTGAAATAGTAGACAAACTTGCGTATCCATTGTGTACCTGAAGTTGAAACAATGTATCATAGCCATGAGGGAAAAAAAATAATTTAAAATTATTATCCAATTCTTGAGAATTCCATGGATGATCTGAAATTATATAGTATATCTAAAATTTCGATGAAATGAACTATTTGAGTCTCATATATTGCTACGGTAACTATACAAAAAAAATAGGAAGATAAATACAGTAGAAATACTAGTTAATGTGATATAACCACAATGGAACTGACTCTTAGCTTCGGGTCTTTCCAAAGAATCCCTACTGAGCCCTTGCGGTACGTCAAGCCGGCCAGTTCAGCGCAAGGAAATACGGGGAATTGGGGCAAAACAAGCCCAATATCTCTGTTTTCTGACTCGTGCGGTGGCTGCAACTACCTTCATTCGATTTTTAGGAAAATTATACATAAGAATAGGCTTATTTTAACTACTGCAGACCCCTCCAAGCATAGACTACTGGGCACTTTTCGAAAATACGGGGGAATTGTGGTAAAATAAGCCCAATATCTCCGTCCACTGAATTTTGCGGCAAGTAAGACCATTTCCATTCGATTTCTCAGAAATTGTCTCATAAAAAAATGCTATTGTTCACTAACCTTGTGCTACTGGGAGCTGAATTATCGAATTCTCTCGCGATTCATGTACTTTTTTTCCCACTGTGCATCAGATGTTAACACAGATTGAATTTCAAAGTAATGTTTGTTATTAGTCTGAAGAGTTCGTTTATAAATTTTCATTATACATTTTAGATATTATTTACTCCTCTTAACTGTTTTTTTCTAAGATCAAGTATAGAAATAGAAAACTTGGCTCTGTCAAGTTTACTAAATTGAGTATGAATAGACATAGTAACTTATTTAAAGAAAAACATTGATTAAAAAGCAGATCACGACCAACTTCCAAATATCTTCTTATGAAACGGCCTGTAATTGGTGTAACAGTGTGGCAGTCCACAAGACACGTCTATTTTCCGAAAAAAATTAAAGCCTAATGATATTTCATTGAGAAGTAGCTGTAATGTGGTTATTATGATGTTATTACAACTTGTTTAAATAATTTGCATTCAACCATCATGAGCATGACTGTTATCAAGTTGCATCTTGGACTCAATTTCAACTTTCCGCCAGAAGTTTGGACTGTAACTTACAGTGCCGGTTGAAAATATGATTATAATTACCACCAAAACATTTGAAATTGCTGCTATTTGTGTTGTGAATGATTCAGATGCGTTCATAAATATTTTTTTTCTTAATTTTACGTCGGCCTATTATTCATAAATTTTTGTTAAGAAAAAATTTTGCTCAACAACCGTGACAATTTTCTATGTTTAAAAAATACTTTTCATAGACAGTGTACCTTATGTCAATTCCACCATGGTTACATTTTTGATGATTCCAACAGGGTTTTAAAAATTCATGTTTGAATAAATGTTACTAACTTGCAAAATTTAAGGGAATTTTCTACAGTGCCTTTCATAATTATATGACCACTAATGAATTTCATGGTGCAAGAAAGGTGCATAATTTTGGGATATTTCTTTGATTTCATAATGAATTAAATTCCAAAACATAAATTTCAGTACCAGAATTTATTTACTTTGTTGCAAAACTGCAATTTTTTTGAAAAAAAGGCTTTTTAAAATGGTACGACCACTTTCATTTTCTCGTGAACCAACGTTAAAAAAAGTCTAATAATCTGCTAATCTTCCAGAACGGCTGATTGTCTGAGAGATATGTTTTGGAATACTTTGAATCAATTTCTGCAGTGTTGCCAGCTCACTTTCTCCCCATGACTGAATAATTGCAGTTTTCAGTTCCTGAGTTGTTGAAAATTGACGATTATCTGCATAAATTTGTCGAACCATTATTCCCCAGAGGTTTTCAATTGGATTTACATCCGGTGAACGGGCTGGCCAGTCCAAAACGTCAACTTTTTCATATCTCAGCCTTGTCATTGTTTCAGTGCTGCTGTGAATGCTTGCGTTATCCTGCTGGAAAATGAGATTTGCTCTGCGTCTTTTTCAAATTACTGGTAGCAAACTGGCTTTTAGGACATTTATGTAGTCAGAGCTTTTCATTTTGTGTGATACAAACTGAATTTCCTGCTTGCCGGAGTCACAAAATGCACCCCAAACCATAACAAATCCGTCGTCAAAGTTCCACTTGCAAAAATATCATGATTCCTTGCGTAAATTTCGTCAATAGCAATTGAATCCGTCCAGTCTAAGTTAAACTTTTTTCGTCCGACAAAATCACCTGAGAGGGTTTATGGTTTCACATGAATTTTGGTAAAATACTTTCTGTGTATATATTACTTAGTTATTCAAAAATTACAACTTTTTCCAGTCCTGGGACAGGTTTTGGCGCGTGAATTTCAGCCGTGCTTCTTTGTGTCGAGGTAGCAAACGAGAGGCACTGACTATTTTTGATCGTGTTATGTTGGGTGAACGTTTCAATGTTCGCCAAACCATCGAAAACCTTTTAACCGATGGGTGGAGGATCTTACATCGTCACATGAAAGGTAATCATCTTGAACTCGCCCTTATTGTTGATGATTCCTCGCTGCGTAAATTGGAGGAAAGAAAATTCGTTCTGAACTACAGATTTGGGCAGATTCAATTAAAAAAGAAACGCCCTGCTCAAACTAATTCTGGAGAACCAGGAGATGTACACATGGATTCCAATGAAGTCCATCAACAGTCGCTTGGTAAAGGGTGTCCACGATGAAATTGCCACACACAAAATTGATTCGCAAAATTCGAGTTTTCATCCGATTGCCATCAAATTTTCAGGGATTGAGAAATAACTATTAAACTTCATTTTACCATTTTACTCGTATTTTATTTACAGTCCATACGGAAATGCCCGCACCTTGGCCTTAACCCCGGCCATAATATTCTGCACAACCTGTGAATCAACCGTTTTTGCATGTAAACCCATACTTTCTTCAGTTAATCGACTGTCTTCACTACCTTAGGTCGTTTAAGAAGGTGCTGCTTCATAATCGCCCAGTACTTTTCGATGAGGCGGAGCTCCGGAGTGTTGGGAGGGTTGAACATTTTCGGCACGAAATTGACCTTATTGTCCGCATACCACTTCAGCACGTCCTTGGAGTAGTGGCATGAGGCCAAATCCGGCCAGAAGATTGTTGGGACGTTGTGGGCCTTCAGGAGAGGAAGCAGCCACTTCTGGAGGCACTCTTTTATGTACACCTGTCCGTTCATCGTGTCCTGGGTCACGAAAGGTGCACTCCGCTTCCCGCACGTGCAGATGGCTTGCCAAACCAGGAATTTCTTCGCAAATTTGGACATCTTCTGAGTGCGGACATGCTCCGGAACGCTGAACTTATCCTTGGCCGTGAAAAACAGGTTGCCGGGGATCTGTTTGAAGTCGGCCTTCACATATGTTTCGTCGTCCATGATGCAGCATTCAACTTTCGTCAGCATGTTGAGGTACAACTTCCTGGCACGGGTTTTGGCGGACTTGTTCTGCTTCTCGTCGCGATTAGGGGCCTGTTGTACCTTGAACGTTCGAAGCCCAGCCTTAGTTTTGGCCTTCTGGACAAAACTTCGGCTTAGGTGCAGCTTCTTAGCCACATCCCGAACGGAGGCGTTCGGATTTCGGTTGAAGGCCCCAACTACGCGGTTGTGATTCCTTCACTTCTGGGCTTCCGATCGGTGGTCAACCGTTCCTCGAACCGCTTAATCACTCGTGACACCGTGGAATTCGCGATTCCCAACGTTTAGCGATGGAACGATGCGAGAGATCCTTGTTCTCGTGATGAATGCGCAAGATTTTATCACGCACGAGCTGTTCTTTCGACTCCATTTCCGCGAGTTTTGATCACAGGACTTTAAAACTTGCAGGATGTAAATAAGGTACTATGAACTAAATCCACCCAAATTTTCATTATGTTCTACCTAACGGTTAAAAAGTTAGAGCAATTTCATAGTGTGGCAATTTCATCGTGGACACCCTTTAAAAGAGGGTCTGGGAGACAGGAGAATATAGGGTCAGAAAAGACCACTCAGTTTAACCCTGAGAATAGTAGTGTCGCCGGGTGTAGCGGTTCAAAACACCATGGACAATACGTTGCCCATGGTGATTCAGGACCACAGATTAAAAAACCCAGCGGAAACTCTAAAAAAATGGTCTGTTCAAGACCGTCTTCAAACATAAATAAATTAATAAATTATGAACACAACCAAATGAGTCTTAAAAAATTTATTCAGGTAAATCTTCACCGCGTGAATGGTGCATCAGCAATACTCAGCAGATTATTAATCAAGGAAAATATTGACGTGGGTCTAATTCAAGAGCCCTGGGTAAACAGTGGTAGGGTATTGGGTTGCTCTTTACCAAATTGTAAGCTTTTGTACGATGAAAGTGACTCAAGACCTAGGACAGCAATTTTAGTAAATAGGAAGACAACTTTTGTCCCAATTACTGAATTTATAAGCAAAGATATTGTTGCGATCAAGATAGAGGTACCAACGACCCGAGGAGAAACAGAATTATGTATTGCTTCGGCTTATTTTTTCCCTGCGACACTTGATGTTTTTCCCCCCCCACCCGCACAAAATATATAAAACAATATAAAAATGTTAACCCCCAATTTCTAAAATTGGGTGGAGCCAACCCCCATCACACATTGGGGGGGAGCTCGGATATCAATAAAAGAGGCGAAAATCTTCTGAACTACATTTCATCTAACAAAATTGACATATGTAAAGACTGTATTCGATGAAATTTGGACACACGCAATTGTTCGTAACTTTTTAGCGTGTGGGTAAAAATTATTGAAATTTTAACTGAATGTATTTCATTGTGTTGTGTCAATTGTGTAATGAGTTTCGTGAAAATCGGTCGAGTGATTTCAGTGATGGCTTCGAATGAAGAAATAGTGCGCCAACAAATTTTGGGCACTCACTTCGAAAACCCAAACGTTTCTCATCGATGGTTCGGAAAACAGCTCGGAATCGCACATTCAACCGTATCTCATGTGATCAAAACGTTCAAGGACCGTAAGACAACCAAGCGGAAAAATGGTAGTGGAAAAAAACGTGGCACATCAAATCCGGAGAAGGCCAGGATGGTATTGAACCAATTTAAACGTTATCCCAACATTTCGATCAGGGATGTTGCGAAAAAGGCGAAAGTTTCAGTTTGTTTTGTGCAGAAAACATTGAAACGTTCTGGATTACATGTGTACAAGGTCCAGAAGGCACCGAACCGGAGCGATAAACAGAACTCGATGGCCAAAACTCGTGCAAGAAAACTGTACAGGGAGTGGCTCACAAAACCGTTCTGCATTGTGATGGACGATGAGACCTACATTAAAGCCGACACCAAACAAATGCCAGGACAGGAACACTACGTCGCCACCTCTAAGTTGGCTGTTCCGGAGAGTGTACGGAAGAAGAAACTGTCGAAATTCGCCAAAACATTCCTTGTCTGGCAAGCGATCTGCGGATGTGGCAAAATGAGTCAGCCCTTCATCACCTCTGGGACCGTCAACGGACAAATCTACAAGGACGAATGCCTCCAAAAACGACTTTTGCCCTTCTTGAGATCTCACGATGGCCCGACACTGTTTTGGCCAGATTTGGCATCTTGCCACTATGCCCGGCCCGTCTTAGACTAGTACAAAGATAATAATGTAGTTTTTGTACCAATAGACATTAACCCTCCAAACACTCCGGAACTTCGCCCAATTGAAAAACTTTGGGCAATCATGAAGGCAAAGCTCGTTAAGACTCCAAAACAGATAGAAAATGAAATTGAACTAAAGAAAGTGTGGTTAAAAGTAAGTAAGCAAATCGGTCCTATCATTGCCCAAAATTTGATGAAAGGGGTCAAGGCAAAGGTGCGGGCATTTGGGTTGGGAGAAGAGGTTCAATAAACCAATGATGTCAAAACTTAACCATTTAGTAGTACTTTATTTCCAGAAAGTTTGAAAAGAATCGGGCTCAAGGAAAATTTTTGGTGACCTATTTTTAGTGTCCAAATTTCATCGAATACAGTCTTCACTACGAAAAATGGTCAATAGTGGTAAGATAAGCTCGTCTTAAGAATGTCGGTTAATATCCCGACTGCAATAATTCTCGACAACTGAGTGACACGAAATAGAATAGAAACTGCATAGAGTAAGTAGCAAACATCCTAAGGGTCCTTCTACGGCATCAAATTGGCGAGACACAGTTATGAATTATCATATTTTCGGTAAAAAGGACAAAGCTTCATTCTGTGATGTTGGGAATAGCAATGCAAACATATTTCTGTGTTTACCAGTGTTTGCATAAAATACCATAATTCGAACCAAAATTCTGCTGCATGAATGAAAAGAACGCTCATTTGAACAACTTACCTTTCTTATACAACGAACCTGTTTTCCTCGTCTCGTCAATAAACCATATTCGTTCAGCAAAACGTCAATTAAATTCAATCAATGGAGTACCCACAATCTATAAACTACCGGCACATTAGTTATCCAATCGTTTGTCATTTATCATGATCGAGTTCTCGCATAAGAAAACTCTCCACTTCTCAATTATCCCAGCATGTGAACACTTTTTGCTCGCTTTTCAAGTTCATCCAATCATGGCAACGTACAAACCCTATAAACTGCTCCCGATCGTTATCCCCCTTGGCTTTCAACACAAATGAGCAACACTTTTAGAACACAACTTCAATAAATATCACCAGCAAACAAATAACCATAAATTTCACCAACATCATTCTCTAAATCAAACTCCTCTGACTAATTTGAACATGAGCATCAATTCGCTCTCTTTCTTCGGCAGCTTCGATCCCAACACAAACGGATTCCCGAAGGGCACAAAGCACGGCACAAAAAAAAAAACAACAACACACCACCGTAAACAAACTTCATTTATCACTCCGATTCTGATTCTTTCGTTTCGCCTTGCACTCGATCGGCAGTTTTCGTCCGCAGAGCCGGGATCACCCGATACTACAAACAGGAACCGCCACTCCGCATCTTGGGCCTTACAACGGAGGACGGTGGTCGGTCAACTCCAAAAGACATTGGAGACGCGAAAGAAAAAAAAACTATAACGTGGAAAACCAAAACAAAACACTCAACAGCTGACGTCGACTTACGGCACAGACAGAGTCAAAGAGATCTTACGCCACAACACTCACAGTCTCTCCGCGAACCATCAGCATCCGAATGATCATGTAGCGGAGCAAAAACAAACCAACGAGCGCGCGCTTTCATCTGCCCCATCTCGTGTGGAGGCAACCCCCGGCAGATGCGACCGATGATCATCGGGTCCAAGCGATGCAGATGCTGCTGCTGATGACGATGATGGTGATGCAGTCGATGGAAATATGAAAATGCAACCGAAGCGACGACGTCGTCGTCGTCATCGTCTTGGCTAATCATACAGCCTCTATGTATGTACCGTGGCGGTGCGATGATAATGTATATCTACGGTCATTAAATTGATAAAGAAAAAAAAAAAAGCGGTGGAGTTCTGCCTGAGTCATGTGAGTTGGTTCTGGAGAGTTTACTGAACCGGGTGAGAACCCGAACAACGTTTTGGATCACATTGTGAGTTATATTTGATAGAATGAACCGAAACCCGCTTTGCGATAGGAGAATTGTGCATGTTTACAAGCCAGTTTTAATGTATATTTACATTACTCAGCCACCAATGGGTTTGACATTTTCAACATCAACGCAAATTAAATTGAAGCTCTCCTTTCGGGGCAAAGTTAAGCAAAGGAGTTACTGTTGATTAGTTAGAAAATGTTCAGTTGACGTTCTGCTTACTGAGTAAATGATCAGTAGTTCAATCCCAGGCCCGTTCCCTTTCTTTAAATTTGTCTCTTTGCCTCTTTCTATGCCCACTAGATTTAAAATAAAAAGCAGTCTATCACTGGGTCAAAATACCTTTGTCCATAGCAAAGAAGACAGGACAAATGGAGTGAAATTAACCTTCTTAGCCACGTCACTCCCAACAATTCACCCAAACCTAAAAAATCGAGACGGATGGCCGGTTGTCCTCGTTTCATCGAATGGATAATATATTTTTTGTTTATTTTTTAAACTTCTAATGCACCCAACGCTACACAGTGGGCCTGGCCGTTTTTATATTTTTGTCATATTACAAATATAGCAAAAATATTAATGTTGCTAAGAATAATGCTTGTTATACTAAAATATTTTCCAAAATACTTTTAATTACTGGTTGTGTAATGTTAGAATAGAGTAGAAAAGAACTTTTTGTATCAATATTTATTTCTAATTTCCTCTATCTGAATCAAAAGATAATTAAGTTAAAAAAGCCTTCTTCTATATTCATAACAGATCTAGAGCTAGCAAATTTGTTTTGGTGAAGACGATTTAAAATAATACAGCCGTGAAATAATTCAAGGAAAACAAGAAGCCCGTTAAAAGAAAAATATGTAAACTGACTGACCAATGACTGGTCTTCGCATAGAGAGTGCCACCAATTTCGGCAATTTGGGTTTCTTCTGCAGATTCTCACAAATT
The DNA here is from genome assembly GCA_024533555.2 of Aedes koreicus. Lineage (NCBI taxonomy): Eukaryota > Metazoa > Arthropoda > Insecta > Diptera > Culicidae > Aedes > Aedes koreicus. The sequence goes on along the minus strand of JAHHFK020002770.1, from coordinate 125,467 downwards.
CACGAACCGCTATAAGTTTGTTGTAAGCTTAACCGAATAATAAAATATTTTACAAAAAGAAACACCAGTGTTGGTTCTACTAATTTTAGTAAGATAGAAGTGACAATGATTTAATGAGCTTTTGATACAATAGTAATTGATAATAAATGTTGATTAACAACTAACTTTGCCTTTCCTAAGCCATACAACCAAAATTGCATGTAAAGGGTGTACGGAATCAAATTGCGACACACACAAATATTCGGCAAAATTCGTCCGTTCAACCAGTCATCTTCAAACTTTCAGGGAGAAAAATCAAACATGTTTTAAATATTTTCCCATGTTTGTTTTATTCAATTTCAATTCCATATCCAAATGCACGAACCTTCTTCTTTACACTACTCATAAGGTCCTGTACAACATTTGGATCAACTTTTTTTTGCGTGGCAATCCATTTTTTCTTCATATCTTCCTCCGATTTTACTTCCTTCGAATGCTTTCAAAGTGCCTGCTTCATGATGGCCCAGTATTTTTCAATTGGCCTCAGTTCCGGTGCGTTTGGGGGGTTGAGATGCTTCGGCACGAAATTGACCTCCTTAGCCTTGTACCATTCCAAAACCTTTTTCGAGTAATGGCACCAGGCTAAATCCGGCCAGAAAACTTTAGGACCATCGTGTGACCTCAGAAGAGAATGTAGACGCTTTTGGAGGCATTCCTTTAGGTACACCTGCCCATTGGCCGTTCCAGTTGTCACGAATGGGGTGCTCCGCTTTCCACACGAGCAAATTGCTTGCCAAATCATATATTTTTTGGCAAACTTTGACATCTTCTGCTTTCTAACGTCCTCAGGGACATCGAATTTATGATGAGCAGTGAAAAACTGGAGCCCCGGAAGCTGCCGGAAGTCTGCTTTTACATACGTCTCATCGTCCATAACGAGGCAATGTGGTTTCGTCAACATCTGGGTGTAGAGCTTCCGTGCACGTGTTTTACCTACCGTATTCTGCCGTTCATCGCGATTAGGCGCCTTTTGGACTTTGTACGTGTGTAGTCCTTCACGTTTTTTCGCATCTTGCACGAAAGTTTTGGTTAGATTCAGTTTCTTCGCCACATCTCGAACTGAACTGAAGCTTGAACTACCCGCTTGTGATCCTTAACACTATACGGAGATCCATTTTTGCCACTTTTTTCTTTCGATCGATGGTCAAACGTTCGTGGTATCGATTTAAAACACGAGACACCGTAGAATGTACCATTCCCAGCTTCCTGCTGATGGCACGATGAGAAAGATCCGGATTTTCGAGGTACGTGCGCAAAATTTCTTTGCGCCGCTGCTGTTCTTCCGACTCCATCTTCGTAACGATTGCACATCTACTAGTGAAACTTACACAACGTTAACAAATACACATTGAACTAATTCCACCCGAAATTTCAATAGAAAATACCCAACGGGTAAAAAGTTACAGCCTTTTAAAAATGGTGCAATTTGATTCCGTACAACGTTTAGGACAGGGCTGAGCAGGTTTCTTTCACTAAGACAGACCCTAATTTTCACAGCCGTTCTCGGCCATGAAGGTTAATACTAAGGAAAAAAAAATTACGAGAACGAAGGTATTAGTATTGAATGACATGCAGGAAGCATGTGGGGATTTGTTTTATTATCGTACAGGTTAAGGCCGAAGGGTCTCAGGTTGTTACGAAACTTTGTACACGCGTAGAGTTCATAAATATATGAACAAAAAAACAATATTAAAAAAAATTAGGGTTGCCAGTTTTCCTGGCAAACGCCAATTGAAGTTTTTAGGTTTTCCCGAATATCACTAACTTCAAAAATACATAACTCAAGAACAATTCATCGTAGAACATTTTTTTTACAAACTGTAATGAATTTTTTTCAAAAAATTCGAAAAAAATTATAATCTTAATTTTTTTTCTAAGTTCTTGGAAAAGCTGGAAAAACAATTTTCTGAGTCATGAAAAATTTTGAAAAAAATATTTCCTTGTTTAGTAATTCATAAGATTACATTGGTGAAATTTTGGTGATCAAAGGGTTAAGATGTCATGAACACTCGGGACTTTGGAGGGGTAGAGGAGGAAGGGAGGGGGGGTAGCAATGGGGTTCGGGGAAGCATGTGCCCCCCCCCCCCCCCTATTGGCATGGAATCCTATATCCAACCCAAATTTAATTATATAATACATTCAAATGTGTTTCCTTCATAGCGATTACACTCCTCCTGGTCCGACGCTTGGAGGCGTCTATGATCAAAATAAATAAACACATATTTGTTGTAGAAGGAGATGTCCGCTCATCACCATGAGGCACCAAGAGTGGACAGTTATGTTTGCTAGGATGAAAGATTTGAAGAGAAAGTGTTGAAAGTTCCGTCAGTGTACGGTAGGTTGGAAATAGAAGTATTGAAAATTGAGCGAAAGGGCATGGGTAAAGTAGTACTCGAACCAAGGACGTTACCATTGCCTAACATTTCACTGCGGGGTAGGTCAAGGCACGGACGAATCCGCCACTTCAACAGGCAATAGTAACGTGATGGATCTCGCTCATGTACCACTGATAGATTGTGATAGTTTCTAGCGGTACACAGAAACAAAAGCGTTCACGAAAATGAAAACGGACCGTGAACAAGTTCACGTTTTCAGGATTTTTACCTAAAAACGTGATTTAGTTCATGATTACGTGATTCAGTTCACGGTGTATTTTTGCTTGTTCTCGAATTCATGACTACAGTTCACGGATCCGGGCACGGATTTTTTTTCGTGTACCCTTTTTTTCAACCCGAAAGGCACCTTTTTTTGGTTTTTTTTTTTTCACGCCCCCTTTTTTTATCTCCCCCCCCTCCCCGGAAAATCCCTAATTTAATCAAAAAATTCCCCAAAAATAAAACAATTAGTTTTATTCAAAGCATCAAACAAGAATTTCATATTTTCTTGTATCATGCAAACACAAACATTTATTGCTGATGAATCATTAGTATAAACACATTGTATATACTATAATTGTTATATCTGTATTCTCCGTACGTGGAGTGACATTGTTTGATGATGATGATGATGATGATTATATAATACTACCATCTATTGTAGCAAGGTAACTTTCCATAGCAGTGGAATAATCTGAGAAACGATTTGATCAGGATTCTATTATTGTATGTAATCATCAAGCTCCTGTATGAAGGGCCAAAAACGTTTGGGCGGGCCCGTAAGCAGAGACACTTACGCGAAACCCGCGAATATAGGAAAAAAAATCTCCTTCCAAAAGCAAGCTCACACAGACAGTACTAGAATCGAGCCCTCGATTGACAGAATAAACCCAATAGATGGGGTCGACAAGCCTGCCCTTGTTCCGCGAAATGTTAACAATAGGGAGGAGGCAGTCCCATGCTCCCTACCCAAATCGTTTTAATTGGGTGCCCTGATGGTCCCTCCCTTTCCCAGTTATATTCTATTTAATATTTAGGATATTTTGCACACGAAAAATTAAGAGATCATTAAAGACAAGAATGCTAATTTATTCAAATTTCAAACTTAAATGATACATCCAATGGATTGTTTCTGAAAAATAAATAAAAATTATATGTGTATTAATATCCTTCTTGTTCTGGAAAAGCTGAAAACAGAATTGATCATTCCAAATATCAAAGATAAAATTTCAATAAAAGATATTATTTTATAAAGCATGTTGTAATATTTTTCTGTATACTGTTCTAGTAACATTTCAAAGATAGCAGTTGTAGTGATCGAAGAGTCCGGTTTGATGATTTCTGAAATAATAGCTTTTTTTACCATAATACCACTAAACACAATATTAAAATATAATCCTACATTGCTTATATGCACAAGTCAATCTTTTATGAATATAGTAGTTGAAGCTTTGAAGTGCAATTTTAAATTTAATGTTATGCTGAAATGCTGAAAAACAAATTGAGCCAATGATGCCTGTCATGTTGCTCCAGGATCTTACGTGGTTTTGGAATGCAAAGATGATTCTAAAGCGTTATTATGTGTAGCATTTCAAGCTTATTGCTTTCACAAATTGCTTATTGCCTGCTCTCAACTCAGTGTTCCAAATGCACTTCCACAGTTATTAATTGAAAGCTTTCGATGCCGATGATTCTAATGCATGCTGAAATTATTAATAAATTGAGAATGGAAAATATACAATATGACTTAAGGTACACGATCTTCAGTCGCACCCCTCACTTCGCTATTGTCAAAATGGCAACATTGCCCAGGCTACGCCAACCAGCGTCTCCATGTTTCAGCTGGCAGTCTTTTGTGATCATATGACTCGTGGAGGCGTGAGGTAGGAACTTGTGAGGACGAGAGGTCGGTCGCACCCTCCTTCGAAGTTGTCAACTCGCCATTTGAAGCCCCGGTACGTGGAGTAACATTGTTTATGCCAAAAGTTGACGTTTCATGACGTAAATGAAACAGACTTATGTTCCACATTGTTTATATAATGTATCCAACGGTGCAAGCAAAAGGCGTTTTTGAAAGTTTTGACGAATTCCATTTTATAGAAATTGTACCTTTCAACCCAGGAAATGGCCGGCTGATGTCGTCTCCGAGATGATTACTATCAACCTTTTCTTGAACATCTGAACAATGTGATGGTCGCCCAGTTGGTAGCAGTTTTTCGAGATCCTCCGACACATCAGCAACATCATTTGGAAACCATGTTCTTATCGTTGCATAAGAGAAGCGAAAATTGCTTTTAGAAGCATCTAGTCGTGATAACTTTCCTTCGATAGATATTCCTCAAAAACTGCGCAAGAGCTTGTATTTTTTCTAAATTATCAATGATCCTACGGATTATCCCGTGGGAGATGTTGCCTTCGATGAAACCGACGAAGTTGGAGGTTAAGTCTGTTCCTCAATTTTTGCTTCTGCAGAAACTGTTACGGAAATGTTCTCCTCACTAGTGTATGATGTATGATATGTACTACCACCCATTGTAGCACGGAAACTAAGTCCGAAAGCAACGGGCTCTCCTCTCTGTTAGTCTTGACCAAGCTTTAATAACCACTGATTATCCTAATCATGCCATTGTATGAAGAGCCAAAAAGGGGTTGAGGGATCAATATGCAACATCACTTAACGTATCCACAGGGAAAAAGAATCTCCTTCCAACAACAAAACTGAACAATTGGTCAAAGGAGCAAGCTATCTAACATGAGGATGCTCCAATGGGCGGGGAGAAGAGCCCGCCCTCTATTCACAAACTGTTAGCAATGGGGAGTTGGCATTCCCACTCTCCCCATCCAGAATGCTTCAATCGGGTGCCCTGATGGTCCCTCCCATTCCCATGAAAATTTATATAATGGTGTATATATTTATGTGAATGAAAAATACTACAAGCATTCGTATCTATAATATATATCTTATTCGGTTATCCTGAAATGCAAGAAATGTTGTAAAATGTTAAAGTGTAGAGTTCTGTGGTTCGCGCTTAAGCGATAGCAGCATTCACCAAAATTTAGATTTGAAGTATCCTGAAAAAGTTTATTAAATTATTGAATTTTACAAAACTAACATTTATACATTTTATTTACTGTTACCTTCACTATTGCTTCTTGATGCTGATTTATAATACAATCCGCTTTTATTTTTGCTGACCTAATAGTTATTGCTACCGAGTTAGGAATGGGAAGATTCAAGTGGAAGGGAGTTAAAGATAAATGGGCAAAAAACAAAAGTAAGTTTTAATCATCTTTGAAGTAAAATCAAAAAACAATATTACCAAATATAATGATATTGTGAGTTATGATCAAGTAATGACAAAGGTTGAAATGTAAAATCAAACACTAGTCAAATGGCACATGAATCAGATCAGCTCAGAATTGGTAAGAAGTCCATTTGTAAACCGGAAATGAAAAATACATTCAGCAATAAGTGCAAAAGCCTACCAAAGATTCCGTAATTTTCAAAAGCCTACCATAGCCGTAATTTTCTGCATTTTATACTGGACATATAAGGAATGCTAGATGTCATAAAATGAATGTATGTTTCGTGTTTAAGCTAGATACCGCCTAAATCAGGTTTATTGCATGAAAATGTGAAGGTCATGATATGATGGAAATAATAGATGTTGTAAAGAAATACTACATAATGTACATAAATAAGTTAAATGCCGCGTATTTGCCTCTTCCGCTGCGATGTTAGATGATTGAAACTCTAAAGTAGCGAAAATCCAACGTGATATAATGAAATAAAGTTGAACACCATCCTAGCAAAATAGCAAAGAAAATTTAGGCAAATAAATTTCATACGAGTATGATTACTGCCCAAAAACGGAAACTCAATAAATCCAAAACAAATAAAAAATTAAAAATGAATGACAGGAAATTCTCCGATAACTCTTTTTTTTCTACTGATCCCATAAATGATTCTTTATGTCTGCAAAATAGAAAAGGTAGGCTCATAAACAATGTTTTTTTTTTTTGTAGAATTTGTCGTATATCTCTTTTTATATCTCTCTAAAAAAAATATTTAAAAACCATGCTATCTTTTCAAATACACAACGTGAGTTAGATGGGCCAAAACTTACAACGATGCAAATGCGAAGCTGAAAATAGCATTGAATAATATTGTGAAGGTATGTTATAATATAAAATGATAATAACTATTATATTTGTAATGTCTGCATGTCTACAGATCCTGCTGCAATTGTAGAAGGACTTGCATTATCATAGCCACGGGGGAAGAAAACAATTCAAAATTATTATATAACACTTGAACCCCCCCCCGGCCCCCCCCCTTCCCTTTTTGATGTTTCCTTGAAAAACTTTTCGATGAAGCAATGCACTGCACTCTTGAAGTATGGTGAAGCCTATTCTTCGAAATCGTTTCAAGCACGGATGAACCACTTGCTGATATTCAAGGTGAACTAATAATTGGTTTGTACGCAAACACCCTTATATAGAAATTTGGTTTGTATCTGTACTTTAATAAACTCTCTACCTAGCAGCTACATTGAACAAAATTAACATACCACATACTTACCTTTAAAGCATACGTTAGGTACCTATAAGCAAATTGAGAAACGACACTTTTCGGATTTTTTATTATATTGGTATGAAAACCGGTGACGGGTTCCTAGTTTTCCAAGCATTACTCAAAAACAAACATAAAAACCCATCGCTAAAATTATGAAATTTCTTAAATTAAAAATCGAGAAAATATTTTTTTAAATTTTCCATGAATCAAAAAATGGTTTTCCTGCTTTTCCAAACAATTTTCTTTCACTGTGGAAAATTTAATAGGAATTTTTTTTAAGATTACATTTTTTCTAATTGTTGAGAAAATTTCATTATAGTTGAGTAAAAAAAATTTGTTCTACGATGAATCGTTCTTTAGTTATGAATTTTTGAAGTTAGCGAAGGTTCGGGAAAATCGGAAAACTTCAACTGGCGTTTGCCAAGAAAAACTGGCAACCCTGAATTTTTTAATATTGTTTTTTGTTCATATATCCATGAACCCTACGCGTGGACAAAGTTTCGTAATAATCTGAGACCCTTCGGCCCAATCTGTACGATAATGAAAATAATATCCATGTGAGAGATTATTGACGATATTCTCACAACGACTTTTTGTTTCCTTGAGAAAAACTTTCGTATGACTCTTATCTAACCAAACCTAATCAGTACCAACTAGATATTACGGTGTTTTCAGCAAATGGTAGGGGAGAACAGTACAAAATGCACTGGTGGGGTAGAATGATCCAATCAATAAATGCGCTGAAATCTTCAAAACTATAGCTTTAATGGAATGATACTTTATCATTTTTCACATAAAACAGCATAACTCATAATTTTGCAGTACAACAAGGCATTAAATACATCAAAATATAATCAAATTGAATAAATCTTCATGACTGTACCTCACATGTAAATAATGGTGTTCTTAAAATAAGCTTTTACCATGCGTTAACATCCATGATTTATAATAAATTCACTTCACATGTATTGCTGACAACAAAACTTCAAGATAGTATCAAAACTTCACCATAATTCCACGTATTTTTCAGAATATTTAGACAAAACTATGCAAGACTAAAACTGGGGCAGAACGCACCGTGGCTTTATATACGCCTACACGCTTATTAAAAAGTACCCAGTGGAGCAGTTTAGTGTAGAAAACCAACGTTGGGTATATTCATGTTAACCTACCGCTGAGTATAAATAATTTACTTCTGGTAAAATTCTTCCCAAACGTATGTAATTTGAACCCAATGGTAGGTAAATATAATTATACCCAACGTTGGCTTCACCCACACTTAAATGCTTCGTTGGGTACTTTTTTCTAATCGTGTATATAATGAGGAGTTGGCAACATATCACAACGATTTGCTATCTTTATTCTATACCCATTGGCTGCTTGATCTAAAAAGATGTGGCGAGATGTTGCAACCTCCTCATTTCACAACTCTGAGTTACTTATTATAGCCGTGTTTTTGCCTTTTACCAGCGGTGCATGCTATCCCAATATTGTGGTGCATTCTCTCAGTGTTGTGGTGCGTCTTACTTCAATTTCGGGATGCATATTGAGCAATGAAACAGGCGTTTTACCCCGGTGTCGTCTAGGCATCATATTGGAAAAGGTTTAAAAATCATGAAAAATTATCGTTTTGTATTTAAATTACATTTGATCTATAACGAAAACATAGTAATGTACCATATCCAATATCTTTTTCATAAATTTCAGCTTCCATGTTGCTTAAACGGTGCGTTTTGTACCATCCTCCCCTAATAATCAAAATTTATTGAATTTAATTGTTGTCGAGCTTTTAAATTCAAGGCCTACTTCAAGCCTCTCCAGCTTGGGATCTAGTAACCATCCGCATCCTAAATTGAACAATATTTCAAGTCCGATCTAAGCTGACACCCAGAAAACAACGGTTACTAAATCCTTTCTTGCAGGTTTATTTGAATTTTGTATTTTGTGGAAAGGATCTCACCCAATTATAAAATATTATAATTTTATCTCAATCCGTGCAGTAGTGTTACGGAATACGTAGCAAAGTCCTAATTGTGAGTTTCCATATAACATTTGTAATTTTCTAAAAAAAATGTTGAAGAATTAAACTATTTTCTAACCGTGATTACAGGAATTACAGCTGGAGCTAAGAAATTAAATTCGAGGTAATGGTCCCCTAAAACACCTCAAAACTCTGTCTCTTAGCCTTTCCAAAAGAAATGCGCCCATATGAAAATATTTTATCCAAAAACAGGCAAAATTAAGGGCTATTCAAGGGTCGGAGCAGAAAAGCTTTTATTTCACGGCCAAAAAGCTTTTATTACAATTTCAAAAAAATGTATGGAGAAAAGTCTACGAGAAGGAGGGTCAGATATTTTCAAAAATGAGTCTACGTAGTTTATCAACAGGCCTATACAGAATACCCGATCGCCGATTTTTTTTTCTTTCTAAGCATTGTCTTCAACTTGAGAAGCCATTTTCAGAACGACCAATTAAATTTCACAATTCACGTTAAAGATAACGCTTGAGTTTCTAGCAATCAGATATGTTAGAATTCTTTTATAAGTAATACCCTCGATGAATGCTGAGAACAAACCGAAGATGAATGCTAATACCTATGCTAATTGTTAAAATGCTTAAGATAATCCAACCATAAAAAAAAGATTTTCAATTTGACCGTAAAATTAGTAAAGTACGATAGAGCATAAGATTCTGCTAAAATATAAATAAAATATAAATAACAAATCTGAAGGGGCAATTGCTTAACTCGAGTTTCTCTTCTAGACATAAAAACAAATTCGACGATGTTTGGCATAATGGTTCAATTGCTTAATTGAAAAAGTTTAACTTTCCATTTTTATAAAAAAAAAGTTCAAAATCATTTAACTGAGATTCTTATTTGAGGGCTGGAGTTCCTCAGGGTAGTATTCTTGTTCCAATATTGTATAATATTTTCACTTAGGACCCCCTGATTTATTTTCTTTGCTGACGATACAGAAATTTCCTATGGAGGAAGAAGTCTTCGTGTTATTTGCTGCCGATGGCAAAAAAATTGATCTTTTCTCTTCTTATTTACAAAAATGGTAGATTTCTCCCAACGCTTCCGAAATTAAATTTATGATAATTTCACATAAGCCCAGAATTTATTTCTTGATAACTTTTTATTCTTATTTTTTCCGTCGGCCTATTTCCTCATCAGGTGACAATCACCGACGCCAGGAAGACGACTCCACCACCTGGAGCCCTATATGAGCCGAGACCAACGTTTTTACTTCCCTTCCGAAGGAAGACGTGGCCAGATTTTTTCGCCTCAGAAAAACCACCGACGTCGACTGGGATTGAACCCAGACCCACTGGGGTGCTAAGTAGCAGTCAATCTTGACAACTTGTAGTAGTCAGTGACATAGTAGTACTATTCAAAAAGTTACTATGAATGGAGGGCCAATTTCATGGTCAAGTCAACTGAAATATCTTGGACTCATAATTATCATTAATTATAATAATTATCTTACATAATAATAATGCATTATAATAATTCAAATTCATCAAAAGTTTACTTAAAAATATCATATTTAATGTTTTGATGCCATATGTAATAAATACATAGAATATTAATATCCTTTAATAAACAGGAATTCCAGACTACACAGAAAAAAATAATCAATTTAACAGGCGCGTAAAATTTCCCCTCGTTTAATTCCACGTCAAATGAGGCGTAAACAACGAAATTGTTTGCAATCTTTCATGCGCCATACAACAATGTTTGCGATCTTTTATACAACAGACTAGATTCAGGCGTTATCTGGCTTAAATTTACATGAAATATCCCATTGACTAGCTGTGCTGAGACCAAGCCGTCAAAAATATCGTTGCCAAGAAATATTGTTACCAGAACGGTCAAACACCGGTGCGATCACGAACACGGCCCGGTAGATTAATGAGAACGGTTGCATTCAAAGCACTCAAACAATCAATTCGTAGCATAACACGGTCGTGACCCGACCGAGGCTGGGCCCGGCCTAATGTGATTAGCCATTTAAAGGTTTTTTTTATATAATTTGATGTAATGTGATTGGAAACCACCACCAGTGCATGACTTGCCATGGCGTACAGTTCTGCCTAATGGCGAGATCAAACAATACATACCTGTAATCCTCACTACTCCGTTGTATGAACGGCCAAAACCGAGGGTGTGGTAACCCCGGAAAGGATAGAGAGTCTCCTTACAACGAAACGCTCTTATTACCGGACATGTAAAGTAAGCAATACACATTAGGATTTCCGTCTGGTGGTTTGTTAAAAATAGGGTTAGCAAACTCACTGTAGTCTGTTGGAGCATAACTAGATCTTTGTTGATCTTGATCTGATGATTTCCATCCAGGAAGGCAAAATTGTCATCCTTGACATGGGCTAGATAACCACAAATCCCTCATCCAGCCTACACTTCGTCTGGCACCCTGTATTCCCCCCTAACCTTTTGTTAATGAATGAATCGAGCCAGCAAGCAACCAAACAGAACGTTGAAGCAAAGTTTCGTCACCCAAACTCGAGCTCGGAAATTGTACCAGCAGGTTTTGACGAAGTACCAAGGATGCCTGCTCATCGACGATGAAACTTACGTCAAAATGGATTTCGGACAGCTTCCTGGCAAAAAATTCTACATGGCAACGGCACGAGGAGATGTTCCTGCGAAGTTTAAGTTTGCTTTTATGGACAAATTTGCCAAAAAACTTATGATTTGGTAAGGGATATGCAGCTGCGGAGCAAAGACCAAAGTGCTCGTGACGAATAAGATGATGAACTCGAAGCTGTACAAGGAAGAATGCCTCAAAAACCGCGTACTACCTTTCATTAAAGCCCATGGAGGTCCCGTGAAGTTTTGGCCCGATTTGGCGAGTTGCCACTACAGCCGGGAAGTCATCCAGTGGTACCGCGATAATAACGTAGATTTCATCGATAAAAACATAAATCCACCCAACTGCCAGCAGCTCCCGCCCATCAAGAGATTTTGGGCAATAATGAAGCGGAAGCTTAAGAAAATTGGAAAAACGGCTCTGGACGCGACTCAGATGACCAAAATGTGGAACATATGTACAAAGGAAGTTGACTCCGGAGGTGTGCAGCGTTTGATGGGAGGAATAAAGAAGAAAGTGCGAATTTTTATTAGAAAAGAAGAGAAACGATTTGTATTGATATTTTTTCCACAATTACAGTAAATTACCTTTGTTTTGATGTAATAAGCTTATTTGTACGTCAATCCGTTATCGCGATACAGATGATTTTATTATTCCGGATTCTAAATGGACATAGCTTTACGTACACTCAGTAGCAAAAAAAAGCCGAGCAAAAGTTTGCTTCCGAAAAACGCCATGTTCAACCTTCTGTAACTTTGTCAATTATCAATATTTTCGCTGAAAATTTGACAACCCTATAACAAATGTATAGACCTTATGTGATCAAAATTTTATGTTGATAAGTTGATAAAATTTAAAGGTTTATATTTTATATATTGGATATAGTGTTGTCAAATTTTCAGCCAAAAATATTGATAATTGACAAAGTTACAGAAGGTTAAACGTTGCGTTTTTCGAGAGCAAAATTTTCTTGGCTTTTGTTTTTGCTACTGAGGGTAATGTATGTTATAGAATATAATATATGTATTAGCAAAACATAACTGACAGTCACTGAATTGCTACTGCAAAATAAAAATTGGAAATGTTTATTAATATCTAAATAGTCCTGGAGAAGCTGAAAAGCAGAGTAGTAGTCTCAACAAAGATAAAATTTCAATGAAAAGATATTTGATTCGTTTTATTTTTTGGAGAATCAAAAGACTACTTGTATTCTATAGGTCGAAGAAAGCAGGGGCCTCATTGCGCATTTCGAATCGAGCTTCTCGAAACGATTGTTTTGAAAGTCGACTGGAAAATGTTTCGGCATTATGTATGCATTTCGACCGGTCGATAAATTATCTTTCTTTGTTGTAGTAGATTTCGACTAACCGTAGTAGAGTTTCGAGCACCTGCTGTCAAACAAGACATAAACAAATTAATTTAGCGCCGGCAATCCAAATTGTTTTTTTTTTATCAGTGAAAAATAGAGTTATTCTTGTATGTAAGTATCAAATTCAATGTGTTTTGCTTTATACGGGAAATAATGGTGTGATTCTTTTAGCGCACAGCAGATGATGCTTTTCGATACAGATAGTGATGATGATGAGGAGGAGGAAGCAAGCAACCTTAGAATTTCAAGGCGCCAGCTTCGAGATCATAATAACCCATTAAGTTTGAATGAATTGGAGTAAGTAAACATTTAGTAAACATTTTTTTTTTATTGTTGTTTCAGTAACATACTCTTGAGGATGTATTCGAATAGTTTTTGGTATCTTTGAATCGGCATATTGAAGTGAAAAACTAATCGGCAATTTGGAAGACGAAAAGTTGAATTGGATTTTCATTCGATTTCTGTATTTCTGTTCACCTGGTAACGAATACACCGAGTATAGTACGCACAAAGGTTTGTTGTCCCGATAGTTATTGAGCAGATAGTTTGCTGTTATGCTGTTACCAGTTATTCATTTTCTTAGATAAACTCAATAAGACGACAAATGTTTTGAACCACGAAAAGTTAAAACACTTATAGCGGATTCGATTTTGATCCACTTGCAAACTGGATCGGGTATCAAAATGTGGTCGGCTTGTGAAAAATGTGTGTTTGGTTTTATCTGTAACTCGTATCGGATTGGGTTTTGCACTGACAATAAGTTCGGGTATCGCTAGGTTCAATAACGAATTCGATATTACTTCTTGAAGACGAGAACATGCGACGGATATGGATGGAATGTCGGGCTATAAGAACCGTATTGGGTATATTTGTGGATGCAACCTTGTCTCATCATTGAAGTTTCTTGTTAAACAAATCATCCTTATGTGTGTTATTATTATTTTTCCAGACATTTTATTTAAAGCTATGTTCGCTTTACTAAAATCTTCAGAACATTTTACTAAACTTCTTTAAAACACTTCAACAGTTTGACTTATCCACATTGAAAACACTATAACTCTTACTGTATAGATTTTGTTGCTTCACACTAAGGTCCCGCCACCAATAGGAGAAGAAGAAGATTGTGTTGCTTAAGTTTGGCTTGGTTATGCCAGACCAAAAATGTACAACTAAATTTCCATACATTTACATTGAAAATAATATCAATGTCAAATTCTTACTGTGTAATAAATACATAAGACCATGGTTGGGAAAATATAAAAACATAATCATTTCATAATCATAATCATTTATATGTTAAAAATTTGACTAATTATGTATGCACATTTTAAGTTTATGCATCACAATTACATATTATTATGTTCCCTTGCGCTGAACTGGCCGGCTTGTCGTGCCGCAAGGGCTTAGTAGGGATTCTTGGTCAAGACCCGAAGCTAAGAGTCAGTTCCATTGTGGAAATATCACATCAAGTAGTTTTTCCACCTGCTTCAGAGCATTGTGTGCCTGGAGCTCACATTGAGAATTTTACTATTGGCATTAGGTTCGTAGTTGCAGCGCGCTTAGGGATCATCCTTGCCTTAGAACATGGAAAGACATTACGGGAAATAGAGGCAAAATACGTTTTTTTATCTTTTTTTGTTGTTATGATATGATATTATATTATTGCATATAAATTGGTTTCAGGTTATCGAAATTTGGGATGTACCGTGAAGGTACCATATTCTGCGCCCGGTGTGCTGCTCCATAAAACTACACAACGCCTCTACTTGCTGTGGATTGATGCCTAATTAGTTTTTGGAATTCACAGAGGTCCTACGAATAAAAAACACACGTTTTTGTAATTACGACCAAGAAATATGTTACAAAAAATAAAATACTTACATGACAATAGTTAATTACCGCCAATTTATTAAAAACAATATAACACTAATTATAAAACTTAAATCACTCAATTCAAACACGTCACGATACGAATGGCGGTCGATAAGATAATAGTATTCGTCTGTTTTGTTTCGTTTCGACCGCGTATTTTGTTTCGAGTGTATGGTTACATAATGTCAATCAAGCTCGAAAATCTAGTACCTCGTCGAATTTAAATCGTTCTCGAGCTCGATTCGAAATCCACAATGCCAAACGAGCTCGAGTCGACAGAACTTTATTCGTTTCGACTTGCGAAATGTGGCTCCAGTTTGAGTGATTGAAAAGCCCGGTTTGATGATTCCTGAAATAAATGAAATGTCTTACTTATCAAAATACCAATAAAACATATATTTAAATACAATCTTATACTACATATAATCAACTGCCGGTCTTTTATGAAATAGTAGTTGTAGTTCAGAAATCACATTTTAATGAAAATCTTATGCTGAAATGTTGAAAAACAAATTGAGCATAACAAGCATTAAATTGTAATGCTGCTCCGTGCCATGAAATTCAAAAGTGCATTGAAATGCAAAGATGTCGTAAAGCGTGCTAAAATTATTAATTAAAAGAGAAAGAAAAATATACCCTGCTTGAACACGATCTTCAGTCGCAGCCACACACTTCCTTATTGACAAGTTGACAACATTGTTCAGGTTACGCCAACCAGCTTCTCCATACTCAAATGCTGAAAAAATGTGTACATAACAACAGTAAAAAACAAAATAATGTGACATCCCAAGTAGCAATTTAAGTTATATTCCAGCCGTATAGCATTCCTCCCGGCTTTGTTGATAAAACTACATTCAAAACTGTTTTGTCTACCAACACCTGCTCTATGCTTCTCTAATGCCAAAATTTGTACAAAGTGACCCACTCTATAGACAGTTGTGAAAACAAGTTAATAAAACCTTTATAAGACCATAAAAATTTTGAAAATATTCTAGTAATAGATGATATGACCACTTGAGAACCTTCATAAAACCTTTTGGCTGCCATGAAAACCAGCATGCGGCCAAATAGCCACAGCTGTCAAACTTAACGGTGATATCGTGGTTGGTTTTTGTTCTTCTGCTTTGTTCAATTCTCTGCTCTTCTGATCCAGTTAGCAGTAAATAATATCGAGAAAAAAAAAGGTCAAGTGTTGAAGAAATTTTGTTTTATAGCAAAATATCCAAAACAAATTATGTATTTTACAGCGTATCATGCTCCAAATCATATACACATTTAATTTTGTGGTAAATATTGGCACGATAAGAGCTGAAAATTAATGCGCCTCGGAAATTATGCGAGTTCACAGCTACAAACACAAAATTAAAACAAATATATTCGATAATTTAATCATGAATTTCTTGAAAATTTACGGAATTCAATTAGATTATCTAAAAAAAAAGCAGAAATTGGTCTCCGATCTACAGTTCATTTGCATTACATTTAGAATTTGGTGCATTTAGTTTTCCATATTTCAATTATTTCTTATATTTCAATATGGCGATTGGAAAAAATCCCATTTCTGCCATAAAGCCAAGTTATCTTCGCAATGACTACTTTAATACTATTCGGTTCTTTGGTGGCTTTCCTCAATGCCAATTTGCCGCCTCATGCATTTACTGGAGGCAAAATGGTTTTAAAATTCTTTTTCAACTGACCATAATAAGATAATATGAAGGAGTCCTAAAACGGCATTCCAAAACAGCATATTATGAGTTCTTAAAGTCGAAATAAAACCTTTGATAGGAGTAAAACGAATTTGAGTTGTGTTGGTTCTCATAAACCTGACTAAAATATGAAACCTATTGGCAGCTCTTGGTGTCATAATAAAACCAAATTGATTTCTAGTGGCATTGATAAAACCTTAATAAAACTTAATAAAGCAGGATGGTTTTGGGAATGTTACTTGGGATAACTACAGTGGAACTGATTCTTAGCTTCGGGACTTGACAGAGAGTCCCTACCGAGCCCTTGCGGCACGTCAAGCCAGCTAGCTCATCGCAAGGGAGTAAATTTAAACGTTTTTTTATATAACCTTAAACCATACACAGACCACTTTTATTTGACCACACAAACATTCCCGATCTCTAAGTACTGCTGCTCTTCTGGTATCCGTAAACATTAGAGATTTTGGGGATTCCCTCTCATACCCGCCAGCTGATACACCAACTGTGCTCCCTTCTTGCGTTAGTTGCATCTTCTTTTCTGTTAACTAAATAGAATCACTTTCAGACTCTCTCACCTTCAAAACGCACTCAACAGATGCTTATAATATATATGGACAGTTTAATGATGAATCAAATTCAAAAACTTTCAAATAATATTCGAACCACATTTATTTTGCGACAGAAAACATGACAGCCGGTAATGGGTAGAGCAAGCATTCTCCTAAAATATTCAGTAACAACCCGAGATTTATTTAAATATCTAAGAAAAGTTTAAGACACATCTTAAACTAGAGGGCATATATATGAGCGAGAGGAATGCGCTAGTGCAAAAAAAAAAACAGTGAGAAATCAGCTATCAATTTCTCATGCCAGCACTGACCGTTTCAAAAATCCTGGATAAATTACTATCCCCTGTAAAATAATATGAAATACACCCCAGAAGCGTCTGATTAATCTTCCTTGACTTTGCCCTTCTCCTTCAAATCATGACCGAACATATTTACAAACAAAACTTAGGAATGATCCAACGATGCAGAGTCATCATCCACAGATAAGAAATTTTTATCGTATTTTTGCTAAGAAGTTTCTTGAATCTGTGTATTCAGCGGTATATTCATAGCATTAATCGGATTATAATCGCGCCAAGCTATACTTATGATTCAACGTGATTTGAACATTTTTCTTGGACTATTTATTGGAAAATTAGAAATGTAAGATATAAACCAAGCCCGATTTTCATACAAAATTGAACTGAAATTTTAGCAATAGCCTAGAAATAACCTGAATTTTCATCTTTAATAAATTCATAATTTTTCATTCACTACTTCAGTAACTACAGACACCACCTACGACAAAACAATAAGACCTCCTCTTGATTTCCATATATAAGGCCATGTTGATGAGTGTGAATTACACTGATATTAAAATGAACCATGCATCAATAATCCAAATTCAGATCCTCAAATTCGAGCATCCTTTATGGAAATCAAAAAGTGGTCTTATTGTTTTGTCGTATGTAACTTCTAAAGTGGTGAATGAAAAATGATGGATTTAATGCAGATGAGAATTCATTCTACTTCTGGACCACAGCCGAAATTTCAGCTCAATTGGTTCTCGAGAAAATAAAAGGCAAGCCTCCTAACATGACCATTTTGAACGAAAATCAGGCTTTGGTCTTATTATATTGATCGTTACTGCATAATGACATAGAAAAATTAAAATCTTGATACTAATCCAAGTTTCATTTTCAAAATCCTGGACATATGGATGAAGTGGCAGTATGCAAAACATACATGTAATATCCTGACTTAATGGCGAGCATTACAATCTCATTACGCCGTCGGGAGAAAACTCAAAGTCAGCGCAACCGAGTTGGACCGTGCAACAAATCAAATTCATTTCCAAAGCCGCTTCCATTGCATGTACTTCTCCCTCTGCCAAGCAAACGTATCCGCGAACCCTTTTTCCCATTTTCCCTCATAAACTCCGGACAAGACCCAAGAACAAACTTTCGAACGCAAAGCCGCCTCAGAACGCAACACAAATGCTCACTTCAGCGCTCTTATTCCCGTCCGAAAAACGGCACACAAATTTCAATTAGCAAAATTAAGCTGATTCTCTTCCATTTAGCTTAATTTGCACTTCTCGGAGTTGCTCGAAAAATATCGGAACCACCCAACAACGGCTCTATTTACGCCGAAGTTCCACTGCAACTGTGCTGTCAATTTGCAACTTGATATTTTTCTTCGTCAACTTGCAACAGTTTTAAGAACATGGCCTGCTGGGTGATGGCGCGTTTTCGTTCGAGAAGGTCACGCGATCGTTTCCCATGTCGAATAATCAAAAGTCCGGGGCACTTTCTGATTATCACTTCGTCGATGGTTGCATTGTGCAGCGACGGGAGCAAGTCGAAGATTGCGAATCAAGAATCAAGAAGCTAAGAAACAAAAAAAAATGATGAAGATGTAATTAAATTTATGGCTTGCGATATTGAATGGTCTGGGTCCATCATCGGGGATGGCGGCTGGAGTGACAAAAACAATCGCTAGTAAGTTTCAGGCTCCGGTCGGAAACGGGCGAGAAAGAGCGCAAACAAAATCTTGGAACCCCAAATGGAATTAATTTATAGTGATTGTAACTAAGGGAAAAAAGTTTTGCCGTCGCTGTTTGGCATTGAGTCGTGTTGAGGCGCCCTGAATGAGAGAGAACGAAGGCGAACGGAGGAGCTGAGTAAAAACAAACAATGGTCATCGCGGAACGAAAAGGAGACGTTGGGGGGATAAAGTTATTACTAATAATAGTTATTGTTGCCCACTGGCTAATGATAGTAGTAAAAGGACTTTTCATGTCGGCGCTGCTCAACAGGACAAAAAGGTTATCGCGGGGTGAGCTTTGATCCGTTCGCTCGGGTTTGACGAAACGCTCTGTGTGCATGCTGGGTCTAGCAGTGAGCAACACTCACTCTCCCAGTAAGAGAATGAGTGACAGCATTGTCTCACCTTCCAGTGCAACAACATACTTCCAGTGAGATCCGAAGGCACTCTCGCCAGCGAAAGCTTCCGGAGAGTTCCTTCCCCCTATCTCACATATGTTAGACGCGCAACATATACGGAGCACACTTACACACACGACCACATACGAGTTACGGCCACGGTACACCAATACTTCACTCTCGGCAACTCACTCACCCCCACAGTGCACCGACTCACACACGTCGATCGATGCTCGTACAGATGTTTGTGACACGAGGCCGAAAGAGAACGAGTGAAGGATAAGCGGGCACGGGTGCGGTATGAGAGGCGAATGTGTGCGAAGCACAGATGAAGACACACACGAGCGAGAGCATGTGGTAGCCAGCCAGGCAGCAGCATCGTTTGCTGGAGGTGGTGGTGGTGGCGGAAGCGCTTGGTACGATGGGCGTGGCTTATGCTTTTTGCTGCCTAGCAAAAGAAGCACCGGGTAATGTTTATGCTCATAGGAAAACACTCGCCCGATCGTTCGTTCGCTCTCAGAAAAACCGGGTTGTGTAGTATATGAGCCTTGCCTTGCGATGTGTTGTGTGTTGTGTTGTGCCTCTCCCGATACATGTTTATACATAAGTACCGCGCGAACCCGATCACTCAACTCTTCCTCGCGTGAGACATAAAAATCGCTATTTTTACACCCAATCTCTTGCACAGTCTCTATCTCTCTTCCGTTCACCCCGAGTACCGAGGAAAGAAATCACAACATTCTCTCCTCCAAATATCCACATACACCCATATATCCTTCGGTGTGGCGTGTGCTCATGCGGGGTTTGATGTTTGCTCACTTCGTCGCTGTTCCCCGGCTGTCTCCAACCCTGCCCATAGCAGGGATACAATTTTAGCGAAAACCGTGAGTTTCACATACGGATACAGGCCGCGCGCGTGAAAAGAGTTGAGATTTGCACCACGCGCAGAGGGTACGTGCGAACGGTTGTCAGAGGGCTCACACATACACGTGTGACACATACAAACCTACACACTGAGGACGAAGGAGTGAACGAAACGAGCGTATGTGCCATCAACGGCGTCGACATCAGGTGAGAAATGTAACGACTTAGCGAGGAAAGGATGATGGGCCAAGAATGTCGATTCGAGGGGGAGGATGAGGTTCTGGGATTTCTTTTTCCAGGGGGTGTACACAGATAAGGGAAGTTTTTCTACGACGACGGGACGCTGCCGTGCGTTCGTATATAACAGAGGGTCCTGGGGATGGGGGTGCTTTGGAGAGAATGGAAAAGGGATACAAATAGAGGCAGATATATGAGGTTCGTGAGTGACGTGATATGACTCCGTGATCGGAGAATTGCTGGAGCAGACGGGAATGGGAAGGCAGAATCTTTGTGTTGAACTTGCTTTCAGTTGTACTGTTTACTCATTATAGGTTATTTTTTTTTTACGGACCTCCCGGGGAAAACTATCCGGTCGATAATGCACTATGGGATAGTGTATCCAATAAATGACTGGCAGATGTCAAAAAGGGGAAAAAATAAAACAGTTATTCTACAATTTCACCTTCAGTTCTACATGTTCTTCAATTCTGGAAGAGATGTTGATGTATTTTTATGTTTTTTTTTTTTTTTTTATAAGTGTGAATGACATCAGAGTCAAATTATAATGTTAGAATGAAACATTTGATATGCTATCACAAATGATTGTATTAAATTGTTTTCGATCTACGATCTACTGATTTACTATTATAAAAAAAATGATAATGCGTTTAAATAAATCTCCCACACTGGAATTTATCCACACCAACACCAACAAAAACCCCCCAAACCCATTCCCCCTCCCAAACCTTAAATCCCCTATCCCCCACCTTTTGAATACGTTTTTTTTTCCCAAAAAACCAAAAAAAACACAATACTCCTCCAAAATTTAACTCTTCCCCGCGAACCCCTGTTCACTTCCCTTTTTCTATTCCCCTCAAAAAGTCTCTTTTCCCTCCCCACACGTCCACCACCAAATGTTTTTTTTGCCCTCCCCCAAACCCCCCACCCAAAAAAACCTCCAATCCCCTCACCCCCAATGACCCCCACTTTTTTTGTTTTTCCACTCATATTATAAAATTGTTTATACGGAAAAAGAGTAAAATATTAAAATTAAAATAGGGTACACCTCGATTTTATGGACCCTCGATTATATGTACCCTCGATTTTATGTACTTCGATTTTATGGACATTTTACCTCGATTTTATGTACATGTTTTTTCACATGTTTCATTTTTTCTTCTAGGACAGTTTTCGTATTATCTAAATCGTTTGTTCCCCGCAGGGAAGATTACCCTAGTAGGGGGCCTTAACAAATCACTACCAGAAAAGGTTCTCATATATATAGAGTGCTGCCGCAGCTTTTTTCGACAAATTCATCGTGGGAATCCAAACCCTACATGATACAAAAAATCCTGGGGATGAAGAAGTAGTGATTTAACCCTCTGCCTATAATTTTTCAATTAAAGAGTCGTTTTAAAAAAGTGCGACGACTTATAGAGTAATTTAGAAGATTCTCTACAAAATGCTTGACGAAAAGGAGGAGGGTAGTTGTGTTTATAAACACGGTGCTTTCTCGATTGATGGCGTAATCAATGGATGTTCCCTAATATAAATAACGAGGCAATTCAAGTGATTTTGAAATACTGTACTCAACAGTGAAGTTGAAAGCATTTCAAAACGCAACTCACTGAGCCATTCAGCGTGAGCGAAATCACCTTCGATTATACAGACAAAAAACCGCGCTTGAGATTCTCAGCCGAACTTTCATTATTCGTCTCAAATGAGCTTAACGTTGTTATCTCCCAAATTGGTCAAGGTTTTGCTTTGGCGGTGTTTCTTATTTTTGATGGCGTGATTTATTACTTCTCTACCAAAAAAATAAGAAAACACCGCATTTATGCAATGTAAGCACCGAGGAACAATCAATGAGCAAATTAAAACCCCAAAAAAGCATATCCGCCGGCCCCCCACCTCCCCCCTTTACAATACCTTTTTTTTTTCATCAGCGCCGCGCACTCAAAACTGAACTATTCATATCGGTTCTTCGTTCGCGTTAGGTTGCATGCACTCGACTCATAAAGAACAACCACCACACTGAATACCGACAAACATAGAAAGGACCCGACAAAAAAAAAACATTAAATACCCCCCCCCCTCCGGGGCCCCCCCCACCCTACATCCCCCACCTCTTAACTAGTTTTTCCCCCCCCTCCCCTACTACCATCCCCTTCTCTTCTCTTTTCATCACTCGACTCACACCATGAGTCTTGAAGTGCTGGCTGGCATGTAGCCACTCTCGGATCGGTTTACAGAATTATCTCTCCGGCCTCTCACCAGGTATGAAATTATGAACCCTCAGGTGATCTGAAACTTTGAGAAGCTCCTTTAGTTGAATCCTCATACTCGCTTCATGATTTTTACCATTTGTACATAACACAGGATGTCAGCCCTTCGCCGAATATTCCCAATCGTGTTTGCCTCTCCGACTGCGGCAGTTCGGTTCATTTTGATTTATCCATGAAGCAAGAGCTTCGTGGAATTCCAGAGCATCATCGTCCTATAATTGCTCCGGTAATATTTGCTGCAAAGTTTGGCCAAGTTGATTCCACTAAACCGTTCTTCACTGACGGATCTTTGATAGAGGAGTCAGCAGGCTTTGGTATATTTAATGAAATTTATAGCGCCAATCGTAAACTTCAAGCTCCTTGTTCCGTATATGTCGCTGAATTAGCGGCAATACACTTTACGCTAGAAATTGTTGCCTCATTAACACCGGATCAGTACTTCATTTTCACGGATAGTCTCAGTTCTATAGAGGCTATTCGCTCATTGAGGCCGGTAAAGCACTCCTCGTATTTTCTCATGAAAATACAGGAGCTTCTAAGTGCTTTATCTTCGCGTTATTTTATCATCACCTTTGTATGGGTCCCATCTCATTGTTCAATTCCGGGCAATGAGAAAGCGGACTCGCTTGCAAAGGTGGGCGCTATGGAAGGCGATATTTGTGATCGACAAATCGCCTTCAACGATTTTTTTTTCTATTTTTCGTCAACAGTCACTCGTCAGCTGGCAGTATAAATGGAGTAAAGGAGATTTGGGGCGATGGCAACATTCTATCATCCCACAGGTGTCGGAGAAATCTTGGTTTTGGGGTATGGATGTGGGTCGAGACTTCATTCGTGTGATGTCTCGCCTCATGTCCAATCATTATTCTTTGAACGCTCATTTATACCGTGTTGGGCTGAGTGACAGCAATCTCTGTGAGTGTGGACAAGGCTATCAGGACGCAGATCACATTATTTGGTCATGTGCTGAGCATCGTGCAGTCAGATCTGAGCTTTATGATTCCCTCCGGGCTCGAGGTAGACAACCCAATGTACCAGTTCGAGATATTTTGGCTCTGCGTGACCTGGAGTTTATGAAACTTATTTATGTGTTTTTGACTAACATTAGCCTTAGATTGTAGTTAGTTTATCCTGTATGTTTACTTTAAGTTTTTTTTTTTTTTTTTTATCTGTGTTTGTGTGTTTTTTTTCTTTCTTAAAAATTTTCAAGTCAAAAGAAGCCAAAAGTTGTATAGTTTTGTTTTTTAGACAATTTAGAATTAAAAAAAAAATGTGTTATACACGGTGTTCAATAAGTTCGGATACACTTTCAAAATTTGTTAAAAAAATGAAAACATGTTTTTTTATTTTTTGGATTTATGTTATTGAAAGCTATGTTTACAAGGAACGTTTACAACATTTCTCTTGGAATGAACCCCCTTTGTACTCCTTAACGAGCTTCAAACGTTTCTCGAACGCGTCGCAGGCGGCACGCACGGACTGCATGGGCATTTCGTCCCAGATTTTGAGAATTACCGTCTTGAAATGATCCAAAGTGCTGACCTTGTATTCGTTCAGCTTCGCCATCATATAGGACCAAACAAAAAAAGTCGAGAGGATTCAAGTCCGGGGAGCTGGGAGGCCACAAAGTTTTGTCCAGAAAGTCGGTTAAATTGTCCCGACACCAGGCTTGAACCACATTTGCCGTATGGGCTGGTGCACCGTCCTGCTGGAACACGTAGTGCTCATCGCCGTAGAGGCTTCGGAGACTGGGGGCAACAACCTTTTCCAAAACCTCAGTTTTGTAGTACGCCACGTTGATTTTGACGTTTTTTTCAATAAACACCAAGGGTAGCTTACCACGTTTGCATACTGCCCCCCAAACCATCACCGACGCGGCACTTTGGAACCGAGGGATGTTTATATTGGATTCAGGAATGCTGTCCCTCGATGGCGCCCACACCCGGTCATTTTGCACATTGTGCGGCTGCTGCAGCACGAACAGTTTCTCGTCCGAAAAAACAAACTCCTGACCAGCGTGCCGAGAGAGGATCCTCTTAGCTCGATCCAACCGCTTTTTGCTGGTAGCCTCCGAAACGCCATGGACCTTACGTTTTTTGTAAGGCCTGAAACCAAGGTCCTTGGTGAGTATGGTGTGAGCGGTTCCAATGGAAACGTTGAGATCTGCAGCCGTTTTCCGGATTGAGCGGTTCTTTTTGCGCCGAATTCGCTCCCTCACGATCTTGATGACCCGTGGCGTCCTCGCTGAACGCGGCCGACCGGATCTCGCACGGTCATTGGTCGAGGACGTCTCCCGGTATCGCCTGATGGTCGTGTAGACAAAGTTCCGCTTGACCCCATGCGATTTCAGCAGCCGGAATATATCGCCGGGTCGCTCACCGTTCAAAAAACGCTTAATAACGAAGTCGCGTAACAAACAAACAACAACTAACAGAATGTCAACACCGCGCACATTCGGTAGCGTATGAATGAAGCTAAAGCTGACACCAATACCAATGCAGAATATGTACATGGCGCATACCTACGCAATGATGAAAACTTGTATTCGAACTTATTGAACACCGTGTATAAACCACACTTCAAATTCCAACCCACCTTCACATCCTTTCAGTTGTTATTACTATTAACCTCGAGACGGCCGCGAGTAATCGGTTCTATCCCCTTAACGTTAGGTTTAAGATAATTGATGCATATAAATATGAAAACTTGGCTCTGTAAAGTTAAATCGATTGAGCCTTTACATATAAATGAACTGAAAAAAAAATGAGTAACATTTGAGATTTCGGTTTTTCAACATCACTGGTTCTCAATCAATACTCACTCATCTATACTCATCTACACTTTTTCCATCATTTTGAACTTAAAGTTCAACGGTCAGATTAAATCTGGGTTATGTTGAACATGCATCCCACTAGTATCTGATTAACGTGTATTTTTTTGATATTTTTGATCGTGAGGAAGTTGCATCATCACTTCTATTTGAACCCGGAATTGTGCAGGCTGTAATCTCTAAAATGGCTTCTGTTCAAATTCCAAAAGTTAAAAAGCAACGATCGGGTATTCTTCTCACAGCTTAAGTGAAGATTATCCATGATTTGGAAAATGGACTAACAGTTCAAGATGTTATGGAAAAGTACCACATCAAAGCACGATCTACTATTTACAACATTCAGCGATCCAAATCAAAGATACTGAACAACATTGCAAATATTCAAGAAAAATTCAAGAATTCTATTCATAGAATGTTTATCATTTGCAGCTCATCGTAAGTCCTTCAAATCGGCTCGCTACCCGAAAGTGGATGAGGCGCTTTACCTCTGGTTTTTGCAGAATAGGCAACAGCACATTCCGGTAAGCCAAGATATGCTGCAAGTTCAAGCAGTGAAGTTTTTCAACGAGTTGGTGGCTGACGGCAAGTTTGGAAGTCGGGGATACATCGCCAAATTTATCAAAAGACATGAAATTCGTCTTTTGAAAATTACGGGAGAGAAATTATCAAGCAACATTGCCATCGTTGACCAATTTGTTCAAAAGTTTGCGGCAGAAATGCCACCAGATGACGACAGCATGAACATTTTGGGTTCTGCTAATGCGGAAGATGACGTTCAGCTGGTCTCGGACGAATCGGCACTGAATTCCGCTGATGTAATGATCCGGTATGCAGAAGAGATCGGTTGGCCTCTCAATTCGCAGTTTTCGTTGCGTGATATGAGGGTAAAAATCTTCGCGATAGTGAATGGAAAATCATCTTAAGAAAATTGTTTTTGAATATCCGAATCTTTTCATTTGTATTAAACCATATGTTTGATTTTTAAGAGATTCAGAAGTGATAAAAATGTATGTAAATGGAAAAATCCGCAATAAATATCAAATGAATTCAAAATTATGTCTTTCGAAACTTTGTAATACTTTTTCTTACTGTGATGAGATTTTAGATGAGACTAAAAAGAGGTAATCCGATGAGGTAATCTTGCATAAAGCGAAAAATTTATTGGACCTTTCCCACTCCTCTCATTCCCATACATAATTTGCGAAAGGAATTGAAAAACTCAAAAAAAAACAAGAGTAAATATTTGTGATTTAAAATAGAATAAAAAACAGAATCTATTAGTTAAACCATTTATTCTGCTGCATTTTCCGAGAGTTTTGACGTAGACTACGTCTTACGACAAGGGTAGGGTGTCAATTGAAAATCTAAAAATAAGCGACCGTCACGAAATATCGTTACAAATTAAACGCTAATAACTTAATAAATGCTCAATAGATTTTCAAGATGTTTACATCAATCGGTTGGAAATTTTCCCGCGTATCAATTCAATTATCAAACATTATCCGTTAACAATTTTAAGCTATTGAAAATAACCAAAATATAAGGTGATGTCTTATAATGCCGATTTTTCAGAGTAAATTTACTAAATGCACTGTACTTTACTATCACAGATTTCAAATTTAAGCAAGGGAGGGCTCATATGCAGCACTGAACGATATAAAACGGGTACACCTTCGCAATTTTACTCATTAGTGTCGCAGTACTGGAGCTGAGCAGCACATGGAGCGATCAAGGAACAGGCAGCTGGCAATGGTATGAACTCTGGAGGCAACCCCGATGGCATGAAACCTGTAGTGCGGAGCGGCAAGGCGCCAACGTAGCAGGTGGTGGAATATGCCACAGAAGGTGCACTGGCGACCAACCAGTGGTGAGCTAGTTGATTGCTCTGAGACTGTTGCTAGCAAGCCCTTGGCTAGGCAACCGTTGCTAGGCAGCCATTGTATATGCAGTGGTGTGCTAGGCAGTCGGTTGCCCAAGCCGGTGATGATTTGTAGCCAGCCGGTGGGCGCCATCACGAGGAGCAAAATAACGTGCTTGAGTGTGTGATATTCTTGGTAGCCATCTTTATCTGAAGCGCAACGTGCACGGCAGAAATAACCTGCTTCGTGAAAAGACCGAGAAGGACTAATTCAAATCCGTCCTTTTCAGCACGACCAATCCAAATCTGACAGAGTTTGTTTAATTTGAATTTATCTAACAACTAACCAAATGGCAGACAGCGGTGGCTAAAACAATTTTAATTTTCTCTCCGTTGCATACCTTGAGCATTGTGCACAATTTACAAATGGCTGCCGTCATGAAAAATTGAAATGTCTTACGGCAAGGGTTGGGTGTCAATTGAAAATCGAAAAATAATCGACCGTCACGAAATATCGTTACAAATTAAACGCTTATAACTTCATAAATGCTCGATAGATTTTCAAAATGTTTACATCAATCGGTTGGAAATTTTCCCGCATATCAATTCAATTATCAAAAATTATCCGTTAACAATTTGAAACTATTGAAAGTAACGAAAATGAAAGGTGATGTCTTATAATTTTGTTTTGCAGGCTGGATTTCATAAATTCACAGTACTTTCCTATCACAGATTTCAAATGTGAGCAAGGGAGGTCTCATATTCAGCACTGAACGATATAAAAGCAAATTTTCTCATTCGTGTTGCAGTACTGGAGCTGTGCGGAGCAACGAGCCAGTATTCATTGGCAGCTGGCGATGGCATGTACCCTGGAGGGTGCGCTAGCTTCATTCGGCAGTGCGGAGCGGCAAGGCGCCAACGTTGGATTTGGCTGCTGGCGGTGGCAACCGTTGCTAGGCAGCCATTAATTATGCAGTGGTGTACTAGGCAGTCGGTTGCCAGCCGGTGGGCGCAACCACGAGGAAGCGAAATAAGGTGCTTGTGTGTGTGATCTTGTTGGTAGCCATCTTTGGTAAGGCGCAACGTGCAACGGCTGAAATAACCTGCTTCTTCAAAAGACCGAGAAGGTTTTAATTATCATGCGGGCAGTTTCAAATCCGTCCTTTTCAGCACGACTAATTCAATTTAGAAAGAGTTTGTTTGAATGGAATTTATTCAACATTACTATCCAAGTTCTTACCAATTGACAGCCACCGGTGGCTAAAACAATTTATGTTTCCTCTTCGTTGCATACCCTGAGCATTGTGTACATTTTTCAAATGGCTGCCGTCACGAAAAATTTGAACACCGGACACCAATAACTCGATCGTTTCTTGATTTATTTATTTTTGAGATTTTTGCTCTGATCAACTAGAGGTTTTGCCACGATTGCCATTTTATTTACTCAAGTATTTAAAATTGTACAAACAAAAGTTGAATATATTTCGCGTACAATTCATCAATCGAAGTGGAAAATTTTAAAGGATGTTGCGTTCCGGCAAGTATCAAGAAATTTCCTACGTTTGATTTTCGCTTTGATTTTCGAAAAGGATATTCCGAAGTAACATTCTCTGCATACTCCAATAAGTACAGTTATGAATAGTTATTCTGTTGTTTTAACGACCGCGGATAGAGTTTTACTTCTACAAAGAATTTAATTTTGAGAAATTGTGAAAGTGAGAATGAGTACGATGCCTAATCGTTTTGATGCTAAATGTATGCGCAAATTTGGAAATGTGGAGGTGCATTTAGAATACTAAGTTGAGAGCAAGCAATAAGCTTGGAACGCTAAGAAAGAATAAGAAAAAGACTAACATACTTACTCACTTATGCTAACCCAACGTCCGATTAGAACAGTACTTGCGTTGCATTATCTAATGGGTATAAAGGGTATGCTAGATTAGACACGAATTCATAGAATACTTCATTTAAATGAAAACCTGATATCACTGAAATGGTCTGAAAGTTCTGTTGCATGAAAGATTGCAAACAATTTTTTTTATCGCTTGTTTTGGCTTTCAATTGAACAACGGAGAATTTTACGCTTCTGCTAAAATCCATTTTTTTTCTCTGTGAATGCTCCGCTACGAAACTAACGAAACTAATCAAACGGTTTGACGTTGTCTACGTCATGCGGTCGTGTGTTAAACATAACCTCACAGATTTTTTTTTCATCTAGAAAGTACATATATGTGTCCATTGTACAAACAGTAGACATGTACCAAATTTATGACGAATAGAGTGAGACTTAACCACTTTCATAAATTGCATTGCCTATGGTTTAACGTTTCAGCAAGTTTTATGAAAATGGGTTAAAGTTCCTCAGTTCTGAATAAACCCGCATGAGCGTGTGTAGTTTTATCGATGTCTGTTTTTCAAAAATTGGAAAAAATGGCGTCACCCGAAAAGCAACGTCGCGAATCTATTTTGCGCAACCACCTGGAAAATTCTCAACTCTCTCATCGGGACATCGGAAAACAACTCGGAATCGTGCAGTCAACGGTGAGTCGTGTGATTAAACGTTACTACGAAACCCTGAGCATCGAACGGAAGGAGAAATGCGGTCAGAATGGATGTTCTATTAGTGTTCAGGATCACAAGCGTGTCGTGAAAGCGTTTAAGCGGAATTCCAATGCTTTGGTCAGGGATGTGGCCAAAAAGTTGAATCTGTCCAAGTCTTTCGTTCAGAGAGTCAAGGAGGGAATGCATACGTACAAAGTGCAGAAGGTTACAAATCGTGACGAACGACAAAATACGATGGGAAAGTCACGGGCCCTAAAACTGTACACCCAGATGCTGACGAAGCCTCATTATCTCATCATGGATGATGAAACTTACGTCAAGGCGGCTTCCGGCAGCTTCCGAGGCTACTGTTCTTCGCCGCCCAGCACAAGTTTGATGTTACGGAGGAAGTGAAGAAGCAGAAACTTTCAAAGTTTGCCAAGAAATACATGATTTGACAAGCGATCTGGTCATGTGGCAAACGGAGTGGGCCGTTCGTGACAACCGGGACTGTAAACGGGGAGATGTACCTCAAGGAGTGTCAACAGAAGCGTCTGCTTCCTCTGTTGAAGAAAAACAAGGGCCCTACGATCTTCTGGCTGATCTAGCTTCGTGCCAGTATTCAAATGTAGTCCTGGCACGGTACGAAGCCAACGAGGTCACTTTCGTACCCAAGGACATGCAACCAACAACCCCCCCCCCCCCCCCCAATGCACTGAAACTAAGGCCCACCGAAAAATCCCAAGGAGGTCAAATCTTAGGAAGACATGAAGAAAAAGTGGCTTTGCATACAGAAGAAGCTGCACCTTCTCCTTCCGCAGGATTTTGTACAACACCGACTAAGTGATGTGCGAGCGAACTGCGATCGTATTGTTGTGGTATTAAATAAAAATGCCACAAACACATTAATTGGTTATATTGTATTGTTGTAAAGTTTGAAAAAGATCGGTCAACTAAACAATTTTCTACAGAGTTTTATCCGTGATGCAATTTGATGTGGGACACCCTTTATTCATCATAGAAGTGCAGTTTCTGCCGTAAAGGCACTGTCAGTTAGTGAGATATTTATTGTTTGTCCACACACCCAAACACAAACAAGAATGAGCGAGTTTACGTAACGAAAAATGCTCTACAGAAATTTGTTAAAATATGAAAAATACAATAGTTAATAAATAAAGCTTGCTTCAGATAGAATTGGAACAAAAACAATTGCCTGTATTTCAGTTATTTATTATTGAATTCAAGATCTTTTTTTATACAAATTTAGCGTTTTCTTCATACTTTTAAGAAAAAATACGGGATAAAATTATTCGTCACGGTTTCGAAGGAATTCTCGAATTTTTCCTGTAACACGGCTTATTAGGCGGCGCACACCTTCTTCGTCCATCGTTTTAGCTATCTTATTCCACCAGGTCTTCATCTGTTTAATGTCTTTGACAACCTTTCCCTTTGTCTTGAGTCTCCTCTTCATGATTGCCCCCAGTATTTCTCAATAGGGCGGAACTGGGGGCAGTTGGGTGGGTTAAGGTTTTTCGAACAACCTGGACCCCTTTCTCTGCATACCATTCTTGAACGACTTTGCTGTAATGACAGCTTGCCAAATCTGGCCAAAACATTACGGGATGGTCGTGGGATCGAATGAACGGCAAAATTCGTTTTTGGAGACACTCTTTTTGGTATAGTTCCGACGTCATTGTCTTATTTGTAACGAAAACTTTCGTTTTTTTGCCACAGCTGCAAATGCCCTGCCAAATCATGAATTTTCGTGCAAATTTGTCGGGAAAAACAAATTTAAATTTGCCTGGAACATCCTCCTGAGCCTGTACTTAACCAGGACCTGGGATGCCAAGCTTTCAAGAAACGTAACGTTCACGGAGTTTCGGAATCTTCCAAGAAGAAGAGGCTTGAAAGAGCAACTCTCCTACTACCGCGGCATTTTCCGATGAAAAGTTATTTGTCCTATCACAGTCTCACAATGTTCAAAAACGACAGATGGTATGCCTGCAGGTCTAGGGACATTTCAGATAGCAACAGAAACATATCACGGTTCTCAAGTGCCACTTTCGTGATGGTTTGGGGGCACGGCAAGCTACCGCTTGTTTTCATCGAGATAGGCGTTAAGACCAACGCTACATATTATGAAACGGAGGTTTTGCACAACTTCGTGATGTACGGGAAGGATGATGACGTGTTTCCGCAGGACGGAGCTCATTCTAATACAGCAAATTTGTCCAAAACTAGTGCAAATTTGACCGACTTTTTGGCCAAGGATGAATGGCCTCCCAGTTCACCAGATCTAAACCCCATGGATTATTTTGTGTGGTCATACATGCTATCGAAAATGAACGAGCACAAGATGTTTGCTTTTTCCCAGTTCTAAGTCGAGATCTTTCGAATTCAGGACGAAATGGTGATGGAAGCAGTGCGTGCCGCTTGCGCAAGAAGGTGTTATTCCGAGCATATGCTGTGATTGATTCATGTAATATTACTTTTCAATAAAAACAATAACCAATAAAATCCGAATAACTTTTGTCAAATAATCAAAATTTTGAATTTGTATGAAAATATATTGAACACGGTATTGATAATCTTCTGAAATTTTTCACCACCAGCCCAACTGATTCCCACAGTGATCTGGTACAATACAAAAATACTCCACCCAGTTATCTCTTCCACCCCGCATCCGTCCAACCCCACCATCGAATTCCAGCTTGGTCAACCATCGAGCTTTTATGAGAAAATGAAGCGAAAGTTTTTCCTTTTTCCTTTGTTTTCCACGATCTGCCAGTGCCCGTACCTTCTGTACCGTCTACCAGAACCAATCTGTTCTTTTTTCCTCGATTTTCTTCTGATATTTTATATCTGTCCACTCGCTTTGCGCCCCAGCTGGCCAACCAGACCAAGTCATCTCGGCGTCGGTCGTCGTCGTCGTCGTCGTCGTCGTCGTCGTCGTTCACCAGTTTAACAAATTCCTCTTTTGTTTTGATTTCAGTCGGTTCGGTTTGTAGCACTTTTTCCTATCTTTTTTTTTCTATCCTAAAGGGTCCGGGAAAACGGCACAAGGATGCAAAGAAAAATTACGCTTCACCGGTGCCGGACAAATGAGAGTGCATTTCTTTGCCTCTCCTGCCTAGCACCTAGGTGCCTAACGAGTCGCTTTTTTTTGGTCGGATGAACGGACAGTGAAAACAACGGCGGTCTGCAGTAACTTCTGATGACGATGGATGATGATGATGGAGGTGGTGGTGATGTAAAATAAAAGGAACTCGTTCGCTGGCTGCCGGGACAAACAAAAGAAAAGTTACAAATTGAGATCAACAAGAAGGTCAGCCAGGAGCGAGATGTTTTTCTTTTTCTTTGTTGTTGGTTGTTTTTTTTTTTTGGTTCAACTGAAGATAGGAATAGCTGACGCAGTTGGTCATAAGTTACAAGCATAACGAGGTTGTGTTGTGAGTCGTAAGATAGGGACATTTTTGAGGGAGCTTTTCAAAGAGTTTGGAAGCTACTCACGTGTTGTCGAAGGAGTATATAAAGCGAAAAGCTTCACGGGTCCTATTTGAACGTGGGGTGGAGAAAAGTACTAGAGAATGCAATGCGAGTGTACTCTCATATAGAAGGGATATGCCTTTACGTTCATGTTCATATGTGTTGAGATGGGATGACGTGCGCATATGCGACCTATGGACTGTTGCGAGCAGCATTCTTCTACAAAACTGTAGCTCAAATACATACAGGAGTATAGATGTAGTTTAGGTTGCTTCCGGGAAAATGCTACTCTGATGTTTAATATATAATGAATAATGCAGATGATGGGCGGTCACCAACAAAACTCCTCAGTTTAAACAGCGTGAATTAAACGTAGATGTCCACAAAAAATTTCCATAGTCTTCTGTTTTATTTTTAATGAAAAATATAACTTGATTTTCAGATTTCCTTTTGTATTTTACCAAGTCAAATAAGGTTTAATGATAACAGTTTAAGAAATATATAGTTTTATTAATTTTCTTGGCCTACTACATAAATAGCATAACCTGGTACACAACATCGATTCAAAGTTCTCGGTTCATGGCTGCTTACCCGTGGGCACCTCGTACTCTCTAGGCCTGGCTCAACTTGGTCTACCCATCTTGTTTTTTGCATCCCTTGTAGACTTGTCCTATCGAACACCATTGTCGCCGGATAGTTATCCGGCATTCTCGTAGCATGTCCCGATCATGGCTCATTATTCGCCTCCAGTGTCCGTCCTTCTGCACTCCGCCAAAGATGGTTATTAAAATTCATCGCTAGAAAACTCCGAGTGCTCGCAAATCCTCCTCAAGCATTTTCCACGATGAATGCCCGTAGAGAAGAACCGGTCTTATTAATCCTTTGAACAGGATACACTTCGTATGGGAGTCTGTTGGATCGCAGTTGCTTATAAATCCCTCAGTAGGCATTTCCGCAGAAACCAGAGATCCGAGATAGACAAATTCGTCAACTAACGTATGCATTAAAAAATGTGGACTTATTTTGGATGGTGCTGGTGCACTGTCATTTATTTTCTGCCTGTTTTTTGGACAGCAGCTGTCACCCAAGCAGCACACAACGATCAAAAATGGTTGCAGTGACTTGATTGTGACTTAATTGAGTCACATACCAGTTATCTCAATTGGTTTGCAACCAATGTGCTACTAAGGCAACCAAACCGCTCGTTAGTATATGAGCTCTCGTGTGTGAACAATTGGACACAAGCAATTTTCAATATTTTTAATTTTCTCCATTTGCAATAACCTCTAAAGCATCCCGATTTAGCTACATGAGTCTCCCCCAGGGCTCATGTTTAAGCCCTTTTTTGTATAATATGTATGTCAAAGACATTGACGGTTGTCTAGGTGACAACTGTACGTTGAGACAACTTGCAGATGACGGCGTAGTGTCTGTCACGGGACCCAATAGGGTCGATCTTCAAGGACCCTTACAGGATACCTTGGACAATTTGTCTACGTGGGCTCTCGAGCTAGGTATCGATTTCTCTACGGAATAAACTGAGTTGGTAGTTTTGTCTAGGAAGCGTAACCCAGCACAACCGAAGCTTCAAACTTGGGGTACACCGATAACTCATTCCATGTCCCTTAAATATCTTGGGGTCTGGTTCGATTCTAAGTGCACCTGGAGATCCCACATTGAGTATCTGAAGCGAAAGTGCCAGCAAAGGATCAACTTTTTCTGCACCATAACTGGAACCTGGTGGGGAGCAGATCCGCAAGATCTTCTAACGTTGTACCGGACAACGATTTTGTCGGTTATGGAATACGGTAGTTTTTGTTGTCAGTTGGCGGCTCGGTCGCATATCATAAAACTGGAACATACCTATAAAGTATCGGTGGCCTCGTATTGCGTTAGGTTGCATGCACTCGACTCATACGATGAGTCTTGAAGTGCTGGCTGGCATGTTGCCACTCTCGGATTGGTTTTCAGAATTATCTCTCCGGCTCCTCCACCAGGTCTTAAGTTATGAACCCACAGGTAATCGAAAACTTTGAGAAGCTTCTCGAGTTGAATCCTCAAATTCGCTTCATGACTTTGTACCATTTGTACATAACTCAGGACGTCAGCCCATCGCCGAATATTCCCAATCGTGGTCGCTTCTCTGACTTCGGCAGTTCGGTTCATTTTGATTTATCCATGAAGCAGGAGCTTCATGGAATCCCAGAGCATCATCGTCCTATGATTGCTCCGGTGATATTTTCTGCAAAGTTTGGCCAAGTTGATTCCACTAAATCGTTCTTCACTGACGGATCATTGATAGAGGAGTCAGCAGGCTTTGGTATATCTAATGAAATTTATAGCGCCAATTGTAAACTTCAAGCTCCTTGTTCCGTATATGTTGCTGAATTAGCGGCAATACACTTTACGCTATAAATTTTTGCCTCACTATCACCGGATCAGTACTTCCTTTTCACGGATAGTCTCAGTTCTATAGAGGCTATTCGCTCTTTCAGGCCGGTAAAGCACTCCTCGTATTTTCTCATGAAAATACAGGAGGTTCTAAGTGCTTTATCTTCGCATTAATTATCTTCAACTTTGTATGGGTCCCGTCTCATTGTTCAATTCTGGGCAATGAGAAAGCGGACTCGCTTGCAAAGGTGGGCGCTATAAAAGGCGATATTTATGATCGACAAATCGCCTTCAATGAATTTTTTACTATTTTTCGTCAACAGTCACTCGTCAGCTGGCAGTATAAATGGAGAAAAGGAGATTTGGGGCGATGGCAACATTCTATCATCCCAAAGGTGTCGAAGAAATTCTTGGTTTTAGGGGATGGATGTGGGTCGAGACTTCATTCGTGTCATGTCTCGCCTCATGTCCAATCATTATTCTTTGAACGCTCATTTATACCGGGTTGGGTTGAGCGACAGCAATCTCTGCGAGTGTGGACGAGGCTATCAGGACGCAGATCACGTTATTTGGTCTTGTGCTGAACATCGTGGAGTCAGATCGGAGCTTTATGATTCCCTTCGGGCTCGAGGTAGACAACTCAATGTGCCAATTCGAGATATTTTGGCTTTACGTGATTTGGAGTACATGAAACTCATTTATGTGTTTTTGACTAACATTAGCCTTAGATTGTAGTTAGTTTAACCTGTATGTTTACATTAAGTTTTTTTTTCTTAAAAGTTGAAAGAAATCCATACATTGTATAGTTATAAGTGTGAAGATAATTTAGAATTTAAAATTAATGTGTTATGTAAAACATAATTTAAATTCCCACCCATCTTCCCATCCGTTAAATTGTTTTTTCTATTAACCTCGACACGGCCGCGAGTAATCGGTTCTATCACCCTAATTTTAGTTTTAAGATAACTGATGTATAAAAATATGAAAACTTGGCTCTGTAAAGTTGATTCGATTGAGCCTGTACAAATAAATGATTAATAAAAAAAAATTCTCCATTCAATTCTGATGCCGAAAATAACATATATTCGATCAAACTACATAACTGCTCTTACAATTTGGTATTTTATTTACTACTACTAGTGGAAGTCTTTACGTTTTTCGAGAAGAAGTTATTTTCATGTCTCTAACTAAGCCATACTTTGAATAAACCCACAAGTTTCGGCTTGACCTGCTATTTGCGGTTGCAGCATCATTTCGCCAATGGGTCCTCCCTTAGCTCAGTCGGTTTAGCAAAACTATGCTGGAGGTGACTGGGTTCGATTCCTGGTCTGGTCTAGGAATTTTTCGTTAAGGAAAATTTCTCGGCTCCCTGGGCATAGTGTATGATTGTACTTGCCAGATAATCATACAAATGCAAAAATGGTCCGTGGCATCGAAAGCTCTCAATTAATAACTGTGGAAGTGCATTTAGAACACTAAATTGAGAGTAATCAATCAGCGAATTGTGTAAGCATTTTTAGCATTTCAAATAAAGAAGAAGAAGCATCATTTCGCCAATCAGTCAGACTATGATCTGGTGCTGAGGAACAAGGGCAGGAGAAGATTGTGGGCTTCATGGTCGAACGATTAGCGGCATCATCCGTCGTTCAAGCGATTGCCATGAAGTAAGGGTTCGATTCCCGCTCCAGCCTGTGGAACTTTTCGCAAAACGAAAAAATGTCCATACTGGTCCACTGGGTGTTAAGTTAAGTTGTCCGTTGTAATTCACTATGTGTTCGATGTTCAGTCTGTACAACCTCGAGTTGAAGACGCTGTAAACGTCTTAAAAATCAGTCAGCTGCTTTCCCCAAGCAATACACAAGTTTTGTAACGGTTGAAAATACTTTTATGTAACTAGATTTCGTTATATAGAAGCTTTCTCAACATTAAATCATGAAGATGTGTTACTCTGGTCCGACTCAAGCTACAAGTTTCTTAGAATCGATGATTAGCAAATTACCAATCTATATATACCGTTATGAAACCTGATCATTGGACTTTAGTAAAGCCATCCGTATCACGTATCGCATATTAAATGAAGCCTGTCGACGTTAAATTTCGGACAATTTTCTTTCAGTGTAGATTTTGAATTATTTCACGGATCGCTAGAACGTTTACCTTTTAATTTCGTGGTATTTACATTCTTGTTACATTCAGTAAACTGGCGTAGAATCAAGTGCAAGAACGCAAACGCATTTTGTACGAACGGCAGTAAAATCCAAATTTATCGGTACACGGTCTTGTCAAGAAACTAAAACTACCGAAAAGGAGTGAGGTGGGAACATTTCAGGAAGACTGGTGCAAATTTCCAAAGCCTCAACCAGAGCCATAAGTGTCAGGGATGGGGTCACGGAACAAAGCATTGCCACATGATTGGTAAATGCATGAATTGTGGGGATTCCTCGCGCGCTAAGGACGACTGTCCTGTGAAGGAAGATCCTCAAAAATTCAAATGTTCAAATTGTGGTGAAAACCATAAATCAAGTTTTTGGGAGTGCAAGACTCGCAAAGAAATTTTGCAGTCGCGCACTAAACGACAGGTAGGAAACAATACACATCTGCAGCTGTTAACAACGATCAGCAAAGAACCAATTCCTACCAAACCGGTAGAATGGACAGGTTTTTCCATCCGCAAATGTTACTTCAAACGCTCAACGAGGACCAAATACGATTTCAAAGTTCTGAAAATGATTTTGAAGCTGCCACCCTGGTTCAGTACTACTTAATAACATAGAATTTCAAACGTTGAGACTCTAGAAGAACTGTCCAACAAAATAATTCATAATTTTAGACAAAAATCATTGTAATCTTCAATTGAAATGATCAATGCTCTCTATAGATAAGAACAAGTTTTAAGAAATCAATAATTATTCTTACACGCTGGCAAAAAAAAACCCCGTTAAAATTACTGAATAGACAAGGTGAAAATAATATTAACACAATTAGATATAAATGAAAGTATATAAGGTTGAAATGTCAATTACTTAGCAGAAGCACCTAGGTTAATATATGATTGTAAAATAACGTAAAATTTGGAAAAAATAAAGTGAACAAGAGGCCCAACCGTGATGACCTAATGGACGACGAGACATACGTACTCGAAGATTTCAAACAGCCTCCGGGTCTAGCTTTTTACACCGCAATGTAAAGGACCGCCGTTGCCAAGTATTTCCGGACAAAGAAGGTAGGTGTCCATATTCCCGAAGATATATTTGATTAGGCTGGTCATATGCAGTTGGGGTCACAAATCTAAAAGTTTTGTCTCTACCGGCACTTTCAATAAGGATGTGTACGAGAGAGAATGTCTGCAAAAGCGGTTGCTACCGTTTATCAGAAGCCACGGCTCTCCAGCTCTGTTTTGGCCTGATTTGGCCTCATGTCACTATGTGAAATCCGCCCTGGAATGGTATAAGGTACAAAAGATCAAATACGTGCCAAAAACAGCCAATCCACCAAACTGTCCAGAACCTCGCCTAAAAGAAAAGTACTGGGCTCTAGTTAAGCGGAAACTCTACGAAACTAAGAAGATAGTAAATGGTACCGATGATTTCAAGAGAAGATGGAGAATCGTCACGGCGAGCGTATCTGAGGATACCGTACGGAACCTGATGGCGGGTGGATCACAGAAAGTTCGAGAATTTTACTGAAAGAAGGATTAACATCTTAATCTTGTTTCTTATATAGATATAACTCATCAACCATAGATTTTGTTGAGTAATGTTGCTTGAGTAAATTGCTGCTATTATTTTGGTGCTTTTTTCATTGCCAAGTAACTAAATTTGTCTTTTAAATTCTATGTACAACATTGATATTTGAAATTTGTATAAATAGCATTTTGGTCTTTTTGATATCTTTATTTTTTATGGTGGGTGTTGGCCAAATTTGGATTTTTCAGATATAATCCTAAATAGGTTATAGAGTAGTTTTCATAACAAAAACCCCACCCCCCCTCCCCCACAACAATATTTAATAATATGTTATCTACTCCACAAAGAGAACAAAAAGAAAAAGAAAAGGAAGAAAGGGGGAGAGGGAGGAGAGCCACCCCCCCCCCCCCCCCACAAAAAAAAATACCCACCCGCCTTTTTATATATATTTTTGATTTTTTTTTTGCACCCCAATTTCCAAACCCAAAACCCGACCCCCCCCCCCCCCGGGAACACACACATTTCAAAACACACAAAAACACACAAGTGTGAGTTTATAAATTTTTCAAAAAAACCAACCACCCAAAAAACCGGAGGGGTTGATTCATCGGTGGGAGTTTCTTTCGTGATTTGGAATTGGTGGATTGTGAGTTTGTAGTTAGGTTATTACAGGATGCTTGGAGAGGCATACAGTGGCACTGTGGGGAGAAGGGTGGCCATTAATCGAAAAATTGAATATTTTCAATTTAACATTTTTATATGCCAATTAAAAGTACATAGTCTGGTTAAGAAAAGCTGAAAATATGTCAGCTTTATGTATTGACTAACAGAAGATACATGCTACCAAAGTTGAAAAAAGTGGAAAATCATAAAAATCGAGCGCATTTTTCAACATATGTGTTCCATGCAATAGACAGTCTTGCAAAAATATTGTTACATACCATTTTGAAGCTTGAAAACTAAGCTTTCCATTGGTGTAATCAAAATTATGAATCGATCAATTTTTTGGGCCGTTTCACAAGAAAATACTTAAAAACAACGACTTTTTTTTTACTAAATCATGTCGCAGAAAAAAAGTCCACCTCGGTTCGCTCAACTATTTATAGGGGAATGAAGTACAATCATAGTGTCAACTTTCAATGAAGGTTTCATCTGCTTTTACTTGCTCTAACTCGAGAACGCGCCTGTTTAATTTTTTTTTATTTGAATCATCAAGCAAAAAAGGAAAGGAATATTTATTTTACCTAAAATGGGTTGTTTTATTTTGGCGTTTTTGTTTTGTTTTTTTACGCGCTTTTTTCATCATCTCCATTGTTGTTGTTGACACTGTCTACGAACTGTCCAAAAGTGCAACTGAACGAACATCACAAATTTCCGATTGAAAGTAGGAAAAGTAGTGTTTTGTTATATTGTGTAAATGGCATTGAAGTATGTGGACATCGTTGGCCGGTATGATTGTAAAAAACGAACCGTTGATAATGTTACAAAGACATTTGAAGAAATTTGTCAAACTTTTAAAATAATTGAATCAAAAAAAGAAACTCTACGGTGTAAAATAAGAAACGTTTTCACAAAGTTCGTTAACAAATGGAGATGTGCAAACAGACAGAAGAGAAGGTTCGAAAGTGATAATAAAGTGTGGCTCAATACATCATTTAACATCGATCAATTCATACAACATGATGGGATTGAAGATTTTGCCTCGTCCAGTAAACGCGGAAGACCTGAGAAAGAGTTTTCAGACCTTAGCGATAGAAGTAAGCGTCGTCTAATCGCAAATGAAGTTGATCGCAAATCGGATTCATCAGAGAAAGTTCTGATGATTGTAAAAAAAATAGCCTTCAGTAATCAGCAATTCAATCTAATGAACGTGATTGGACACATATTGAAGAATAAAAACAACGCACATAGCATGTTCGTTAAGTTGAAAGATAACCGTGGCTTGATGCATTGTTTATCATGCTCACACTGTGTGCATTACCAGGTGAATAATTTTTGTTAAATTTCTTTATTTTTCATATGAAGGTGAACCCTCAAGATCTCATGGATCATACGGTTAAAAGATTGATTGTGATGCAACAATCTGAAATTATGGAATACTTGGATTTAAATGACATGAAAAATGCAGAATTGATTCTTCTTAGTACATAGGGATTAGATGGATCTTCTGGGCACTCGCAATATCACCAGCGCTTTCCAAGTTGTAGTCAGAGACAAGAAGATGAAGATGTATTAGCTACTGCTTCAACGCCAATCCGACTTTCACTGAGCAATGATTTGAACAAAATTTTTTGGTTCAATCAAATGCCTCAGAGCGTCCGATTTTGTCGAATATTGATATTGGAGTTTATAAAAGAAACCAAAGAAATTGTACTTAAAACGAAAGAAGAAGTTGAATTGGAATTCAGCAATCTTAAGCCAGTTCAAGTTGAACTATCCGAAGAAAAATCAGTCTCAGTTTCATTCGATTTTGTTATAAGTATGATTGATGGGAAAATTTTGACGTTTATAACCGGCACGTCTTCAATGCAATGTTGTCCTATCTGTGGTGCATCGCCGAATAAAATGAACGATAAAAAGGAATTGGAAAAAGGATTTCCATCAAGATTGGAGACATTGCAGTACGGAATATCACCATTACATGCCTGGATGAGATTTTTGGAGTGCTTACTTCATATTTCATATAGAATTCAATTCAAGCAATGGCGGGTCACTAAGGAGTTTAGAGGTGTGTATCAAACACGAAAACAAGAAGTTATGAAAAAGCTCTACGAATCATTTGGCGTGCAAGTTGATGAACCAAGAGCAGGAGGATCGGGAAACAGCACAACAGGGAATGTTTGTCGAAGACTTCTCTCGGATCCTGAGCTGCTTAGTAACGTTCTGGAAATAGACCGTGAATTGGTTGTAAGATTCAAACATATATTGATTACTTTCAACTGTCAACAACCAGTTAACCCACAAAAAGTAGACGTTTATGCTCGAGAAACATACCGTTATTACCTTAGCTGTTATGCATGGTACAAAATTCCAGCATCGGTACATAAAGTACTTGCACATTGCGGAGAAATCATAATTCATTCTCCGGCACCAGTTGGTATGATAGGAGAAGAGGCTTCCGAATGTCGCAACAAGTATTATAGAAGAGATCGGGAAATTCATGCCAGGAAAACATCACGGGATGATAACTTATATGATGTCTTCATTCGCGCGATGAATTCTTCAGATCCGTTAATAAGTTCAATTTCGATTGGTATAAGGCAAACAGCATCCTGAAAACATTATAATACAATTTTTATTCCAGGAAAAAGGCTCAAGTGCAGCAATATTGTTGAACTTCCAGAAATTGTGAAGAATTTCCTTGTATTCGACGATCCTGACAGCTGTGAAGAAACAAATGAGGAGAAAAACTCTGAAGAGAGAAACGAGTTACAAAAAATCATGGAATATGTAGGAGACATAAACGAAAATTTTGCAGAAGATGTAGATTTTGAGACCTCAGTTTCTGTCAACGTAAATGAAGATATGGTTTAATGTTCTTTTTGCTTCATGTAACTTTCATCAAATCTTTCACTTGTGTTTTTTTTTAATTTTCCTTTTTTATGATTCAGTTTAATAAACCAAAATGCTATTTACACTTATCCTTGAATTTTCAATCGAATTTATGTATTTGCGATTACACTAATTCATACATTCATGAAAGCAAAAAGTCTGAATTATATCCAATACCTAACATTGCATAGTTATTTATCTTTCTGAACATACTTTGTCAACGTATTTGTTCGTGAATATA
Source organism: Aedes koreicus (assembly GCA_024533555.2). Lineage (NCBI taxonomy): Eukaryota > Metazoa > Arthropoda > Insecta > Diptera > Culicidae > Aedes > Aedes koreicus. The sequence continues at coordinate 81,972 of JAHHFK020002770.1, read as the reverse complement.
CGGCAAACAAAGGTAAAATAAAATTCAAACCTCGGTAGAGGTACCGATTTGATCAAAATGCATATGATTTTTATGATGTGTGATTTTTGATGGATTATATAAGGGCTAGTTAAAATATTACGTAACGTTAGAAATTAAGTTTTGGATATATCCAATCCCTTATTAAGCACTTTCCCTTTATCTAAAACATTTGTAACGTAATTTCATGAAATGCTTGTGGGCAAATTCTCCCTGGTATTACGTAATATTTGAATAGGCCCTAAATTTAACAAAAAAGCGTTTCTTCACATTCATTCATTCACAATCATTGACAAAGTATGGTCGGCATACTATAAATAAGCTCTTGAAAACATTTATATCTACAGACATGAATATTTCTACATATACTGATGAAAACGTTCCTTACCCTACTAAACATAATTTAAACACCTTTCCAGAAGATTAATCACTAATAAAATCCTATCGCACACATCAACGGTAGTAAAAAAATAGTTTTAAACACCAAAATATATTTGGCCACCTATTGTATGGGACCTTCCCACAGTGAGGGGGGGGGGGGGAGAAGAAAGAAGGGGGGGAATATTTTTTTATAAAAAAAAACAACAAAACACCCCACAAAAAAAATACACACCCAAAAAAAAAAGAGGAGAAAAAAAAAGAAAAAAAAAGAAGAGTTTCAGAAAAAAGGGGGGTATAAAAAAAAACCCCCCACCGAATCACCAAAAAAAAATTTAAAAAGAGCCCCAACAAAAAAAAAACGGTATTTTAGCCCTTTTTTCAAAAAAAATTTTCCCCCCTTCCCCAACCCCCCCCACTCCCCCCCAAAAGTCCCCCCCAAAATTAAAACACACCCCCCCCCCCCCCCCACCAAAAACCCTCACTTCCTTTCAAAAAAAAAGCCTACGCTCTCCAAAAACCCGGGGACTACAAGGTCTGTGTTTTTGTTCTTAATTTTGTTTCTTCTCAGTCAACAAATAATTTATTTCTTCCAACAATATCTCTCTATTTCTCAAAACTTTTTAAGTAATAATACTTCAGTTAGGCATAAAGATGAATTAATGTTCCAGAAACCGAACAGACGCCAGCGGAGTTGGGTACAGGCGACTCGTGAGGTAGTAAGTGCTGTTAAGGACGTGGTGCAAGACAGGTAATTGTTACCCATTGTATCTATATTTATAAAATTTATTTTTAAAAGTTTTGCGTCGACCATCGGTTGAATCGTTTGAATGGGTTGAGTCGATACTTTGTTCCGCAATATTTTTTATCGAACGTAGCGTTTTGTCTATTGTTTCGGTTGCCTTCTGTTCATTGCGCGAGTGATCGAGTGAGCATGAGAAGTCGTGGTTCGCCGGGTAAGATGCGTTGGTGGTGAGGTACATAATTAAATATGATCCCAATTATTCGTTCGCCGTGCTCATCGGGCCACCCTATATTGGAAAAAATAAAACACTGTCCTATTTTGGCATCCGTACTGTTGGTGTAGATCGGTCCAAGTTACGGTCCATCTCAAGCGTTGATATTAATTACCTAATTATATTCTAATAAAATACCACTATCACACTCTGTGAGTGGCCCTGAAAGTATCCTTACTGTTGGATAAATCGGTCCAAATCGGCTTTCCAGCATTGTTAAACATCTCCTAGTTTTACAATGAAAAACCACTATCACATTTTGTGAGTGGCCCCAATGGCACCCTTACTGTTGGTTTATACCGGTCAAAATAGGCTTTTCAGCATTATTAAAAATCACTTTGTTTTCCCAATGAAAAACCACAATCACACTCTGTGAGTGGCCCCAATAGCATCCTTACTGTTAATTTGAATTTGTTTAAATCGGTAATCGGTACTGATTTACAAATATTTCACTTGACAGCTTATCGTTAACCTAAACGAACCCTGCTGCTGCCCAAAATTTCAGTGATTTCTCGTGAAAGTGCAGTGGACTCTGAGGTTTCAAATAAAGCGAGTATCACGTCAACATATTCCTCCTACCTTTTCCTTACTTGACCTGCATTCAGGCGGGGCCGGCGCCGGTATTTTACACACTGAAGATGTGTGTTGATCCCAAGCATCATCTGTTGGTTCTCTGTGTAATAACAGCTGATCTGGCAACAACGAAGTAGAATCCTCGGGCGGTCAATCATCCTCATGCTCATGCTCATGATATCTTAATTCTTTATGTGCGGAAAGTAAGACCTTGTAAAGAACGAGCAAAGTGTATGTATACCACTTTTTGATCCACTTCATATTGGATCCGGCCATAAGAGCATATGAGTCCGATACGAATAACAAGCAGTTAAAGATGCGTTTGAAAGTTATGATACGACATAAAGACACTTTTATGGTATCCTCTTGTCCCTTGTCATGTGAAGACACGAGGCCTTCTAGTCGTGGTCTTTCGAAGGTCATCATTGAGAACGACTGACTACAACAAGCCATCGGGCAGGCAATTCTCTGGAGGCAACCTGCTGAGGATAGTCTTACAGACATATGGCCAATGGCCTGGAACACGGATATATGAAACAAAATGTTTTTTAATTCCCTATTGATTTTTGGGAGCCTTTTGGTTCCTATAATAACTGTGCAAAATTTCAACTCGATCGGTGAAACTATATTTTAGCGCTCGCAGTTTTAATTTTCCATAGTATTTTATATGGGAAAACTTACCTTTTCAAAGAAATATCTGGCGAGGTGACCCGTTGTCCTCTAAAAATAAATCAATCCCTTAACTTGCTGGGAAATTTTTCAAAGAAACTTTTCTTCCAAGACCGCAAAGCGATCAAACGTTGTGGAAAAAGTTATTAAGCTGAAACTGATTGCTATCCAATCGAACGGCTCATTTGAGTGTTTTTTCTAGCAGCACAGTTATGATCACATTCTTCTTCGTGTGATGCTTCGTGATAAAGGTGGCAACTTCCGGCAGACACTTCGTACAGCATACCTCCCCGTTCATCTATTATTTTATTTACATGGCATAACGTCACAATACTATAACCTAGCCTGATTCACAATATCCCTCCATAATGCCCGATTCGTGGCTGCTCCTCTCCAATCCCTTGGGCACCTTGTACCCCCTAGGTCTGGTCTGACCATCTTGCTCGTTGTGCCCCACGTCATCTTGTACCAACCGGATTCCCGTCGAACACCATTTTTGCAGGATAGTTGCCCCGCTTTCTCGCAACATGTCCTGCCCAGCGTATCCTTCCAGCTTTTGCCATCTTATGAATACTGGGTTCGCCGGCGAGTTGTGCGAGCTCATGGTTCATCCTTCGCCTCCATAATCCGTCCTCCTGTACTCCACCAAAGATGATTCTTAACACTCGTCGCTCAAAAACTCCGAGTGCTCGCAGGTCCTCTTCAAGCATTGTCCACGTCTCATGCCCGAAGATCCTGTTCATCATGCCATCACCTTGATGAGGGGCGTAAAGTAACCGGTCTCTTGCCATTTATTACCGTCCAGCGGCAAGTAGGTCTCGGCATTCATTATTACCACGACGTCACGCTTCGCCGAAAATATGTTTTTCGCCAGCATTTTCAGCCGCAACTCAGGAACGGCCGGCCTCGACTGCACTTACGCATAATAATGTCCATCTTACCAACTACTCTTACACCGTTTGGCCGGTTCCACCAACCTTTCGGCTCAAGGCGCGGAATGACGTGGCGTTGCCTTGATCTTCCTCTTGAGTTTCTGTGGCGCTTTACAGTCGCATGGCACTGTCAGGCGGTCAAAACTAGGGTTTGCCTTTCTCCAGAAGGAAAAGCGTGTTGTAAATGCCAGATCTGTCATATCCGATGAACCCTAAGTGCATCTTCGTTCCCGTATGGAGCTGGCTGTACGACCAAACCATCAAGCTTAATTGCTTGACTGATTTCGATATGGCTGCTGCAAAACAAGGGATAACACTGTCATTTTTTTCTGTACACAACAGGGTTGCTACGATTGGCAAAGCATAGCTGGAATCACCAACAGGTGACAGGGTGACAACGCATGAAAAATTGCTTAAATCAGCTTTTTTTTTATTAAAAGTTTTTGTTACAGTCTGGTGGATATAAATACAGTTATATTCACTTGTTCCCTCAAAACGTTCCCAAAACATATGTTGCTCAATAGTAAACAACAAAGAGGAAACCAAATGAATTTTATTTTTTTGGAGGCACTTCTGCTGATTCAAATGTTTTTCAAATTTGCCAAATTCAAGATCATTGTTTGATGAACAAACGCATATTTTGAGGCTATAACATATGTTTATTTCGGGAATCACGCAATGAATTTGGTTTCCCATACAAACCACATGGCATCCATATTAAAATTTCAAAAGGACATTTGTACATTTTTATTTTTTCCCTCCTACACCAGTGATCAAATTGATGCTGTCTACAATTTGAGCTACAAATTAACCTTCCGAACACAGGAAAAGGCTAGTAAAAGTAAAAGTAAAAGTAAATTGGTACGCCCCTCGCGCGCTGCTAGCACGCTTCTAGTGTTGGTAATCAAAAATCTTTGACAATGATTTGTTGACACTTCTAAAGAGAACAACAAAGTAGTCGATCGCGCTCAGAAAAAAAAAATATTGTGCACAAACACCTGGAGAATCCATAGTGGTCTGGTTTCAAGCTGGCTAAAGTGCTCAAGACAACAGTTTTCGAGTGCACACAACCTTCAAGAAAACCCTGAGTGTGGAAAGAAATCTGCGGACCTACGAAAAAACAGCAGAACTACGTGGCCAAAAAGCGTGCAAGGCTCTTTTACAACCGTGTTTTGATGAAACAGAAGGGCTGCACTTTGATCCATGACGAAGCATTAGTCAAGCTCTATTTTAAGCAGCTTCCCGGTCAAAAGTTTTGCATCGCGACTGGACGTGGGGATCTGCCGGAAAGATTCAAGTTTGTGTTTGCCGATAAGTTCGCGAAAAAGGCCATGATTTGGCACGTGACCTGAAAAAAGAATCATTCGTCACATCTTTGACGATGACATCCCATGTTCACATCGAAGAATGCTTAAAAAGCGTGTATTGCCGTTTATCTGCAAGCATAGAGGCAAAGTCATCTTTTGGCCCGATTTGGCCAGCTGCCACTACTCCAAGGTGATTCTGGAGTGGTATGCTGCCAACAAGATCGATTTTTTCCCCAAGGAAATGTATCCTCCAAATTGCCCGGAATTTTGACCAATCGAAAAATACTGGGAAATTTCAAAGCAGCGACTTCGACAAAGCGGCGGAACAGTCAAGGACATCCAGCAAAGGTGAGCAAAATGGAAGAAATGCGTTGATGCGTGTCTGTTTCCGCTGTGCGGGCACTGAAGGGCTCCACCAAGAGGAAGGTTCGAGATTTCGTTCGAACTGGAGAAATGTAACCACCTTATAGAAGAAATAGCAACCATTAATGGACTTTTAAAACTTATTGAATCACGAATTACATGTCTTTTTGTGCTTACCAATTAACTTTTAGTCAGCCTTTGATTTTGTTGTTTTAACAATCCTACACACTTATAAAATTTTACAGTATTCGGTAACTTTTTACCGACTTTTCAACAGCTGAACGTTCGGTAATCCGATTTACCGGATTTCGGTGAAATTTTACAGTATTGCAGTAAAAAATTACCAAAACTTGCCAAATTTTACTGAAATCCGTTAAATCGGATTACCGAACGTTCAGCTGTTGAAAGCTCGGTAAAAAAATTACCGAATACTGTAAAATTTTATAAATGTGTACAGTTCTGCAGAAACAAACGATTTCAAATGATCTTGTTAGAATTTTCACCAGTTTACAGTGCTGATTACCTGAATATTTATTTGTTATCTAATTTGTATTTGTTCTTTTCTTTTTTTTTTGTAAGCATCTTTCAATGTGTTGCATTTAATTTCTTGAATTTCTATTTTTTTAATAAGATAGAACGGCTACGACGGTTTCTATGGAACACTGAAAATTTTACTTTAATTAGTAAAAAAGTAAAAATTATTAGTAAAAATGTTGAAATTTATTTTAGTCAGCTTTCATTCATTAGGATCAAGTAGTATATAAAAAACCCTTTTGATCCTAGTTCAAAAGTTTGTTCCTAGGGTAAAATGAATTGTCGTAGCCCCAATAGAGTCTTTAAACTAATCACAAGATTTTAGACATAATTTATTTGCAGCAAAGAGTTGCAATCCTTCAAACACATACCCTTCAATGAAAGATTTTGATCTTGATCAATTTCTAATTAGAACAAAAGAACCAGACATGTATTGAACAAGGTTCAATGAATATTAGTTCCGTCTAGTCTTGACCAATTCGTTACTAAGGATTCTTCAAATTTAATAAATGACAGACATAAGGTCTGTATCCGGAATAATATTGACAAATATTCAATCTGTATAAAATACAATTTCGCACTACAAATCAAAACATCGTTGTTCTGCATTGAAATTGATCACAAACATTCCGCTTCACTCAACTCATAGAGGTTTATGCAGACTCCTTAGTGTCCTTGCTGGCAGCTCTGATCCAGATTTGTTGGAAATGTGTAGCATGTTAAAGCTCGAGCTGCTTTCTGAAAAGCTCCTGCTCCTAAACAGCCCAATATCTTTCGATTGTGAAATGGCGGTTAGCGAGGATCGTCAATGTCATCTCTGCAGCAGCAGCAGCAGCAGCAGCAGCAGCAGCAGCAGCAGCAGCAGCAGCAGCAGCAGCAGCAGCAGCAGCAGCAGCAGCAGCAGCAGCAGCAGCAGCAGCAGCAGCAGCAGCAGCAGCAGCAGCAGCAGCAGCAGCAGCAGCAGCAGCAGCAGCAGCAGCAGCAGCAGCAGCAGCAGCAGCAGCAGCAGCAGCAGCAGCAGCAGCAGCAGCAGCAGCAGCAGCAGCAGCAGCAGCAGCAGCAGCAGCAGCAGCAGCAGCAGCAGCAGCAGCAGCAGCAGCAGCAGCAGCAGCAGCAGCAGCAGCAGCAGCAGCAGCAGCAGCAGCAGCAGCAGCAGCAGCAGCAGCAGCAGCAGCAGCAGCAGCAGCAGCAGCAGCAGCAGCAGCAGCAGCAGCAGCAGCAGCAGCAGCAGCAGCAGCAGCAGCAGCAGCAGCAGCAGCAGCAGCAGCAGCAGCAGCAGCAGCAGCAGCAGCAGCAGCAGCAGCAGCAGCAGCAGCAGCAGCAGCAGCAGCAGCAGCAGCAGCAGCAGCAGCAGCAGCAGCAGCAGCAGCAGCAGCAGCAGCAGCAGCAGCAGCAGCAGTAGTAGTAGTAGTAGTAGCAGCAGTAGTAGTAGTAGTAGTAGTAGTAGTAGTAGTAGTAGTAGTAGTAGTAGTAGTAGTAGTAGTAGTAGTAGTAGTAGTAGTAGTAGTAGTAGTAGTAGTAGTAGTAGTAGTAGTAGTAGTAGTAGTAGTAGTAGTAGTAGTAGTAGTAGTAGTAGTAGTAGTAGTAGTAGGAATTTGACTTTGATTTTTCAACTACTCCATGGTGACTCGTGAGAAATTACTGGACAAATTTGTATGAAGTTTATTTCGAGATGAGCTAATGTTTCTCATCCATCGCAACCACCAACATGCACGAGTATGATAGAAGAAGTGCAGCGATTGGCTGATCTTCACGTGCATTTAACAAAAAGGCGTAATTATTACATTTCAGCAGATGACAAGCAATATGGTATATGTAGCAATATGTTTCATTCAATTTACGAGACATTGGTTTGGTTTATGAAAAAAATACTTGCAGTGTAACATCTTTTGCAACTCATAGCACGATCTGCACGACTAATATTTTTATCAATTCGTGGTTTCGATAGGCAAACAATCAGACAATGTTTATAATACACTGTGGACTGTGGATTTGGGCAAATCCAACTCTTTTGCGAGTTCGAGAGGAAACGAAAAGTAAGAATTTTCATTACGGCTGTGCAAGATCCGTTCACGTAAGAGTATTTTTTCATTCGACGCCAGTTTTCGTTGCTTTTGAATTGTCAAAACCGATCATAATTCTTTTAAATAATTACAGGTACCTTATTCGAGTATATTTCACTCATTGCTGAAAACTTCCAGAATTACAGTATTTTGAATGTGTTCAGATTACCACGAATACAAACCACAATCTTCACAAAATAAAAAAAATAAAAATATTATATTGTTCCAACAGGCTTTAGTGCTCTTATCAACGAGCTTTCGCCAGTTCTAGTTTAGTTCTCCAGAAACCCTTTGACGGTTATTAATGGAGATCTTTCTACGTCAACTCGTTTGCATGAGTTTGTCTATTGTGTGGCATGCACAATAATGCTTTATGCCCCCAGGAAAGTCGATAAAAGACTCCCTCCTCTTTGGCCAGACCTGGAATTGAACCCCCCGCCTCCGGCTTGGTAAACCGTGCTTTTGCCGACTGAGCTATTTGAGGCCTTTCATCTTAACGTTTAATTTAAATTTAATCAATCATAAGGTAAGAAACTGCAGCGCTACTACACGATATATTCATGATCGTTTGAACTGAAAAGATCCACATTATTTTATAACCATGGTAGACCTACATGGCAATTTAAACTTTTTTGAGTATGTCAAGTTTTGAAATAAAACGGGTTATTGAATATTTTACAAAACCTTAACAATATGTGACTTTACATTCTATCCAAATATGAGGAGAGAATTTGAAATCCATCTATTACAGAAGAATGTATTTTTGGTTAATATCCGCTTGAACAAGAGGCCAATTTTGTTGGTTAAATCTTGTTATTATTTTAGTCATTTGTGTCATAATCTACTTAGAACCCTCTCACCAAGTGACTGCTATTCGCCTGAAATCCATTTATCGGCAGAGTACGTGTTCCTCATGACCTCCACCACGAACGCTCCAGTATGCGAATGACTCCTATCCAAAAGTTTTATTTATGATGTGAGCACATCCTGCTCAAGTAGAAAACAGAGCGCACATACATAACCATCGGTGCTTTCAAGCCACCCCAACCACCCACGCATATTTTCCATACACGAGCCCATCATCCGCCCGGCAGCAGCAGCAGCGCCTAGAAACACATTCGTTCGGTCTTCAACTCGCTTTCTCACTCTTTCTCTCTCTCTTGATCTCTTTCTCGATTCTCGTTTGAGGTTCTCCTGCCGGGGACCCTCGTGTGGCATTCATCGTACACTCGTATCCGTACATGTACATGTACATGTGGGAGGGCGTGATTCCATTCCGAGCGTCGTATTTTTATTGGTCGAAACAGTTATGTTTGTCATCATTTTATAACATTTCTTCATCTTCTTCCCTAGCAAGTGGCAGATATTCTTGTTTCCCTCTCTGTCCTACTCGCACAAAAAAACGCGCCCCAACCGACGACGTGGGGGAACTCTTTTCGAAAAAGCTCAACTCCTCCGGTACAACTCGTTGGCTCGTATACTTTTTCTCTTTCTCCCCCTCGTCAAATCGTCGCCACCCCACACGGGAGCGGCAAAAGTTCTGCTGCACGTTCCTTCCCTGGCCACGGCACTCGGTCATATCCTCGCGCAATCAGCAGCACACTCCTACATTGAAATAAATAAAATATTATTTCGAAATAAAATACTTTCTTTCCCGTCGTCGTCGAGTTTTGGATCCAACTGACTCGAGAGGACACTGCCAGCGCTCCCCAGGACGTCCCTGCTTAACCAAGTGCGAGGGAAGGCTGCCATTCGCCGAGATGAAAAGAAATTTGAGAACAAGAAAAATAATAACATCAACAGAACCCTTACCGAGAACTAGGCGACATCATTTTTCAGACGAACGAAGCAACGGAGGGGTCCCCAAATGAAGAATGTGTAGCGTGGAGAATTTCTAGCCAACCGAGGCCACCCACACGCTCCTTTGCCTACAACGCAGGAGTATCTTGGAAGGAGCTTCACAGCTTCACAGGAGGATGAGAGCGGCTAAAGACTACGGGTTTCAAGACGTTCACTACGACGGGGAAGACGGTGGTCGGCGGTGGGTGGACTAGGGTCGAGAAAATAAATTCAATTTTGAAAACTTTTTCGTTCGTTTTGCGACATTTTATTTAATAAGAGCTGGTGGGAACATGGCGAGATATAAGCACCGAATGGGATGCGAGCTTTGTTGGCAACAGTGGTGGCCGAAGAACTGAGATTGGTGGAAAAGGATGCCCGTCTTAGTGAAGCATATGTAAATTGATATTAAAAACATTTACTTTTTTCAAAGATTCTTGAGATTTATTCTGTTTGTAAACAATAATAGATATTCGAATATTGGACATTATTCTTCAAAATAACAATAACAAACATCTACTTATTTGAATTTGAGGTTAACAGGGTAGCATACTTATCGTTGTTATCAGTTACTGCATATCAAAAACTACCGAAATAAGTAACTAGCGGCAAGAATATAAAAACTCGTATCACGTTATGTTTAATTGGAAGTCATCGTCGAAGACATTTTGTACAAGTACACAGTTTGAAAGAAACATGTAATTTTCTGCATTATATAATGCACATAGATGGAATGCAAGATTTGACAAATATTCATTGAATATTTCATGTAATTGTGAGTCAAATATCACATATATCAGGTCTGTTGCATGAAAGATTGCAAACAATTCCGTTTTATTTCGAAATTTTACGCGTCTGTTCACATTTTTCTTGCGTATTAACCAAGTTTAAAGAGATAAACAAATCCTTTGACAGAAGGTACAATAGATGAAGAAATGAAAAAATATGATAAGAATGAACGGTTTTTTGGTTAATGTGATGCTTTATACCTCTTATGCATTCATTGTTTAGACTGTATTCAACCAAAATTACGGAATCGGTCAAAAATGGTCACCGAAAATTCATTTTAGGTCCGGTTTTCCTCAAACTTTCAGAGTATAGAGATTATGATTAGATTTCTTCTCCGTTGGTTTATTGTACCTCCTTCCTATACCGAATACCCGCACTTTGCCCTTGTAACCACCCTTAAGGTTTTAGGCAATAGTGGAACCGGCTTGCTTTGAAACTTTTATCCACTGTTTCATCAAAGTCGACGAAGTTTCGGCCCGTTCGATGGGTTGAAGTCTTTGGTACAAAAGAACATTGTTATCTCTGACCCAATTTGGCACCAGCCGGGCATAGTGGCAGGTTGCCAAATCCAGTCAAAATAGCGACCGCAGGTGCTGCTGGAGGCACTCATCTCGGTAGATTTTCCCATTCATGGTACCCGTCGTGATTATTGACTGGCTCATCCACACCCACAGATGGCCTGCCAATCTTTTGATGGAACAGTTTCAGGAAAACAGTAACTCGGAAATCGTTCGCTTTACATAAAAATTGTCTAAAAAGTAATATTATTTTGAATGACAAAATCATAATTAAAACTTCAAATCCAAATTCCAAAAATATGTTATTCATATTTATTTTTTGATTTACATGGTAAAATATGAAAAAATAGATCATTGTTTTAGAGGTAAGGAGAAATGGACAATAATTTTTTATTAAACTTTTAAAAAAATTTCAGTAAATCCATTACACCGTGCCCCATATATTCTCATACACTTTTTCCTTGCATTGGTGTCGTGCAACTACGCAACATGCTTCACGTATGTGTTGGTGTAGTTTTGCACTATGTTTATACAAACGCTTTTAGGTTATGTCCGATTGTATTCATTCAGTGTTTATCTTTTACCAGCAATGAGGGAGTTTCGTGCTGTGGTGATAAAACAGTTTTTGAAAGGTGAGCGCCCAGCAATGACGTCTATATAAGGTCTGGGGCAACGCAGTGCTTACTTGTATTGGAAGCAAAAACAGAGTAAACATTGCTGAGCCTACGAGTGATGAAGTAACACTATTCAACTTTCTATAGGCGTGCATATGTTCAGATAAAAAAAAAACGGTTCAAATTTTTATTATAAATGCTGAATTGTGGAAACATTCATGACACAAATGCCATTTATTGAGCAGAAGCATTTCCTCCCGACAACATGGGTCATTTATAGTGAATTTAACTGAGATAATTAAATTTTTGCAACATTAACTTTCAGACGCTGGGACTTGACAATAGAGAAGCGATATAGAGCCAAATTTCCATCATCGATAGAATGGAATCGGTTGAAAAATTAGGATTTATAGCGCACTCAATAAACAATCACGGAGCGAACGAACCCAAAAAAATTATATGACGTAGCACTTTCCGAACTCTTGTGTAGCGTGCGCAAGGAGTGCGGTGGTCTTAGTGTCATGAGCGAATTTAGCTCATTTTACTATTATTGTTGTGGCTACTGAGCCAGACCATATATAGACGCCATTGAGCGCCCGGGCGCTATTTTCAGAAATTTGAAAAACCTCGGAGTAAAGCGGGATTTTGTGTACCGAACCATCCGAAGGTACCGTGACACCTGCTCGTTGGATGACCGGAAGAGATCCGGTCGTACTCGTACGGTGTGGACTGCACGTGTTGCTAAAGTGGTCAGGGAACGGATTAGACGAAAATCACAGCGCTCTGTACGTAAAATGGCCGCAGATCTGAATGTTTCGAGATCGTCAATGCACCTCGGATTTCAAGCTTTCAAGAAACGTAAGGTTCACGGAGTTTCGGAACCTTCCAAGCAGAAACGACTCGAAAGAGCAAGTCTGCTTTTGTCGCGGCACGGTGGGGAAGAATTTATCTTTTCCGACGAAAATTTATTCGTCTTGCAACAACCCCACAATGTCCAAATGGACAGATTGTGGGCTCTCTCTTCGAGAACTGTTCCAGAGAGTGATAGGAATATTCCACGGTTCCAAAGTGCTGCGTCGGTGATGGTTTGGGGAGGAACTTACCACTGGTTTTCATCGAAAAAGGCGTTAAAGTGTATGCTGTATATTATAAAACGGAAGTTTTGGAGAAAGTTGTCAAGCCATATGTACAAGAGGTGTTTGGAGATGATCACTATGTGTTTCAGCAGGACGGAGCACCATCGCATACTGCAAATCTCGTTCAGGGCTGGTGCCGAGAAAATTTGACCGAATTTTTGGACAAGAATGAATGGCCTCCCAGTTCACCAGATCTGAATCCCTTGGATAATTTCGTATGGTCATACATTCTGGCGAAGGTAAATTACCACAGGGCGTGTAATATGAACCAATTCAAAACCGTAATCAAACTAATTTGGGACGAAATGCCGATGGTAGTCGTGCGTGCCGCCTGTGACGGTTTCGAAAAACGTCTGGAGCTGGCCAAGAAGGTTTAAGGCGGTGTTATTCCAAAACATATTCTGTAGTTGATCAGTATTATATTGCTATATAATGGGTAAAGTTATCAATAAAATCTGGATTATCGATTTGAAATATATAGAGTTTTATTTTGTATGAGAATATAGTGGACACGGTGAACATATTTTTCAAAAATACTTTTTAATGCCAGAATATGATTCAAAATTTAATTTTTAATCGAAATGCTTATGCTAATAACCCCCCTAAGAGTAACAATTTTCGGGATATTTTTAACTTAATTTCATGCAAGCCTAAAAACATAAGAAACACGCCCTTTTCATGAATTAATCTAGATGATTCATCAAGAAAATTATGTTCGTTTCAACACACGTGGATATTCTAAAAACATTTTCTTTGACACTCACACGATTGGACTCCCTTGCGCTGAACTGGCCGACTTGACGTGCCGCAAGGACTCAGTAGGGATTCTTGGTCAAGACCCGAAGCTGAGAGTCAGTTCCATTGTGGACATATCACATCAAGTAGTTTTTCCACCTGCTACAGAGGATCGAATGCGGTTTGATGACGGCAGCAAAAAAAAAAATTTCCCTGTCGAAATATCAAATTAAGTTTCGACCTTTTGTGTTTCGTGTATTTCGTACTTATTAATGTTTCGGGAAAAAAAATGGTAGTAGCACGAGGAGTATCGGACGGCCGAAAGGTTGAAAAAAAAAGTGCAGTGAAAAGTGTATCAAAGTGATCCAGGTTGAAAGCGGATGTCAGGCTGGCTGGAGTTGGTAATCGATGTCAAGTCAGATTTCTGCTGGAGATTTTTCACCGTTGCAAGAACCATAAATTGCGATTGCGGGTCCGTCCGTTTTTTTTTCTTCTCCCGTTGTGTATTGATTTGGTACAGTAACGTACGACGACAGTAATGCTTCTTGTGACGAAGATTGTGAAAAAGTGCATGAATGCCATTCGTTTCCTACTGTTATTTATGGACCTAAGATTTTTCACTTACCATTGGCGACCAATTGTTAGATAAACTCCTGTATATTTCTTTCGTTATCGCATATCACACATTTTCTCTAAGGTGTCAGCTTCGAGTAAATTTTTGGATTCTTTTTACATTCAATAGTTGTGTTCAGAGACAAGAATTCTTCACCAGTGACTCATGACGATTGATGGCGTCCAACGAGACTCAAAACGGACACCTTCGCGACAACTTTGTTTGACCAACGGCGTGAAATCTTTCGTCACTTTCGGATGCAGTGCAATAAGTATAAACTCTAGGCGAATAGCGATCGTTTATTTCATTCAAGAGTTATACGTCAATCTATTTGGGAAATACAATTCAATTATTGTTGTATGTAGTACTAGGTGAAAAATAGATTATTATGCATGGAAGAACACAAGCAGATCTATCTCCTATCATAGTATATGAGAACGGAAAACTGTTATACATCCTTCATTATAGTTAAACAAATTTGGTAAAATGTAATCATAGTATTAATTAATTATCCAGCTACGAACAAATTGCTATGCTGGAGCTTATGGGGATCGATCAAATCATGTTCTCGCGTTTGTACGGGATTTGCTATAGGAGGGTTTATTATTCATGTCTCCAGAGGACTCCCAGTAACCTCATAGGACATAGGACATAGGACACTGTTGGTTTTCTATAAGAGGTTTAACTAGAAGCGATGCCTTCGTAGCCGGCCAAGAGCTATGATGTTTGGGGAGGTGGGGGATTTTTTTTTTTAACTTTTTATTTATTCCAAATTTTACAATTTTTTTTTTTTTTAATTCCAGATATTATCCTGCTAAGTAATTAGCATTTCAACCTTATATGCTATCATTTATATCTAATTGTGTTAATATTATTTTTACCTTGTCTATTCAGTATTCAGTATTTAACAGGATTTTTTTTCGGGGAGGTCGGGGATGGGTTGGCTGATTGTTGGGTGTAAACCAGTTGGAGGTCAGGTACGTGGCTTATGGTTCAATTTTTGTATAGGCAAGGCGCTGCCCAACGGTTGTCATCATACTGATGATATGATTGTGCTTGAACCATTGGGATAAGTTGTGTGTCGGTTATGTTTAGTATCAGCGTAACGTATAAAACAGGAGGTCATTGCGTCGCTTTGAAAGTAAGATTGGACAATAATAGACATATAGGGGTGTAACTAAGGTCTCAACAAGTAAATTGTGTGTGTGTGTGTGTGTGTGGGGGGGGGGGGGAGGTTGTGTGTGTATGCCTGTGTCACAGTTTATGAGTGTTTGTGGGTGTTGGAGCTCGAGTGACTTTGTGTCAATTCATCCTTCTTCTCTTTCCAGAGAGCGAGTAATTGCGCTATAACCATAAGCCATAAAAGGCTAGGCCAGGAGTTAGCGCTCATGTCCCAAACGATAGTCAAGCTCTCACGCAAAAAGAGCCTGTTTCAGCTTTTGTTCCAGCCCAGAAAAGCGGACAACAAAGGAGTGCATTAGCTTTCTTAGCTTCGTCACTCCTAACGACCTATGTATATTTATAAATAAACTTATGCTTTCTCGCCAAGGAAAGCCTCCCGCACAATCCCATCCAACTTCCAACTCCAGATGTCTATGAAGGTAGCATGAGTTCACAGCATCTTCTTAAGTAGACATCGAATCAACACTTCCATCCCATCCCTTGCTGATCATAAGGACCTGGCCAGGTGTTGTGCAAAGAGATCGATGGATGAAGAGCCTGTCACACTCAATGCAGCTCTTCTGGCGCTTCCATCGTCTCTACAACAGCCAACCCAGGATTATGTATGGTCGGAAAATGCTATGCTATGCTATGCTGCTACAGAGGATCGTCACATTCAGTATTTTACTATTCACATTAGGTTCAAAATTGCAGCGCGCTTAGGGACCATCCTTGCCTAAGATCCATCCTAATAATATGGAAGGGCATTACGGGAAATAGAGGCAAAATACATTTTTTTATCTTTTTGTTGTTGTGATGATATGATAGTATATTATTGCATATAAATTGGTTTCAGGTTATCAAAATTTGGGATGTACTGAATTTTGCACGATGTACATACTTGGAAAATTTTACAGTATTCGGTAATTTTTTACCGAACTTTCAACAGGTGAACAGGTGATTTCGGTCAAATCTGACAAGTTCCGGTAATTTTTTTACCGGAATAATGTAAAATTACACCGAAATCCGGTAAATCGAATTACATAATGTTCAGCTGTTGAAAGTTTGGTAAAAAATGACCGAATGCTGAAAAATTTTCTAAGTGTGTATTTCAGGTGTTCCAGGTCATCAGGTATTGTAAAATAATTTAAAATTTAAAATCTCATACATTGTCTAGATTTTCTGGTTCAAAGTGCACAAATAAAAAGAAACATTGAATTTTCTGCGATATCTAATGCACATAAAGGGAATGCTAGAATTTGCAGAAAATAATAGGATATTTCATGAAAATTTAAGCCAGATAACGCCTGAATTTAGCCTGTTGTATGAAAGATTGCAAACATTGTTGTATGGCGCATGAAAGATTGCAAACAATTTTGTAGTTAACGCCTCCTTTGGCTTGGAATAAAATGAGGGGAAATTTTACGGGCTTGTTAAAAAAAATTTCTGTGTGGATGGTTTGAATGCAATTGCAGCAGAACAGCAGTCGGCACACATATAATTTTCAGTTCATAATATACACGGTGTTCAATAAGTTCGAATACAAGTTTTCATCATTGCGTAGGTATGCGCCATGTACATATTCTGCATTTGTTTTTGTGTTTGCTAGCTTTACATTCACACCCTCCCGAATGTGCGCGGTGTTGACATTCTGTTAGTTGTTGTTTGTTTGTTACGCGCGATGAAAGAGTATCGGGACTTCGTAATTAAGCGTTTTTTGAACGGTGAGCGACCCGGCGATATATTCCGGCTGCTGAAATCGCATGGGGTCAAGCGGAACTTTGTCTACACGACCATCAGGCGATACCGGGAGACGTCCTCGACCAATGACCGTGCGAGATCCGGTCGGCCGCGTTCAGCGAGGACGCCACGGGTCATCAAGATCGTGAGGGAGCGAATTCGGCGCAAAAAGAACCGCTCAATCCGGAAAACGGCTGCAGATCTCAACGTTTCCATTGGAACCGCTCACACCATACTCACCAAGGACCTTGGTTTCAGGCCTTACAAAAAACGTAAGGTCCATGGCGTTTCGGAGGCTACCAGCAAAAAGCGGTTGGATCGAGCTAAGAGGATCCTCTCTCGGCACGCTGGTCAGGAGTTTGTTTTTTCGGACGAGAAACTGTTCGTGCTGCAGCAGCCGCACAATGTGCAAAATGACCGGGTGTGGGCGCCATCGAGGGACAGCATTCCTGAATCCAATATAAACATCCCTCGGTTCCAAAGTGCCGCGTCGGTGATGGTTTGGGGGGCAGTATGCAAACGTGGTAAGCTACCCTTGGTGTTTATTGAAAAAAACGTCAAAATCAACGCGGCGTACTACAAAACTGAGGTTTTGGAAAAGGTTGTTGCCCCCAGTCTCCGAAGCCTCTACGGCGATGAGCACTACGTGTTCCAGCAGGACGGTGCACCAGCCCATACGGCAAATGTGGTTCAAGCCTGGTGTCGGGACAATTTAACCGACTTTCTGGACAAAACTTTGTGGCCTCCCAGCTCCCCGGACTTGAATACTCTCGACTTTTTTGTTTGGTCCTATATGATGGCGAAGCTGAACGAATACAAGGTCAGCACTTTGGATCATTTCAAGACGGTAATTCTCAAAATCTGGGACGAAATGCCCATGCAGTCCGTGCGTGCCGCCTGCGACGCGTTCGAGAAACGTTTGAAGCTCGTTAAGGAGTACAAAGGGGGGGGTCATTCCAAGAGAAATGTTGTAAACGTTCCTTGTAAACATAGCTTTCAATAACATAAATCCAAAAAATAAAAAAACATGTTTTCATTTTTTTAACAAATTTTGAAAGTGTATCCGAACTTATTGAACACCGTGTAATATCCCTTCACTATATACATTATCTTGTATGACATTATTTATTCATTACCATTACCGTTCATCTTTATCATTATCAGTACCATTTTTTCATTATTTGTGTTTTCGTGATTTATGTATTAACATAAAAATAATTCTATAATTTTCACCTAATAGGTCATACCTATGCTTTTAATTGTTACGTCTTATAGTCTCTTTTTTTGTCTTACGTCATTGTTCTCCTCTTATGATTTAAAAGAATCTAGTGGCTTGAATACAAGAAGCTGCAACGGAATCTGTGATAGGCTTTTGCACTTATTGCTGAATGTATTTTTCATTTCTGGTTTACACATGGACATTTTACTAAATCTGAGCTGATCTGATTCGTGCAGCGCTGTGTGCCATATAGCAAGTGTCTGATTTTACAGTTCAATCTTTTTCATTACTTTATCATAACTCACAACATCATTGTATTTGATAATATTGTCTTATTGATTTTACTTCATAGATGATTTAAACATTACTTTTTTTTGCCCATTTATCTTTAACTCCCTTCCACTTGAATCGTCCCATTCCTTACTAGCAATAACTATTAGGTCAAAAATAAAAGCGGATTGCTGTTATGAAACCAGCATCAGGTAGCACATAGTGACCATGGCAACAGTAAATTAAAATGTGTACAAGTTAGTTTTGTAAAATTTCCATAGATTTAACAAACTTTTTCAGGATACTTCAAATCAAGATTTTGGTGAATTGTTTTTTTTTTTTTGTTCTGTTCGGCGGCGCCCAAGGAACATTTATAAAAAGAGAAAGTTGGACAAATCTATGGAAAAAATGAAAACTTCGAAAATAATAGATTTTCAACACATTATGTATGGTATTTTTTCGTTTTGATCGAGTTATCCTTGACATGGATCGTAGATGACGTTGATAGTCCACCTAACATTGCGCAATTTCACAGGTGTCTTTATTGTTCTGCTTTTGGTTAATGTTCGTGGCCCAGCTTTGTTCGAGTCGTTTTGGACTACTAAATAGTGGCAATTTTGTGAATTTTCAATGCTAAATGTTCATTTATTAGTGCCAGTATATATTTTAGTCATTAATTACTCGTTAACTTTTTTGTATAAATCATGAAAGCAAGTCACTGCTCCCTTAGAATGTAGTTAAGCAGCCTTTTTTTTCAGAAATAGCTTCAACGCAATAAAATGTCTGGGATCCTGGAACTAGTTCTGCTTGTTGGTATGTGCAATGCAATTCTTCTGACCCTTGCTCGTAGTCCTCTTGTGACACAAAACAAAACGATTATGTGGTCAGATAATCTTCATTCTGCTTATTAGCCCAAACAAACAAAGTTTTTGCAATATTTTTGTTGTTTGACAATTCATTTTTAAGCAACTGATGGATGCATCCGAGAAATTTTCATTTCTCTTAAGAAATCGTTAATTTTTTTCTAAATAATCCACTTTAAGTAAAATGTGATTCTGCGCAGTATTTTTATTATTATTTTTTTCAATAAAATAATATACATTTACTTATTTGAATATGAGAAGAAAGATTAGTAACTTCCATTTTATTCAAACTACCTTTATAGCTTATCTTGACAGAAACGAGTATTTCGTCTACAATGTACAGCCTTCTTCAGTGTTGTGTACTAATACTCGACTCACCAGGATTTATTTATTATTAACTCATATTTATCCAAGGGGACCAACAACCTGTTCAGATATAGAAGATGTGGTCAAGGACATTTGAGTTCATCACCAATAAACTTGTTGTTGAATTTTTAAGTGATTATATCAATAACTGGTCAGCACATGCCCAGCACACGCCTGGGTTTGATCAATTTGGTTCTTGATGCTGAATTATTCACCTAGTTGAGTTAAAGTAAGATTTGTACTATCACGAGATGGAAGCTAACGTTATTGATATGGTCTATGATTATGTTTTTGGGATAATTTAAATGCCCCCCAAAGTCTCTCACTTCAAAAATCGTTTGACGGAAATTTCAATGCTCCTATAATAATTCCATAAAAAATACTCGTACGCTCATACCAAGTCAACATCGCCAACAAAAACTGATTTTCTCCAAACCAAGTCGCTTTCCTCGACCACCACTGTTCCCCGCAAAAAGCCATCCCAAAGTGCGCACCCCAGGAATATATCCGCTCCCCGTCATCTTCCTTCATTAAGACACCCGTTGTTTGTGTTCCACGGAAAAGTTGTTCAAAATAGAAGTGTCAACGGTGTTTCTAATTTCCATCAAAAGTACAAGAGCAAGAAAATGACAACTAAGGAGAGAGAAAAAAAACAACGGACACCACTCCACTCGTTTGTAGGGACTCATATTAGGACAGAATGTTATTACGTTAATGCTTCTTTTCGGACTCCTGTTTTGATGCCACTTAAGTAGAGGGGACGGATAATCCTACGCCGAAAATTTCTCGCTAATTGTATCATAGAAATAGCATGGCGCAACCGAATCTTTAAGGCGAATTGCATCGCCACTTCGAATTTTCAACGAAACAGATCTAAGATTGCACAGGTCAAACTGAACTGCAGCATACAGGTCTTAATAATTGTGTTTGTGATAACTTTGTAGTTTCTTAGATGTGTGGCTTAAAAAATCACCACTTCAAATTAAAATCAGACATGAAGGTGGTCATTCTTGTATTCCTTCGACCTTCACCTTAAACCGTTCCGAAACAACTTTGACAGCAACTCAAATATAGTAATTGTACCCGAAATGTCCCCGCCACCCTCCTCGGTATCCAACGATGGTGTGGGGACCGAAATAAGAGAGGCGAAAATCAATAAAACCCATCACTCTCAAAACTCCGTCCGACCGAAGGCCCCAACGCTTCGAAGGAACAACGACGCTTCGGATTTAATCCTTTTTCTCATTTTCTTTTCGCGTCGCCTCCCACTGTGTCCGCGCGCTTATCTCATATTTACACATGATTGATATTTCCAAAAGAATTCATCATTTTAATGAGCTAATGAATATTCATCGCATCTGGGATCTGACGTCGGACCGGATTCGGGTGTCAGCTCTGGATTTACTTCGATGTTGATTCAAAATTTGGATTTTAACTTTGATGCTGAGGGAAAGTAGTTTGGCTTCATTTTTTTGTGGGGGGGGGGGGGGGGGGATTCGAATGAATATATTATTTTTCAAAAACGTTTGAAAACTGTTTTCAAATTAAAAAAAAAACGGAGACAGGGGTACTAATTACAAACACCAATATAAATAAAAGTAATAATTAATAATACCAATAATTCGTTCGGTTCAGTGCAGGAAGACGGAATGTTCTATACCGCGCTCCGTTATTTTGGGAGTTTGTTGCAGTTCAGTCTAGAGGGTCTTGTTTCCCGGACTTGAAAAAATCCCGGGATGCGGGATTTATTTTTTCGCCATCCCGGGATATCCCGGGATCCCGGGAAGAAAATAAAAAACTTACAAATCTAAATTTCATGTATTTATTGAATTCATTCTAATGGAAATATGTGTTTCAGGTTGATTTACAAACGAATCATTACTTGTCTTTAACGTTTGAAATATGACTTCAAAAATGTTAGTTCGTTGATGCTTGAATCCGACAATGAGGACCTCTTCTTAGTGCACATATTGCCAGAATCAGAGAAAACCCGCTCGCTGTCAATCGAAGTGGGTTTGATAGACTTCAAAGCCATAAACACCTTCTCAAGGCTCGGTGTAAGTTCTCCAGTTACCTCAAACAGAGCAAGTTCTTTTTTGATGACATTATCCAGGCTGGGTGGCTCCCGTTGTTGGGCACTGGGCGTATCAGCCTGTTTCTGGATCATAGCTTCCAGTTCTTTTTTAAGAGACGGTTCCTGATTTCCATCAGATTCAGCAGTTGAGGCGTCGATCGGAACGGCAACCGATGGAGAATTGTAAAGCCGTCCGCACTCTTCTTTGACAAACTTAATCAGCTGGTTACGGGGAGCGATCGGTAGCTCAGCAGAATTATGGGATGAACTTCCACCACTCTGAAGCCACCTCATAAGTGAGACAAGCTTGACGTTTCGGCGCTCATTTACCCGTTTCAAAACTGCCGCGTGCAATTTCGAGGCGAGGGGATTTTCCTGGCTATTAAGTTTAGACAGCAAAAACTCTAGGCTAGCCTCAGCAGTCAACAGCGTTGCGTCACGACGCCCCAGTGCTTCCGATAATAGTCTAACAGGCTCGAGTGCGTCAAATAGAGATTTCACCAGATCCAGCTCATTTTTGGTTATGAACATGCCTTTATCCTCACCAAGTTTTGTGAGCGCTTCAACAACACTTTCGTGGAGCCTAATGTAGCGCTCCAGCATTTGCATTTTTTCTGTGCTGTTCCAACGCGCCTTCATGTCCAGAAGAAGTTGGAGTTGTTTTCCACATCGTTTTTGTACATTTCTCTGAAGAACCGAGTTCTTCACAGGCGATCGACGGAACATTCGTACAATGTTTCGGATCCGTTTAAGGGTTGGTTCAAATTCGGTTTTGTAGAAGCCTGAATCAAATAAAAGAATTTAATTGAAAAATCAACAGATTATCAGATTTGATATTACCGGATGAGTACGAACTGTTTTCGTCATCTGATTCTTCAGTATCATTGATGTTGTTGCAATAATCATCGTCATCACCAGAAAATTCTGAATCCGACATGAAGGTCTTTTCTGTTTCAGCGGAGGACTTGGGGTCACTTCGATGAAGAACGTCCTGAACAGCGAGGTGCAGCCCATGATTGTAGCACAGCTGATGGAAATAAGGAACAATCTTTCCAAATTTCACCATGACAGAAGCGCCATCCGAGGTGACTGCGGCTACGATGTTGTCTTTAATGTCGAAACTAATCAACAGCTGTTGCACGGCTTGAACCATCGTGTCCGCTGGAAACGATCCGTGAATCCGGACGAGTCCCAAATTGTAGAACGCACCATCCGCGAATTGAAGATTTACATTAAAGTACCGCTTGGTTGCCAAACTTGTCCACTCATCCGTTGTCAGGCTAACAAACTGCTTGTCCGTATAAATTCGCTCCGCCAATTCCCGAATCGTCTGCTTCTTGGCCTGCACAAAAAAATCGTGGACAAGCTGCATTATTGCTGACTTTGTTTTGGGCAATGTGAAGCCTCGTTCTGTCACGGATTGCCGGATGAACTGACTCTTACAAATGGCGGAAATAGAAAAGCCATCAGTTGCTGCCAAACGGGTGACAATTTCACTAAGTGATTTGCGCTTCAGAAACGGAATTAGCGTCGATTGTATAGCAGACGGTGCTGGGGCTGGAGCAGTAACCAGTTTAGACTGTTTCGACGGAAAAGTATCCGATTCGCGTTGATTCTGCAGATTATGTTTGTTTATCAGGTGCCACCGCAATCCACTGGTTGATCCACTTTTACACGAAATAATTTGCGGACACTTCAAGCATTGAGCGCGTTCTTCTGGAAGCTTTTTAAATTCTTTCCAAATGTCAGCCATTTTTGTGTGTACACCTAATAAACACCACGTTATGGTACACAATTTATTAAAACTCATGCACCTTCAACTGATCACTTGGGGAAGAAATTGAACAAATAGACAATCAGTGAAATGTGCCTCACTTTATTAATTGTTTGATGGCTATTTCGGTCACATGTCTACTCGAAGCGGGAGGGAGTAGGCAGAATGTTGGAAAGAACAAATGCGATAGCCGTCGCAAGAGAGCGACAAGTGTGAAATGATAAAGGTGTATGGAAGTAAGGCAAGGGTCATTTATAGGAGTGTATTAAATCGTGGCGTCAATCATTTTGCCTGACTCCTACTGCGTAAGAGGCCTGAGTACAGCGTGAAAGCTATATGTACTCAAAACAGGCCTGTTGCCTGTCTTGAGTACATATAGCTTTCACGCTGTACTCAGGCCTGAGGTCAATCCTATTACCTAATCAAGGAACGCTATTTGATCAACTTCACTCCTAAGTGGTCATCTTCCCCCGAGTTGAAAGTACTTACTAAAATCTGCAATATGATGAGTTATTGCGGATCGAGGACGTCCTTAAATCGACGATAATGCACTGTAAAATATTCCAAATATTCCGAAACGGATGCTTACGCACGAATTGTTTTGTTTGTCTAACTACGTTCAAGTTATTGTTTACAAACACTGCGCTTTTTTTCAGCTCAACGATGAGTTGTTGTTTATCAACAGTGAGCAACCGATGCTATGCAGTGATGCTCGTGAGAAATTATACAATCGAATCCCAAGTAACAATTTCAGTTCTATTTCAGCCGTATAGCACTCCTCCCGGCTTTGTTGATGACACTACATTTAAAACTGTTTTGTCCACCAACACCTCCTCTATGCATCTTTAAAGCCGAAATGTGTACAAAGTGGCCCACTCTATAGACGGTTGTGAAAACAAATTGATAAAACCTTTCTAAGACCATAAAGATTTTAAAAATGTTCTAGTGAAAGATGTTATGACCACTTGAGAACCATCATAAAACCTATTGGCCGCCATCAAAGCCAGCATAGGGCTGAATGGCCACAGCTGTCAAACTTCACGGCGATATCGTGGTTGGATTTTGTTGTTTTGCTTTGTTGCTCTTCTGATTCATTCAACAGCAAATAATGGCTCAGAAAAAAGTTCTTCTGTTGCGGGAAATTATGTTTGATAGCAAAATATATAAAACAAATTGAGATTTGTTTATATCGTATCATGCTCCAAATCATATGCGCATTTAATTTTATGGTGAATATTGGCACGATAAGAGCTGAAAATTAATGCGCCTTGGAAATTATGCGAGTTTAAAACAACAAAAACAAAATTGAAAGAAATATATTCCGTAAATTAATCATGAAACTCCTGAAAATTGATGGAATTCAATAAGGTTATCTAAACGAATACCGAAGTTTGTCTCAGATCTACAGTTCAATTGTATTACATTTAAAATTTGGTGTATTTATTTTTCCACATTTCAATTATTTCATATATTTCAACATGGCGATTGCAAGAAATCACAATTTTGCCAAAAAGCCAATTTATCTTAGCAATGGCTACTATAAAACTATCTGGCCGCTTGGTAGCTTTCCTCAATGCCAGTTAGCCGTTTAATGCATTTACTCGAGGCAAAATGGTTTTAAAATGCTTTTTCAACTGACCATAATAAGATAATATGAATGAGTCCTAAAACGGCATTTCAAAACAGCATTTTATGAGTTAATAAAGTCAAAATAAAACCTTTGATAGGAGTAAAAGGAATTTTAGAAGTCATGGTTTTAAGATCGTTGTTAAGAAGCTGTGTAGGTCCTTATAAACCTGACTAAAATTTGAAACCTATTGGCATCTCTTGCTGCCATAATAAAGCCGAATTGATTTCTAGTGGCTTTCATAAAACTTTAATAAAACTTAATAAAGCTGGATGGTTTTGGCAATGTTACTTGGGATGTCACCCGAAGAAAGATCGGCCCACCTACGAGTGGTTGTACAGGCTAGCCTGTTGCATAGACTTTCGAACAGAGCAAAAGAAGTAACAAACAATGATAGCAAAAGCAAAATGCCGAGGGGCTGAAAAATCGGTTCAATTTTGAAGACTATAAATAAATTTTATCTTTGGAATGGAATTATACTGTTATTGGATAATGGAATTATACTGTTTTGGACATATATTTGACACTTTGTGACAGTTACATTTCAACCAACTGAATAGTTTTGATAAATAAGGACTCATTTGACAATACAAAAATTGTTGGTAACAAGATTTTTAAGCTTCGTGAAATCCCGAGATTCACGTGAATTATCCCGAAATCCGGGATTTTTGTCCCGGTATTTCCACTACAAGACCCTCTAGTTCGGTCCTTAGAAGTTGGCCTTTTTTCTCTCGAAATCAGACTTGTTTTGGGTGACATTTTCTGTTTCATCGAGCTGAAAAAAAACTGCTAAAACTGCAAGCAGATGGAACATACGGCCTCCCACTGTGGCAATAAGGCACCACTTGCGGGGAGAAGCATAAGGATGGTACATGTTCACACAACGCATCAAAATCCGTTTCCTACAAAAGGACTTCTCGTCGTGCCCGGTGAACAAACAATGCGGGGAAAGGGGAAAATTCTCCTGAACAACATTTAAGGCAGAAAGCCTCCCAATCGCCCAAAACAAATAAAAAACCCTTTTACTCCTCAGTCAGATAACGAGTCTGATTCTGACTTGACTGAGGAGCGAACATCTTTCAGTTATCCGGAGGGTGCTGCACGGAAGCGAAGACGCATCCAATCACCGAATGTTGCTGAACAGAAGCCCGGAATTAGCTTGCCTAATTCAAAGAGTGGTGAAAAAAAGTAAGATCAAAATCCTCCTGCAAATCCAAATCGAAATGTTAAAATGTTAACATGACACACATGCAAAAACTCACCTAACATAAAATAAAGGGTGTTTCGATCAAAATTTGGTCGACTTAAACTTGGCGCATTTCCTTTCATCGTACATTAAAAAATTTTGCACACCCCTCATTTTGAAGAAGTGTGCGTGTAGCATCATGCCTCAATTTATATTTTGAGATTAGCACTTCAGCTATCAAAATATCGTCAGAGGAAGACAAGCAACGCATCAAAATTCGGCATGGCGAAAATCCAAACTATTCTCACGCCAAGTTGGCGAAATTGTTGAATGTGGCTAAATCAACTGTTACCAACGTATTAAAAGTGTTCGGTGAACGTTTGTCGACAGCCAGGAAAGCTGGATCTGGGGAAAATCTAAAGCCGGAGGCCACAGCAAAGATAAAAAGAGTTGCTCGCTGTTTCGAGCTGAACCCCAACCTCTCCGTCCAAGATGTCACAAAGAAGCTGGGAGTGGCGCCTTCAACCGTGGATAGAGCTAAAAAACGAGCTGGACTGTCGACTTGCAAGAAAGTGGTGACTCCAAATCGCGACAATAAACAAAACACGTTGGCCAAAGCACGATCGCAAAAGTTGTACATGACGATTCTGACGAAGTTTGATGGCGTGGTACAGGACGATGAAACTTACGTCAAGGCTGACTTTAAACAGCTTCCTGGACAGGAATTTTATACGGCCACTGGACGGGGAAAGGTGGCAGATATTTTCAAGCACATTAAACTGTCAAAGTTCACGAAGAAATATCCGGTGCTGCAGCCCATCTGTACCTGTGGCTTGAAGAACAACGTTTACATTGCGACCGGAACCGTCAACCAGGAAATTTATCTGAGCGAGTGTCTACAAAAACATCTACTGCCTTTCCTGAAGCGACACAATTGTTCCCTTCTATTTTGGCCGGATTATGCATCTTGCCATTATGGAAAAAAGGCCATGGAGTGGTATGCTGCCAACAACGTTCAAGTGGAGCCCAATCGAACAATATTGGGCCATCGTCAAGGGGAACCTTAAGAAGACTCAAAAAGCTGTTGTGAGCGAAAAACATTTCAAGGCAAACTGGCGTTCTGTTGTGGATAAAGCGGACAAGGAGACTGTACAAAATCTTATGGCAGGTGTTAAACTAAAGACCCGACCATTCGCATTCGGTAAAAAGGAAGTTTTCTCCTGTATTCTGTATTAACTGAACTTGAAAAGAAAAACAATTTTACTTATTAATAAAAACTTTGATCGACTCACACACATTACTGCTTGACCAAATTTTGATCGGAACACCCTTGAGAACTCATAATCTTACCATAATGTGAAGCTGCTGTTGTTTTGAGAAAAATCTTTTTGAATGGTGATTGAAAAACATCAAGCATGTAAGCAAGAACGAAATAAGACCGCAGTGAAAAAGAAATCGTTGAGACCAAATTGATTTATTAAATGGTGGTTTGTTCACTGATTTGCGAACAACAAAATGCTTTTTGTTAAACAAGATTTGACACCAACAATGGTATTTTTTTTGGTTTTTTTAAATTTTTTTTCAAAAAAAATTTTTAAAATTAAAATTTATTAAAAATTAAATGAGAGTTCTTCAGTACAAAAAAAAAAAAAATCACATATAATTAATATTTCCTCTATTATTTTTTTTTTTAATAATCGTTTATTTGTACAGGCTCAATCGAATCAACTTTACAGAGCCAAATTTTCATATTTATATACATCATTTATCTTAAAACTAAAGTTAGGAGGATAGAGCCGATTACTCGCGGCCGTCTCGAGGTTAATAGGAATTACAAATTACGGATGGGAAGGAGGGTGGGAATTTAAAGTATGGTTTACATAACACATTAAATTTAAATTCTAAATTATCTAAAAACTTATAACTATACAATTTATGGTTTACTTTTGACTTGAACATTTTTTGAAAAAGAAAAAAAAACACACATACACAGATAAAAAAAAACTTATAGTAAACATACAGGTTAAACTAACTACAATCTAAGGCTAATGTTAGTCAAAAACACATAAATGAGTTTCATGTACTCCAAATCACGTACAGCCAAAATATCTCGAATTGGCACATTGGGTTGTCTACCTCGAGCCCGAAGGGAATCATAAAGCTCCGATCTGACTCCACGATGTTCAGCACAAGACCAAATAACGTGATCTGCGTCCTGATAGCCTCGTCCACACTCGCAGAGATTGCTGTCGCTCAGCCCAACCCGGTATAAATGAGCGTTCAAAGAATAATGATTGGACATGAGGCGAGACATGACACGAATGAAGTCTCGACCCACATCCATCCCCTTAAACCAGGATTTCTTCAACACCTTTGGGATGATAGAATGTTGCCATCGCCCCAAATCTCCTTTACTCCATTTATACTGCCAGCTGACAAGTGACTGTTGACGAAAAATAGGAAAAAAATCGTTGAAGGCGATTTGTCGATCACAAATATCGCCTTCCATAGCGCCCACCTTTGCAAGCGAGTCCGCTTTCTCATTGCCCGGAATTGAACAATGAGATGGGACCCATACAAAGGTGATGATAAAATAACGCGAAGATAAAGCACTTAGAAGCTCCTGTATTTTCATGAGAAAATACGAGGAGTGCTTTACCGGCCTCAAAGAGCGAATAGCCTCTATAGAACTGAGACTATCCGTGAAAATGAAGTACTGATCCGGTGTTAATGAGGCAATGATTTCTAGCGTAAAGTGTATTGCCGCTAATTCGGCGACATATACGGAACAAGGAGCTTGAAGTTTACGATTGGCGCTATAAATTTCATTACATATACCAAAGCCTGCTGACTCCTCTATCAAAGATCCGTCAGTGAAGAACGATTTAGTGGAAATAACTTGGCCAAACTTTGCAGCAAATATTACCGGAGCAATCATAGGACGATGATGCTCTGGGATTCCATGAAGCTCTTGCTTCATGGATAAATCAAAATGAACCGAATTGTCGAAATCGGAGAAGCAAACACGATTGGAAATGTTCGGCGAAGGGCTGACATCCTGTGTTATGTACAAATGGTACAAGGTCATGAAGCGGGTTTGAGTATTCAACTCAAGGAGCTTCTCAAAATTTTCGATCACCTGGGGGTTCATAACTTCACACCTGGTGAGGAGCCGGAGAGATAATTCTGAAAACCGATCCGAGAGTGGCAACATGCCAGCCAGCACTTCAAGACTCATGGTGTGAGTCGAGTGCATGCAACCTAACGCGATACGAAGACACCGATACTGAATACGTTCCAGTTTAATGAAGTGCGACCGAGCCGCTGACTGAAAACAAAAACTACCGTATTCCATAACCGACAAAATCGTTGTCCGGTACAACGTTAGAAGATCTTGCGGATGCGCTCCCCACCAGGTCCCGGTAATTGTGCAGAGAAAATTGACCCTCTGCTGGCACTTTCGCTTCAGATACTCAATATGGGATCTCCAGGTGCACTTAGAATCGAACCAGACCCCAAGATATTTAAATGACATAGAATGAGTTATCGGCTTACCCCAAATTTGAAGCTTCGGTTGTGCTGGGTTATGCTTCCTAGAAAAAACTACCAACTCAGTTTTCTCCGTAGAGAATTCGATACCTAGCTCTAAAGCCCAAGTAGACAAATTGTCTAAGGTATCCTGTAAGGGTCCTTGCAGATCGACCCCATTGGGTCCCGTGACAGACACTACGCCGTCATCTGCAAGTTGTCTCAACGTACAGTTGTCACTTAGACAACCGTCAATGTCTTTGACATAAAAATTATACAAAAGGGGGCTTAAACATGATCCCTGGGGGAGACCCATGTAGCTAAATCGTGAAGCTGTAGAGGTTCCATGAGAGAAGCTCATATGTTTCTCTGACAGCAAATTGTACAAAAAATTATTCATTAATGGTGAAAAGCCACAAGCGTGGAGTTTATCTGAAAGAACTTCAACAGATACTGAATCAAAAGCCCCCTTGATATCCAAGAATACAGAAGCCATTTGCTCTTTTTTAGCAAAAGCTAACTGAATATCCGTGGAAAGTAACGCGAGACAGTCGTTCGTTCCCTTACCCCTACGGAAACCATATTGAGTATCTGAAAGCAGGTTGTTCGTCTCAACCCATTTGTCCAGACGGAAGAGGATCATTTTCTCCAACAACTTTCGAATACAAGATAACATCGCGATGGGTCGATAGGAGTTGTGGTCGGACGCGGGTTTGCCAGGTTTTTGAATGGCGATAACTCTCACCCGCCTCCAATCTTCCGGTACAATGTTGAGCTCCAAAAACTGATTAAACAAGTTCAACATGCGCCTCTTCGCGACGTCTGGAAGGTTCTTAAGCAAGTTGAACTTGATTCTATCAGCTCCTGGAGCCGTATTGCCACACGAAAGGAGCGCGAGAGAGAGTTCTACCATTGAAAAAGGTTGGCTGATCTCATCTATCGGATTCTCGGTTTCGCGAGGAATGATCCGTGCCGGCACAGAATCTGGACAAACTTTTCGCGCGAACTTGAGGATCCATTGATCCGAGTACTCTTCGCTCTCGTTGTTCGTAGTTCGGTTACGCAATCTTCGCGCCGTGTTCCAAAGAGTACTCATCGACGTCTCACGCGATAGCCCGTCCACGAATCTTCGCCAGTATCCGCGTTTCTTGGCCTTGATGAGGCTCTTAAGTTCACGTTCAAGAGCCGTGTATACTTCGAAGTGCTCAGGTGTTCCACGTCTACGGAAAACTTTAAACGCGTCGGACTTATTACGGTAAACCTCGGTGCATTGTTGATCCCACCATGGAGAAGGAGGTTTCCTGCGAAATGACGTCCCTGGAACTGGTCGAGTTTGAGCTTGAAGCGCGCTGTCTAAGATCAGGTTGGAGAGGAAGTTATATTCTTCTAGCGGTGAAAGCCTTTCTACCGTCGTTACGGCTTCATCTACTGCTGTCCTGAACTTTGTCCAATCGATGTGACGGGTAAGATCATACGTGACGTTTACAGATTTCGACGGATTGAACCCGGTGGCAACCGAAATTTTTAAGGGCAAGTGATCACTACCGTGGGGATCTTGAATCACATTCCATGTGCAATCCAACGATAATGAATTCGAACAAAGTGTGAGGTCTAATCTACTGCCAACTGAGGATGTTCCAGCCAAACGTGTTACTTCTCCATTGTTAAGAACTGTCATATTGAAGTTGTCACAGAGGTCATATAATAAGGAAGACCGGTTGTCGTCGTACAGTTCTCCCCAGCCTGTACCGTGAGAGTTAAAATCTCCCATGATCAACCGCGGAGCAGGAAGAACCGAACAAATATCTGAAAGTTGTTTTCGGTTTATTGAGGCTCTAGGAGGAATATAAACGGAAGCAATGCAAAGGCTTTTATTTTTAATAACAGCCTGACATGCGACAACTTCAATACCTGGAATAGGAGGAAAATTCACTCTATAGAAGGAGTAGCACTTTTTGATCCCCAGAAGTACTCCTCCTCCACGTGAATCCTCACGATCAAGACGAATAATATTGAAATCATGAAACGGAAGATCGATTTCGGAAGAGAGCCATGTTTCACAAAGAGCGAAAGCATCACAACCGGTATTGTGAGTTAAAAATTTGAATGATTCCAATTTAGGAATCAAACTTCGACAATTCCACTGTAGAACAGTGATCAAATCCCCGACCTCATTTGGAAAATTATCCATCGAAGGAGATGATAGCTGCAAGGAGGGGCCACTTAATTGTCAATTGCTTCAAAAAAGTCTTCACTGTTGGAAGCATTGCCAAAACAATGCTTTTGAGAGGGTCAGAAATTTCGAGGTACTTGAAGATACCTTCGACAATGTTATCAAATGAGAACAGCCCAGTCGAGGAAGGGGCTTCTGTTCTTAAAATTGGGGCATCAGGGGTTTTGGATGTCCCCGGGAGAGATGGAAAGTCCTGGGTGTAGTTAGTACTACGAAAACCAGGAGGAATTGGATTTTCCTTTTTCCCACCTTTTTTTGAAATGGGCATGCTGGTCTCGGGCTTCTTTTCAGCAACTTTCCGTGGGCGGACGCGTCTTCGCTTCCTTGAAGCACCTTCCGGAAAAGTGAACGATGTTCCCTCTTCAGCCGAATCAAAGTCAGACTCGTCATCTGACAGAGGAGCAAAGGGATTTGTATTGGCATTGGGTGATGGGGAGGCCTTTTTCACCATTTCGGCGAAAGATTGCCTGGAACGCTGTTTTAGCGAGCGTTCTATTTTTTCCCCGTGTTGTTTGTACGCCGGGCACGAAGAGAGAGCATGAGGAGGAGTTCCCTTACAGAAAGCGCATTTTGGTGTGCTGTCTGCACAGGCGCCATCCTCATGTTTCTCCCCGCAGTTGGAGCAGCGTGCCTTATTGCCGCAATGGGAGGTCGTATGTCCCATCTGCTTGCATTTTTGGCAGATCATGACCCGAGGTACAAACAACCGCACAGGTAGTCGAAGTTTTCCCAACTCGACGTATTGAGGGAGGGCTGAACCAGAGAAGGTCACACGAAACGAGTCCGAGTTGGTAAATTTCTTTTTACCCTCACTGATCGATACTGTGCCTAGTTTTTGCACATCCAGTATCTTGACTGAAGGAAGCAGAGGGTTCTTAAAGCGACCAACCCCCTGCTTCAACAGGATCTCAGGGGTCAAGCTCGCTTCGGTGACCACCCCTTCAATCTCAATACCTCGAGCTGGGATGTACACTAAATACTCCAGTGTAAAAAACTGAGAGACAGCAATTTCGTTAGCTTGTTTAAGGTTGGACACAACAACTTTTAATTTATTGGGTCTCACCTTAATTATCTCGGTCACGGCCGAGAATCGTTTCGTCAGATCGTTTGAAATCTGGTAAATATTGAGAGGTTTCGTTTTGGGCCGAAAATAGACAACCCAAGGACCAGCTGAACTATCTGGATAAGCACGCGATCGGGTAACTTTAAGAGCTACCCCATCATTTGGCGGCATGGATGAATCATCTTCCGACAAAGCATCCATGTCGCACCCGTGGGAGCTTATGATGCTCAACCACTAACGCAATTATCTACAATCAATCACAGATAAACAAACTAAACCTAAGCACACAACAAACTAAACCTAAGCACACTCTCTCACACGCTCTCACACACTCTCACTCACTCTCACTCACTCTCCACACAATACAAAACAATATATTCAGAAGAAAGAGAACAAAAGCTTATCTTATATATATCACTGATCTGCTGCAGCCGGGCGACGAATGTGCTGCTGTCGAACGACGATTCGTGGCCGCGTGTGCCGGCTAGACGTTGAGCTGAACGATGATGATAATGATGACGATGATGATGTTGCTGATCGGTGGTGGTTAGCAGATGATCGACTGCACGCTACACACGATGGACTGCTGGTGTGCGTGCCGTATAGATGCGGAGCAATATGGCGTTTAGGTCGTGGCAATATCGCTAATTGCAATTAATGACGTTGTTGCACTGTTTAACACTCAACGTTTTCTACTTCAGAAAACTAAGACTCGATTTCACTCGCGACTCAGAAAAAAAATAGCGCTGAAGGCTTGAAACAACTTGTGAAAAGCTTCCAAAGCAACGGAAAGCTGACCGAACGAACTGTTCCGTTCGCTTGTTCACTGGGCAATGAGCGCGGATTTTGCCGATTATCTTGGGTGGATTTTCGTTGATGCAGCATTCAAGGCCCAGCTCGAGCAAACAAATAACAATATACGGTTACCATACACATATATTATTCGCCGGCCTAGGGAGCCCCGTGGGGGAGTTTGGACCGGAGCGAGAGTCAAAACGTGAAGAAACGATAATTTGCTATATGTAGGAAATTGATTTATCGTTGATATCATTCCAAGTGGCGTCGTGAGTGAATAATTTTTCAGGTTATCTTGAAGAATGGCGAACAATACCCGTATGCGGTGCAGCAAGCTTTGCCGGATGGTTAAGATTGGGCTCGTGATAAGGATTGCAGATTCGGGTTCAAGTTTCATGGTCGCACAGCTTAGTCGGCACGTCGAGTGGTACAGAAATGCGAGTTTTCTAAAGTATTTGTGATGTTTAATAAAGCCTTGAAGAAGAAACCGTTGACTGTTCTCTGCCAAAAATTTACAGAAGATTCAGTCAGCGTATTCTTCCATAGTAAAACACTTCACTGCACAGCGGTTCCACCCTTGGTCAAAAAAAGAGGGAAAAAATTTCCGTTGCTTTTCGGTACACTACGGAATCTACTATGTCAAAAGAGATTTTTGTTGAAATTAGGTAAGTTGTGCAGATTTTGGAAATTGGGCATGAAATTGACGGAATGTTTCACAGGGTCTGTCTGTAGGGTGTGTCCCTTACCTAAGCCTTATATGCATCAATCGATTACATTTTTTATCATCTATATCCCTGTCTGTCTGTCTGTCTGTCTGTCTGTCTGTCTGTCTGTCTGTCTGTCTGTCTGTCTGTCTGTCTGTCTGTCTGTCTGTCTGTCTGTCTGTCTGTCTGTCTGTCTGTCTGTCTGTCTGTCTGTCTGTCTGTCTGTCTGTCTGTCTGTCTGTCTGTCTGTCTGTCTGTCTGTCTGTCTGTCTGTCTGTCTGTCTGTCTGTCTGTCTGTCTGTCTGTCTGTCTGTCTGTCTGTCTGTCTGTCTGTCTGTCTGTCTGTCTGTCTGTCTGTCTGTCTGTCTGTCTGTCTGTCTGTCTGTCTGTCTGTCTGTCTGTCTGTCTGTCTGTCTGTCTGTCTGTCTGTCTGTCTGTCTGTCTGTCTGTCTGTCTGTCTGTCTGTCTGTCTGTCTGTCTGTCTGTCTGTCTGTCTGTCTGTCTGTCTGTCTGTCTGTCTGTCTGTCTGTCTGTCTGTCTGTCTGTCTGTCTGTCTGTCTGTCTGTCTGTCTGTCTGTCTGTCTGTCTGTCTGTCTGTCTGTCTGTCTGTCTGTCTGTCTGTCTGTCTGTCTGTCTGTCTGTCTGTCTGTCTGTCTGTCTGTCTGTCTGTCTGTCTGTCTGTCTGTCTGTCTGTCTGTCTGTCTGTCTGTCTGTCTGTCTGTCTGTCTGTCTGTCTGTCTGTCTGTCTGTCTGTCTGTCTGTCTGTCTGTCTGTCTGTCTGTCTGTCTGTCTGTCTGTCTGTCTGTCTGTCTGTCTGTCTGTCTGTCTGTCTGTCTGTCTGTCTGTCTGTCTGTCTGTCTGTCTGTCTGTCTGTCTGTCTGTCTGTCTGTCTGTCTGTCTGTCTGTCTGTCTGTCTGTCTGTCTGTCTGTCTGTCTGTCTGTCTGTCTGTCTGTCTGTCTGTCTGTCTGTCTGTCTGTCTGTCTGTCTGTCTGTCTGTCTGTCTGTCTGTCTGTCTGTCTGTCTGTCTGTCTGTCTGTCTGTCTGAACTACTGTACCGATCTGCGTGAAAATGTGTATGCAGGGGTTTTTGGGGCCGGAAAAGGTTCTTTTGATGGTTTGAGATCCCTCCCTTTTCTGTTAGAGGGGGGTCCCATACAAATGAAACACAAATTTCAGCCTAACTCGAGAATAACTTAAGCAAATAGAACCAAATTTCGCATGTGTGAGTTTTTGAAAGCAGAAAAGGTTTCTAAGGTGGTTTGAGACCCCTCCCCCATCCGAAAAGGGAGGCTCTCATACAAATGAATTACAATATTATGTATAACTCGAGAAACAATCAAGCAAATGGAACCACATTTGGCATGTGGAGGTTTTTGAAGATGAAAAATGTTTCAATGCTGATTTGAGACCCCTCCTTTTCCTGAAAGAGGGGCTCCCATACAGATAAAACACAAATTTATGCATAACTCGAGAACTTATCAAGCAAATGGAACCAAAATTGCCATATGGAGGTTTTTGAAGGAGAAATGTTTTTATGGTGATTTGAGACTCATCCACATTCTGAAAGGGGGTCCCCCCCCCCTTCTCCCATCCAAATGAAACACAAATTTCTGCATAAGTCGAGAACTAATCCAGCAAATGGAACCAAATTGGGCATATGGAAGTTTTTGAAGGAGAGAAATGTTTCTATGGTGATTTGAGACTCTTCCGCCATCTGGGGGGGGGGGGATCAAACAAATGAAAATCAAATTTCTCCATAACTCGAGAACTAATTAAGCAAATGGAACCAAATTTGGCATGTGGATTATTTTTAAGGAGAGACATATTTCTATGGTGGCTTTAGACCTCTCTGCCCTCTCAAGGGGGGGGGGTATCATACAAATAAAACTCAAATTTCTCCATAACTTGAGAACTAATTAAGCTAATGGAACCAAATTTGGCAGATGAAGGTTTTTGAAGGAGAGAAAAGATTCTATGATGGTTTGAGACACCTCCGCCTTTTGAAGGGGGGAGGGGGTTCAATACAAATGAAACACAATTTATTGCATAACTCGAGAACTCATCAAGCAAAAGTAACCAAATTTAGCATGTGGAGGTTTTTGAAGGCAAGAAATGGTTGTATGGTTGTTCAAGGCCCCTCTTCATCTTTAAGTAGGGGGGGGGGGTTCTCTCATACAAATGAAACACAAATTTATGCATAACTCGAGAACTATTCATGTAAATGAAATCACATTTGGTATGTGGGAGTTATTGGAGGCAGGATTTTTATATATATTAAAATGAATTTCTGTCTGACTGTCTGTCACAGTGTCACAGTGAAAATTTGTATGCAGGAATTTTTGGGGCTGTGGACGGTTTTTATGATTGTTTGAGACCCCTTTCCAAATCTAGAAGAGGGGAAGGCTTCCATACAAATGAAGTACAAATATCTGCATAACTTGAGAATTAATCAAGCAAATGGAACCAAAATTGGCATGCGGAGTTTTTTTAATGCAAGAAATGTTTCTATGGTGATTTCAAACACAAATTTTACCTAAACATGAGAAGTATCCAGGAAACTAAGACACAAACTGTGTATTGGCTGGGTAAGAAGAATGTTCTGATAGAAGTTTAAACCCCTTCTAAGTCAAAAAAAAAAAACAAAAAAAAAATATATATATATATATATATATATAAACGCGCCAGTACTATGTTATGTTCAAAATCAATCAGTTGCAGGCGTAGCAATGCTCGCACCGGCATCAGCTAGTCTATATATATAAAAAGTAATTTCTGTCTGTCTGTCTGTCTGTATGTCTGTCGGAACCTTAAAGACACGAAAACTGCTGAACCGATCGGCGTGAAATATTGTATGGATGTGTTTTTTTAGCCGGAGAAGGTTCTTATGATAGTAAGAGACCCCTCCTATCTCTAGAAGGGAGGGCTTCCATACAAATGAAACACAAATTTCTGCATAACTCGAGAACTAATCAAGCCAAGGAAACCAAATTTAACATGTGTGAGTTTTTGGAGGCCAGAAATGTGTATATGGTGGTTTAAGACACCTCCCCCTTATGCAAGGGGAGGCTCTCATACAAATGAAAAAGAAGTTTCTGCATAACTTAAGAACTAATCAAGCAAATGAAAACAAATTTGGCATATGGGGTTTTCTGGAGGCAAAAAATGTTTCTATGGTGGTTTAAAACCCCTCCCATCTCTAGAATGTGTGACTCTCATACAAACGAAACTGATATTTTTGCATAACTCGAGAACTAATAAAGCAAATAGAACCAAATTTGGCATGTGTGGATTTTGGAGGCAAGAAATGTTTCGACGGTGGTTCCCAACCCTTCCTCTCTCTGGCTCTCACATACAAATGAAACACAAATTTCGTTATAACTCAAGAACTAATCAAACAAATGGAACCAAATTTGGCACCTAGGGGTTTTTGGTGGCAGGACTTTTTTTTATGTTGGTTCGAGACCCCCTCACTATCTGAAAATGGGGCTCCCATACAAATGAATCACAAATTTCTGCACAGCTTGAAAACTAATCTAAGGTTATGCAAGAGAAACTCTTAGTTAATGTTAGATTGATCAAAGGTTATGCAAGAGAAAATTGCGTTCAAACTGACAGGATACGGCGTAGTTTGAATATAAATGTTTTGTCTATGAAATGCATCTACACAGAAAGAAAAATCATGGTAGAAACTAACGATTCGAGGGTTAAATTAGAAACACACATCTACGTTTTATTTTGCAGAAATTTCACACCTAATCAACCGAAAATATTTATATAAAACTCATTCCTAAAAAAAAACAACCATAAAAACGCCAGTTCTATTGAATTTCCATTCATTTAGTTGCAAGCGTTGCAAGGCCGCAACGGGTTCAGCTAGTAATTCATAAAGTATGTTAGCTGTAAGCGAAATTCAACTAGTTAGTTATACACTTGCTTAAATGAGTTTTAGAAGACTTTTGGTAGTATGTATATCAAAAAGTTACACAACTCATATTATAAAGTCAGAAACTTTCGAGGAATATGGATGTAATAGGGGGTTTTAATTTAAAAAAAAACATGGTTTTCTCCATCCGTATCGATGATGGGCATTTTTCCTAGCACAAAAATATTTTTTATGAATCTCAACTATTTTTTCTCGATTTTTAAACAAGAAAAATCTAAACATTTTTATTTTCACAAACTGACTTGCAGTTTCACAAAGTGACATTTATACAAAGTGACAGCATTTAATTTTCAGTAACGGGGGCTCCCATTATGACATATGTGTCAACTTATGTATGCTAAAAATCAATGGTTGGTTCGTTGGTTTAGGTAGTCTGTTTTTTGTAGCGTGTTTCATGGTGAAATAGGATGGTGTTGTCTTGCAATCATTATTTTTTGAAATTGTTTTTTTTTCAATAGTTTCGCTTGTCAAAATTAAAAAATAAATTAAATGCCGGTATATTATTATATTTATTATCGAACAATGTTATAATCCACATACCCCTATAATACCCTATTTCGGTCAACTATATTTTTGTTGAACCTCCCCCCCCCCACAATATTACAAACAGAATAATAATAGTAATTTTTTTTTTATTTTATTTTTTATATTAAGTTTGCCCTGTATGCACTCCCCCCCCCAAAAAAAAACCAACAAAATAAATAAAAATTTGTTTAAACACTTAAATGATTTTTTAATTTTTTTTTTTCGCCCATTTTTAATAAAAAAAATTTTAATTTACTAAAAATATATTTTTTTCCTTTGGATTTTGTTAAGATGATTCATTTGAAGAATGTGAAACTGCCAACCAAAACTTTTAGGCCATTGTTGGGAAAAAATATAACCCTAACATTGGGTCTACGGATTTCATGTGAATTCATTAATAGTTTATCTTCATGAACAGTTAGTTTATTACGTGAGACGGTTTTCTGTACATCTAGACTGCATTACTCGGTTTATCGGCTCAATTTAGCCAAATTCAGATCATTCGAAAATCGTGGAGATAATCTGTTCAGCTTAACCATAGAAGTCATGAAGTCTAAAAAGTTAAGGAAATTGAAAATTAGCGGAAGTGATTCTGCAGGTACTGTCTAAGGAGCCATGGCCTGACAGGATCTGAGTCAAATGGACAGCTCTGGAATCAGTCTAAGGCACATTAGGCTGTACGTACTATCCAGCTCACCTACATAGCTGGTATTATTTAACGCAATGACCCATGCCAGCTTCCATTCCCATGAATACACAAGGCCACACAAGAACAGCTTCTTTCTGCTTGCTTCTTTATACCACCTAGCTATTGGACATCTTTCTACAAAGTGCCAAAATAGCCATCTTGCATGCATAATCGACGTGGTTACCAAAGGACAGCATTGTTTAACATTGCTCTCAAGTTCTTCAAGAACTTTTAGGTGACAGTGCAGTTACCCACGCTAATAGTTGCCTGTTACGCCGATTTCCGATTGTTAACCACAATCCCCTCCATCCTGTGATGAGCCAACTCCAGTTTTCTGGAGCTCATCCATCCCTCTACTATTTCGATACAATGAGTAGCCGTTAACTCAACCTTTTCGAAGAATTCGCCATAAGCCTCGAGCGTGATGTCGTCCACAGAACCAACAATTTTAACCTTCACAGGGAACTTCAGTCTCAACACGCGTGTCTCAACATTGTGTTCCAAAGCACTGGGCCCATGATAGAATTTTGCGGAACTTCTAACGGAATTTGCACATATTTCTGGTCCGCTTCCGTGTTGTAGATCTATTCTGGGGGTAATTTTTCAGAATCCTGAACAGACTTCAAGGAACCCGGAGGCACTGGAATGAGTGTGCAATTGACTGGCGCTTATTGAACGCGTTCCACATGTCAAGGGTAATCACTGCCCAGTAGCGGATGCCTCGCCTCTTACGCTGGAGTGCCGTCTCTGCTGTCTTTGTGACATACAAGATGGCATCCATCGTTGACTTACCTTTTCGGAAACCAAATTGGTTACTTGATAGACCGCCTGTACCTTCCGTGGACTAAGACACTCTGTTGGGGATTATCCTCTCAAACACCTTACCTTACCTTACAAGCAGATCGGTCTGTACGCCGGCAGATCACCTGGTAGCTATCCTGTCTTTGGCAGTAATACAAGATTCTGGCGCTTCCAAATATCTGAAAGACAGCCACGTTCAGACATCTTTGCATTACCACTCTGAACAGATCGGGAGCTAGCAGAATAGCCGTCTTGATGATCAGGTTTGGAATACCATCAGGTTCTGGCGCCTTGTTCACCTTAATCGGCTTTGCGATCACAATGAGTACATCATTTGTAACCATCGCCTCGCCTCCAGCTTATGGATATGATATAAATACATGGAGGACCAAATATCAAAGTTGAAACAAGAATTGAGGTAAAAGGTAGTTCTAGGTATTTACAGAACTCTTTGGAGTTTAGTTTTTCACATTTTAACTCAAGGGAGTTGTTGGGTGACAAATAACATAAATTTAACTCAAAATATTATTCAATTTAGATCTCAGAACGGCTAGAAATATTCACTAATTCGATAAATTAGAAACTCTGATTACACTTCAAGATCTTCAGACCTTAGCTCCAGATAATTCTTGGGTGATCTAGACAACCCAAATTATCATTCCACTCAGATCTCTAAACCCTAGGAATGCGCACCTGATCCAGAAATCAGAAACATATTTCTGATTACGCTTGTAAATCTTCAGACCTTAACTCCAGGGAGTTCTTGAATGACAAATAATACACACTGAACCCAAATTTAATTATTTTTTTAATTTTATTTATCGTCAATCATACCTGTAGACCGGTTTTAAATTCTTGCCTGAATTCTATTCTAACAGATGAGAAATATACTTTTTTTTAGTTGATTTTTAGTCATTGTTATATCAATTGTGGTGCAGTATTTGTTATAGCAAGACATCATCTTACTTATGTGTCCGTTTTGCACATAGTTAGTTCTTTGCTTATGCAGAATAAATACCTGCTTCTTAAGTAACGGGTGGGAGCGTGGAAGTTGAGCTTCTCTGAAATTTCTGCGTAATTTACTCTTTGCCCAATAACATCGTTTATATATGATACAATTGCAAACTCACGTCGTTTTTCAAGACCATCTATTTTAATTAACATGCATCGAGATTCATAAGAACGGAGCCGAAAAGAGCTCCATCCAAACTTACGCAAAGCATACAATAAAAACTGTTTCTGCACTGACTCAATACCGTCTTTGTGTGTATCTTGATACGGAGCCCAAACCACGCTGCAGTACTCAAGAAGGTGCCTACAAATATAACATACAACGTTTTTATTGCATAGGGATCATTGAAATGAAAACTAAACCTTTTGATGAACCCGAGCATATTACTTGCCTTGTAAATTATATCGTTATAGTGCTCAACAAAAGTGAACACGGAATCAAGTATGACGATGATGATGATTATGTAACACTACCATCTATTGTAGCAAGGTAACTTTCCAAAGCAGTGGAATAATCTGGCAAACGATTTGATCAGGATTATATTGTTGCCTGTGATCATCATGCTCCTGTATGAAGGGCAAAAATGCTTGGACGTGCCCGTAAGCAGAGACACTTACGCGAAACCCGCGAATATAGGGAAAAGAATCTCCTTCCAAAAGCAAGGTCACACATACAGTACTAGAATCGATCCCTCGATTGAAAAAATAAACCAAAAAGATGGGGTCGAAGAGCCCGCCCTCGTTCCGCGAAATGTTAACAATAGGGAGGAGGCAGTTCCATCCTATCCTATCCAAATCGTTTCACTTGGGTGCCCTGATGGTCCTTCCCTTTTCCCGTTGTTGGTTATTGAATATTTAGTATTTTTTGAACACAAAAATTAAGATATCATTATATACAAAATGCTAATAGATTCAAACTTCAAAATTGAATGATACATCCAATGAATTGTTATTGAAAAATAAAGAAAAAATAGATATGTATTACTATCCTACTAGTCCTGGAAGAGCTGAAAAAAGTATAGATCATTTCAAATATCAAATATAAAATTTCAATAAGAGATATTATTTTATAAGACATGTTGCAATATTTTTTTCTTTATACTGTTCTAGTAACATTTCAAAGATAGCAATTGGAGAGATCAAAGGGTCCGGTTTAATGACTTTTGAAATAAATGGCTTATCTTACCATAATGCCACTAAACACAATATTAATATAAAATCCTACATTGCTTATAAGCA
This sequence comes from Aedes koreicus, assembly GCA_024533555.2. Classification (NCBI taxonomy): domain Eukaryota; kingdom Metazoa; phylum Arthropoda; class Insecta; order Diptera; family Culicidae; genus Aedes; species Aedes koreicus. The sequence continues at coordinate 39,064 of JAHHFK020002770.1, read as the reverse complement.
CAAGCCAATCTTTTATGAATATAGCAGTTGAAGTTCAGAAGTGCAATTTTAAATTAAATGTTAACGTTTGCATTAAAAAAATGGACTTTTTTCGGATGGTGATAAAAAAATAGCTAAGACAGATAATTGCAATTGCTAAATTTGCCATCGATGGTAATTACTTAAACTTACTTGCAGAACAATTCTACGCCCTTGCGAGCGGCCTTCCAGCAGTTAACCGGAACATTCGCCATGGCGGACGAAAACATGCGTGTAGGCATGTTTTTAAGCTCTTTTCTTTGTTTTATTTATCAATTTCTCCTCAGTTTTCACGACATAATTGTTGGAGTAGATCTTACGCTTCAGGCTGGCCCAGAAATTCCCGATGGGGCGCAGCTGGGGGACGTTGGGCGGGTTCTGCGACTTGGGTACCACATCGATAATCAGCCGCTCCATCTCCTCCAACGATCGCTTCAAGTAGTGGGCCGACGCCAAATCTGGCCAGAACACCGCGTCTTCGCCCTTATGGTATTGCTTGATGAACGACGCAACTTCCGGCAGGCATTTCGTACTACAAATTTCCCCGTTTACGGCCAGTCCGGAGCAAAAGAAGAGCGGCTTTGACATCCCCTTCTCGCTGATTGTCAGCCACAGCAGCACCTTCTTGGGGAACTTGGTGTGTGAAATGAACTTCACCTCGGAGCTCACTTCCTTCGTGAGGCAAGTAAAATACGAAGTGCCCTGCCAGTCGTTGCCATCCAGGGTGAGATAGGTCTCGTCGTCCATGACCACCGCCACGTCGCGATTCTCCGGAAGAATCGAGTTGACCATCTTATTCAGCCGCTGCCGCTGCGTCATTGCCTGCAGCTCCGAAACCAGTGGTCGTGACCTCCGCTTCCTGAAATGTATGATCATGTTTGCCAGGCACTTTTTCACTGTTTGGCCGTTGAACCGACCTACCGGCCAAGCGCACGCAGTGATTTAGCCACTTTTCCCTCGGTCTTCCTCTTCAGCATCCTTCTTGTCGCTCAGGGTCGTCGGCCGTCCGGAACCGGGCTTTCTTTCGATGCTCTGATTGTTGTCTAATTGTGCCAAGATGTTGTCGATGTCAGAACGGGCGTATCCGGCGTTCACAAAGTGCCGCACGATGTCCGTTTTCGACGCGGCGGGGTGCCGTTCTTTGAACGCGCACACTTCTGAACGGAGTTGCTTCACTGTTTTTGCCATCACGGTTAGAGTTCGACTGATAGAACTGTCAAATTTTGTCTGCTAACTCATGGATTACTATGATCGATGCTGCATGGGTAGTTTTGTCAGTGCGGGTGAAGGTAAACCCATGAAAAATCGGTAAAACGTCATCACGAAACGTGAACCGATTGCAACAAAATTTTCTGTATTTATTTATTATACACCAAGGTAAAGAATGGCACAGAAGTGCTTATATCTGCATGTGTCAAATTAGATTACCGCACAGAAAAAAAATCATGGATAATTTTTCCTCATCCTATACAAAAAATCTAGTAAATTGTACTATACCACCACATATAACATACCATAAGTCATTATATAATGACGAAGTTGGAAGGGAGCATAATTCAAACTGAAATTGATCGATGTTTTCATTGACTACAGTCTAGGAATCTTGAAGAGAATATACACCGTGTCCAATTTATTCCCATACAAAATAAAACTCTATTTATTTCAAATCGATTATCCAGATTTTATTAATAACTTAACCATTATATTGCAATATAATACTGATCAACTACAGCATATGTTTTGGAATAACACCGCCTTTAACCTTCTTGACCAGCTCCAGACGTTTTTCAAAACCGTCACAGGCGGCACGCACGACTTCCATCGGCATTTCGTCCCAAATTCGTTTGATTATGGTTTTGAATTGGTTCATATTAGACGCCCTGTGGTCATTTACCTTTGCCAGCATGTATGACCATACGAAATAATCCAAGGGATTCAGATCTGGTGAACTGGGAGGCCATTCATTCTTGTCCAAAAAGTCGGTCAAATTTTCTCGGCACCAGCCCTGAACGAGATTTGCAGTATGCGATGGCGCTTCGTCCTACTGAAACACATAGTGATCATCTCCAAACACCTCTTGTACATATGGCTTGACAATTTTCTCCAAAACTTCTGTTTTATAATATACGGCATTCAATTTAACGCCTTTTTCGATGAAAACCAGTGGTAATTTGCCTCGCTTGCAAATTCCTCCCCAAACCGTCACTGACGCAGCACTTTGGAACCTTGGAATATTCTTATCACTCTCTGAAACAGTTCTCGAAGAGAGAGCCCACAATCTGTCGTTCTGGACATTGTGGCATTGTTGCAAGACGAATAACTTTTCGTCGTAAAAGATAAATTCTTCCCCACCGTGCCGCGACAAAAACAGACTTGCTCTTTCGAGTTGTTTCTGCTTGGAAGGTTCCGAAGCTCCGTGAACCTTACGTTTCTTGAAAGCTTGGAATCCGAGGTCATTTTGCAGTATATTGTGCATTGACGATCTCGAAACATTCAGATCTGCGGCCATTTTACGTACAGAGCGCTGTGATGTTCGTCTAATCCGTTCCCTGACCACTTTAATAACTCGTGCAGTCCGCACCGTACGAGTAAGACCGGATCTCGTCCGGTCATCCAACGAGTAGGTGTCACGGTACCTTCGGATGGTTCGGTACACAAAATCCCGCTTTACTCCGAGGTTTTTCAAATTTCGGAAAATAGCGCCCGGGCGCTCACCTTTCAGTAACTTTTTTATCGCCACAGCATGAAACTCCTTCATCGCGCGCTGATAAAAGATAAACACCGAATGAAAACAATCGGACATAACCTAAAAGCGTTTGTATAAACATAGTGCAAAACTACACCAACACATACGTGAAGCATGTTGAGTAGTTGCACGACACCAATGCGAGGAAAAAGTGTATGAGAATATATTGAACACGGTGTACATTAATATTTTATTCATGCTAATAATTCGATTGTGTTAGCGTAAACCTTAATCCAATAATTTCAGAGGGTTCGACAAAGTGTGCGGAGATTGGCACAGTTATTTCGAATTGTGTTATATGCACCATCTTGCAATAAAGTGGAGCTGCATACGAGACAAGTGCTTATAGTGCATAGTGGCTACCGTACCTACACACAATTGGTCAAAGTCTCAATGATACAGGATATCCATCAAGAATCACATATAATTCGTTGTTGTTTCCGTTCAAGTAATCCAAACCTAACAAAATTATTAGATTATCCCGCTAATTGTCCACTACAGAATTCAACACTCAATTAACTCCGGTAATCTCTTCCGGAACAGAGCCAGAACCTTGCATTAAATATTTCAGGCTACAAAAAATATAAAGGCGAAACTTTAATAAATGCAAATGAGCCTTGTTGCGCCTGCCATCCCGAACCACTCGGTCGTGCGGCCAAGGTTGAAGTAATGGGGGAAAAACTTCCTCTTCAAAGTCCGAAATCATATTTCACCATCAGCCTGCAAATAATAAAAAAAAAATCCTCAGCCGCAAGTGCCAGCGCCAGAAGGATAAACGTCTCAATCAAAACCGGTTCGTCGTTTTTGTTTTTTTCCTACTGCCGTAGATTCACCATCACCATGCACCATTGCTGGTCCGCTTCCTTTTCACCAGAGCCCATCTCGCCGTGGTCCTGTTGATCGCAGCAAAATAGCATTTTCCCCCGTCCTCATCCGAACCTCAAACTCCGATCATTTTCCCTGCACGCGGACACAATGAACAAAAGGAGGCTCGAGTTTGACTTTCTCTCCCAATCCCCCTTGGTCGACTTGGTTCGAATCAAAACTGACCACCACTGCTGCTGCTGCTCCTGCTGATTTCACGGATGGTCAGCGGTGAAGAGCGGTTCGGAAATTCCCCCTAGAGCAAGGTTTTAAAAGCGTTCTGCTTTTTTTATTATTGCCCCTCGGTCCAGCCAACTCGCTCTCGGACTGGACATTGATCACACTTTAATTGTTGTGTGAAATTGGAGGTGCGCTTTGTTAAATGGTTCTCGTCCTTAGCCGCGTGACGAGCGTACGAACGGCCGGCAGGAGCAATTATGTTGCTCTTTGACACGTCGATTTTTTTGTGCCCCGCGCTATTCCGGTGGATTGTTGTTTTATGCAAATTGACATCTGCTTTATGATGGTCGTTAAGGGCGAAGGTAAATTGACCACTATGTTGATTGAGAGGACGTTTTTTGCTTGTTATTGTTACCGTGGGAACGAATAGAGGGTTGTGGGAATTTTTAAAGAGGTATGTATGGATTTTGACACAGCGTATGGCAATAAAGGAATATGCAGTTTTTGGACTTAACCTCATTGTCTGCGCACAACCAACCCTAACAGTTTTCCCACTTATATTCACAATTTAACACTAAACTACCTCAACAGTTCGTCGTGTCGTCATCATCGTCGTAGTCAATCAATCGCCTCCCTCATCCACGGCCATCAGCCACTTGCAAACTGCTGTTCTCAAACAAGCCAACGGTTATACGAAAACATAAAGCACACAAGATGAGCATCTCGTTGACTTTAACCTCTATATCGCACTCTCGAACAAAATTGTTCCCATCCTTAGCGCATCGTGTGAGTGTGCACCTTTATTTCCCCGTGGTTCAATCTCGTTTGTTCCGAAGAGCGATTTTAATGTTTGCAACTCTTATTAAACTAACTGATCTTCTTCGCTACCCAGGGCCGGCGCAACTAGCAAACACGAAAAGTGGTCAAAGCTCACTCGTGCTCCCAATGAGGTGAGCCCCCTTGAGCGGCATTAAACTTCATCAAAAGGTCATACATGATCTCCTGCGCCACTGACCGACCCCCCTTCCATCATTCAGTGCCGGTCTGAATGCAACTTTATTCGGTCACCGGACATGCATTTACGGCGGTTCTCCGCTGATGGATTGCGGGTGGATGTGGACGCAGCGGATGGATCAATCTCGAGGTGGCTCTGCTCTCCACTGCTGGTTCGTACTTTGGGTGCCTGACTCAATTTTCCCTCCTTTGTGTAAACATAAGTGAGCACATCACGACTGTGAACCTCGCTGATAGGACGAGTATCCGTGCTTTATTGGAATTCGTTCGATTTTTACGGTTCGTATGGGTGGATTCGGTTTGCACTCGATGGTTTTAGGCATGATCTATTAAATGGTGAAAAGTTGAATTTGCAATTTGTAAATGGGCATTCCCGAATTCTCTGCACACAGTTTTCTTCAATGTTCGATATCATAATATCGAAGACTACGAAATGTCTACGAGAAAAATATAAAATTCTGCCAGCTAGATGCGTTTCCAGTAATGTATGTATAATTTTACTTTATAGACTATTCCAAAAAATATTAATGCTATTTTATTTCTGAAATGAGAAGACCATACTGTATATTTTTGATATTCCTATTCTCAAAAATCGTAAATGAAAATATTGCCATATCAATTTATGTATCAGTTTATTTTTAGTAGCCCCAGTTCATTACTTTTACCCTAAACACTACTTACAAGCTTCTGCAAAGTGCTTTTTTGTACAAGTTTTACCACTTTAGGCCAATCTTTCTTCAATACTATCCGCTTATTTCATGTGTTTTCTCAAATTTACCTTCATCAAAATCCAAAAAATTTCGATAAGACGAATCTCTGGAAATTTTGGTGGATCAAAACTGGTGATCCCAAACTAAGGCAATACCGGCGCCAGCCTTGCCCAAATACTGGTCAAATAAGGAGAGGGTAGGAATGTGTTGACGAGATATTCGCTTTAGAGGAAGCCGCGGAGTCCACTGCACTTCCACGAGATATCACTAGTTGTTGTTGTTGGCTTTGCCGCGGGATCCTTTTTGATAAACGATGTGCTGAATTCAACTGACGTCAGCAGCGAATGAGATATTTTAATATGTTCCCGGTTTATTCTCTGCACAGAGGTGCACAGTAAAATTACACAAATATTTACACCGATTTAAACCAACAGTAAGGATGCTGTTGGGGCCACTCATAAGAATGAATGGCTTATATCAATAGCTTTCCAAATTATATTGAAATATCGAATTTGAGGACCGATTTATTTATTTATTTACAACTCAACATCTTCGACAAGAACATCGCACAGATATGGCGCAGATTGATAGGATCGTTCCAGGGGAAGCGGCGTAGAGCGTATCGAATGAACCGCTTCTGGACTTTTTCGATGCGTGCAATATGAACGGCGTGGTACGGAGCCCAGATTTGCACTCCGTATTCCAGCACGCTACGAACTAAAGCACAATACAGCGACTTAAGTGCATGCACATCATCGAAGTGGGCGGTGTTACGCTTTAAGAAACCGAGCATTTGCGATTTTTCACGGTTGTTGCGGAGATGTGCTCGTTGAAACGAAGCTTTTTTTTTTTTTTTTTAATGGTAGTTCTCGGCGCTGTGTTTTCCGGCCTTGTGGATAGGAGTAGTTGATGCCAGCTTCAAGCGTCAGGAAACACTCCTTCAGTCAAGGATCGATTGAAGATCGTAGCGATGGGACAAGACGGCGACTGAGCACACTGTTTGACGAAGACGAGTGGAATGTGATCGGGGCAGGGTCCTTTCGATGCATCGACTGCGCTGAGAGCATCTCGAATATCGTCATTTTTGACGAAGTGACCAAGGAAGATGAAGATTATACAACGGAAGCCCTTCCAAGTAATGCTGCGCCAGCGGAGGTGGAGGTGTCGTCGTGTCTGGAACGGAAAAGCTCAGCAAGGCAAAAATTTGCAGTAGGGACCGGTGAGCAAGAACTACGAGATTGGTACGTAACCTCAACGGGAATCCCTGGTCGAGCTCTTTCGTTTGGTGATATAGGCCGAGAAAGATGAAGGGTCTTCTCGGAAATTCATTTGGATACGATCATTATACTCACGGAAACGATCATCTTGCGATCAGTGAAAATCTTCTTCAGCAAACTTCAGAGCTCTCGTGTTCGTGGTAGTTTTTGTTGCGAAGGAAACATTTCCTGAGCTTTCATAAGCGATTATGGCAGTTACGGAGTTATGGTATCCGCGAAGATTGGTTAAACTGCCTTGTAGGCCAGTAGGATTCTAACGGGAACAGTTTCACGGATGATTCGATCAATAATTTCGTATTTAGCCGTCCAGGAAACATCAAGAGAACCATGGTTCAACAGCTCATTCCAGTCCTGGGAAGCGATTCTTGCATTTACGGCTTCATAATCACAGCGGGTGAAATCATAGTGTCGTGTCGTGATGTCTGCTTGGTATTCCTCCTCACGGGAACGAGCGTCTGACAGTTACAATAACCGGCTAATGATGAGCGTCAATTTTTAATAGAGCAGATGGCGACTCGAAGAGATCTATGATACATGGATCACTTACGAACACCAAGTCAAGTAGCTTACCGTTCGCAAGTTTAGAAGATCATTTACTTGATGGAAACCAGCTGACAACAAAGACTCCAATAAGGCAAGTTCCTTCCAGTTGACGCGTTAATTGGCAAGTATCCCAGAAACTGTTCATCAAACTGTCAGATTAAATTCGGCAGATTGTAGTCTCCAAAGCAGACGATAACATCAGGGGAATGGGGAAGACGTAGAATTTGGTTAACTGATTCCACGTGCCTCGTACAATTCCCTGACCAAAAGGAAACAACAAAATTGTTCCAAGTTTTGTTATTAAGTTACGCTGTTTTTATAACAGAAGCTGTTAGAATTTAGATCGTAGATGTAGTTAAAATAACAGAAAATGTAACAAAAATCACAAAGAGTAAACAAAATTATAGCAAACTATGATATAGATATAACATAAACAAAACAAACTTTGTAACTAAATTTGTTTACGATATAGCAAAATCATATCAGCTAGTGTTAGAATTAATTTATTTCTTTACGCAGATTGTGCATCATCGAGCATTATATCTTAATATGTTATAAGTATATTATACAATTATCCAGATGGAATCGACTTTAACAAATTTATATCATAACCAGTTAGTCGTAACAAAGTTTGCTTATAATTTTGTTAATTTTATGTTATGCCCTTTATGTCGAGTCTCTAGGCTACTGTTTGGCCGGATGTAAATGCAGCAGACATATTTAGAATAACAGGAAAGATGCTTTAGAGGCCGCCCCTGGCAAGCATGAATGGTTTATATCTAATGTACATGTTATGCTGAAATTTCAAGTTTGAGAACCCATTTGAAACTAACAGTAGTGATGCTGCGGGAGGTTTACCTCAATAGAATACAGAAATAACGTTTGCATTTAAAAAAAAATGGACAAAATTGCCGATTTTTCATGGGTTTACCTTCATCTGCACTGACAAAACTACCCATGCAGCATCAATCATAGTAATCCATGAGTCAGCAGACAAAATTTGACAGCTCTATCAGTCGAACTCTAACCGTGATTGCAAAAACAGTGAAGCAACGGCCCTTCCGATGAGCGCGTTCAAAAACGGACATCGTCGAAAACTTTGGACATCGTGTGGGCCCGTTCCGGTATCTACAACATCTTGGCACTATTAGACAACAATCAGAGCATCGAAAGAAAGCCTGGTTCCGGATGGCCGACGACCCTGAGCGACAAGAAGCTCCAAATGATGCTGAAGAGGAAGACCGAGGAAAAAATGACTACATCGCTGCGTGCGCTTGGCCGGGAGGTCGGTTCAACCGGCCAAACAGTGGAAAAGTACCTGGCGAACATGAACATACATGTCAGGAAGTGAAAGTCGCGTCCACTGGTTTCGGAGCTGCAGGCAATGACGCAGCGGCAGCGGCTGAATAAGATGGTCAACTCGATTTTTCCGGCGAATCGTGACGTGGCGGTGGTGACGGACGACGAAACCTATCTCACCCTGGATGGCAACGAGTGGCAGGGCACTTCGTATTTTACTTCCCCCACGAAGGAAGTGAGCTCCGAGGTGAAGTTCATTTCACACACCAAGTTCCCCAAGAAGGTGCTGCTGTGGCTGACAATCAGCGAGAAGGGGATGTCAAAGCCACTCTCCTTTCGCTCCGGACTGGCCGTGAACGGGGATATTTATAGTACGAAATGCCTGCCGGAAGTTGTGTCGTTCATCAAGAAATACCCTAAGGGCAGAGGGTGTTCTGGCTGGATCTGGCATCGGCCCACTACTCGAAGCGATCGTTGGAGATGAAGCGGCCGCCCCCCCCCTTGATAAATAAAACGAAGAAAGACCTCGAAAACATACCTACACGCATGTTTTCGTCCGCCATGGCGAATGTTCCGGTTAACTGCCGGAAGGCCGCTCGCAGGGGCGTAGAATTTTTTTTTGCAAGTAAGCTTAAATAATTACCTTCCATGGGAAATTTATCAAAAGCAATTAACTGTCTTTTTTTTTTATTACTATCCGAAAAAAGTCAAATATTTTTAATGCAAACGTTACGTTGAAATATCGGTCCACAACGTTTTAATACTTTTAAGAAAAAAATATTTTATTGCAATGCTATACTACTTACAAGCGAAATTGAACGCTTTATTATGGAATAGTTCTTTCAGGTCAGAAACACAAATTTAATATAAAAATAAAAATTAAAACTGCTGTGCTGAAATTCTGCAAAACATATAAGCATAGCATAGCAGTTATCCTACAACATACTCAAGAGAGATGCAGAGATCTCCACGACCCCTCACAACACGTCACCACCGCTGCACAGTGATATGCATTCCATACAAAAAGCGGAAAAAAGTTTCAAAATGGAATTAACATAGCTAAGCTAAGTGCTTCCAAGTATTTTTTTGCCGCTGATTTCAAATATGTTACCTAAATTGTCGTATTGGGCCCCAATTATGGCCACTTTATGGCCTCCTGGAGTATCCGGAACATTCGATAAAATGGTGAATTCATTAGTCTCGTCCTAAAGCAATACGATTCTTTTCAAAACCATTTGTACATTAAATGGAAGAAGCAAAGCGATGTGGAGATGTGGACAATTTACGGCTCTAAGTAACCGTGTTATGGTCTTCAGGGACTTCCGGAACATTCGTGAAATTTGATAATTCAACAATTCGAAACCAAAATGAGGAAATGGATCTTAGAATCCTCCAATACTAGGTAGGTTTGTTCCTTTTCGAAAAATATATGACTCGAATTTTTCATTTTGTCATTAGGGTGATCCATTTTAAATAGGTTGGTCTAAAAAACGAAATTTTAGAAAGTATATATTTCTCAAAGAATTACCACTTTTGAACCATTTTCAATTTTTTTCTGATGAAAGTATATGACAAATAATAAGTTGTTTTAAGAATTAGTTTGAATATAAAAAACTTTTTTGAAATAATTAAAGAAATGTCCAGTTTTTATTATTTTAGTGTCGACTACAATTTTCATGTTTATTTCAACTAAGGAAATTCAGACGATATATCGTTGCGTCATTATAATAATTTTAATGATGTATTCCAATATGTGTGTTCATTCTGTATACCCTTTTTACAAAAGAAGGGTATACAGATCGTTTAGAAAATCGACTTTTGGTCCGAGACCCGGAGTACCGATTGATATATAACATTCGACTAAGCTAGTCAAGATTTTATTTTTTGGGTTTAATTATCAACTTATCACATAAACAATAACAAAACTTCATCCGCATGCTTTCTACGACGCAACAAACATGGTAAAATAAGTTTAACGTATGAAATGACAACAATAACTGAAATTTATTACTTTGAAAATGCGAAGTGGCAGTGCATCTTTCCAAGGAACCAGGATGCAGGCTCGTTTCTCGGTTGCAGCAATCGGTTTTCTAAGCAATCTATATTTTTACTTTGTAAAAATGTTTGGTAAAAATCGTGTTACTCTAGAACGAAAGTGATGCACAACTCTTCAGATATTCCGCATATTCCGGATGATCCGGAAGACCATGCAGTAACCAGTCGAAATCAAAAATGTATTACTACAGTGAATTCGTTCGCACATAACATGTAAATTTATTTGAAAATAAACAATTAAATTTATCCACCTATCGTGAGATCTGACCATGTTAACACTTTCCTGAGAGTACTAGGAATAAGAACCCGGATGTGGTCATTATGGTCCTGGAAACTTGATATCATCACCATTGCACTTATTTTTGAGTTCTCATGTTATTTGATGTGTCACATGATGGGTTTTGATCCAAAACTGAATGTGGCCACTTTCCCGGGAGTAACCGAAACATCAACCCGGATGAAGCCAATGTAGTTCTGGACTTTTGTTACGTTAGATATTTTTTTGTGAAACATAGGTCGTTTTAAGAAAATAGGCTAGGAAATAAATACAACCGTTGCGTAATTCGCATGAACGTGAGCGATACACAAATTAGCTTCATGGGTGCCCTGCTTGACATCTGAACTCATACAAAGGATTTTCTCGCAAATGGAGCGATTGATTAGGTGCCAAAGCTTCGGAGGAGTCAAAAAAAAGAAGTAAAAGAGCCGAGGATAGTACCGTTTTTGCAGTCGCGTGCAGTTCATTCGTGTTAGCCGTGAAAAATACCGTGCGAATTTGAACTGCCCATTATTGTGGAAAAGCAGGTGTCAGTGCGAAGGTGATTCGTTTCGGCAATCATCCGGTGCAGGATTACGCAATCAAGAGCGGCATGAAAACCACTACGGTCAACGGCTGCCACGGTTCTGTTTACCCGAGCAAAGGTATTACCGCCAAATTGGCGTGAAACCACATGGTAAAGTAAGGTTAGTAGCACTCCATCTACTAAATACCAGTTCACTAAGAACCTGTTCTGCAGACCAGCCAAAATCAACCGAAAGGGCACACGAGACACAATTGCTCGGGGAGACTCAAGGCTAGCTGATCTACCTACAAAACGAAAGGCCTTCACGAGAAGTAGGTTTCGAGGTTATCGCGGGAGTATTCGGATCCTAATCCCAGGTTGGCCACAGGGCCTTTCTTTTGCTTCTGTTTTTTTATTCAGCATTCCGGCAATCGATTGGTTGCTACCGTTGCAGAAGACTGAGCGGTGCACAAGCGAAAGTCGAACTTCACCCAGGACGACGTACTGGTAAGCGGCCGTAATCCGAAGGTGGTAGCAACAGCAACCGGAAGACACCGGCAATCGCGATGCAGTACATTCCGTTCAGTGAGGCTCCTAAAGGGTGTCCACGATGAAATTGCCACACTATGAATTTGCTCTAACTTTTTAACCGTTGGGCAGAATTTAATGAAAATTTGAGTGGATCATAGTGCATTATTTACATCCTGCAAGTTTTAAAGTCCTGTGATCAAAACTCGGAACTCGGAACTCGGAAATGGAGTCGAAAGAACAGCTCGTGCGTGATAAAATCTTGCGCATTCATCACGAGAACAAGGATCTCTCGCATCGTTCCATCGCTAAAACGTTGGGAATCGCGAATTCCACGGTGTCGCGAGTGATTAAGCGGTTCGAGGAACGGTTGACCACCGATCGGAAGCCCAGAAGTGAAGGAAAAAGTATTCCGTACAACACCAAAAATCACAACCGCGTAGTTGGGGCCTTCAACCGAAATCCGAACGCCTCCGTTCGGGATGTGGCTAAGAAGCTGCACCTAAGCCGAAGTTTTGTCCAGAAGGCCAAAACTAAGGCTGGGTTTCGAACGTTCAAGGTACAAAAGGCCCCTAATCGCGACGAGAAGCAGAACAAGTCCGCCAAAACCCGTGCCAGGAAGTTGTACCTCAACATGCTGACGAAAGTTGAATGCCGCATCATGGACGACGAAACATATGTGAAGGCCGACTTCAAACAGATCCCCGGCAACCTGTTTTTTACGACCAAGGATAAGTTCAGCGTTCCGGAGCATGTCCGCACTCAGAAGATGTCCAAATTTGCGAAGAAATTCCTGGTTTGGCAAGCCATCTGCACGTGCGGAAAGCGGAGTGCACCTTTCGTGACCCAGGACACGATGAACGGACAGGTGTACATAAAAGAGTGCCTCCAGAAGCGGCTGCTTCCTCTCCTGAAGGCCCACAACGTCCCAACAATCTTCTGGCCGGATTTGGCCTCATGTCACTACTCCAAGGACGTGCTGAAGTGGTATGCGGACAATAAGGTCAATTTCGTGCCGAAAATGTTCAACCCTCCCAACACACCGGAGCTCCGCCCCATCGAGAAGTACTGGGCGATTATGAAGCAGCACCTTCTTAAACGACCTAAGGTAGTGAAGACAGTCGAGGAACTGAAGAAAGTATGGGTTTACATGCAAAAAACGGTTGATTCACAGGTTGTGCAGAATCTTATGGCCGGGGTTAAGGCCAAGGTGCGGGCATTTGCGTATGGACTGTAAATAAAATACGAGTAAAATGGTAAAATGAAGTTTAATAGTTATTTCTCAATCCCTGAAAATTTGATGGCAATCGGATGAAAACTCGAATTTTGCGAATAAATTTTGTGTGTGGCAATTTCATCGTGGACACCCTTTAGTGCAGGAGCACCCATAGGCACCAAACACAGATAGAAAGCGGGCCCGTGAGTACAAGCTAGGAATAGGTAGCAAGTGAAGAGAAAAGATAAGAAGCAGAATGAGAAACAAACGAGAGGTGTAGGAAAGAATGAAGGGCAAAGAGGCCAGAAATCAATAAAAGTTTCGTTGAAATCTGCGTTTTTTTGAGTTGGTGCGTTTATCTTTTGGTGTTTGTGATCCGCCCTTTCGCATATGGTAGTTTTGCTCTACCGATACGGGAAATTGCAACACTGGCGCCCAACGTAAAAATCCACTCATTTTGAACTACCGTTAGCGATTATTTATTGGTTTGTGATTCGTTAAATTTGGTTATGCGCATAATTTTAACCTTTACGCATATAGACAAGATGGATTACACACATCTGAGCGATGAGGAAATTAATTATGAGCTGACATTACGCCATGTAGTTAACTAAGGGCCCACCACACACCGTGGAAAGGTGCTCCGCCTCGAAGCACTAATACAGGAAGAGTCCTTAAGAGACATTATTCCTACAAGTTGTGAGCATGTAATGAGTGCTCAGGCCAACCTTGAAGTTTGTCAATTTCAAGTCGAAAAGCTTCATTTCATTACGGAAACGGCCGTCAATTCAAACAACATAAATGCTCTGAATCAAATTCATTCGCGACTGACACATTATCAAAACCAATTACGTCTAATCAATCCCCCTGTTGAACTGAAAGACATAATTACGTTAGCAACGATGCACGTTAATGTGTTGTCGAACAAAGTTGTCAATGTGTTACGCAGTTCTGCAAACGGTGTGAATCAAACTGAAACAACAGTGAACCAGGAAGTGAATTCAACCGGAGCGGGGCGTAGGACCATAGAACGGGAACAAGGAGCTGTAGGAGGAAGCGATATGTCAGCATCTCCGGCTGAACAAACACACCATCAAGAAGAAACTCCACCGTCATCATCAGCTTTATCACGATCGCTCCCAATGTCAACAGGGCGAAGTCAGCTACTATCAATTTCACAGCAAGATCGTCGCAGTGGTAGGAATAGCCGGAGATCATTACCGGACCGTCCGCAGGGGTCACCGCCACCCCCATACAATGTTCACGAGCATGAAACAGAAGAAGTTCGTACCTTTGAAACACGAGCCAGACAAGCAGAAGCACGCGCAAGGGAAGCTGAAGTGCGAGCCAGAGAAGCCGAAGAACGAGAAGCGAGGGCAAGAGGATCGTGACTCAGTGGTGCACAAGCCAGGGACGCACGTGTCAGAGAAGAAGATGAAAGAGAAGCTCGAGCTAGAGAAGCGCAAGCAAGGGATGAGTATCACAGAATTCGGGATGACTTACTGAACCGTTTGCTTCATCCAGAGAGACCACAGCCAGCAAGAAGGGAAGACGAAAGAAGGATTCTGAAGGCAGTACATAATTGGCCGTTCAAGTTTCAAGGCGAAAAGGACACCACATCCCTCAACGTTTTTCTGGATCGCGTTGAGACATTTGCCAGGTCAGAGGGGATGAACGATGAGACGCTGTTGGGTTCCATCAAGCACCTACTTCAAGAAGACGCTCTGGACTGGTACGCACGTGCAACATCACACCGGTTACTGCATTCATGGGATGCCTTCAAGCGAGAGATCCGGCGAGAGTTGTTACCAAGCGGTTACTCACAAATCCTACGTTTGGAAGCTAGCTTTAGGTTCCAAGGAACCAACGATACATTTGCAAAGTTCTATCGTGACATTTCGGCATTGTTCAGATTTGTTGAACCGTCAATTCCCGAAGAGGAAAAGTTCTTTCTGGTGAAGAAGAATATGAATGAGAATTATGCAGCCATCGTGACGGCAGCTAGACCATCTGTACCGGATACGACGAGACAAGGATTTTATTGAGCAGGCAGCGTCGCATACCGATTCCACACAGTGCATTATTGGAGCCGAACTTTGCAACGCCTGTGACCACAACCCAAGTAGCACCAAAAACATAAATATAAAAGTTATATTTTCCACGTGTCGTACTGTAGATATATAAAATGGAAATTTGACTAGTTTAGTCATGTAGATGTACAATTCATGCAATTCGAATCAAGATTCACTTAAAACAAATTGATTTGTCATATATGTGTTTGAGGTTTTTAAGTAAGGACATGTTTGTTTACATCTGACATCTTGCTTGTTTGCATATTATGTAGTAGAAATGTAGCAACACAAGTCTTCCGTATATTAAGAAACAAACATATTTTTGGAATGTCAAATGCCAACACAACTAGTCAGGCATGTTTTGTTCATGTCGTATTGGACGTCGAATGACCGTTCCTGTACTTTTAACTAAGACTGAATACTAACAAATGTCTATTTATATCACATTTATGTTTACCGCTGAAACAATCAAGAACCTAATTCAATGATGACAGTATAATGAACAACATAATATTGCTGTAGCCTATTCATTGTACGATCAAACATTATTTGCACGGGTACAATTGTTAGTATGATGACCCTTAAGCAAACACTGAAGTGTAATCGACCGATCATCAAAGTATAGCAAATCCTTTTAATTTATATGCTAACTTTATTATGCCTGAATTATCTTATAACATTGGTGCTAGTTTAAATAATGATAGTACGGTTTAAGGGGATTCTAATTGTTCCATTTCTCACATGTCGAAATGGTCGAGTGGTAAGAAGGCCGATCTAGTAAGCTTGGAGTTCATGGTTCAAACCTAGTCCTACCTAGGATACCTTTTTTGAAAACCGACAATAATTTGTTTTACTTAAGCCTAAGATTTTTTTGTTTATGACCATTATCAAACTTAAATTATGTTTCATAGGCTCCACCTTCTGCGCTTTTTCAATCCTATAGTAGTATCCCAAAAAGTTTTCAATCAACGGAATGGCAACATTATTATATGTCACATTAAAGCAGAAATGCGCACAGTTAAACATTTCGTGTTACTTGGGAAGTAGGCCGACGCCAATTCAACAGCAACAGCCACATCGTTTCTGCAGGCTACACGCGGTAGAAGTCGATGGTGACATAGAAGAAGAACTATGAATGAAGACAACTGGCAGTATAAAATTAATGAGCTCGTTGAGCAAGTGAACGCTCTGAAGATGAACTTCGAACGGAAGAGCTCCGGATCAAACGAGGTAGCACAAAGCCAGCGGCAGCCTCGGTTAACGGACAGGTCCAACCGAACGGAACCAGATGATTGGCCCCGTCAACAACACAGCAATATCCTGTCAATGCCAATGATATCATGACCATTGGATTTATTTTTGAATTCGGATGTAATTTGAGAAGCCGCATGATGGGTTTTGATCTTAGGCCAAATTTGGCCGCTTTCCCGGGGGAATTTCCGGAACCAGTGAACCGATTCAAATAATTTAAAAGCGAGGTATAGGATTACCGTACCTTTAATTTGGTGGTTGTTTCATTCAAATCGGTTCAGTAATTGCTTAAGAAACTGAGTTAGAAGTTTCGTTACACACATACATTACCTACACACACATTCACACACAGGCATTCCTTGCATCGAGCTGAGTTCGTTGAATATCACACTCGATCCTCCAGGCTTTGGATCAAAAGTCGGTTTTTCATGATATATATACATATATACTAGCTGAACCCGGTGCGTGCGCTGCTACGCTTGCAACTAAATGAAAGAAAATGTAATATAACTGGCACGTTTATGGTTTTTTTTTCGGATTGAGTTTTTTTTCTTGAATAAGCAGGTGTTCAAACTTCTATCAAAACATGCTTCTTACCCGAGAAATACACGTTTTGTGTTTAAGTAACCTGGATAATTCTCGTTTTGGTAGAAATTTGTGTTTCATTTGCATGGGTGCCCTCCCTTCCATAGGGGGGTGGTTTTTCAAACCACCATACAATCATTGCCTTCAAAACCCTTCACATGCCAAATTTGGTTCCATCTGCTTTATAAGTTCTCGAAATATGCACAAATTTGTGTTTCATTTGTATGAGAGCCCCCCTCTTACAGAGGGCGGAGGGGTCTCGAGTTTCATAAGCAACATTTCTTGCCTTCAAAAACCTCTACCTGTCAAATTTGGTTCCATTTACTTGATTAGTTCTCGAGTTTTTTTTTTTTTTTTTTTTTTAACGTCGGCCTATTTCCTCACATGGTGACAATCACCGACGCCAGGAAGACGACTCCACCACCTGGATCCTACCTAACGACTCATGAATATGAGCCGGGACCAACGGCTTTACTTCCCTTCCGAAGGAAGACGTGCCCAGATTTTTTTCGCCTCAGAAAAACCACCGACGTCGACTGGGATTGAACCCAGACCCACTGGGGTGCTAAGTAGCAGTCACGCTTGCCACTGCACCACCGACGCCGGCAGTTCTCGAGTTATGTAGAAACTTTTATTTCATTTGTATGGGATTGATTTAAGTCAATCCTGAAAAGGGCCAAGAACATTCTATTGTACACTCTTTAGAAAGCATTTGGTGGCTCTTAATTATGATACGGCCCGGTTGTATTTTCTACGATGGTTAAGAGGGCCCCTATCTTTAACGCGTAGAAGATAGTTATGGATCTGTAGGTTCATTGGTTGTTCAACGCGCCTTGGCATTTACTCCGGGACGCGGCGTTTAAAGCAATGCCATGTTCAGCCGGGGCGCGGTAATGGAAATTTCAAACAGCACAAGAGAAAAATTCATCCAAACGAACTCTTCAGTCGGCAAACTAATTTGGTCGTCATGAAAAGGACGGATTTAGTTGACGGGGGAGAAACAGTTCGCGATGGAACTTGGGCTTTCTTTCTTGGTTCATCTCGCGGGATGATCGATTCTTGTCTCGTTGTCAAGGGCGGCTTTTTCCCCACTAACTCGTAGGCTTCAGCAGCCAAGTTTCTCGCAGCAAGGTGGACGGGAACATCGGCAACAACAGCCAACTGCACCAACGCCTCTCTAGGCAGCGACTGCTCGTCCAACTGCAGATCCTACTCTGCACAGCTGTACTACCGCCGGAAAACTAAATCAAAATGCGAAGGTGTACCCCTTATATAACATTCATGGCTGCCTAGGAGACGTTCCTTACTTAAATATGAAGTCTGTGCGCTGAAAACACTGTGCATTTGGTAAATTTACTATGAAAAATCGATATTATAAGACATCACCTTATATTTGCGTTAATTGTATTAGTTGCATGTTAAAAATCAATAGTTTGAAATATTTAAACAAAAGCGTAGAAAATGTTCCGATCGATTGGTGCAAACATTTTGGAAATCAATCGTTGAATTACTTAGTTATTAACGTTCAAAACCTATATATTTTTCGTGACGCTTCAAATTATCGCAATTTGAACGTGTACCCCAGTATTGAAAACACAGACGTAGTCCTACGTCAAAAGATTTCAAGCACCGTGTGGCGGCACCTTTAGTAACAGATTGATGTAGATAAATTGAGAAGTAAGAGAGTAAATGATATTTGCTGATAGGTTTGCTTCCGTAAGAATTTTGATTAACATCCTTAATTAAGATGTTTTGTGACAAGGCATTCAGCTTCAATCGTTCATCTGCCAACCACCACCGACCAGTATCATCATCATCATCATCATCATCGCTGAGCTCCACGTCTAGCCGGTACACGCGGCCACACATCGTCGCTCGGCAGCAGCAGTACATTCGTCGCCCGTCTGCAGTAGATCAGTGATAAATATAAGATAAGTTTTTGTTTCTCGCTCTTCTGAATTAATTTTAATCTTATTGTGTGGAGTGTGTGGAGGGAGAGAGAGAGAGAGAGAGGGTGTGAGAGTGTGTGAGAGAGTGTGCTTAGGTTTAGTTTGTTTATCTTAGGTTTAGTTTGTTTATCTGTGATTGATTGTAGATAATTACGTTAGCGGTTGAGCGTCATAAGCCCCACGGGTGCGACATGGATGATTTGTCGGATGATGATTCATCCATGCCGCAAAATGATGGGAGTAGCTCTTAAAATTCGCCCGATCGCGTGCTTATCCAGATAGCTCAGCTGGTCCTTGGGTTGTCTATTTTCGGCCCAAAACGAAACCTCTGAACGTTTACCAGATTTCAAACGATCTGACAAAACGATTCTCGGCCGTGACCGAGATAATTAAGGTGAGACCCAATAAACTAAAAGTCGTTGTGTCCAACCTCAAACAGCTAACGAAATTGCTGTCTCTCAGTTTTTTACACTGGAGTATTTAGTGTACATCCCAGCTCGGGTATTGAGATTGAAGGTGTGGTCACCGAAACGAGTCTGACCCCTGAGATCCTGCTAAAGCAGGGGGTTGGTCGATTCAAGAACCCTCTGCTATCTCCAGTTAAGATACTGGATGTGAGCCAACTAGGCACAGTATCGACCAATAAGGGTGAAAAAAAAGTTTACACCGTCAGACTCGTTTCGTGTGAACTTCTCTGGCTCAGCCCTCCTCAATACGTCGAGTTGGGAAAACTTCGACTACCTGTGCGGTTGTTTGTACCTCGGGTCATGATCTGCGAAAAATGCAAGCAGATGGGACATACGACCTCCCATTGCGGCAATAAGGCACGCTGCTCCAACTGCGGGGAGAAACATGAGGATGGCGCCTGTGCAGACAGCACACCAAAATGCGCTTTCTGTAAAGGAACTCCTCCTCATGCTCTCTCATCGTGCCCGGCGTACAAACAACACGGGGAAAAATTAGAACGCTCGCTAAAACAGCGTTCCAGGCAATCTTTCGCCGAAATGGTGAACAAAGCCTCCCCATCACCCAATGCCAATACAAATCCCTTTGCTTCTCTGTCAGATGACGAGTCTGACTTTGATGCCTCGATTTGAAGAACAGAAGCCCCCTTCCTCGAGTGGGCTGTTCTCATTTGATAACATTGTCGAAGGTATCTTCAAGTACCTCGAAATTACTGAACCTCTCAAAAGCATTGTTTTGGCAATGCTTCCAACAGTGAAGACTTTTTTGAAGCAATTGACAATTAAGTGGCCCCTCCTTGCAGCTATCATCTCCTTCGATGGATAATTTTCCAAATGAGGTCGGGGATTTGATCACTGTTCTACAGTGGAATTGTCGAAGTTTTCTGATTCCTAAATTGGAATCTTTCCTCCCCTTTCACTCACCCCCCACCCGTTTTTTTTAAACCGTTTTTCCCCCTTCCTTCTTCATTCTTACGTCACTGGGGAGGTTCGGGCAAAATTTTCTCCTTCTCCCGAGTGAATTTTCCTCCTATTCCAGGTATTGAAGTTGTCGCATGTCAGGCTGTTATTAAAAATAAAAGCCTTTGCATTGCTTCCGTTTATATTCCTCCTAGAGCCTCAATAAACCGAAAACAACTTTCAGATATTTGTTCGGTTCTTCCTGCTCCACGGTTGATCATGGGAGATTTTAACTCTCACGGTACAGGCTGGGGAGAACTGTACGACGACAACCGGTCTTCCTTGTTATATGACCTCTGTGACAACTTCAATATGACAGTTCTTAATAATGGAGAAGTAACACGTTTGGCTGGTCCATCCTCAGTTGGCAGTAGATTAGACCTCACGCTTTGTTCGAATTCATTATCGTTGGATTGCACATGGAATGTGATTCAAGATCCCCACGGTAGTGATCACTTGCCCATACAAATTTCGATTGCCACCGGGTTCAATCCGTCGGAATCCATCAACGTCGCGTATGATCTAACCCGTTACATCGATTGGACAAAGTTCAGGACAGCAGTAGATGAAGCCGTAACGACGGTAGAAGAGCTTCCACCGCTGGAGGAATATAACTTCCTCTCCAACCTGATCTTAGACAGCGCGCTTCAAGCTCAAACTCGACCAGTTCCAGGAACGTCATTTCGCAGGAAACCTCCTTCTCCATGGTGGGATCAGCAATGCACCGAGGTTTACCGTAAAAAGTCCGACGCGTTTAAAGTTTTCCGTAGACGTGGAACACCTGAGCACTTCGAAGTATACACGGCTCTCGAACGCGAACTTAAGAGCCTCATCAAGGCCAAGAAACGCGGATACTGGCGAAGATTCGTGGACGGGCTATCGCGCGAGACGTCGATGAGTACTCTTTGGAACACGGCGCGAAGATTGCGTAACCGAACTACGAACAACGAGAGCGAGGAGTACTCGGACCAATGGATCCTCAAGTTCGCGCGAAAAGTTTGTCCAGATTCTGTGCCGGCACGGATCATTCCTCGCGAAACCGAGAATTCGATAGATGAGAACAGCCAACCTTTCTCAATGGTAGAACTCTCTCTCGCGCTCCTTTCGTGTGGCAATACGGCTCCAGGAGCTGATAGAATCAAGTTCAACTTGCTTAAGAACCTTCCAGACGTCGCGAAGAGGCGCATGTTGAACTTGTTTAATCAGTTTTTGGAGCTCAACATTGTACCGGATGATTGGAGGCGGGTGAGAGTTATCGCCATTCAAAAACCTGGCAAACCCGCGTCCGACCACAACTCCTATCGACCCATCGCGATGTTATCCTGCATTCGAAAGTTGTTGGAGAAAATGATCCTCTTCCGTCTGGACAAATGGGTTGAGACGAACAACCCTTTTGTAGGGGTGCGAGGGAGGGAGGGACTGTGTTGCTTTCGCGTCTTTCCCCATACTTTTACCTATAGATAGCAAATAAATTCGTTTTATTTTTCTGGTTTACCGGGGGGTTTGTTTTTCAGTCTGTGTTGGTGTTTTTTCAGATAAACTCCCCGCTTGTGGCTTTTCTCCATTAATGAATAACTTTTTGTACAATTTGCTGTCAGAGAAACATATGAGCTTTTCTCATGGAACCTCTACAGCTTCTCGATTTAGCTACATGGGTCTCCCCCAGGGATCATGTTTAAGCCCCTTTTGTATAATTTTTATGTCAAAGACATTGACGGTTGTCTAAGTGACAACTGTACGTTGAGACAACTTGCAGATGACGGCGTAGTGTCGGTCACTGGACCCAATGGGGTCGATCTGCAAGGACCCTTACAGGATACCTTAGACAATTTGTCTACTTGGGCTCTAGAGCTAGGTATCGAATTCTCTACGGAGAAAACTGAGTTGGTAGTTTTTTCAAGGAAGCATAACCCAGCACAACCGAAGCTTCAAATTTGGGGTACACCGATAACTCATTCCATGTCCTTTAAATATCTTGGGGTCTGGTTCGATTCTAAGTGCACCTGGAGATCCCACATTGAGTATCTGAAGCGAAAATGCCAGCAAAGGATCAACTTTTTCTGCACAATAACTGGAACCTGGTGGGGAGCAGATCCGCAAGATCTTCTAACGTTGTACCGGACAACGATTTTGTCGGTTATGGAATACGGTAGTTTTTGTTTTCAGTCGGCGGCTCGGTCGCATATCATTAAACTGGAACGTATTCAGTATCGGTGTCTTCGTATCGCGTTAGGTTGTATGCACTCGACTCATACGATGAGTCTGGAAGTGCTGGCTGGCATGTTGCCACTCTCGGATCGATTTTCAGAATTGTCTCTCCGGCTCCTCACCAGGTGTGAAGTTATGAACCCCCAGGTAATCGAAAACTTTGAGAAGCTTCTCGAGTTGAATCCTCAAACTCGCTTCATGACATTGTACCATTGGTACATAACACAGGATGTCAGCCCTTCGCCAAATATTCCCAATCGTGTTTGCTTCTCCGACTTCGGCAGTTCGGTTCATTTTGATTTATCCATGAAGCAAGAGCTTCGTGGAATTCCAGAGCATCATCGTCCTATGATTGCTCCTGTGATATTTTCTGCAAAGTTTGGCCAAGTTAATTCCACTAAATCGTTCTTCACTGACGGATCATTGATAGAGGAGTCTGCAGGCTTTGGTATATACAATGAAATTTATAGCGCCAATCGTAAACTTCAAGCTCCTTGTTCCGTATATGTCGCCGAATTAGCGGCAATACACTTTACGCTAGAAATCGTTGCCTCACTAACACCGGATCAGTACTTCATTTTCACGGATAGTCTCAGTTCTATAGAGGCTATTCGCTCTTTGAGGCCGGTAAAGCACTCCTCGTATTTTCTCATGAAAATACAGGAGCTTCTAAGTGCTTTATCTTCGCGTTATTTTATCATCACCTTTGTATGGGTCCCTTCTCATTGTTCAATTCTGGGCAATGAGAAAGCGGACTCGCTTGCAAAGGTGGGCGCTATAGAAGGCGATATTTATGATCGACAAATCGCCTTCAATGAATTTTTTACTATTTTTCGTCAACAGTCACTCGTCAGCTGGCAGTATAAATGGAGTAAAGGAGATTTGGGGCGATGGCAACATTCTATCATCCCTAAGGTGTCGAAGAAATCTTGGTTTAGGGGGATGGATGTGGGACGAGACTTCATTCGTGTCATGTCTCGCCTCATGTCCAATCATTATTCTTTGAACGCTCATTTATACCGGGTTGGGATGAGCGACAGCAATCTCTGTGAGTGTGGACAAGGCTATCAGGACGCAGATCACGTTATTTGGTCTTGTGTTGAGCATCGTGGAGTCAGATCGGAGCTTAATGATTCCCTTCGGGCTCGAGGTAGACAACCCAATGTGCCAATTCGAGATATTTTGGCTTTGCGTGATTTGGAGTATATGCAATTAATTTATGTGTTTTTGACTAACATTAGCATTAGATTGTAGTTAGTTTAACCTGTATGTTTACTTTAAGTTTTTTTTTCTTTTTTTTTTATCTGTGTTTGTGTGTTTTTTTTTCTTTTTCAAAAAAATGTTCAAGTTAAAAGAAATCCATACATTGTATAGTTTTAAGTTTTTTGACAATTTAGAATTTAAAATTAATGTGTTATGTATACCATACTTTAAATTCCCACCCATCTTCCCATCCGTAATTTGTTATTCCTATTAACCTCGAGACGGCCGCGAGTAATCGGTTCTATCCCCCTAACTTTAGTTATAAGATAAATAATGTAAAAAAATATGAAAACTTGGCTCTGTAAAGTTGATTCGATTGAGCCTGTACAAATAAATGATTAATAAAAAAAAAAAAATTCAAAAAAATATGAGGTGGGCACTTTATTT
This sequence comes from Aedes koreicus, assembly GCA_024533555.2. NCBI lineage: Eukaryota > Metazoa > Arthropoda > Insecta > Diptera > Culicidae > Aedes > Aedes koreicus. The sequence goes on along the minus strand of JAHHFK020002770.1, from coordinate 14,693 downwards.
TGCCTATCAGTGTATGGAACATTATGGAAAAGAACGGTTTTCTCGGGAAACTGACTTGACTGATAAAGACAACAATGGATGATGAATGCTGTGTGAAGATATCGGATTCGTTTGAAAGACGCAAAGAACTTCGACAAGGCAATGGTCTTTCCTGCCTCCTATTCAACATTGCGCTAAAAGGTACTATGAAACGTTCGGCCTTTTACATGCGGGTCACGATTTTCAATAAATCCAGTCAAATCATTTGTTTCCTGACAAGGTGGACATTGTCGTTCCAGGCGATTACTGAGTAGTACACCAGTTCCGGCCCATCGAGAGATTTTGGGCAATAATGAAGCGGAAGCTTAAGAAAAGTGGAAAAACGGGACGCGACTCAGATGACCAAAATGTGGAACAAATGTGCCAAGGATGTTGACCCAGGAGGTGTGCAGCGTTTGATGGAAGGAATAAAGAAGAAAGTGCGAATTTTCATTAGAAACGAAGAGAAATGCTTTGTATTGATATGTTTTCCTTAAAGAACAATGAATTACCTTTGATTAGATGTGTTAAACTTGTTTGTACGTCAATCCGTTACCGAGATACAGATGATTTTATAATTCCGGATTCTAAATGGACATAGCTTTACTTATGTAAAAGTCAACCACTAGGATTGGAAGTGCGAACCTTAAGATCACAAAACCCCAGCTGCTTCCGTTGGGCCAGCGAACAGCGAATACAGTTAGAAAAAGGCATATAAGAACCGCTCATTTTACGATCACTCGATTCCTGTTCCACCATCTCAAATCCAAGTCACATGCTACGTCAAAATCTTGTCTGTATAGATGCAAAAGGTGGAAAAGGGCAGAAAAAAATAATTAAAATGTCTCTCAGCGCAATGTATATCCTCCACTGTTGAAATCTACAGCTGATAAGGATGGAAAATGTACCAGCGCCTCATGATTATATTTACCACACTATCGTACTCAGACCCAACCCGCAAAAAACATCTTATCACAAGAAACGTTTTAATTTCAGTCAAAGTTTCAACTGGTTAAAACGATCAATTTAAATACAAAAAAAACATTATTCACCCCAACCTTCACGGATTTTCGAATTATTTAAGCAACTTCCAACGTGCATCGAACCTACTTAGTTTCCATTTCTAAAACATACTGTAATTAGTCACAGTTCCAAATTCCATTGAACGGGCTCCGCTTCACTGCAATCACCTGCACCACCCAGCCGCTTCGCCCAGAGGTGCCAGATTTTCGGCCCACGAGAGTCCATTAAAGCCACTAAAAGAAGATATTAAGCCAAGGGCTGCCATTTGGACTGTCTTCTGGCGGGCGTGTACCTTCATATTCATCATTGGAAATAAGACGGCGCGCGTGTTCACCAGATGGAATAATGGGGAAAAGTTAAGCTGCGGTAGCGGCTTTAGTGGCTCCGAAGAACAAGAAGAAGAAAAATAGGCATGTTGAGAAAACATGTGTGAGGTCGTCCGATAGCATCGGTTGGTACCTTCCACGACCAAAAGGTATTATTTATAAGTAACCAGATGAAAGCGCTACAGCTAGACCCTTCAAGTCTAATATGGTGATGAAGTGCGCTTCAGAAGCAAATCTCTTGGTACATTGGTGCATGCTTGCGAGACCTCGGTGGAAAAGTGCGGTTGTAAAAGCTAGCGATGGAGGTCTCGACAGGTCGGAAAGGGCTCGAGGAGGAGTGGCTTAAACAGTGGCAATCATCGACAAGCGATGGATTAATTGAAGGTATTCCAACGAATGTGGGGGGGGGGGGTCTTCCAGAAAAAGTGGGCGGAAAACCCCTTTTCATCCCGCTCCAGTGCTTTAGATTTCCGATTAGTGGCTAATTGCCGTGTTTTGGAATGTTGCCTAACCATTAAACAAAATGTCAAACTATATTGCTTGAATGAATCTTCCTCATCTCGCAGCCACACTTGACTGAGACGCTTGAAAATGTTTGCTTTGAGTGGTTTTTCGAAAGGTTCAAAACGTGCCTGAGCAGCGATGTGGCAATAGCAATTGCACTGTTGTTCGTTTGTGATAATATAGGTATGGGTACTTGAAGGATGTTGTTTAAACTGATTACGACGACCTTCTTTAGAAATTAGTACATTCCAACATAGTTCCTCGAAATCAACAACAATAACGCCCTTACGATACCGTTACTTCACTGAATTAATCACATGTCGTTAATCGTTTACATATTTATGAGCAGCAAATAAGTCTATTGGCGACCATAAGCTTTCAATAGATAAGCCAACCAACTTACCACACAAACACACAGAAAGACACGCCTAGCTTCTGCAGTCATTCGACAAACACCTCGCGGGTGGCTTATCTTAATCTTTATACCGAAGAAAAATACGCTCCATTATGGGCCCTTGTCTTTAGGTTACGATATTTTTTGTCCCCTTTTCGTTTGATGTCGGTGGAAAAAAAAGCCGCAAAACGTGTGAACAGTAGTGGCTTGGAAATAATGAGTTAAGATGATATTGACGACATGCGAGATGGATGATGGTATTAATTTGAAATCCAACCGACAGTCTAATTAATTCCTAGTTATCTTTCCTAACTCGGTTAATTACACCGAAAATTGGTGGTGTAATTTTTTTTTTTTTTTAGCATAGCTATTGGTAGATTCTATTTGTTCTTGAAATGGAGTGCTGCACTTAATCCTGTAGGGAAAAGTGAGTTACATTCATTAAAAGTTTGAGGACAAATGTATGCTCTTGAATACACGAATTATTCGCACGATTCAGAAAATAAATTTACGTAGATTCATTCAAGTTTCGTATAAAAATTAAAATTACACTGTGGTGCAAAATTGATCGGACAAGAACATCATTTTAGTAAAGTAGGTAATAAAATGCAGAAATAAAATATTTCCAATAGTTTATTGGTTCAAAATATCAAAATATTTTGCCTTTTAACTTCTTCGCAGAAAAACGGCAGCAAACTTCGATTTAATTGAGTGATAACATTCAAAATCCCTGTATATATCCATCGGAATGGGCTTTGTCTTCAACGTGATTATAAAGGTTCTTCGGATCATCATTAAGACCAGAAGAATTCATTAAAATCACGATAAAACCTTCTCGTTGGTTGTCAGCAAATTCCAACAAGTCCATATGTCCATAAAATATCTATAAAAATCTGGTTTCTATATTGGCAGTGACTGAAGCTGTACAACCTGAAGATTTTCAAGAACCTTTTATTAATACTTCTCAATTGTCAAAATTTCCAGCCTCAGACTGTTTCAAATCGAGGTAAAGTCGCTTCTAAATCTTTTCGTGAGGTATCTTGTCGATATTTATCACAATCTTAATTATAATTACCTGAATTTCAGTTGCATACGTTAGTAAAATAAGCAAAACATCTGAGATCTTCTTAGCCACAATAAAGAGGATTTTTTGTAGAAATCGTCTGGAACCTCAGCTTTGGCCCTTGGAACTTCGTGAATCTAAGTATCCAGAGCAGTGATAAAAAAGGTTCACTTCTTTACGTAGTCAACCAGAGGCGTCTCGTGATCAAAAATTCAACATGCTAACAATCTTAGAAAATACGAAGTTACATGGTTTGATAAAGTTTACAATCGGTGACATTTTTAGAGAAGGAATGGTGATAGAACGAGAATGTTTCATTTATCCCTCAAAATTTCCAAACTTAGCTCCAATTTGTCATGTTCTGGATATGTATAGTTTTTCAAGCAAAATCACAAGTTAAGGCTTTGGGGAGGTTTGATTACTCTATATGAATCCTTCAGGAGCTCAGTATGCGGTATGACTGTCCTTGGAGTTGGATGACCATCGATTGGTTCAGATGTTAATGAGTTTGAAATTTAGAGGCCTGGCGTGACGAACCCGTTCAAAGGGCTGAAAGTCACAATAATTCAGCATGAATAAAAGTGTCAACAGCCACCGAAGAAGCAACAGGTGCCGTTTATACTGCTCATTGATAGTCCACTTCCTCTCGAGGAGTGTTCATCAAATTTTCTCGTAATTACTCAGTCGAACAGTATACCGCTATTTTGCAGCTCTCTCGGCATCAAATCAATTTTGAGCAGGACCTAATGACCAAACATCAACATAGATGGTGCTTATCCTGAAGAAGGATGAGGTATCTGCATAGTTGAACTGTTATTTCAGCCACTTTAAAGGCTTCAGTTTCCGCTTGAAAGTTTGCACGTAAGGCTTTGCTTAACTGTTCATCAATTCACAAGAAATGTTAGAAGGTTTTTGCGCTCTGCAGCTATTGATCTTCAGATCTTTATTTCCATTCAATTGCTAAACGCATCAACAGTCTTGGAAAGGACTCACGAAATCAACATAAATCCACTGAATTGGTTTCGTTTAGTGTCTAACAGCAATGTCTTCTTCTCGTAGCATTCGGCACAGTTCGGAACTATCTCCTGAAGCTACCACCCCGCAATATCCTTGATCCAAGGGCTTCGTACGGATGGTTCCGAAGTGAGTACTGTGTAGATTGAAACTCGTATTTCTTGCAACAAGCAAGTATTTCCGAAGCGAAACATGGGTTAAATTCCTTGGAGAAGGTTTCGCACCGACCGATACTCAGCTGAAGCCTGATCAAACACCGCAGCAGTTCTTAAACGAAGCTTATATATGAACGTTTGGAAGTCGGTTTGAAGGTGTGGCAATGTAATGGTTTACATCACAGGTAGTCCTTTGTATTCGATAAAAATCCTGTATATTGTGTGGTTATCTGTGATGAACACAAACTTCCGAATACAAGATCTTCTTAACACTGAAAATAATCAAATATGCTAACTTACAGTAGCGCTCAAAAGTCATTTGACAAACAATATTTACGTTATCATTATACTCAATTTAAACTTTTTCCGGAAAATCTAGTAGTGAAAGTGTAAATAAAAAACAAAGACGGTGGAGTGCATTTCAACAATATTCAATGTTTATTTGTTTTTGAAACAAAAAATAACATATTTCATCGAGTTCAAAAGTGATTTGACAAATGAGAAAAACAAAGAAAAGTCAACACATAATGATATCATTTTCAGTAATCGCAGGATGGTTGACATCAGTACTTAGTAGCAAAGCCTCGTGATTGCATTACAGCTCGACATCTGCTTGGCATCGATGCCACAAGATTAGTAAAACGGTGCGGTGGTATTTTATTCCATTCCTCCTGGAGGGCTTCATAGAAAGTCGTCAAATTAGAGTAGTTTCGGGTTCTTACACGTCTTTCGAGCCTTTCCCACAAGTGTTCAATGGGATTCAGATCAGGACTTTGACTTGGCCACTCCATAACCTTGATTTTTGCTTTATTAAAATATTCCTACAGCAGTTTCGAACGATGCTTCGGGTCGTTATCCTGTTGGAAAGTCCACTTCTTCGGCATTTTATTTCGTGCAAATGGCAACATGTGATTTTTCAATATATCTCGATATACCATTTGGTCCATGATGCCGTTGATACGTACCAATGGACCAACGCCCTTTTGGGAGAAACAACCCCATACCATCACATTCCCGCCGCCATGCTTAACGGTCGGAACTTGGTACCGATCATCGTTTCTGCGGTAGACAGGTCTGCGCACATACTTAATTCCGTCGGAGGAAAACAAATTTAATTTGCTTTCGTCGCTTCAGAGTACTTTCGACCAATCTTCCTGAGTCCAATGTTGGTGAGCCAAAGCAAAGGCAACCCTAGCCTTTCCTTTTTGCTCAGAAATGAGTGGTTTCTTACTCGGCCGACGACCATGCAATCCGCCATCAGTCAAGCGACGCTTGACGGTTGAATTGTGAATTTTTATACCGTGATGTTCGGCCAAATCCGTGTTGATATCCGTAGCAGTTCTTCTGGGATCAGATTTCCAGAAGCTCACTAATTGACGAGAAATGCAAAAATCCCGTGCAACTTGAGCTTGTGAGCGTCCTTCTTCCAAAATTTCAGCACGCCCTCCATGAGCGCGAGCGGGTATTCAGATCGTTTGGTTTGATCCATTTTCGCTATTTGAACATTCATTTAGTGATATAATAGTGAAATATTATGTTAAACTTTAAACTTACCACGAATAAGCACATTGTCAAATGACTTTTGAGCTGTGGAATTACACCAAAACAGGGTTAAACCCTCTGATCCAAACGGAAATGCGCAACCGATTATACCAAACGAATGGAGAACCATAACAAAACAAACAAACGTCAGATCGGTTGCGGTTGGCTGTGCTACCGATTTTATTTTTCAAAAAAATTTAATGTCATTTAATAACTAGGAAAATTTTAACGAACATTTCACATATTTACTTTTTATGAATAAAAAATAAACTGAAACACTGACAGATAGGCCTATTTCATCTGCACTTGGTCTAGCATTCCGGATGAAAACTGCATTCGACGCCCTGTTCCGTTTGGCATTCAGGAGGTATTCAAAAAACAATCTGATCGACAAAAAACTCGCATTCATCTTTATTGATCTAAATGCCTTACTGGTCCTTTTGTTGAAAACCTTCATCCAGTAGTCGAAGATACTTAATGTTATCATAAACCGTATCTTGCTATCTCTTAAAAACGCTTATTGCATCCATAACTTGCGGAATCACTTCGTTCGGCCGGTGCCAAATTGCGAACCGATTTGGACGAAACAAGCCACAGCAAGTGGCTTGTCCAATGAATCATTTCCAGCTGAAGATTTGCCTGAACAATCTAAAGAGCTCATCTACCGTAGGAAGCGGATGCCAGATTTGGATTGACCGTTTGTTTAGAATCCCCGCAAATCTGCGTGCCTTGAGAATTTCCCACTGGAACGATAGCTGGTTCAATTGATCCTTGCCAATATTTTTTTCTTGGATTCAGAAATACTGAATGTTAGCGATGGAATCGTCGAACACTATCCGGATTTCAGCGCAACCTTTAGGAGCACTTAAAGAAATTCGGAAGAGTATATGAAGATGTTCCTATATTAAGGGTTTTAATCCAAGAAAAGCTACGTGAAATGTAATTTGATCAAATCGGTCATACGACTGATTCAACCACCAGGCCGAATTATGTAACATTCCTCAAACTGCTTCAAACAATGTAAGGGAATAGCTATTAAGAAAGTAGCGTTTTTACGGAGCAGGGTTTTTTTAGAAACTGTGAAAATCCATGCAAAAATGTTTTGATCCGCATACAAATTAGGGGACGATTTTCTGCGTGACGTACAGAATGGACGTACACTAAGGTGGTTAGTGTCAACACTCCAGACTGATGTTTCAAAAGAAAATTTTCTTTCTATTCAGTGTGAGCAGAAAATCGACGAGATCTGCAGAAGTTCAGTAGACATTGCTGAAGTGGATTTTTTTGATTAAGTCTCTTTAAACTGTTCGTCTGGTATAGATGATTGATGTTCATTCGCGACGGCCAATGGCCGAACCTACATACTACAAACCGACTACCTCCCTCTATTCCTGCGTAATCTTTCAGACTATCGACTTTGTCATCATTGAATAATGAAGAATGTTTCCATGTTAGTTTAAAATTGACTTGGATTTTTGGATTTTTTTGATTTGTCGACTTGCCAATCCCAGTTACGTTTGCTCAATTTTATGTCCACTTTTGACGAAAATGAGTCAAAAACAACTCAAAATTTGTGGCCGTGTACTGTTAGTTTGCATAGACATGTTGATAATTTAGCGAAACTAATTCTGTTTACAAAAGGGTATGCGTTGTTTCGGAAAACCAGAGATACTTTCAAAGGAAGAGGAGAAGTCACACATTAAAAATATTTCATCTAAAATAACAGTGAAGGGGTTTTAATAACTTTTCACGGTTTTTGATAAGTTAAAAAAAAACTCAAGATACAGCCCCATTGAGTTGTTTGAAAGCGTAGGACTACGCTACTAAATGTAAGCCATTTTAATTGTGCAATGCAATAGTCCTTGAATTAATATACTTTTTAAGACGAGGCTTAATGATTTTTGATTGTTACAGTACCCGTTCGATTTTGGCAACAAACCAAAAATTTTAGTGTTGCCAAAATCGAACCGTGCCAAAATCGAACGGTTTTTTTTTCTTAATTTTTTTTGTTATTATTACTTGCAATGATGAAGGCAAATAGTTTTTATTCGAATTTATTGCAGGGCACGTTCAAAAATTACGTAACACTTTAAAAATGACGAGAAACTGTGTGGAAATCGAGGAGTTCCATACAAAATATTCTTAAGTTCCTTAAAAAACCGTACTGAGGTGGGTAAGGGGACATCTTAAAATTACGTAGCATTTTTTTTATTAATCGCACGAAGCTCCCTTCCTGCTTTCGAATGATGTGGCGCGAACATGCTGTGGGAATGGTATTTTTACACTTTTGACGATACCTCCGTCCGAAACACCACACTGATAGGTGCACTATCTGATACATGACAAGTCATAAATTTTTAGACCCTCCTCCAAAATTACTACGTAATTTATGTACATATAGCCCCGAAAGAGCATGAATGTCATTTTTCTTTAACTCCGACGCAATTAACTCGTGTAAATATTGTGCCTAGTGGGCTTCTGCTTTCATTGACATCCTTTTTAACAAATGTGAGTTTGTGTTGGTAAATCCAGTTCGTTGACACTCACACTCATAGATTATTTTATGCTTCAATGTGTCATTGCACTACATAAATGAATCTGTTTGACAATCCTTCTACAAAACTCGTACAAGTTTGTTGACAGCTACGTAATTTTTAAAACTTTACTGGTTGCTATTAATGCTGATTACTACGAATATTCGTAAGTTTGTGTCATTATGTGGTCTACAATTATCTAATCATATTTATAATCGTTCAATAGATGATGCAAAATGTTGAGAAAGTAAAACGTAGAAGCTTGACTCTCAAACAGAAGATAGATGTCTTGAAGCAGCTAGAGGACAACACAATATCGAAAACATCAATTGCCAAGAAATATGGCGTTAATCGCGCTACCATCCGAAAAATTGAGGTGCAGAAGGTACGGCTGCTACAAGCAGCCTCTGAGAGGGGAGTAAGGAACTGCAAAGTTAAATATGCAGCGTCCGGTAAGCATCGTCAACTAGAGCAGGCCTTGTTCTATTGGTTCATACAAATGCGCGATAAACATCAAATTGTCACAAATAACTTGATTGTGTCTAAAGCCAAGATCTACGCTAAAGAACTTGGAGTTGAACCGAATTTCAAATTCAGTGAGACATGGGTACGCAATTTCAAAAAGCGCTACGGGATTCGACGCTTGAAAATTTCGGGAGAAAAGTTATCCAGTGATGTTCACAGTGTCGAGCCATTTAAGCAAAGCTTTTTCCACCTTGTTACCAGCAAGAAATTAACAGCTGATCAGTTATATAACGCTGACGAATCGGCTTTGTTTTACAAAGCCCTACATGGCCATACTCTCGTGCACTACGCTGAGATATCTGCACCAGGATTTAAACGGGCAAAAGAACGTGTTACATTTATGCCATGTGCAAATTCCTCGGGAAGTCACAAATTACCAATGTTGATGATTGGAAGGTCAAAAGCTCCTCGAGCTTTTAAGAATGTACAGATACCTGTTGAGTACGCGTCATCCAAAAATGCTTGGATGACGAGAGATTTATTTCAACATTGGTTCCACCAAACCTTTGTTCCAAGGGTTCGTGAATTTTCCGAAAAAATTGGCATTGAACCGAAAGCGTTACTAGTTCTCGACAATTGTACGGCACATCATTTTCATGATCAGCTAGTATCAGATGATGGAATGATCGAGGTAACGTTTCTACCTCCAAACGTTACTCCGCTTCTGCAACCAATGGATCAACAAGTCATCCAAATAGTGAAAATGAATTATAAGGAGAAGTTGCACATGGAAATCGCAAGTGAAAATGCTGATGTTGGACCAATAATCAAGCGGATTAACCTCAAGGATGTGGCTTATTGGCTTCATGAAGCATGGATGGATGTTTCGCAGCTGGCTATACAACGATCATGGCAAAACATAGGGTGGCTGATTGGTTCCGTTTTGATGCACGAAGACGATGTTCCACTGTCCGTTTTTTTCAGTTCTCAGAAGAACAACGAAGTCGTACGAGTTGAGGAATTTCCCGAGGACTCATGCGTGGAAGAATATTCTGATGCTGACATAATAGCTTTGGTTTGTTCGGATAAATCCAAACCCAACACCCATGACAACGACGAACCAGAAATGGATGAAACTCAGGACATCGGTGAACATGATTATGAAGATGATTTGACTACTGCAGACTTTGATTTCTCCGAGGAAACACGGTTGACTCGTAATCAACGGGTTAGTCAGGACCTGGCTCGTGTGATTCAATGGGCGGAAGATGCGCATCTTGAAATGGCCGATATATTGCATTTGCGAAAGATTCGTAGTCATGCCCAGCAAATGGTTCTTGAAGAGCAATAACTTTTTGATAAAATTGAATAAAATCCTATTGATGTTACTTATAACTGAATGAAATAAATGAATTCGAAACATGTTTTATTTTAGTTCATGACATTGGTTATCTACTGAATGAAAGCTTCTATTTCAGTCCCAATGATAGGGTAAGTATGCCAGTTTTGGTCTTGGTGTAGCAATTTTGTTTCATCACATCTAATGCAGTCTTCTATATTGAATTGATTTAAAAAAATGTGGAATAAATACCAACAAATCGACCATGTCAAAAACTGGCACACTGACCCTATTGCACTAATAAAACCCTATTATAATGCTTTTATAATAATATTGCGGCTATTTGATGTTCAAAATTGTCATTTTCATTATTAACAAAAAACTGTTCGATTTTGGCACATGTGCCAAAACCGAACCGTGCCAAAATCGAACCGTGCCAAAATGGAACCGTGCCAAAAACGAACGGGTACTGTAATTTTTCTTTTTAATTCTGTTTCCTGCAACCAAGTGCCAATATCTAGAACTAGATTTTAAAGAAAAATACCACAACCGTGCCAAAGTGAATTTTGATTCGGTGTGCAGGCCTAGTTTGTAAATTAATCGGTGCAAGAAGAGTGTATTAGACACAGATATCATGTTACTACCGGAAGGTTTCCGACACGCCGGCGACGGCCGGGTTGATGTGGACGAGTGCCGACGGCAGCAGCTGCGGGTCCAGCAGGACGTGGTCATCTAGGACATCGAGGAGAGCCGGTTTGCAAAGCAACAAATTATTTATTTCTACCACATTTTGAAGACAATATCGAATATCCTGTTTTATTTTATTCTATTTTATTTTGTCTATTTTGTTTTGTTTTGTTTTTCGTTATGTTTGTCTATTTTCAGTCACATTTGAAAGGTCTATTGCTTTTGGCGGATGGTGTAGGTATGTACTTTCAGCGTATCGTTAACCAAAACGAACCCTGCTGCTAACCCTTCCCCAACTATCCAACATCCCAGTGATTTCTCGTGGAAGTGCAGAGGATTTCTCGGCTTCCTCCAAAGCGAGTATCATGTCAACACGTTCCTTTCCATTCCCTACTTGACCAGCATTCGGGCACGGCCGGCGCCGGTATTGCTTTATAATGGGTCACCAGTTTTTACACATTGAAGATGTATGTTAGTCCCAAACATCATCTGTTGGTTCTTTGTGCAAATACAGCTGATCTGGCAATAACGGAATTGCATCCGTGGGCGGTCAATCATGCTCATGCTCATGCTCATGCCAAAGTCCAATTTCTTAGCAACAAGAGTTACTAGCGTTAAAAAAAAAAAACAATTCCCCCCCCCCCCGCCAACCTAGTCTCTCCGCCCGAACCCCATTATTCTCATCCACAAAACAACCCCAAATGTTTCTGGATTGATCCACACCATAGGTTTGGCAAAAGGTATCGAAGGCTTACCTTTCATCCAAGCAAGCAATGTTCGATAGCAGGAGCAACAGGAGTATGTTGGAACCCATGGTAACTCATGATTGAGAAGCTCCTCACCAAAATACAGCACGTATGCTGTCTGCAACAATGCACAGTGGTCCAGAATACGAATTGAGCTGGAAAGATACGTTTTCAGCCTAAGTTTAAAGTTTTGGAACAAAGTTGTTTCTAATAATAAGGCCCTTCTTTTGGTATGAATGAAAACTAGAGTGGTCCTTGTTTTCAGAGAAATCGGAAATCTAACTTTTTTATTTGCAGAAATAAAGGCATATATTTTTTAAAAAGTTGTAGATGAAAAAATTTTAAGCAACTTTGGTTGGACAAATTTTTCTGTAGCTTTTGAAATGACCGAATTGGAGCAATTTTTCCTACGTAGCTTAGGGTGTCCCTATAAAAATCAATTATTTTGCTCTAACTTTTTTATTTCAAATTTTTCAGCAAAGCTGTGTTCCCATTAATTCTAGAACAATAAAAGATAAATAGACAGGACGATTGATGTAAAAATTGTGCGTACTCCCACACCAGTTTAGATGTGAATGTTTTTGACTTTAAAGAATTCAGAGCTGCCTGGCTACCTGACAAATACATATGTTTGCATTGTTATTATTTCTTTTCATACAGATTGATGCACATTCCAGTATGGCATATATTTCATCTTGAAACACTGTGGAATATTTTCCCATTGCCACATACAAGTTTATCCCAGGACCAGTTATACCAACCCTTACCCAGTTACATTTCAACACCAAAGATTGAGAGTTTTCCTCCATAGGCTGAACGATTAACATCAATTACCACACATCGATTTATTTTCAATGCCTAGAAGATATTCTAAGGATGTTAACGTGCTTATATTCTCGTCAGATTCATAGACGTCCTAAAAACGCTAGAGGCAAACATGTCCAAACCGTCCGTTTATCGAATTATGAAACCTTTTTTTTTTTTTTTGTTATATCACTTCTGTTTCTAGCTACGTACAGGTATAGCTGGATTAAATGTACACGCCACCCTAAGCTCTTTCAATACCGAATTTTCGAAAATGTCGAAAATTGTGGAAATTAACCAGCACCATCAGACAGAAGAGACGTTCCTCTACATACATATTGATGATACATCTTTGTTGAATTGATTAGCCGAGTAGAGGGCAATCTTCTTTGGAGGAGCTTTAGTGCGGTGTGCAAACCTGTAGTTGCTCCGTTTTCACCGGCAAAATCAAATAAGAAGCAATGTTCCATTAACATGATGGGACGATGACAAGCAACCTCATAAACCGTCCCGTTATTTTACTTGCTTAACATCTGCGCTACTGAACACCTAAAAATAACATCTATTATGCAACAGATTCGTTATCGCTAGTGAAAACCACCGAGTGATAAACATTAGCCTCTTTATGATAGAAGGTGAATTTATTGTACATCAACCCTCAAACCGAAACGACAAGCCTCAAAAAGTCTCCCAATCAGTAGTCTTTGTGCTAGTGAAACCGAACCACTAATACCAGCTTTTAAATCGCTTGATTGCAGTGGTGTGATGCCAGCGAATGACCGCACGGGATGACGTCAACTTTTTTTCTAGTATAAATATTCCCCCCAGTGCATTGGTAATTTCAGTCTCTACTTCAAGATGTAACGTGAACAACAGAGTGAAAAAGTAACTTTGGTAGGATTGTCCTTTCCTACCATCATGGCTTCGTCACCATTGTAACCCGGAACCGTCTTGGATCACGAAGCACTCCGGTGGATCCGACACCTCCAAACCAAAAATCGTCATCGACCACTGCCGTCGCGATGTAGACCGGTAACGGCCTCTCCCGTCGCCTGCTGGGATGGCGTCCGAGTGTAACCAGAGCACCGTCTGCGAGAAATGAAACATGCGAACCTCTGTGTGTGGAAATCAAGTGCGATGCGAAAAATTGACTCAGGCGAGTCGGATTGATGCCACTCAGTTTTTTTCGCCATTATCAAGCATCATGTGACCGTTGGAAATACTTCAAGTTTCTAACCCCACACGATCCTGACTCAATCGGAACGAATGCTGAACATCGAATTCCTAGACCCTTGGGAAAAAACCTTCGCTGCCCCGGAGAGTACCGCCTAGGTGCCCATTTTCACGACGTAGCAGATCCGAGTGCCGTTCCTCGGCAGCAAACTGAACACGTTATCGCGACATCTGTTGAGCTGCCCCGTGGTTCCAGAAATCGCACCAACCGGTTCAACTTCGGTTGAACCACCCCTTTCTCACTTGTTGGGAAAACAAACCGAGATTTTTTCTCACACACAACGGATGAAAATCCAAACCAGAACGCATCGTCTCCGAATCGGCCTTCGAGGTGACAACCCTTGAGCGACTACCAACTTGTGCACACCAACCAACAACACCTCTAGCAGCCGGCCGGCAAAAGCCATTCAAGTGCGTATCCCGAGAAGAGTTCGAAACGGAGACAAACCCGGTCTCCTCTGGACCCCTCTCCCCACCTCGGCCATCAACGGTTTTCTTTCAACTCCTCCTTTGCGTCGTCGTCGGAAGAACCGGCACACGGAAGTCGAGTCGAGTTACGAGGGATCAGCGATGCTGCGGCGAAGGAAAGCGGGGAAAGAGTCGAGGCCAAACCGAAAGTAGCAGAAGAAGAGAAAAGCCCTCCGTGGGATGTAACATGATTACAAGAAAGTTGTTCCCAAAATTTGGGAACAACCTTCTTGTAATCGCAAAAAAAAGAGCGATACGAAAATTGTAACAATAAATTCATCAACGAGTGAATACCAATTCTTTCTTTACCAATCCTGATTAGTCCTTTCAAGAATGTCCGAAATCCAACTGTTGCAAATGATGTTTCATGTTAACAAT